>CM035306.1:911347-1643799 GCA_002900995.3 Ganoderma boninense
ACATTTCAGGCGAGGGGCATCCATATAGACGATCCCAAGGCCCTGCACGCCGTTCACGTCAAAGACCAGGACAGCTACACCAGAGGTCGAGCGGCGATCCTGTGCGTCGCTGCCCTTTGCGTTTTCACACTGCGGCTTTGGCTGACTCCCTCACAGCATGCACCGCGTGCTCGTCGGCCCGGGGCTCCTCGCAGCCTTCGGGTCGGAACACAGGAGGCAACGCAAGCTCCTCAACCCTGCCTTCTCTGTGGCGCACATGCGCGGCCTCTCCCCGATGTTTTACAACGTTGCCGGCAAGGTGCGCCGCAGTCTTGCATTCTAATGGCAATATCCATCTTTTGCGTCAAGCTGACTGGATATATGCGCCCGATTTTATCAGCTGAGGACGGCCATCGAACGGCAGGTCAAGGCCGGCCCAAAGGATGTGGACATTTTGGCCTGGATGGGCCGCACCGCGCTCGAGCTCGTTGGATAGGGCATGATGGGCTACTCGTTCGATCCCCTCGTCGAGGAGGTCCACAACGACTTTGCGGAGGCCATCAAATCTTTTGTGTGCGTGGCGCAGCCCACCTGAGGCCATCAGCAACTTTATCACTTACTGGGGAGATCCTGGACTTCCTTAACGTCCTGAGTACGTCTCAGGTCGCCCCAGGCCTCCAGCAGGTTCTAAGCCAGCTTCGCAGAAGCTGGCTTAGAACCTGGTGCTTCCGGAAGCTCCGGAGGCCGCTTCTCCAGGCAGTCAGGATCGTTCAGGAGCACTCAGTGAGGTGTAAAGATGCTGATGGCCTCCCTCATCCTCCTCTGTCCACCGCTGATGTCCCCCCCTCAGGCCGGCCTTTATCCAAACTCAGTGGGTGAGAGTGTTCATGCCTCTTGTCGTGAAGCTCGGCCCCCCGCGCTTCCGCAGGTTCCTCCTGGACTGCCTGCCGATCAAGTCGGTCCAGCACATCAAGACGATCACCGACGTCATGCACCACCGCTCGCTGGAGATATTCAATGAGAAGAAGGCGGCGATGGAGCGGGAGATCAAGAGACTCTGATCGCTGTCGGCGAGGGCAAGGATATGCTGAGCATCCTCCGTGCGTGATTTTTTGCACTTCGCAAAGGACAAATTCCTGATGACGGCAACAGTCAAGGAGAACATGAAGGCTGCGGACGAGGACCGGCTTCCGGATAGCGAGCTGCTCGCACAGATGAAGTGCGTGTTCCTGTGGCCTGATTCGACCTCCCGCGTCGTGGCTGATTTGTCCTGCCGCAACGCTAGCACGTTCATCGTGGCTGGGGTGGACACCACGTCGAACGCCCTCTCGCGCATCCTCCACCTCCTCTGCCAACACCAAGACGTCCAGGACAAACTTCGCGCGGAGATCCGGGCAGCCATAGAACAGTACGGCATGGAGATCCCGTACGACGAGCTGTCCGCGCTGCCGTACCTCGACGCGGTGTGCCGCGAGACGCTGCGCCTGTGAGTGGTTACTTTGCCCACCGTACCTGAACCGCTGTCTGACGGTCTGACGTATATTCGCAGGCATGCCCCCCTGAACACTTCCTTCCGACAGTAAGTCACATGGCCACACGCTCTATGGGTAGGAAATGGCTAATTCTGACGACTGCACGCCAGGGCGAAGAAGGACACGGTTTTGCCGCTCTCGCAGCCGCTCCGCGGCGCCGACGGCAAGATGATGAGCGAGATCCCGATCCCGAAGGGCACGTTCGTCCTCTCGAACCTCCCCGCGTGCAACAGGAACAAGGCGGTCTGGGGCGAGGACGCGCTCGAGTGGAAGCCCGAGCGCTGGCTCGAGCCGCTGCCCAAGTCCGTTGAGGAGGCGCACGTGCCTGGGATCTATGCGAACCTGTGAGTGTCCTGCGCCTGGCGGGGGCCGTATTGAGGCGGAGTCGTGCTGACATCTATGGCTCGCTAGGATGACCTTCCTCGCTGGGAGCCGCGCATGCATGTAAGCCCCGTGCTAACTGATGTGTCTGGGAAACTCGAGCTGACCACGGCTTGGCGCGTCACAGTGGATTCAAGTTTTCGCAGCTGGAAATGAGTACGTGTGGCCTCCTCCGCTCGTTCGCCTCCCTTGACATGGTTCTCCTCACTCTTTTAGAGGTCGTCCTCTGCATGCTCCTCTCTGGCTTCAAGTTCGAGCTCTCGGAGAAGCCCGTGGTATGGAACTTCGCAGGGATCTCCTACCCGTCTACCGGCTACGAGAGCCCGAAGCCCGAGATGATCCTCAAAGTCAGCCTCGCACCGTGATGTGGCGCCTCGTCTTTCGGACTGCAGTGGTTTTTGAGTCTGTCGTCCATAGCAGCGACCCGCTGTCTATGCACACGTTTGGCCCTATTGCATCAAGCGTGCAGCGTCCTGTCACTTCTGGAATGTTAACGAAGTTTTAATTGCATACCTTTTGCCAGTGTTTCCCTCCTTCGTCTCGCTTTCGATTTTTAAGCCGCCTGATACTAACCACAACCTCAATTCAAATTCCATCTTATGTTCTCGCCCCCTTGAAGTGTCCCACTCTCTGCTCCTCGTATCACGTTTTTCTTCTTGGTTGGACAGAATCATTATGAGTTTGCTGAACTTGCTCCATAATCTGACGGCTTACAACTTGGCCATGGAAGAGTTTCTCGACATGACGTTCTAGCCCCAGCGACCATGGAAAGCGCCGAGTTTGTGCACGATTACGACTCCGGGACGCCGAAACACACGTATCTGAACAAGTTAAAGAAGCATCAGAGTCTTAGAGTCCGCTCGTTGGTACCCGGGGCTCATGTTCCCGCTTCCAACAAGTCGTCTAGTAGTACGTGTATGCCGCATCTGCGTCGCTAAGTTCTGCAGGCTAGCTTTGATCTAGCCACCGGCACGACCCATGCGAGCCTATTGCGTAAGTTGGAGCTCTGACCTGGCCACGGACACTCTCTGCGTTTTTCCAAAACCCGATTCCTTATGGAGCCTCACGGCGACCCGAGTCCGAGTTGATGGGGCAAGCCATGGCATGTCATTTCAAGTTTTCCCTGAAGCTGACGACAACCTCTGCAATGGCGCTGGCCAGTAGGGGTAATGCAGAGTCCACAATATTGTGTTCGACATACTTCACGAAGTATGTGGTTAGTGTATCATACTTACTTGTATTTACCGAGTCAACAGTGTCATCTTTCGGAGCGAGCGCTTACACTGGCATAACGCACTTGCAGACCGGCGGCAACATGAGCGTCCAGTTAGCTATTCACTGTGCTGAAGTTCTACTGAAGTCCCTGTTGAGTACCTGTGTTCTCTAACATCGTATGCAAATCAGGCTCTTCAAGCGTGAAGATCAGCCTATAGATGGCTGACTCTCGTCATGGCGCATTCACGAGTGACGACTCCCCAGACACTAAAATACACACACAACCTTTGAGGCCTTCCTTTCAAACCTAACACCTTTCCGAGTCCAGCGTCATCCACCTGCTCAAGCACCCGGGTCCTTCGGCCAGTCCGCGATCTTCCTCGCCTCCCCCACCAGCCTGAGCGTACGCTTCAGCTCCGCAGTGGTGTCCAGCGCGAGCGTGTACGTCCCGGGGTACACCCACTTCGCCCCGCTCGAGTCCGCACGCGCGATCGCCCCCAGGGTCACCGCCAGCTCCGCCACTGCGCTCTTCCCCGGGGCGAGCCCGTGCACGCGCGTGTACGCCACCAGCTGCTTATTCGGGTGCGGCGCAGGCCCGAACGTCCCGCTCGCGAAGAGGAGGGCGACGTAGTCCGACGCGACCTTGCCCGTGTTCGTCACGCGCACCGCGAAGTTGTCGAGCAGCGCGAGGTCGAGGAACGCCGCGCCGCGGTTCCCGCTCGCGACGAGGTCGTCGATAGCGTAACTCGTGGCGGGGGTGTTGGCATGCACGCTCGCGGCCCAGGCGAAGGCGAAGGTGGTGTAGTGCAGCCCGAAGCCGAACTCGAACACCGGCGTGCCAGAGTACCACTTGTACGTGCGCCCGGGGTTCGTCGCGCTCGGGCGGAGGCTCATGTCCGTCATCGGCACCTGGTCTGCGTACGCGGCGGGGTACTGGGTGATGGGGAGGCGGCCGGCGGGCGCCGCCTTGCCCGTGAGGATGTCGAAGAGCGCGGCGCCGCCGCTCTGGCTGGGGTATCCGCCCCAGATGATCGCGTTCACCTGTGGGATGTCAGGGTTAGTTGTGATTCAAGGAAAAACCAGAGGCTTCCGTACCGCACGATCAGCCTTGAGTGCCGAGTCGTCCAGCTGGCCGCCGCCGAACTGCGCGACAATCAGCGGCTTGCCCACCGCTGCGAGCTCCTTGACCAAGTCGAGCTGGTTCCCGGGCCAGGTCACGTTCAGCCTGTCCCGCCCCTCACTCTCCACAGTCTCGTCCAGCCCCCCAGCGAAGACGACCGCATCCGCCTCCTGCGCCGCCGCGACGGCCGCCGCGAACCCGCTCGTGTCGTTCGCAGTCGTGATGCCTGTGCCAAGCACGTACTCGACGTCGAACCCGGCCTGTTGCGCGCCGAGGAGCGGGCTTATTAGGAACGGCGCGGTGCCTTGGTAGTTGCCCTGCATGAGGGTCGTCGCGTTCGCCCACGGGCCGATGAGCGCGAGCTTGCTGATGCGCTTGGACAAGGGCAGCGCGCCGTCGTTTTTCAGAAGCACCATGCCCTCGACCGCGGCGGTGTGCGCGAGCGCCTGGGACGAGGACGTGTTGACGTCGGCCCAGCTGAGCTGGCGGAAGGGCTGCGCCTCGGCCGGGTCGAAGTAGCCCAGCCTGCACGTGGGATGTGTATGTGTGAGCCTCTACGCTGCGTGCATCCCTGAGCATATGACGGAGACGGCGTACCTGACCAGAGAAGCGTACTGGCGGATCGCGGCCCGCCTCAAGTCGGTGCTGTTCACGAGGCCGCGAGAAAGCGCCTCGGGCAGGTACTCGGACGAGAACGTCCCACAGTCGATGTCCGTGCCCGCGAGCAAGGCGTCCGCGGCAGCCTGAGCCGGGTCGTCCGTGTAGTTGTGAGGGGAGTAGATGTTCGAGACTGCATCGCAGTCGCTCGTCACCCACCGGTCACCGTCGAAGCCCCAGTAGTCGCGGAGCACGTCCTGCAGCAGGAACTTGTTCGCGCACGACGGGATGCCGTTCACCGCGTTGTATGAGCACATGACACTCCCGACTTTCGCGTCGCGCACGCACGCCTGGAACGGAGGCAGGTAGTACTCAGAAAGATCCTGCTGCGACACGATGGCATTGAAGCCATAACGCTCGACGCCCTCCCAGCTATCGAGGTCGTAGGCCGCGAAGTGCTTACAGTCGGCGACGACCTTGAAGTAGGGCTTGGGGTCGACGCCGCCCTGAAGGCCGACGATGAGGTTGTAGACGTAGTTTTGAAGGTGGAAGGGGTCTTCGCCAGGAGTCTCTTGCCCCCGACCCCAGCGAGGATCCTTGAAGGCTTAACGGGGCAGAAAAGCGTAAACATCAGTAACGTGAATGTCGCCATACCAGGGAATGGCGTAAGAAGTCCGAGGAAAAGCAGGTGATAAGTACGTGCAAATGGAGGCGCATATATGCAGCTCTTCTCTACACAGAAATCATTTGTCTCTCTTCTGCCGCACGTACATACATTCGATTTCAAGACAAGGTATGCGCATATAGGACACTCACGATTGATGTTCGGGGTCCAGAAGTCCAGCCCCGCCCGTCCAACGTTGTTAAATGCGCGGGCTTCGGTGCTCACGACCGTGGCCACCGCCTGGATGAGGGGGTCGTCGAAGGCCGCACCCATAAGGATCGGCTGCGGGAAGGAGGTCGCACAGCTGAAGTTGCCTGAAGGTGCGAAACTAACACCCGGGCTACCAGCGACGCCGTGCTAGAACATACCAAACGGGCGACGCGAGAGGCGGAGATAAGAGGGCTGGATCTCCGAATGGAGCAAACGCTACTCACCAGCGCCTCGGACCACCAGTTGTATGCAGGGAGCCCTAGCCGAGCAACACCTGGGGAGGAGTTGACGCTGTTGTTGGTGAGCTCAGCGTCGGTCCAGAGCTCGATGAGGGCTGTAGCGCGGGTGATGGCATCCTTTGAGGTGTCGCAGACGGTGTTGTTGGCGAGCGGGCCGTTGACGCAGTCGGGAAAGCCGTACGCCGAGACGCACGACGTGCCGAGCGCGATGGTGGCAAGAAAAGCGGAGAGTCGTCGAAGACCGTGCGCCATCCAAGCAGGTGAAGAGCCGAGTAGCTCGTCGAGCAGCCCATGGTGAGCTCAGCCTCTTATCCCCCCAGTGTTACGGCAATGGAGAAACGTCGGCAGCCTCGAGAACATGCATAGGGTGGTGTGGCAGACGAGATGGACGTCAGGCGAAGGGGTGAAGGCGGTCAGGTGGAATGGTCAGAAGGTTAGACTTCCGGGATTGGAAGAAGGTTTATCATGTTGGCGGCGGGAGTAACGGCGGAAGCGAGAATATTGAATTCATGCAAGAACGTTTGCTTGCGGTGGAGAGTCATTTGTTGATCTTGTGCCCTCGGCAACCGGCCGAAGGGCGAGGACGAGTGTGCTAGACTGAAGAACAGATTGAACACGAGATTTAGAACAGAAGCGTCGAATTCGAGGAAGGAAGATTTGTCATACAAATGGATTGGGCGAGGCTTGAAGAATATTGGACTGGGTTTCGTTTGACGTTGTGGACGGGGTGAGCGGGAGTCCTCTCCACGGCGAGAAGGTAAGAAGAAAGAGTAGGATGCAAATGCCCGGGCCGGCAGGAGAGTGTGACCTCCGTCGCTTTTCCCACGATGAGTGCTCCCGATCCAGCGCACGTCCCGGGTGGCACTGGCTCGGAGGACCACTGTTATCTTCTCCAAGTCGAGGTTCACACCTTTGCCCTGCGCCCACAACTCAGCAATGTCCTCTCGAAGGCGCGCTCGAGATTCGAGAACCGCGTCAGCAAAATCCAACCCCTGCCACACATCAGCCCTCAGCCCGCGCAGGAGCTGCAGGATGCCTCTCCATGATCAACTAGTAGTCTAGTACCGCGGCGTTGGCCCTTCGCCACCCAGTAGGACCGACAGGAAACTCTGACTTCGGCAGCCTCAAGCAGAAAATTATAATTACTTACGAGCAATTTCTACGCCCAGCGAAGTTGCCTCACACATCATCTCACGCACCCAGGTCCTTCGGCCAGTCCGCGATCTTCCTCGCCTCCCCCACCAGCGTGAACGTGTGCGTCAGCTCCGCAGTGGTGTCCAGCGCGAGCGTGTACGTCCCCGGGTACACCCACTTCGCCCCACTCTCGTCCGCACGTGCGATCGTCCCTAGCGTGACGGGCAGCTCCGCAACCGCGCTCTTCCCCGGGGCGAGCCCGTGCACGCGCGTGTACGCCACAAGCTGCTTGTTCGGGTGCGGCGCAGGCCCGAACGTCCCGCTCGCGAAGAGCAGCGCAACGTAGTCGGACGTGACCTTGCCCGTGTTCGTCACGCGCACCGCGAAGGTGTCGAGCAGCGCAAGGTCGAGGAACGCGGCGCCGCGGGTCCCGCTCGCGACGACATCGTCAATAGCGTAGCTCGTCGCGGGGGTGCCGGCATGCACGCTTGCAGCCCAGGCGAAGGCGAAGGTGGTGTAGTGCAGCCCGAACCCGAACTCGAACACCGGCGTGCCAGAGTACCACTTGTACGTGCGCCCGGGGTTCGTCGCGCTCGGGCGGAGGCTCATGTCCGTCATCGGCACCTGGTCTGCGTACGCGGCGGGGTACTGTGTGATGGGGAGGCGGCCGGCGGGCGCGGCCTTGCCCGTGAGAATGTCGAAGAGCGCGGCGCCGCCGCTCTGGCCGGGGTACCCGCCCCAGATGATCGCGTTCACCTATTTGACAGCAGGGTCAGTTCCGATTTTCAAGAAGGGCAAGCCAGAAACATCCGTACCGCACGATCAGCCTTGAGTGCCGAGTCGTCCAGCTGGCCGCCCCCGAACTGCGCGACGATCAGCGGCTTGCCCACCGCTGCGAGCTCCTCGACCAAGTCGAGCTGGTTCCCGGGCCACGTGACGTTCAGCCTGTCCACCTCCTCGCGCTCGACCGTCTCGTCCAGCCCTCCCGCGAAGATGATCGCGTCTGCGCGCCGTGCGGCAGCGACAGCTACGGGGAATCCGCTCGTGTCGTTCACCGTCGTGACGTTCGTGCCGAAGACGTACTCGACCTCGAAACCGGCCTGTTGCGCGCCGAGAAGCGGGCTGACGAGGTATGGGGCGAATCCGAAGTAGTTGCCCTGCATGAGCGTGGTGGCGTTCGCCCAGGGCCCGATGAGGGCGATCTTGCGGACGTGGCTCGCCAGGGGCAGCGTGCCGTCGTTCTTGAGGAGGACCATGCCCTCGACTGCGGCGGTGTGCGCTAGCTGTTGGGCGTGGGGAGTGTTGACGTCGGACCAGCTGAGCTGGCGGAAAGGCTGTTGCTCTGGTGGGTCGAAGTAGCCCAGCCTGCAATTGGTATGTGTGAGTTTCGAAGTGGCGTCTGTAGAAAGCATCACGGAAGCGACGTACCTGACCAGAGAAGCGTACTGGCGGACCGCGGCCCGCTTCAAGTCGGTCGTGTTCACAAGACCGCGAGAAAGCGCCTCGGGAAGATACTCGGACGAGAACGTCCCACAGTCGATGTCCGTGCCTGCGAGCAAGGCATCCGCGGCAGCCTCAGCTGGGTCATCCGTGTAGTTGTGGGGGGAATATATGTTGGAGACTGCGTCGCAGTCGCTCGTTACCCATCTGTCCGGCCCGAAGCCCCAGTAATCCCGTAAGACGTCCTGCAGCAGGAACTTGTTCGCACATGACGGGATGCCGTTCACCGCGTTGTACGAGCACATGATGCTCGCCACCTTCGCGTCGCGTACGCATGTCTGGAAGGGTGGCAGATAAAAGTCCGAGAGGTCCTGCTGCGACACGACGGCGTTGAACCCGTAGCGCTCGATGCCCTCCCAGCTATCGAGGTCATAGGCCGCGAAGTGCTTGCAGTCGGCGACGACCTTGAAGTAGGGCTTGGGGTCGACGCCACCTTGGAGGCCGACGATGAGGTTGTAGACGTAGTTTTGAAGGTGGAAGGGGTCTTCGCCAGGAGTCTCTTGCCCCCGACCCCAGCGAGGATCCTTGAAGGCTTCATGGGTCATGCGAAGCGTTAGCTACGTATACATGGGTTGACGTCATAGCTGCAGCGGCGCACTCACGATTGATGTTCGGTGTCCAGAAATCGAGTCCCGCCCTACCAACATTGTTGAACGCGCGAGCCTCGTCGCTCACAACGGTAGCTACCGCCAGGATGAGGGGGTCATCGAAGGCAGCGCCCATGAGAATGGGCTGGGGGAAGGATGTCGCATAGCTGAACTCGCCCGAGGACGTGAAGTTGACTCCGTGGCGTTGAGCAAGCCCATGCTAGGCGACAATTAGCGGGTGCATCTCCGAATCGGCGAAGGTCACTTGCCAGAGCCTCTGACCACCAATTATAGGCGGGTATCCCTAGACGAGGTACACCCGGGGATTCGTTGACAGTATTTCTGGTGAGCTCGTCGTCGGTCCAGAGATCTATGAGGGCTGCAGCACGGGTGAGAGCGTCTTTGGAGGTGTCGCAGACAGCATTGTTGGCGAGAGGCCCGTTGACGCAGTCTGGGAATGCATAAAATCCAGAGACAGAGGGCGTTCCCCACCGCAATTGCAGTGAGAAATGCAGCAAGACGTCGAAGGCCGTGCGCCATCCAGACGGGCAAGAAGCTGAGGAGCAAGTCAAAAGCCCACATCGCGAAGTTGGCTTCTTATTAGGCTTCTTGGGATGTTTCGGCAATGGAAAAATGTCGGGAGACTCGAACACAACAGTAAGAACATAAACATACGCAATACAGAGTGAGGGACGAGACAGTCTTCCAACGATGCCGTCAGGAGGTCAGGTGGATGGGTCAGAAGGTTGGGTTCACAGGGATTGGAAGCGGATTTGACGCTGTTGGCGGCACGATGGCGGGACGAGGGGAAGAGGGCTCCGCTGAAAGAAGGCCTTCATGTTACGGCCATATTCTTGGTATTACTCGTGCTGTAGTGTCGACTTCAGTTGCCGGGACCGTCGTGGATAGGCAGGATGGTTGAGGTCGAGGCCAGGTTCTAGGGCGTCAGCGACGGTGGCCGTGTTTGATGTGACAGGGAGTCAGCCAATATGGTGGCGACGTGACGAATGTCGTCACTATCCACCCTAAATTGGAAGGCGGGTACAGGCGGCTGCGGCCCGAGGCACGTTGCCGGCACCCTCGGAACTCTCACCGAACTCTCATCCTCCGTCGATGCCCCCTCCACCGCCTGGCCCAGAGCCACAATGGCCAATTCCAACTTTCAACGTCCGAATTGAAGACCTCGCCCATCCTGGGGCAAGGATCTTCCTTGACAATATCCGTGTGGACGAAGCACTACGACATGCCGTCACCACCGTCTGCCGCTTCCTCTACACCGAGGAGACGGTCCCAAGGGAGTACGTCCTAGCTCTTCACATCGCCAAATACTCCGTCTTAACTCCGTTCAACCTGTTCTCGTGCTGATGTCCTTGGCGGACCCGCATCTTCCCCCGGTTACGCCATTGCTTCCTGTGACGTACTCTTGCGGATGCTTGCGCCGCGGACTCTTTGCGTGCGGTAAGTGTACAACTGATCACCCTCGTCCTTCGGCCCATGCCTGGGGTCGCGCATACCTTCGGCTCGCCCACGACGAAGGAGATACATTTTTCCCTCGATCACATTCGCAACTCCGAGTCACGCGCCAAGGACGAGATCCTTGGTGTCCTCGTCCACGAGATGGTCCACTGCTACCAGTACAACGGCCTGGGCAAGACTCCCGGCGGCCTCGTCGAGGGCATTGCAGGTCCTCCTTCTCCGTACTGTATATTCCCCAGAGTGATCGAGCTGACAGTGTGCAACCTGCAGACTGGGTTCGTCTCAATGCTGGATATGTGCCTCCCCATTGGAAGAAGGAGGGTGACGGTGATTGGGATGGGGGCTATCAGAAGACCGCGTACTTCCTCGACTGGATCGAGGGCCGGTACGGAGACGGGTCTATTCAGGAATTGAACGAAGGCATGAAGGAGGTTGAGTATGACGACCATGTCTTCAAGGACGTCACCGGTAGAAAGGTATCGAAGCTATGGAAGCTGTACAAGGAGCACCTAGAGGCGAACCAATGAACGTCTGCCTGCTATGCTTGTACTACTAATCCCCTATATCCCAGATTGGCCTCTCGCCGTTGTATAACCCTCTCGAACGCCGTGTAGTGACGCACTAGGAGCTTGGACGTCAAGGATAAATCGCATACCCAGGATAGCCTGTGGGTCTATTATCCTCGGCGTGCTCAAATCTGGGAAACGCATCGATTCGAATAACGCCAGTCAGGCTGTGGCACGGCCTCCCTGAGTCCCCGCCACATCGACCATGAAGTTGTACATGTGCAACAATGTGGCTGATCTCTCTTTATCTATAGCTTTGTGGATATTGTTCGGTGACATCTACAATTGTGTCCTTTGTTCGCTGACGGCAGTTGAACAATTCCCAATTCCAGGACAATTCCAGGACAAAGTCAGACAAGGTCTCGAAGGCGACGGGCGGATGCACAGCAATTGTGTTCCCGTTTGGGGTTGCTTGCCTAAATGGATCCAAAGCGTGGGTAACCACAAGCGCTCGAACCAGTGGTCGCAGCCACATCCACATCCCTCCTGTCTCCTCTATACCACCATCTGCAAGACGTCAATCCGTTCCAGCCCATCCGCAAACTTGAATATGGACCAAATTGACAAGCTCACAGTCGAGATGCCATTCTCAAAATTTCTCGACACCTTTTGGCCTCGGCCACCGACCAAATCGCCACACTACAGAAACAAGTCCCGCCAATCCACCTCTTCAGCATTCCTTCAAGCTGTCCGAAACCTAGAAGATGGAGTCGGCTCTTGTGCAGGCCGTATGGTATGCGCGATTACTGTGCAATGCGCTACATCTTCACCGTGCTGACCCCCCAACCACCGATGCCCTCTCGGTGGCGTAGGCTGATCTCGTGCAAAAGTTCAAACTTTGGCCAAAGCACAAACTCACCCTATGCTCCTCGGACCAAACCGCCTTCGGCTGGGCCTACATGGAGCCCCTCAAGGACGCGCGGCCGTGCTGGGCCCGCCCGCGCGTCCTCTTCCGCTTCTGCGACATCGACCCGCGGCACGACACGCTCCCGACAGGCTACGACCCCGCGCGCGAGACGTCCGAAGCAGGCGCGCGCCGCACCGCGCTCTGGCGCGACGTCTGCACGCAGGTCCAGCGCCACTTCACGCTCCAGCAACTCACCGCGCTCTACGTCGTCCTCGTCCGGCCAGGGGACGACTCCGCCTTCCGCGTGACGCGCTGGGACCGCACAGGCATCGTCGCGACCGAGTGGGTCGACTGCGCCGACAGCCCACGCCTGCTTGCAGACCTGTTCTGGCGCGCCTCCATGATGTCGGACGAGCAGCTCGGGCTCGACGCCACCGCCGCCCCCGTCTTGCCTGGGTCCGCCGAGCACGAGCTTATGGACCGCTTGGCGCGGCCCCGCGCGGATGACTTTGACTGCGAGCCGGGGACGGTCATCCAAGGCGACTTAAAGGACTCGACGCGTGCGTTCAAGTTCACGCGGGCGGACTTCAATGGGACCCTCGCGCGCTCGCCGTTCCTTGGAGATGGGCAGCCCCGCTGGAAGCTATCTGTCCCTTCGCCTACTTCTGGCGACCCACCGCACGAGTTTCTCGTCGGGGCACCCCTCAAGTATGAGAAGGGCGCGTTCTTCGACTGGCGGAACGCGCGCGGGTACTTGGCCCTCGACTGCCGGACGGAGGGTTTTGTGTTCCTCAAGGACACCTGGAGGGAGCTAGACCAGCAGCCTGATAGTGCGTCCGAGGGCGACTGCCTCGCGAAGCTCAATAAGGCGGAAGTGCCGCACGTCCCGACACTCTTGTGCCATGCTGACTTGGAGGACACGAAGACCCCAGTGCCCGACTTGCATGCCCGGCCTGCGGGTGCAGACACCAAGGACTCGGACGACGTGGAGTTGGCGCGCCGTCGGCATTACAGAATGGCCGTGAAGGAGTATTGCCTGCCATTTGCTCGCATACTGAACGGTCGTCAGCTCGTCTCGGCTGTGAAGGACTGCATATCCGGTAGGCTTTTTGTTCTGTAAAATGCAGCCCTCGCTGAGTCGGCTATTTTCCTATGTAGCACACGCCGCCGCGGCGAGATCGTTAGGCTTACTCCATGGCGATCTATCTTTTGGCAACCTTATGATTGTCCCCAAGATACACAGACCACGAAGGGCCGCAAAACCTATTGTGAGGTGGGAAGGCATCCTCATAGACTGGGAAGCTGCCCGAGCGCTCTCTAGCCTGCCCAACGGCCAGCCCATAAGCGGGTCCGAACCGGATAGCAGAGTATGTCCCCCTTCCCCTTGAACCGCGTATCGCGCTCAACGGCGTCCTCTCTCTCCGCTTCCTTCCCCTGCGTGTACAGATGACATGGCAGTTCGCGTCTGTGTCGTACATACACGACCGCACACGGCCGCTCGAGGTCGCGGACGAGCTCGAGTCGTTCTTCTACGTCCTCATCTACGCAGCCGTGCGCTTCCTCTACAGCACCTGCCCCCCGTCGCGCGTCCAGCTCTTTATCGACGGCTTCTTCGACCACGACTACGTCGACGACGTCGGGTGGGCAGTATCCACGTGGAAGCGCTACGCGCTCGAGCACGCGCGGCTCTTCGTGCCCCCAGACGGGGCCGGACTGCGCTTCCTCAGAGGCCCTCCCTCAACTCGTCCTCCCGCCTGCGACGCACGCGGCGAGAAGGCAGACGTCGCGCGCGGAGCCTTGGACACCCCTCTCAACGCTCTGGTGAAGCAGCTGCTCTCGTGGTTCCATGCGAGGTTTGTCGAGCGGTTTAGCGGCCCCGGCGGTGCGGTTCTGGACGAACGGCACTTCATCCCGATGGACTATCCCCCGGACATCGAGGGCGACCCCTTGATTAGGGAGCTCGACACGAAGGCTCTCGCGCGGAAGCTGGCAGACCATGATGCCGTCTTGGAGCTGTTCGAGAGGACGCTGGCGGAGCGTTGGCCAGAACACGACCTTGCCGGAGACAGATTGGAGAGCAAGCTGCCAAAACAGCTGTCCTTGGAGGTCGTCCCGACCGCCGACGGCGACGAGCCGCCACCCGAGCCTGCACGGGGGCGGAGGGACTCGATCGAGACGATCTCTAGGATGGAAGAGGAGGAAGTCGTCATGGTGCTCCTCCCGAGGAAGACGAACACCGGGAGGCGGAAACCTACACAGAGGAGACCGCTCACGAAACCAAAAGAAACTCGGAGGACGGGGATGAAGACCGAGGGGCCAGACGCGACACATCGGGCGACGAGAGCTAAACTCGTCCTACCGGAGAACATGGTCAGAAACGCACCACGCCGGTCTAAGCGTCTGCGGCACGAGTGCCCCTCCGAGGACCTTGAAGAGGGGGAGAACCGCCGTCCCAAGCGGCGGTGCCGCAGATAGGGCCCGACACGGACATCCGTCACTTCGAACGCGTTTAGAAAGGCAACGAGCGTCCTTCGTCAGCATCATCAAGGAACTATACGTGTCACGGAGAGTAGAAACACGGTCGACCAGCGACTGTCTGGGTGCAGCGCTCGAGACGCCTTCGTGTTTTCAGCCTCAGCGCCGAGTTACTCTCCCCCGTCTCGCTGTGTTCAACCTTTACGTCTTCCATCTAGCCCACATCCTCGTCCCTCGGCCTGAAGATGTCTGGTTCCCTAATAAGACATTTCACATGCATGTAAAAGGGCAGCTGTCCCCTCTGACGCTCATCTGCATCACATTTACACGCTGGCACGATGATGTTTGTCCGCTACCATCTCTTCAAGTTCCCGATACCCTACTGGCACCCTTGCGGAATGGTAAGTTCACTAATAAGAACGTGTCCACATGCTGTGTGTTGCTTCCACATCGCCTCAGGTGTGTCTGCCACATTGCTCATGTTGCGGAACTATGTTCTGACGCGGACCATGGACCCAGGGGCGCCCGGAGCGTGTCTATGCAGTGCTGCAGCCAGATCTCCGAACTCCACCATCTGCTTCGAAGTGCAATCACTGCCAGCTTACGTGACAGATGCAGTGGTTCGGCGGTTGACGAGTGGAGGTAAAAACATGTCCCATGTCATGATGGCACCCACTGCCTGCCCCATACGACCCTCCTTGGGCCTTCCCCCATCCCTTTCATGCCCTAGATGACTCTCGTCCGCGCGGCAGCTCTGGAGCTGCTCCAACCGATGGAGATTAATGGTCTGGCGCTCAATACCACACTGTATTATGCCGCCGATCTTTCTTTTACAGCCCTGGATATCGGTTTATCGAGTTCTCTCTTCGGTGCGTCACCAAATAGACTGGTGGGGCGCCGATTCAGTTTGTCACTAATGCCATACTACACAACAGGTGTCTTGACCCTGCTTGTAATTCTCGCGGCGATGTTTCTAATGTACGGCCACGTCGTGAGCGTTATATTATCCCGCGTATCCGGTTCTAATACTGGATCATGTAGACGCAAGGGACTGTACCACACATACGTCAGGATACTACTTCCAAGCACATTGCTGTTGTATGGTTCTGCGATACTATACACAGCTTCGCTGGCAAGCCATATCAACAGTATCAATCGACTCGTCGCGCAGGCACAATCTGGTCTCTTTTCCGAGGAATTCACCAACGTACAAGTGGACGCGTTCGAAAGCGATGTACTCAAGCAATCATGGATGATGACTATTGCCGTCTCTATCAACGTGAGTTGAGTCTTCGGACTGACCATGTATCCCTCGGGTTCAATGGACCTTGCATGGCCATTATTAGGTCTTGATCGGAGACAGTATTGTGTGGTGGCGCGTGTGCGTCGTCTGGAGGAATCGGATCGTGAACTGCCTCGGACCCCTACTCATCACCCTGACGATAGGTACGTAGCCTTCTCCGATCATCGGTTGTTTCGACAGCGAAGATAACTTGACAATGTATTTCACCGCCGCGGTCAGCATTTGGAGCGAAAGCTCTCGTGGGCGTGCACCACTGTCTCCATTCATGTCGACAGCCGCAGTTCCTCTTCTCGCCGGGTATCTTCGCAGAGATGTGTGCTCTCCTGTCGCTCGCAGTCAACTTGATTGCGACCATATTGATAGGTTACAAGGGATGGTGTGTATCGTCATCGCTGAAGAACCAGATGTTCCGCCATATAGCTAACTTGGATCAATTCAGGATACATGGCCGACTACTCCGCCGCCACCTCGGGCGCGGTCACCAGAGGTCGCGGGTGGTGAAGACCCTCGCGCTGCTAGTTGAGTCCGGTGCAATTTATTGCATCCTTCTGGTGAGTGCTAGGTGCCAAGCACGAGCCGCTGTGCTGACGGTTGAGATGGCTGCGCCCTGTGGCAGATCATCATGGTCGTGTACAAAGCTACCCCTGCGCTCTTTCCTGCGCCCGATGTCCACCAGAACGCGTTCTTCCAGGCGATCGCATACTACACCTATGCATGTTTCATCTACATCATCGTGAGCCTTCTCTCTACTTCTCGTGCCTTGTATAGTAATGACCTGAGTCCATGCCTGCGATCTGCGGGAGCGGATAGGCTATCTACCCGGTCCTCATCGTCGTCATTGTCGCCCTGAATTGGTCCCCCATCGAGCACGACTTCGTCCAACTGCCAGACGGACATAGTCGTTCCACCGCATCTCACCTCGCCGTCAACATAACGACAACCAGCACCACCATGATCAGTGAGGTTGCCCACCTGTGTCATGTTCAGGATCTCGAGAATGGGGCGGCATCAGAGGCGAAGGCAAAGTAGGCTTCGCTTAGCACCCGACTGAAAGCTCTCTGCTCTCTACTCTGCTCGTTCAACAAGGACAGTCTGATTAGATAGGACCCCAGTGTGTAACAACAACCCCAGAATTCAGTCTCCTATGCCTCCGAGTCAACACACTGCCTGACTATTTCAAGGCTCTTGGTCTGCATCATGGTCAGTCCTAGAAAACAAAAACACTGTAGATACATCACCCTGACCAGCCCTTCATTTCGCTTGAGACACGAGGATGATTATATATCAGATAAACTTACCGGGGCCCTTGAGATCTCGAGATGCTGCTCGCCAAGCCGCCAACAGCTCCGCCAGTGCATGCGTAGAAGATGGTTTCAGTGATGGATACAGTTGCAGTGTAAAGGCGAACCTCCAGTATAAGAGCACGATCTAACACGTCGTTATCTTCAACTTCTTGTGGGCTCACTAACAACACTGGGGTACCGATGCAAATAAGGATGACGTACATATGCACGTATCCATACGGAGCTTGTCGTTCGCGAGCTTCGGAGAACGTCATTGCAGCGATAACATTGCACGCAAGTACCAATAAATGGGCGGCAGATTTGCGGGGGAACTACTGTATGTAAGTATAGGTGGAGCGCAGATCGCGATGCAGATTCAATTGTG
Source organism: Ganoderma boninense (assembly GCA_002900995.3). Taxonomy (NCBI): domain Eukaryota; kingdom Fungi; phylum Basidiomycota; class Agaricomycetes; order Polyporales; family Polyporaceae; genus Ganoderma; species Ganoderma boninense. Next base: position 928,841 of record CM035306.1, read on the forward strand.
ATTGTAGGACGACGACGACGACCATTGCACGAGACGAGGGGAACCCAAAGGAGAGAGCAAGTAATAAACACGTGTAGGGATGGTGACGTATGGATGGAGATTTTCGAGAGATGTTGGGACGGTGTACGTAGTAATAGCGATCGGGAGAGTAGGATGGGATGGGATGGAATGGGACGGGATTACTGTGACAACATGGGCGGGAAATAAAAATATGCAGGCGGGCAGATAGATGGTGACAACACGGGGAACAGAAGGACTTCTATGTACAACGCAAAATCGAAATTTAAGACAACTTCATGATCGACCGGTAAGAGAAAAGACGACAGTTGGCATGCCTAAGCGATGGCGGATAGAAAGCTCCCTTACGCGGGGACGTAACAACAACCAGACCTGCCATAACGAGGGACAGCGATCGCGGGTCATGCATAGCAGAACGAAAGCGGGAGTCGCAGCGGCTGCAGGCGGCCGACGAGTATCGTGGGCGGAAGCAGAGGGTCTCGGTCGAGGTTAATGCTCCTGATGGACAACGTGCCCAGGCCCGATGTCCTCCTTATCCAAGAGGACGCCCTCGTCATCCTCGTCTCCATCCGCATCCAGGTCCAAGTCTGGCTCGACTTCAGCTCCATGCTCGTCGTTCACGACGATAGGCATAGGAGCAGCTTCCTCCGTTGCAGGTCCTCCGAGCGAAGGGTCGAAGGCTTCGTCAGCCTGGAGCACGGGTGGGGGCGGAGCACCCTCCCCGCGCATCCACTCGTCGACCCACAGGTCCGCCACACGCGCTCGTTTCCTCGGATCACGGACGAGCAGACGCCCCACCATCCGCCGTATGCCCTCGCTCCGCGCAAGCGCCACGCCCTGGACTCGAGGCGGCGCGTCCATCGCGTCCGCCGCAGTGACGTCAGGCTCTGGCCACGAGTACGTGCCGACGGCGATGCGATTCAGCAATGCCTTGCGTTCAGCGCGTTTGCGCCGGTGGTCCTCGCGGTCAGTCTCTACGCCACCTGGAAAGTGACTGGGGGCGTCGAATGGCAGGCGACGTGTGGCGAGCGTGTAGAGAACGACGCCACACGCCCACGCGTCCGTCTGACGTCCGTCATACGCTTTGCCCATGACGAGCTCTGGCGCTGCGTATGAATCAGAACCGCAGAGCGTAGTTAGATGGGGCTGCGCTGGGTCGATGAAACGCGAGAGGCCAAAGTCGGTCAGCTTGATGAGGGAGTGCGAAGGGAGCGGGCGGGCGAGGGGGTCCACGGTGAGCAGGATGTCTGTACGAGGGTGGCTTCAATGTGAGGAACTTGTGGGGGACTTAGAGAGGAAGACGGTACTCACTTTCGAGCTTGATATCTCGGTGAACCAGCCCCACGCTGTGCATCCACGCGACGGCGCGACACAGCTCGCCCCATATTCGTCTGACGAGTGGCTCATCCAGCCGAGCGTGGCTGATCGGGTTGTCGACCAAGTCCAGGAGCTCTCCACCGCCCACATGTTCGAGCACCAGACAGTGATGTGTCGGCGTGCTGAACGAGTGCAAGTACGAGACTATCGACGGATGCGAGATATGCTAGACAAGACAGCATCAGTACACAAAGCATACGCGAAGCACCCATCAATTGCTCAATCTGTCTCAGATACCCGCGTCGTCGCAACAGGTGAGGTAAATAGTGCGTCAGCGAGCTCTCGCAAGGTTCCGGCTTATCTGTGCGAGAGTCTTCTGGGCGCCGCAGATACGGCGCGAGACATGCGGGACACGGGATTGGGAGAATGGAAATGGGAATTCGGGATGCGGCGTGATACGGGTAGCGGACGGCAGACGCTCGGAAGACTCACCCGTAGCACTTCGACCTCGCGCACGAAGCTCACCCGCGACCGCGAGCTCGAGTCACACAGCTCCCGCCCAGTCATCTTCACCGCGACCAATCTCCCACCATTCCACTTGTGCCGCCCGACGATCTTCTTCTCCCGGGGTATCTGATCCTGTGGCGAGAGCAAGGCGAACTCCGGTGCCGGCAGAGCGTCCCCCTCGCTCGCTGCCCGCTCCTTTGCCCAGTCGTGTTTGCGGGTGGGGCGAGTTCCGTCGATGGTGCGTGACCGACGACCACGAAGGCTCTTGCTGCGCGCAAGCGACGACTTGCGGACGAGCTCGAGCGCGTTCAGCTGGCCTCTCATATCGCGCGCGAGCCATACGCTGCTGAAGCTCCCCGTCCCGAGGGGCTTGACGAGCTCGAGTTCAAGCGAAGTGCTCGACAACGTGACACCCGGCTGGAGCTTAGTCTGATCCGGCTCGGAGAGGGGCGGAGTCGGGGGACATGCAGTCACTGTCGGCGTGAGACGCGTGGAGGGCGGAAGCGGTTGCAGAGCGGGTGGGACTTGGGCCTGCTGATCCTCGACCGGGGACTCCGTCTGCTCACCTGCGTGGTAGGCTCCAGCTCCGGACGGGGCGCCCGTGTCGAGGTGGACGAACTCTCGGCGCACGTTTGTCCCGTGCGAAGGCGGTGGATACTCGGACTCGCTCCCGTAGCGCGCACGAGAGGGGAAGAACCGAGAGAGGGGTGGCAGCGCGGTGCGGTGGGGCGGGGGAGATGTCGAGGTGTCGCGCGAGCCTGCACTGGAATGCGAGAACGAACGGATGCTCGGGGGCGGGGTGGGGAGGAGCGCGACGCCGAAGAAGTCGGCGTTGAGCGTGCGGGAGGGAATGGTGTACGGTATCCGAGGCGTCTCCTCGGCACTCGCGTCTGAACGATGGGCACTCACATCTGATGGTGCATCCGAGCCTGAGCCCGTGCGGGAGTTGGGGCGGGATTGAGGATTGGGAGGGGGGAGCGGCGTGGCGGCGTCGGCGAACGGGGAGCCAAAGAAGGCCTTTGTCTTGCTACCCGTTGGAGACGGCGGTGGCGAGGAGACGGATGACGCTGTCGTATATACGCTCAGATGTGAGGAGCGGGTGGAGGAGCTCTCGGAGGGGCATGGCGACAGACGATAGGCCCAGCTCTCGTGCATGTCAGAGACTGGAGGAGGCTTGGGCAGGGTTGGCGGGAGACAAATACTTGTCGGCGGAGGGTTGCGATGCGATGTACGCTGTACAGAGGATGGAGGGAGGAGTCAAGGAGAGTGGGGGCGAGTGTCAGCCATGCGAGTGGGACCGGGGGAGATGGGAGAGAGGAGGAGAGCCTCGATCCGCGTCGTATCGCGTGGAGCGCCGCAGTCCGTCCCGATTCAACTCTGAAATTTCTCCCGATCCGGTCCGGTTTCCAACCTCCTTACTTCCTCCCTGCTTCCTCCTCTCTCTCACCTCCGCATGGTCCCCCCTCAGTTAGAACTCAGTGGAGGCGAACCATCTAAAGGTCGAACGATGTTTCAGCTTCCATCGCTCGATATTCAGTGGAATGAGCAGCTCCCCGGGAAATGGGAGCGTCATTAGCACTGATGTCATAGCAGGTGCATGAACGGGGTCACTATGACTGCACCGTGCAGGATTCTTTGCCTCACGCCACTGCGGCTTCCTGCGGCACGCTTTCTGCATGAGCATGTATATGAGCGTAATCTGTGAACGTTGTATTGCGGAGTGGAGCGGCAGCTCTGGACTCCTGATGTATCTATGGGAATGAATGGTCCCTCCTACTCACCGTGGGCCACATGCGCTGAATGAACCTTGCATTTCGTGAAGCACGGCCGTTAAAGTCAGCCGCAGCTCGGTCCAGCCTCTGAGCGGCGCGTTTGACGTACGGATAGACGGCTGCGGCAAGGCAACTGTGGATTCAAAATACGGGTACTCAGCATTCTACGGAAGGAAGGGGGCTATGCGTTAATCGCCATCGCGAAGTCCTTGAACCACGTAAACTGGTCCTTGGGCGTCGCGTACTTCCTCTCATGTCCGCCAAAGAACGTACTGCCAATGCGAGACCCTGCGTCAGCAACGTTCGTCCGGATAGAATTCTATCCCACGCAACATAACGCAACACACCTGAAGAACAGCCCGCTGAACCCAACAGGCTCCGCCGCCTTCACCGAGATCGCCCCCGCAGGCGGCGCCACGATACCCGTCTCCATCGCCACCACGTACGCCGTCTCCGTGTGTGTCGGGGCGACGATCACCGTCTGCGGCGGAGGCATGACCGTTACCACATCCGTCACTGTCTGAATACTGGTACTGGTACTGATGGCGGTCGAGAGGGGCGAGGAGGCTGCCGCGCCGGGCGAAATTGCGGCACCGGAACCGGGCCCGGGGGGATCGCCGCTGGCATTTCGATCTGGGGCAAACACCGGAGTGTAGTCGCGCAGCGCCATCATGCGGATATCCGCGGACGCATCGGTATCATCTTGTTCCATGTCTGCTGGCGTTCTTCTGGGGAAGGTGCCTCGCCGTGCGGGGAAAGAAGGGAGGCGGGCGACACCGACGTTGATAGGAACTGAACGGTCGGGCGCTGCCATCCGGGGATCGCTCGGCAGGTACCGGGGACGGTGTTCTTCGGCCCAGAACCTGGAGATAGGGCACGTCGCGGTAGAACACGTCGGGTCGGTCGACGACGCGAACACCGTTGACGTCGAGCGTGAACGCACCGTCTTGCATGCCAGGCGTGTTCAGCGTTACGGTCTGCTTGACGTGCGTCCAGTTTCCAGCTGCGAACCTGAAAGAGCCGCGCCCGATAGATAGCCCATAGTCCGAGTCACAGATAGATAGCGGCGGGGTAGCACAGAGCGCCTCGGTTTGCTTATCTTTCGGAGCGTACTGCATGAAGAGCCACGTTAAGTGACCCTGCGACGGCAAATAATTTCGCGCGTGATAAGGGCTCACCAGGTATAGCTCGCCAAGCCCCTCCTCCCGCCACATAAGCCGTGTGCTGAAGCAGCTCGTCGCAGCGTCCCCGCCAGAACACCCCTCATGTCCGCCATAGATACCAGGAAGCTTCCCAGCCTCGACCCAGTCAAAGTCCGAGGGGAAGAACACGCTGTACTCCAGAGAAACATTCTTCGCACTCCCAATGTCCAGCGGCGCAGCATAGAAGTCGGCGCCACCCACAGGTTCTTGCGCAGGGTCGATCGAGTCCGCGGGGTAATACAGCTGCAGGAACGAGCTAGATGCCTGTTGCGGGGGCGGCGGGATGATTCCAGACAAGACAGCAGAGACAAGGGCGGCCACGGTCTTGGCCAGTGTCTGGGTGATGGCGTCGACGCCTTGCATCAGGGACGGAAGGGCCATGTTCTGCGTGTCCGCTGGAGGATCGTTCACGATGATGCGCATATTCCCTTGGCCGCTGGCGAAATTCTTGACGTTGAATGCGGAGAGGTCCGTCATTTGGGGTGGGGCGAACCATGTCGTTGGATGTACCGACTCTGTCGTGGACGTAGTCCCCGCAGGCGAGGAAGACGGGGTAGCAGGCGGTATGATGGTGATCGTGTCAGTGACCGTCTGCGTGGAGCCTGTAGCCGTCACAGCAGATGCAGGCAGGTAAACTGTAGAAGTGACTGTAATCGTTGACGTAGCTAGAGCAGGTAATGAGGAGGCCACAGCCGCCTGGCCTCCCACAGATGTCGAACCGGGACCAGAAGCACTGGTATTTGAGCTAGTGGCGATCGTCATGGGCACCAGTCCTTGCGTGGAAGAGTAAATTGCAGACGATATCGTCGCGTTGCCAGCAACAGCGAGGCTTGACGTACTGTTCGACTTCAGAGGCATGGCCATCGCGAGGAAAGTAGCGAGACTAGCTGAGAGCACCACAGCCGTCAAGGCCATGTCACAGCACCTGCAGGGCTAGGAGCAGCGGATAGAATGACGAAAAATGCCACGCATACAGGCGCGAGGAGAGAGAGGAGACCCTATGCTGGAGGCGGACCAGACATTTCGTTCGTGCCCAGCAAAGTAGCCAGAGAGAAATCAACCCCATCGGTCTTGTATGCGTTCAATATGGAGTGTAAGACATGCCTGAGCGTAAATGAGCCTCGACGTGAAGTGCGATGTGAGACCACAGGCGTACCTTGGTTTTTCCTCCCGACAGTGTGTCACAACCCAAACCCAGGAGAGCTTTTGGCTGAGTGACCGGACAGTCAATTGTCCCTCGGCGTGTCATGGTACTGCTAATCCAGGAGCATGAAAGTCGAAGAGGTAGCTGGTAGACGTACAGGAAGTCCTCTAGCTGCAAGCCCAGGGGCCAAGTGAAAATGGTGGGAGGAGAAGCAGCAAGAACGCTGTGCAATGGCGACGGCGCCCGCTGGGCGTCCCTGGTCGTGATGCCCATGCTCCTCACCAAATTGGCCATGGATATACTCCTTCTCCGTCTACGCACGAAAATGCATCTTCTCTCTTCTCTCACACCACGACCAACCCGATCAGCAGCAGCGTGAACCCCTTGGACGAACGCTTTGACAATGGCACCGTGCACGGACCTGAAGGAAGTGGTCGAATCCGAAATCAAGTGAGCCAAAATTCTATCAGTACCTGCTTCTACCCAAGGGAAGCTGATCTCGAATCGACTTACAGAGAATGGCATTTCCGTGCGTGCCAGCCCATACAATCTCTGCTTGCTGTATGCTGACAATGCCGTGGGGTCAATCCGTTAGACATCTACTTCCACCAGAGGAACGCCGATGAGCACCACGCTGCGCTCGAGCTCCGGGACGCTGTTCTTCGTCTGAGGCGCGATGGTGCGTTCGTTGCAGTCCCTCTTTTCCGCGTGAACACGGACCCTATTGGCCCGCACCCCGTGGGTGAGTTCTAGTCCTTCCGAAGCACGAGCAATCTGGCTGAAGGCGGCATGTTAGGGTCGTACGAGATCTGGTGCCCATCTGAATCGTTCGCGTCCGTCTACTCCTACCTGGCTCTGAACAGAGGAGACTTGAGGTCTGTCGTCAGCCCCATCTTCAGACCTTTCTTCTAATCTGACGCACGCCTTTTAGCGTCCTCATCCATCCTCTGACCCGTGAGGAGGTATGTCTCCCACAGCCCTCTCCTAATTATAATCATCCTCACTGAGTGGATGGAATCATGGGTAATCGCCTTCCAGCGGAAGTAAGCCGGGTTTCCACCATATTGGCACCATTCACCGCTGACCCACGCCCCAGGGACCACGAGGTTCGTCACGCTTGGCTCGGTCCAGCTTTCCCCCTCGACCTGTCTGCGCTCCCGGTCAAGAGCGACAACGTCCCCCTCCAGTACCCTAGCCTCAGTGAGTAGGGTGCTCTTCATAGGGCGCTTGAACGGTCGTTCTGATCCATCCCCTGCAGAGCTTGGGTACTCGTCTACCGCGCCGAAGCTGTCCTTGGAAGAGCGCAAGCGGATTGGCGGGAACGTGGAGCAGATCCTTCGGCACGAGAAGGAGGCTGCAAAAGCTCCGAGCGACCAGTAGCTTCGCCAGCTTCAGTTGCTGTTGTGCGATGATGCTCCAATGTAGACCATATCTTGTACCACACGTATAGATGGAGGTGTTTTACAGGCCGACAGATGGCCGACAGATATGTTTCCGATGTCCGCGCGGGAGGGCTGACTTTGTTGAACTTGAGGGAACCGGAGGGGACTTGAGGTCGAAGCGCCGGGGTGGGTCTGGGCGCCTCGTGTCTGTTAGCCTATCCCCGCCTCCTTGCACTTCGCCATGAGTCAATCCGACCTTCGGCCCCCATCGACCTCAAAGTCAAAGCCCCCTCCTCCGGGCGCAGCACCCAACCCCCACGAACGCACGTCCATCCAAGGCCCCTAAGGCGTCTCAGCTACTTCAGTGGACCTGTCCATCATGGCGCGCCCACGGCATGCTCCATCGCAGACGATTGTGATCAAGCTCGGTACGTGAGGCTGCTTCGGGCTCGGAGCGCGGAGGCAAGGGACTGACGGAGGGCATACGTGCGTGCGTGCGTGCGTGCGTGCGTATGCAGGGACGTCGTCGATCGTGCACGAGACGACGCACCAGCCGCTCCTGTCGACGCTGTCGGCGATCGTCGAGACCGTCGTAGCCCTTCGCGAGCACGGACACAAGGTCGTGCTCGTCAGCTCGGGCGCGATTGGGGTCGGGCTGAAGCGGATGGAGGTCGCGTCGCGGCCGAAGAGTCTGTCGAAAAAGCAGGTGCGTCGTCCTCGAGCGTTCTCTTCGCGTGCGTTTGGACGAGCCTCGAGCGTGCTGTTGTTAGGCTTTGGCGGCGATTGGGCAGGGACGCCTCATCGCGCTGTGGGATAACCTGTTCGGACAGCTCGGGCAGCCCATCGCGCAGGTCTTGCTGACGCGCGGTGACATCTCCGACGTGAGTCTCTTTTTTGCCATGTATGCGCGGACCCTTCCATGACATCCTGACTTGTAGCGGACGCGCTATCTGAATGCAGTCAATACATTCAAAGAGCTATTGTCGATGGGTGTGGTCCCCATCGTCAACGAAAACGATACCGTGTCCGTCAGCGTGAGTGCAACGCTCAACGAGGTACATGGTATTCGTTGACGAAATGCATTTAGGAAATCAAATTCGGCGACAACGACACATTATCCGCGATTACTTCCTCTATGCTACATGCAGACTATCTGTTCTTGCTCACCGACGTTGACGGATTGTATACCTCCAACCCTCGAAAAGACCCCAATGCCGCTAGGATAGACATCGTGTCCTCGATCGATACCATTAGGACCCAAGGTATGCATTCACCTCTCGCGCTCGCACAGCGACCATGCACTTACTGTTCATGAACAGTTAGCACTACCACTCTCGGTTCAAATCTTGGGCACTGGCGGCATGGAGACCAAGCTCATTGCTGCCGAGATCGCGACGGCCGCGGGTGTAACGACGATCATCACCTCCAGCAAGGACCCAAAAAATATCTTCAAGATCATCGAGTACAGCACCCAGCTCAAGTCCGGCGCAAACACCCCCCTCACCGGCTTGCAGTCTGGACGATCAAGTCCCGAACCGCATCTCCTCTCGCCAACTCCCACTCTAGTTGGAGCGTCAGCATCGTCGAGCGAATCCGTCACCCCAAGTGCATCTACTACCAATATCCGACCCCGCTGGTCAGACCGCCACATACAGCGTTCATTCCTTCCGCAATACCGCTCCGCGACCTGAAGTCCTGGACAAGTCACACGCTTTTCCCTGCTGGGAGCGTCATCATCGACGGTGGTGCACATCACGTCCTCTCAAAGCGCGAGTCTGGTGGACGACTGCTGTCAGCCGGCGTCATTGGCGTCCGAGGGGCCTTCGCATCGGGACAAGCTGTTCGGATTGCCATCCGAAGGCGTCGGCCGGGGGACGGATCCGAGGCGAGTGCTGCGTCCGACAGAGCGGACGCCGACGGTGAGGGTCCGACCGCCACCGGCCATGCGCGAGCAAAGTATCCGGACGGCAACGTAATCACGGAACCCAACACGCCCGAAATCAACGCGGCGGCGTCGCTGAGCTCGTCGATTTCGTCGATATCGACCCTGGAGCACATGATGCCGCTGGACGAGGAGATGACGCCGTCGCTGTCGTACAAGGCGCTGCCGGACGAGGACACGGTTGTCATCGAGCGTGTGGCTGGAGAGGATTCTGCCGAGTGGGAGCTGGAGGAGGTGGGGCGGGGGCTTGCGAACTATAATTCGGCACAGATCGAGCGGGTGAAGGGACTGAGAAGGTATTGGGTTCTGCCATCGATATGGATCCGTTCTGATGCTGACCGCGCTCTGTTCACAGCTCCTACATCGCTCAGCTGCTGGGATACGCGGACTCTGAGTATGTTGTAGAGAACATTACGATTCGTGTGCCCCCGTCGTAGTGGAGGCGCATATGCATCTTCATGATTCTCAGGGAATCTCTGGAGTCTCGAGACAGTGACGGTGTGGACGAGGGACCAGGGTACGTGCATTTCAGGCAATTGCGGGGCTCCGGATAGGAACAGATAGGCGCTCACGCCATCGCACGTGGGTGGCCCTTTGTTTGTTCGCAGCAAACATCGGACTTTGCGAGAATTGCGGAGCGCCGAGAAAAAGCTATGACTTTACCTGACCCTCTTCCTCCACTGCCCCTCCTCACCTCCTGGCTCCCGCTCCCTACCCTACCTTAGCTCTCATATATGCTCTAATTGTCTTGGAACTACACCCATGTTGCGCGGGAACTCTGTCAGGATCCTCACCGGTGCGTCGTCATGACTTCCTTGTCCATCCGTGGCCATCCGCGCTGACAGGAGGCGGCTTACCACCTGTAGGGAACAGCCATCCCGGGCTCGCCCAAGCCGTGGTCGAGCGGTGAGCTTCTGCTTTCCATGGGACTGCGCTGCCGTCCCGTGGGCAGTCATTCATCCCGCTTTCAGACTCAACGTACCCCTCACTCCTTGCACGGTCAAGAAGTTTTCCAATGGCGAGATCAACGTCAAAATTGCCGAGTCCGTCCGTGACGAGGATGTCTACATCATCCAGACAGGCTGCACCGACGTGAACGACAACCTCATGGAGCTCCTCATCCTCATTTCTGCCTGCAAGGGCGCGTCCGCTCGCCGGATCACGGCCGTCATCCCCTGCTACCCCTACGCGCGCATGGACAAGAAGGACAAGTCGCGCGCCCCCATCACTGCCAAGCTCGTCGCGAACATGCTCGCGGTCGCCGGCTGCGACCATGTCATCACCATGGACCTGCACGCGAGCCAGATCCAGGGCTTCTTCGACTTCCCGGTCGACAACCTCTACTCCGAACCGCTCATGATTTCGTACATCAAGAGGAACATCGAAGACTGGCGGAACAGCATCATCGTCAGTCCGGATGCCGGAGGTGCGAAGCGGTGCGTGTTCTGTGCGCCGATCCCCCTATATGCGCATGTTCGGGTGCGGGTGCCGTCATGCTGACGTATGACGTAGGGTGACCGCCATTGCGGACAAGCTCGGAGTCGAATTCGCGTTGATTCATCGAGAGCGCAAGCGGAACCCGGGCGGCCCGGAGAAGATGGAGGTGCTCGTTGGAGATGTACGCGACAAGGTGCGCGTCTTTGTCGAGGCCAGCCCGCTGATCATGTATTAACTGGGCCCGATGCACTTCAAGGTTGCGATCCTGGTCGATGATATGATAGATACCGGGAACACCCTTGCGCTGGCCGCTCGCTCGCTCGCTGATAACGGCGCGAAGAGGGTGTATGCCCTGATCTCTCATGGTACGTAGCGCTGGATGGTCCTGAGCACGCAGAAACCCTAATCGGGCGTGTGATCTGCAAGGTCTGTTGTCGGAGACGAACATGAAAATGATTGAAGGGCTCCCCATTGAGCAGCTTGTGGTACGTCGGCCTTTCTCAGCGTTTTCATGACATGGCGGCCGGCTATTGACGCCCCGCTGTACGTGGGTTCGGTACCGACTTCCTGTGTCTCACGCACTACCGCCACAGGTCACCAACACTGTTCCCCAAAAGCAGCACGAGGCTGCGTGCTCGAAGCTCGTCACGATGGACGTGAGCCCTACCATCGCAGAGAGTATCCGCCGCACGCACAACGGGGAGAGCATTTCACTACTGTTTGGCGACTGGGCGGAGGGAGTGGGTGTGAATGGTGTTGGTGTGAATGGTCTCGGTATGTATTGATCATTTAGACTTGCATCATTCTTGCATGGGACGTGGACGCATAAACCAAAATGTACCATTATCATATCATCCACAGCAATGGACTAGAGGAGCATACATGCATCACTTGCGCATTTGCGACACAAGTCCTCATCCGCGGACATACCCCTTTCGTGTGTATGTTACCATGGTGAGACCCCGTGGTCATTGCAGAAGATGGGAGCGCGGACGGCAGGCTTCCCACTGGCGTTGTCCGGTAACATATTCAGCCGGTGAGTTGGTGGTCTGTCTCCTTTCGACATCGCTCTCAGGTTCTCACATAACGCAATGAAGGTTAGCTGTAGATTGGGTGATTCTAGATAGTCCGTGAGCAGCGGACCGCACCCACAGGTCGGGTGCTTCAGCCCCACTCGATAAAGTACGAGGCTTCGCTGCGTGGCCCCCTCATCCTGACTGGCCACCGCTCCGTGCCAGACCCACAGGATTTTTTTCCGATTCTTTCTGCCGTCTCCCCGTGCTTGGTTGTTTGTTGCTAGAGGGCCCTGCGCGGTTCCAGATTCGATGCAGACGACCTCCGTCTACCACATCCGGTCGTCCGGCGCGTCCTCGGGCAGGGCGGACAAGCTCGTGCTCACGACGACGTCCCTGCGCAACGTCGTGCTCGCGAACGCGTCCGACGTGCTCTACTACGAGGTCGTCACGCCGCCCTGGGAGCGCCACCGCACGCGCGTGACGCGGCTCGACGTCAAGACGCAGGAGTTCGCCGTCGTCGCGGAGATGCTCAACGGCCCGGGGCGCGCCCCCGGGGACACGCGCGGCAGCAGGGAGGACGAGGCGAAGCGGGCGATGGCGCTCCGGATGTACGGTGGCGGGGAGTACAAGCCCGTGCACGAGTTTTTGCACTGCGAGGAGAGCAGGGCTGGGGGTGCTGGGGCCGCCAGCAGCGGTGGGAGGGATCGGAAGGGGAAAGGGAGGATGAAGGACGACGGCGAGGAAATGTCAGATTGCTTTGGCCGGGTCTTGTGGTTGGTCGTGCGTATGCTGATGTGTGCCCCCAAAGACAGGCGTGGTTCCGGGGCAAAGACGGGAAGAAGTACATATGGTACGCAGACAAGAAGCGGCTAGAGGTACGTGGTCCCCCCCTCTAGCGCTGCAGAAGTATCCGGTGGGGCTGATGGCGTGCAGTTGCTGCGTGACGACCGCCCGGACGAACCGGTGGCGTCGTATCACAAGGAGGAGCGGCTGCTGCACGTCCTCCGGATGTCGCAGTTCCCCTACCTCGAGGTCGACCGCGACCCTACTGTCATCGAGAGCTTGGACTATATCGTCAGTGAGTGCAGGCTGTTGCTGTGCTTCGTTGGCTGCGTTATGAATGTGCTGGTTGCAGTCTCTTTTCTCCTCGTGGAGCGACTTCGGAGAGAACGCGGGTGTAGTTGAAGATCCGATTTGCCCATTCTCTCATGTCCGCCTGCCCTCTATTCCAACGGTACTCAAATAGATGAAGTGTTTTATTCCTTCTCGATTCTCAATAGACCTACTTATCATCCTGCCATGGTTGTGTCGCGGCTGGTTCGTAAGCGTCTCCACATGGACGTTGACCTCCGCGGGTTTCAGCGTGATCAGCTCGAGATGGATCATGGCATTCCCTTTTCGTTCTGCTACCAGAGGCCGGGGGAGTACAGTTGGCCACAAGACGTGCTAGAAGGCGCTGTTTTCATTGTCCTGTCGGACCACTTACAGCTCGATCATGGTAGGTATCGGAGGAACACTCAGTCGGAACTACTATATATTTTCTGAATGACGTGATCGTCGCTGCATAGGGCTCTTTATCGGGAGTCTCAACGATGTGCTCGTCGGGATTCCCTTCCGTGAGGGTTCGGAGAGACATCGACGGTAACAGACTGCAGCTGGGTGTGATGAATGAATTACCGCGTGCTGCATCGATGTGGACCAGGCGATGACGAAGACATGTTTTCCCTCGGCGCGATTCCGACGTTAAGAAGCCCACAGCAAATAAATGGGTCTTCGAAACAATCTAAGACCCATAAAGCCCGACTTCGAGCCCTTGAGAAGTAGGCAGACAGATTAATCTAAGGCACATATGCTCACGATTGCGATCTTTTACATGTACGGTCGAGACATTTATGACACATGATGAAGGCTGGAGAAGAAGAACTCGAGTTTACGAGAACTGGATAGTAGCGTGCTGCGCATTTAAGGAGAACTTCCTTTTATGCATGTCCCAGGTACTATGACGGACTATGGGCCGAACACAGAAAATCAGTTCTTCCTAGCGGACGGCCCAGAAGAACGGAGTGTGACATACTTAGTGGGGTATGCGAGCAATGGTGTCGAGGGCGCTCATGTTCAACGCGCAGTGGAACAGACGAGAGATGTATACGTACCGATAACGCGCCCCTTGAAGTTGTGATACCACTGAAGCGACCTTGGATGTATCAGTACACAGCTTGCCCGACTAGCAACTGTGCTTTAAGAAGCTCTGCAGGTAAGCATTCGCGTAAGGATCCCAACAGCGTCGTTGTGCCACTATCGAAGCAAAGGACTGGACAAGGACTTGCGTGACATACGAGGGAAATAAAGGAGATCGAGCAGGCCTCGTCTACCGCGAACAATACAGTTTCAACAAGGGAGACAACGCGGGCATGATATGTACTTACTGCTCAACCATCGTACAAGACACTCGATGCCCATCGAATAATGCTGAAGGAATGCTGTTCGATATCAAAGTCTCCAATGAGTCGCATTGGAATAGCTGCAAAACACGACAGGACGCACCACGTCACCCTATAGCCTCACCGGTCTCCATCCCTCGTGGCGGGCATCTTCAATAAGGAAGTCATACCAGAACACCGCAATCGGGACCGTGGCCAGATGCCACAGGGAGTGTGCATCGATGGTTCCAGCCCACGGAGGGAAATCAAAAAGCTCCAGCCCTGTCGCAGCGGTCGTGAAGAGGGCAAACATTGCGGGCTTATACATGTGGCGAGGTCGATAGTTGGGTGGGAGTCCCGGATAATGATGTATGAGAGAGAGCGAAGATGGCAACGAGTACAATATCCAAAAGAGATTATGCGCCATGCCGACAGCAAGGTTGAATATCATGTTGTATGTGTAATCAAAGCGGGGGAGAAGGCTAAGGTATGAGACATGTGCGAGAAAAGCGAGACAGCAGACCAGTGTCCACGCCACGTAGATGCCGGATCGTGACGAGGAGGGCGAACCGGCGGTGAGACGGTATCTCTCGGTGGGATAGATGTGGAACAAGCGAATGACGGCGTAGTAGAGGCCGTAGAGGATGGCGAGAGCAGCAGAGAAGTAATCCAGCTTCTCGGTAATGGGGAGATCTACATACCGGATGTGGCTCTTCAGTTCTTACATTCTCTAAAGCCAAGTAAAGGGCCGACCTCTCGTGTGGAAGACCCAGGACCAGACCCAGGCGTTCATGCTGGCCAGCGCGAACATGGTGTAGTACTTCTTCATCGGATGGGCATCGGGGATCCTTGTCTGGATTTTGCGTGCGCCCCCCCAGTGTGCAAGGAAATTGAGAACAGAAAAGAGGACGGATGCGGGCTCCTGCATGCCGGCAAACCGCCAAAAGGGCCACTTTCCATAGTACTGGCGGACTGGCCACCCATGTTGTATCGCTTGATCAGTGATGAGGTGCATACACTGGTACTTGCAATCGTCGACACATGTCCACCGAGTGAGTCGGAGTGCGAGAGGTAGGGGTGGCGGGGATGAACTCTCGCATGTTCGAGTTTGGCACGCGGCGACGCAGCTTCTGAACTCGTCCGCTCGGTCTCCAGAGGATGTCAAGGCGGGAGGTACCAGAGTAAGACCGAGGAAGAAGTAAAGAGAAACACAGGTAAATTTCATGACTCGTCGTCCTGCAAGGAGACGAGAGCTACGGAGAGGATGGCGAGGAGGACGTGGTGGACGGGGAGCAAGCGACGGGGGCGCTGGGGGAAAGGGCGGGGGGCATCCAAATGCGGGCGCTTACATAAGCAGCCCCCGCAAATGGCCGCCAAACTTCGAACTCGGTCACGCACGCACCTCTCCTCCCCATATCTCCCAACCGCACAAAAACCACAATCACTCCTCTATACCGCTCAAATTCTGAGCAAGGTCAGTGTACATTTGTTGAATTAATAGCAGAGACTGCTTTTATATTTTTACGATGCATTTAATCGTCGTTGCTAACAAAGCACCAACAGGGGAGCATCACAGCTACAACCACTTCTCTCAGCCTTTCATTACACTGTCAGTACTCCTTTGAGATCTTCAATCGTTCAGGTAACCTGTTGTGAACACTCTGGTTTTGCTATTAGTTATAGCCCTGCCTGCACAACGTAGCATTAGGCATGGTTCGCTCGTCCCAGGCAACCTCCCTTACCTTCTCCGCCTCGCCATATTTTGACGACAGAGGCCCTCATGGAACAGCAGAGCCTATAACAGAACGAGTTAATGTATGATTGACCGAAGATTCCAATCAGTACATTGTTACTGACCTCCATAATCTACAGCCACATTCTCGTCCAATCGTGTCATACTACTTTCCAAAAGGCGTCGGCGCCCAGCACTATGGGGTATGAAAAAGTCTATATCTGAATCGAGCAGCTGATTGAAATGTCCTCTCCTGACATTAGGAACACCATCCAATGAAACCACATCGGCTTACCTTGACCAACGCTCTCGTGTTGGGATACGGTTTGGATAAACAGATACATAATATCTACTGTCCAAGACCTGCCACGCAAGCGGAGCTCGAAGCATATCATGAACATGATTACATCGACTTTCTATCCAAGTACGTTCAGAGCTGTAGTTACGGACAGCGACTTACCCCCAGGCGCAGAGTCACGCCTCACAACCAATCCGAGATGAAGTCGATGATTGACAGATTCAACTGTGTCGAGGACTGTCCGATATTCGCTGACATGTTCGACTTCTGCAAAATGTACGCCGGGGCTTCTCTAGCTGCCGCGCGGAAGCTCTGTGCTGGAACTACCGATATTGCTATCAACTGGAGCGGCGGTCTCCATCATGCCAAGAAGGCAGAAGCTAGCGGCTTCTGTTACGTTAATGACATCGTTCTTGCGATTCTCGAGCTACTTCGGTAAGGACATATTGCATCATTCCCCGAACTAGACTCGCTGAATGCCTTCCCGCTTTCAATAATATAGGTACCACCCACGAGTCCTGTACATTGACATCGATATCCACCACGGAGATGGCGTCGAGTTTGCCTTCTACCACACGGACCGTGTCATGACGGTTTCTTTCCACAAGTACACAGGCGATTTCTTCCCCGGTACTGGAAAGCTGGATGACAACGGGACCGGTCTCGGGAAGCATTTCACGCTCAACGTCCCCCTCAAAGACGGCATCGACGACGACATGTACCTCACCATCTTCAAGACCGTCATCGACGACACCGTCACCGCCTTCCGTCCGACCGCCATCGTGCTCCAATGTGGCGCAGACTCGCTCGGGTGCGACCGTCTCGGCGCGTTCAACCTCTCCATCGCCGCGCACGGCGAGTGCGTCAACTTCGTGCGCAAGTTCAACGTCCCGCTGCTCGTCCTCGGCGGTGGCGGGTACACGATCAAGAACGTCTCGCGCTGCTGGACGTACGAGACGTCCGTGCTCGTCGGCGCGGCGATCCCGGACGAGCTCCCCTCGACCATCTACGACTCCTTCTTCCGCGAGACCAAGTGGAAGCTCCACCCGCCGCTCACCGGCCGCGTCGAGAACCAGAACACCGCCTCGTCCCTCCAGCGCATCACCGTCGCCGTCCGCAACAAGCTCCGCTACCTCCAGGGCGCGCCCAGCGTCCAGATGCAGGAGATCCCGCCCGACCTCGGCGCCTGGCTCCAGGACGAGGAGCGCTCCCGCGACGAGAGGGACGAGGAGATGGGCACCGGGCGCGCGGGCGAGGGCCGCGAGGACCGCTCCGTCGCGCGGAACGAGTTCTTCGACGGCGACAAGGACAACGACGGCGCGGCGACGGAGGGAGAGGAGTCTCCGCCGCCTTCCGCCTCTGTGTCGGGGTCGGCACGGAATCGTGGCACTGCGAGCGGGAGGAGGGCCCGTGGAGGGAGCGGGGACGCGGTCGTGGCCGCGGGAGGCCGAGCACGAGTGCGGCTGCGCCCGAGTCGACTAACGGAGACGAAGATTCTTCTAGCTCTGACGAGCCGAGCCCTCCTCGCCCCAGAGGGAGAGGCCGGGGGCGGGGAAGGGGGCGGGGTCGCGGGAGGACTACTAAGGGGACGGCTGCAACCGCCGAGAAGGAGGACAAGGACGATGATAAAGAAGACCGGGATACGGAGGGGACGCCTGCGCCCGACGATGCGAGCATGGACGTTGACCACGAGACGCCCGACGTTTGAGCGAAAACAAACGAAGGGGCCTGTATATGTGCAGGTACATAGTTGTTCATCTGCTTTGGTATATTGCTCTGCTGTTACGATCGGGTACGTGTCTTATGCATCCGAGGTGCATGTGGCTTGTTCAACTTACCGATATGCGTCCTTTTAGGACTGGATGTTCTGGTATTTTATTCTCTTGAGACTTCTGTAATAATTATTGAGGTTACGACCGGGTATAAATTACCTGCCTGCTCGACGACCGATTGCGTGAGTGCACAGCGGAGCCATATCAGCCGACAAGTTGCTCGCAAGCTGCCAGTGGGCGCGAACATGGCGCGAACACATAAATGCTCGCCGTAGCGCCCAACACACGACGAGCGCTTCGGGGCAAGCTCCTGCTCGGGCGTCAGCTTCGTGGGCATTCGGGCACAACTGTAATGATGTCGGTCCAAGAAATCTGAAGGGGATAAATTATGCCAAAGTATTAAAACTGTGGACGCGCGTGTGGTATACTGCAGAGCAACGAGGGTAACGGCAGGGAACGCAAGGGTAAGAGCGATTATACGCCCTGGGGCCTATGCTGGATAGCCACCTTGACGCCTAGCAACGAGGCGATTTCATAACAAGCAACCAGTAGCAGCTGGCCTACAAGATCGGTGAGGGCAGACTGGCAAGGCAGGGCGTACATGTCTGGATCTAGATGCCACTTCCAAAGGAATGTAGTCGTGAGTTGGGCAACGGCGAGGGAGATAGTGATCTGGCGAGGAGACGTCAGCTAGGCATCTCCCTGGAGAAAGGCTCGGACAGCACGTACGGCGACGAGGAAGAACATCACTTTGAGCACTACGAAGAGGAACGGGAGATGTATCCAGCCAAAGCCAATCACACAACCAAGGAAGATGATCTCGACAGGTATGCTGACAAGGATGAGGGTGAGCATGACGAGGCGAGGTTTGGGGTAGTGTTTCTCTTGGAGGTTCGTAACTGAAGCCATTGCGGAGGACATCTTCGTGGTTGTGGCGTGAAGAGCAGTCGAAAGACGTGACACGAAGATCGCACTGACTCCTCCGGGCAAACCTGTAGAAAATAAGCGCCAACTCGCAGGACGAAGCGTCGGACGGGACGCACCGGCAATGACTACTGCCAGGAGGGCAAAGCCAGTGTATCGCTCCACAAAGGAGTCAAGTACGATACCAGTCCCGGTGCTAATGGCCATGGCCAGGAAGAGAGGTGACCAGCCCTCCTTAAGGAGATGTCGCACATGAGGGTTCCGGTTCGTAACGATGGTCCACCCAACTGCCGCAACAGTGAGAGTAATCACAAGGATGAGCGGAATGGGAGTTTCTAGAATGCCAAGGTGGGCTTCGGAAATAAGGCCCAGCAACGAGAGAGTGACGAGGTCTCCCAGGCATGCAGCTATCGGTGGCGCAATGTTGTCTGAAACAGGAGTCACGTCAACCCAGGAGCATGGCGCAGGGAGAAATGCATGGGCATACCGGGATCGAGACCGAACCGCCGGCACATAACGACTAGTCCGCACATGAACGAGCCAAGGAGCACGCTTGATAGACAAGCCGCACACATCGCGGATGAAGCAACCATGATGAACCTGGCGATGATCGATTGCATAAACGTGATTTACGGTAGCACAGAAAAGATAGCGCTTACTCCGCAGAACCTGAAGGTTTTGGCGGGAGGGTAGGGCGGTGAGGTTTCTTGTGCACGGCACGAGTGATTATTTGTTGGATGATGTCGCGCTTCACGGGGACAGCAGCACTTTCGAAGTTGGGAGGGTTTGGAATGATCTTGCTCATGGCGAATGCAACGATGGCGGCAAAGAAAGAGACAACGGTAGCCTGGACTTGGAGCAGGGTAAGATTGCCAAGGATGATGGATCGGCGCTTCTCGGGGATGTCGAGGTCACCCATGTTGGCAGCGGTACCCAGACGTGCGGACAGGTTCATCTCGAGGTTTCCTTTCAAGTTGAGAACAACGGGGATGAGCATAATCAACTCGTCTATTCGAATCATAGCTTTCCAATGCTATGTTTGACCATGGTAAGTCGTTGCGGCCAGCTGGAAGACGCAGACTCGACGGGGCTCACCGAAACAGATTCTAGAATCTCTCCAGTGAACAGTAGCCCAACGGTGGTCAGGAGTAATGTGGGTGCCGTCTACCACGTATTCCAATAAATGCGTGAAGACTGCCTGAAAGACATTGGCCACGTACCTCGAGCACAATCCGCTTAACCTGACTGAGAGTGTCCGTTGGATGCTCCTCTGTCCGCTCTCGCCCCCGGGATCGCGAACGTGACCCAAGCAGAGCCTGGTCGCCGCTGTCCTCGACGTCCGAATCCTCATCTGAGTCGTTTCCGTCGGAGCCGTAGTGCGCGGGTCCATATGTGCCTTGCCGAGCAGGGGTGACCGGGATTTCGTCGAGGCTCGACATTTCAATGGAGTCTGAGCTGAATTCGAACTTGTCCCCGCGCGACTCCTTGTCGGCGTCGAACAAGAGAGTCTGCCTCGATTCTGAGTGCGCCATGGACACGAGGCTGCCGGACAGACGAGGTATGTTTTCGTGAGATGGGGGAAAGAACGTCGGCGTGTACTCCAGTCTCCGGCGAAGGCAAGGCACCGCAATACGCACGCATGGGAAACTCCTTCCTGATCCGTCGTCCACTCTAACAGACGCCTGCAGGCTGAGCATGGGCGTCTGCACACTTGGATCTGCTCGCGACGGTGCCCATCCACCACCCTCCTCAACCTCCTCTCGGGCTCCTTCATCTCGCCGCAGCTGTCTGGCCTGGCCCGCGGCTGCTCGGGGACGTCGCTTACGCCCGATTTTACCGGTCTGGAGACCCCAACTACGTCATGTCGTCTGCAGTCTCCTCATACGCCGACCTTCCTGCAATCCGCTCGGCTCTCTTCAATAATCCTCCCGACACGGTCCCACCCACCGATGAACTCGAAATCCTCCATGCCGAGCTCTCCGCGTACAAGCTCAAGAGCCTGGAACTCGCCAAGAAGGCGGGAGATGACATCCGGACAATAGAGGAGTCCATGCGGCGCCTCAAGGAGAAGGAGAAGGGCAAAGCCAAGGCGATTCAGAAGGCAGAGAGGGAGCGTGCTTGTGCGTGCACTCATATACATTTATCGCGCGCGTTCTGACCGTCTCTGTTCTGTTGTATATCGTGTTCGCCGGGTGCTCTCCGCCTCGCGCGTTCAATTAACCACTCATGTCCTCCTCGCGCCACTTCATATATGCGTGTACCCTACATGTTGCCACTCTGTGGCGCCTTATGCTCGCATTCGCGCTCCCTGCCTCGTTTGGACGCGTTCGCGGTTGTGGTATGTCCATCATCCCACGGTCTTACTCCCCGCTCGGCCGGTATCCCTCCTCCCTCCTTCTCTCTGGCAACCTGATTATACTGGAAAACAACGCCACCTCTTACTGTCTTTTTATGCAACCATGACGGTTTATTCTGACCGCTATCTATGGGACGACATCTTTGCGACACTCGGCGTGGCTTGCCACTGTTTCCCCACTAATCACCTATGATTCTCTTGCTGTTGCCGCTCTCATCCACTTTCCAAACCACTTATGTGCAGCGGTCACGCCGTCCATAAATGGCGACGAGAGCAGGGCGTCAGCCCAGCCACTATCCCAACCTCTAAGAACCCGCCCTTCCTCCGTTCCCGTACCTCCGATGCCTACCCCACAACCATCCCGTCCCAGCCTCGCGGAGGAGCTGAAGAAGAACAAGAAGAAGAAGCGGAAGCGCGAGGACTCGAGTGACCTCGAACCAGGTACGTTAGCCGCAGTCAGTCCTGCATGTATGCAATGCCAAACGGCCTACAGAGCCTCCGAAGACGCGGAAACCGTCGCCACTCCCGGCGCATACACACCCACATCCTCCTGCGCCACAGAAGCCTAACAAATACCCCTCCACTTCCTTAGCATTCTCCAAGGTGAATTCTTCCACTCTCACCCACCGAGACCGCTTTTAAACGCGTGTGTCATGTCAGCCTTCAAATGCACCCGCTTTCGATCTTCCGACGTCGGTACCGTTGCTGCCACCGCGTCCACCAGTGGCACCCCGACCAGTGGCTGGACCGAGTAAGCCGACAGAGGTGACGGAAGACTTCAGCAAGAGCAAGCAGCCTAGCCAAGTGCAAGTCAACACGTTCTATACCAGCATAGAGACGTGGCTACGACCTATCAAGGAGGAGGACGTCGGGTTCCTGCAGTACACCGCTGATGATGTCGAGCCGTTCATCATGCCGAAGCTAGGACGACATTACTCCGCGCTCTGGGAAGAGGAGGATACCGCACAGTATGGCGGTCCACTACCGGGCACTGCGGCAATGCGCGCAAGCTCACATGCCAGCCCACCGAGTGTACTACCCAAGTGGGAGCCTTCGACACTGGCGGAGCCGGACCTGCTGACGGAGGAGCGTGGACACGGGCCTCTGACGGAACGGGTAGTGAGTGCGCTCATCCCCATGCATGACGCGACGGAGTGGAAGGGTGTGAAGGCGGCGGAGGAGGCGATGGAGGGCCGACCGGGTACCAACGGCGCAGCGGCTGCAGCAGCGCGCGACAAGCTGAACGTGGCGGACCTGGAGGAGCGGATGAAGGTGGTGATGAGGCATCACGGCCTGCTGGAGGACATCGTAAGCTGCTTTACTTATTTCTTCCCCTGCAGTCCATTTAATGTGCGCTGCCCTAACAGCCGGACTACTCGGAAGCGGTCGATGACCCAATCGCCACTGCCCTGCGCCACGCACAGCGGGAACTGCGGACCGTCCTCGCCACCAACAAGGTACGGCGAGCACGCCTCGCGGCCATTGCTGAGGACCGACTGGCGTACCAGGAGTATGTCGACGGACGAGACGCGATCGACAAGAACATCCAGACGCTGTATGGAAAGCTGCAGAAGAAGGATGGCCCAAAGGTGAACAAGAAGAAGAAGCAGAAGGGCGACCCACCGCCAGGCATGAACGGTACCTCGGGACTCACCGGCATGGCCGCGCTCCCTCCATGTCCAGCCGCGCTAGGTCTGAGCCCGGACGAGCACAACCAGTTGCAAATACCGGGACAGCTTTCTGACCTGGTGCGAACGCGGCGGAACTGGGTGGACATAGTCGGTGGCGTCTTTGAGGACAAGGAGCGCGTACAGCCTGGGCGAATAGTCGGCTTTCCTGCGGAGAGCGTGTATGAGGGGATCGACGACGATGTCCGGGTGGAGTTGGAGCGCATATCCTCGAAGGTTGCGAAGCTCTGCCGCGAGCGTACGGCCCACGTCGACCATCAATGGCCACCACGGACATGGGCACGGTCACGGGCACGGTCATGGCCATGGCCATGGACATAGCCGTTCACATGGGCGGGCAAACGGGTTTGACTCACGGACAGCTGCGAGCTCGAAGGGCAAAGGTCGAGCGGCGGACGAGATGGACCTTGGCTAGCGTCTTCGCTTGATTGTCTCCTGCGCACCGTGCTTTGTGCTTATTGCTATTATTCCTATGCCCTTGGATCACGACCACCGGGATTTACCCCGACCCCCAGCACACACACCCACCCCTCACACTCACACTCGCACTTGTACATAATCGCACACATCCGTACTATAGTCACCACCCACGCCTTGGCCAGCTTATGACCACCTCACACTGTGCTCTTACGTTTACCTCTGCCACTGCTGTTGCCGTTGCCATTTGCCTTGCCGTTAGTCAGTAGCCAGCGTCGATGCTGTCGCTGCATGCATGTACTCCATCTGATGATATGCACTCGTGTTCTGGATTCGCGAGCGGAACGGTGTGCGATGTATGTAGTGTACTCTTGGCAAGGGTGGAATCCGGCTACACAGTATGCAATGTGTTGGGGACCAGTCATCACGCGTCATCGATCGTCCCCGGGCCAGTACCGACAGCGCATGAGGCGCAGCAGATAACAGAAGACAGCAGGGGCAAGAAGCATACGCTATGGCGCAGTCTTCGCCTTCTTCGTCTTCTTCGGCGACCCCGCGTCTCCCTTCCGCTTCTTCTTGGTCCCCTCCGCGGCAGCAGCCGTCTTGCTTGATCTCGACGGCTTGCTCGGGGTCTGGGTGGCTGGTGCCAAGTCCACGTCCATCTCTGCGGCGTCCTCGATCGGCGCGAGGGACCCTAGCGGCGCGAATCGGTGCTTGAGCAGCTCTGGGGGATGTCTCGGTCGCGGCGGGTTTTGGTGCACGACGGGGGAGGACTCGGGCGACGACGCGGGGGGTGTGGGGAGCGTGGGGCGCGCGGAGATCACAAGGCGACGGGAGATCGCGTGCGGGGCTGCAGTGCATTCGATCGCGAGAGACGTCAGACGCAGAGCGACGCGGGACAGCAGCAGTAGTGGGAGGGACGCACCTTGGTAGAGCTTTCCATTCTTCTTGCGGCGGGGGAGGAGACACGAGACGGCACGGAGCTCGTCTCCGCCGACGGCCTGTGCGTCGCCGTCGCCGTTGTCGTCCCCGAGACTCCACACGTCGTACGATGTGCTCTTCCTGTCGACGCTTCCTATTCGCGCGGTCTTGGAGGAAGAGGGGGCCTCTATACTGACGTTTTCGAGGTGCTTGGGTTTGAGCTTCGTGGGGAAGTACGGACGGAGCACGGTCAGCGTGACACGAAGGGAAGTCGGAGAGCAGGGACTCACTCCATCTGGTACCCGGACCACCCAGAGCTCCAGATTATCATCGTTGTTGATGGCGTCCCAGTCGAACTCCGACTCTTCCGCGCTGTGCTTCATGAGGACGTAACCTTCTGGAGGCTTGTAGGCAAGGCTCGCGTCCTCTTCATTTTGACCGTGCTTCTCCGGCTCTGCTGCAGGGTGCGCGTGTTTGCTCTTCTTGGTCTTATTTTTCGATTTCTTTGCCTTTGCGGAGACTATCGCGGGCTCGGGAGAGGAGGAGGATGCGCGGGAGGAACTCATGAGGTCGCCGGGCGGCTGGTAACGACGAGGCGCGCGCAAATTGGGAGTGGCCCTGAGTGGCCACCGGCCGGATTTGGAAGCGGTTGTTTGGCAAGAGCCTCTGGACCAAACAAAGGCTCGGCAAGCCAATCCGGCGCGCTCGTTTTCAGCTCATGCGTCATCCCCTCGGCTCCCACCTCCCTCGGCATTTTCGCTCGCGAGAGGTGTACACGCATGCTGCAATCCATCTTGCTTTCTTTCCAGACATAACACCCACTACAACATGGCCGACGCACCGCCCAACCAAGAGAGATCCTTTATTCGCCGACTGGCAATGGCGACCCAGCCAGCGTTGACCCGCATTGCACACGGTTCGGCTCCGTTCATAACCACGTTCGCCCTCATACATCTCACCGCTCCCATCTTGGCGAACCTGGGTGGGACCTCTCTGGCTTCACAGGCTATGGTGAGTAGCTCATCCCATAGATGTCGTCAATGTCTGAACATTGTCGCACAGTTGCTTGGGAGGGAGTATTCCCAGACGTCATTCGGCGAGAAGTACCTCGTCCTTGCACCTCTCATAATCCATCCCGTATCCGCCGTCCTCAAGCGTGTCCTAGCCCCCAAGGCTGCACGCCGCGTCACCAGCATCCTCAGCGTCACCGGATACTCAGCTGCCCTCCTCGTCGCCGTGCACTTCTTCGTCCACCGTGTCGCTCCTTCGGATCCCTCTCCTCCCATCTACTCTGTAGGCCCATCCGAACTCGACTACGAGTATGTCAAGTACTCTTTGCAGGAGTACCCCTGGCGCAGTCTCTTGGGCTACCTTCGGCCTCACCACTGCCGTCGCGTGGCACGCTGCCGAAGGCATGGGCATCATCTGGAACACCTGGCTCCGCCCTACCTTGGGGGCAGTCGCAACACGCAAACAACGGACCGTCGGCGCGCTCGCCGGCGTGCTTCCCGTGGCGACTGGGCTTTTCTTCATGTGGCAGGAGCCGCTCATGGTCTTTTCCTCGCATGCTGCTAGGTTTAACGCGGCATTGAAGCAGTCCGTATTCTTTGCGTTCTGAGATGCCATGTATTCGTCTCTTCCCCCGCATAGAATTGCTTTTTGTCTGGGTGATCGGTTGTACGGGACCCTCGCGAGCAACACGCAAGGCGAACTCGAACTAGCGTCGCGCTATGGTGAGCCCGGCAGTGCTCCTAACCGCGGCCAAGAGCCGGAACAAGCTACCGTTTTGCCCTCCGCCAGCGGAGATGCTTGATTTGTGTTTTTGTCATGTACGTGAGACCGAACCCGCCCTTATCGTCTCCACCTCGGACTTACGACTTCGTACAGGCCAGGCGCAGTCTCTGGAGCAAGATGCCCCAGTGCCCCCCGCCACTCGTGAACCTTTCGGCTATCCAAACCATCATCGATCGACCATCATTGGTGCGGCGCGTGTGCCCCGAGACCGCATCCGCGCGGGAGCGTATGAGCCCCGATAGGCCCCGATTGTGTCTTGTGGTCTCCCGGCGGGGAAGCATGGCTGTGCTAGTAGCATGCGCGTGCTGGATGTTTTTGTTCCCGCATCGGGGGAATGGGGTTGCTGAGCGACGGTACGCCCAGCTGTCCTTCCACGCCCATGCTCCCTCGAACGTTGATTCGCTGTGCCGCGCGTGCTGACCCCAAAATCGTGTCCGGCAGGCGACGCCCTGGCCCCAGGCCGCCAATCCAATCGCGCGCACTCCTCCGCCGTAGCGGTGTTCGGAATCGTAGGCTCGCAACTTGCAAGGCTCGGATCCTCGGGAGGGGCCTTCGTCAAGTCGTGATCACAGGCTCCAGCTGGGGCCTGGAGTTCCGCTTCCGCAACCTCAGGCAGTCTGCATTGTGCAAAACCATTTACCCGACTGAGGTCAAATGCAGGTTGACGAAGGTCGACAAGCGCATGATCACCGGGAGCCGCCGCCGCCTGCAGCTGGCGCCGACCCGATGATGTTCTGTGTGCACACACCATGACATGGGCGCGGTGTGTGCAATTGATTGGAGCACTTATGTGCGCCGCTGCCCCCCAATTGACGCATGAGTACGTACATAAGTGCCCGGAGACCCACGACGCAACACAATCAAGGCCGAACCTTCGTGCGTTGTGGGAGGTTCTCCCGCGACATGGGGCACCGGCAGGGACAGCATCTATCGCGGGGGCCGCGACAGGGCCACACCGGTCACCTGGATGCGCAGATTTCGATCAGGTCTGTTCCTTTCCCGAACCCCTTCACATTGACAATGTGTGCATCAGACGCTGACAGTCTTGCTCAGCACGTTGATGAAAGATTCGCAGCAGAGACCGGAATTTTTTCGCCGGTTTTTCGTCTCTTTTCCGCGATAGCCAGAAACCTCTGCCGCAGGATGGACATCGAATGCCACGGTGAAGCAGGACGCTCCAATCTATCGCGCCTCCGCCTCCATGAGTGTCGATACGTCCCAGGGGCATACGCGGTCAATGCATGCATCCCTCGGCCCTGGCGTGCATTGCACGGCCCTTGAGTTGCCCACTCAGGCAAGTCGCAATGTTAATCCTCGACGCAGATGATCGGCAACTAATAACCCGCGCTTCACGGAACCTCCCACGGGCACCTCCTTTTCCAGCCTCTTCCCTCACGTACTTGCCAAATTTGCAAATTGGGGTTGAACCCCCATCTCTGTAAAAATCTCAGTGGCACGCGTCTTCGCCGGGTGATGCTCGCCTTCTCGTACGCATCCTTGGTCAGAACTCCAAGTTCCTGGGGTCGCCTTGTGCCACTGTGTGCCACTGCACGATGGTATGTGCGCAGGCCCAGTGGCACAAAGTGGCACCCTATTGGAAGGCCGAGCTCAAGGTTCGAGGTCAGCTGGGGCCCCTCTCGGTCTCTTGGCTCGCGGGGTTCGCATCGCGCTCGCTGACGAGGCCCCCATTGACCGAATCCGTTGTCGGGTCCTGCCCCATTCGGCACCTTGGGCAATGAATGGGCGTCAGTTATCCCGCGAACGCCTCTCCGTGTTGACGCCTGCAAGGGCACTGTACGATCGGACACAGGGGCTTGAGCTTCATAGTCAAAGTTATCCGCACAAATGGCTCGATGCTCCGGCCTCTGCACGCTCAGTGCGTTCGGCTCCCCCATACAGGACTTGCCCATCGCCCAAACCTCGTCCTCAAACTTCAAGGGCCAGAAGAGGTGGGCGGGCGAGAGGAAGGGCCCCAGAGATGCGACGGCCCGTTCTGGGGCCTCGGTTGGGCCCCGGGTGCGGTGCCGTCCCGCCAATGCTCATGCGGTGATCCCACCCCCACGCTGCGTGCCCGAATCCGGCTAGTTCCCGGGAGCCTGGCTCGCGAGGATGGTGGCGCAGACTCCAACTCCGATAGCCCAGCCAGGGGACGTGATCAGGTTTACGGAGTCTGAATGCGGGGTGCCGGCCGTCCTCTTCCCGCTGGAAGGCCGTCCTCAGGCTCCAGCTGCCAGACCGCCGGCCGCCGCAATTAACAGTGCAGTCAGATGGCTCCCCTTTCCTTCATCTTCCCGGAGAGGAGAAGGACTGAAGTTTCCGTGGAGGGTGCGGGAAAAGCATTCGGCAGCGCGTCGGAGGATCCCGACGGAGGTGCCCCAGGGCGAGCCCTCGAACGGGAGAGCGAGGATACTTAATTGCGCATCGGCGTTCGACCGACCACCATCGGGCTGCCATCGGGCGATGTCTGCCCTGATTTTGCATGATGGGAGGTGGGCCGTTTGTGCGGTTGGCGCACTCCGAGAACTTCGGAAAGGCGTGGAGGGAGGATTGCCTTCTCGAGTAAGTAGCCGGAGATTGCGCCACACTCCGGTCAGCCAAAGGTGAGCAAGCATGCGTAGCCTGTCAGCGCTCGTCCTGGATGGTGGCTAAAACTCGGTGGGAGGATCACAGGAGAGAGACGTCCGTCAGGCGTATACCATATTCCGGCGTATTTTGGGGTCTCGTCGACACCGGCAAGCAACTTGTAAACTGTTTGCCCGGTGCGTGTGCCACACACGTTCTCGTTTGTGCCACCGGCGGTCCTTGAAAAGGATGCATACAACATGGTCAAGGAGTACGCCAGGCACGCATAGAGCTTGGAGGTAGCCCCGTCTGCTTCGTGAATTGCGAAGGTAGCCCAGAAAACATGGTCAGCAGCAAAACCTGGTATCCAGCTCACGGCGTCGGAGCGTCGGAGAGGGAATCTGAGCCAGATGCTGAGTCTTGCGGAGTGTGAACGGTGGTTGGTAGCCTCATGGCCAAGAACGCGTCTCGTCGCTAAGCAAGCCCCATCGAGATCGTGCGTCGCTGTCCTTTTTGTTGGGCTTCAATCGGAGATCCCTAATGCATTACCGTGCACGATTTGGCTCCCGACAGGGAGCGTGGGATCCACGCGAGCCAGGACTGGACTAGGACAAATTGGGCGAATAACTGGGCGCCGGCAGCGGCGGAGAGGCTGAGATTCACTCACAACTCAGACTCCACCCGCCGCACGATCTCGAGAGGGGGGACTGTTGCGTATTAAAGATCATGGCCTCCACCCCGTTCCCGTCCCGCGACGCTTTTACTCCTTCCAATTAGGCTTCCCCCCTTTTACCTCGCCATGACTCCGCCAGACACTCGCCCTGGAGGCATCTGCGGATGGACTCCTCCCGACGACAACTGCGACGCACTCTATACGACCATCCCGTCCCCAGCATCTCACGCATCTCTGATTTACGGTCCAGACACCCCTTCTCCTTCTCCTTCCCCCTCGAGCCCTCCCACTTCCGTCGCTGCCGCCTCTAGAAGCGTCTCCCCCGACACTACCGCGACCGAACCCGATGAAGGAGAACTCGCCCAGAACATCTCGCCCTACTACAACGCAACCTCGCTCCGTCGCTATAAGGCCAAACTCAAGATAGATCCCAAGTGGGCTCCTCGCCCGCCGAACGCCTTCATCCTCTTCCGCCGCGAGTACGCAGAGCGGCACAAAGGCGAGGAACTCCAGTCGCCCGAGAAGACGACCCTCTCCAAGCGCGCGGGCAAGGCGTGGCACTCGCTCTCCAGCGACGAGCAGAAGGTCTGGTACGACGCCGCAAAGCAGCAGGCCGAGGACCACCAGCGCCTCAACCCGGGGTACATCTTCAAGCCCAACAAGCGAACACGGAGCGACCACCGCAAGCATCCTGCCATGCGCTCGCGGCGCGAGCAGGTCGAAGAGTTCGTCCGCAAGAGCACGGACCGCCGCAGCAACCCGGCGAAGCGCGGGCGGCACACTTCGCCCGCGAGCGTCGCGTCCTCGGCCTCACCTGAGCCGCCCGACACTCCCGCGACGTCGCGCAGCCGTTCGTGCTCGAACCCCCCGCAGGTGGCCTGCCCGGTCCCGATCACGCCTGGCGGCAACAACGTCCTGTTATCGGGCGATCCGTTCGCATCGATGTCTTCGCTTCTCGAGCGCCCTGTCTGCTCGTCCAAGGAGCTCGCGTACTCCGACAACTGCTCGCCTTACTTCGTGTTCGACGATAGCTACACCGAGTCGTCAGATGACCTCAGCGAGTTCTGGTACGACTCCTTTGCGCCGTCGCCGGTGCCGTACTACATGGACGGGACGCCCGATCATCTGCCGTCTCCGATGAGTGTTCCCGTGAGTCTTACACGCGCTGGTTCATCGTACAGTATTACTAACCCTTCCGCAGGTTCAGGTGCCCGAGGCCCAGTTCGTGTCTTCCTTCGAGCTCCCTTCCCCGACGGCGGCGTCCCAGGGCACCTCATATATACCCTCGACCTCTGCTCCTCTCATCACGCGCAGGAGGCGCTCTGCAACGACGTCCATGATCCCGACCAGCACGCAACACGCTGCCGTCACATCTTCCCTATACGGCTGGGCCCGCGACGACCTGGCGACTGCCCGCATGGCTCCCCAGTCCGACCTCGGCGCCGCGCGCCCGCTCGTCTCGCCTGACGTCAACCCCCACCCCAAAGCGGGCCAGGCCGCCGAGTCTGCTTTCCTGCCCCTCAGCACCGCGGACGACGTGTGGGGTCCCCCGAAGCTGCACCCGGGCGCCAGCGCGGCGTACAAGCTAAACGACGACACGTTCATCCCGGGCATGGACCCGGACCGCACGCCTCGCGGCTCCATTTGCGCCGCGCACGAGGCCGCGCCCGCGCCCCACTCGTTCGCCGACTACTCGCTCGCCATGGCCGCGCCCCCGCAGGACATGTACATCTCTGCGGCGTTCGACCCGTTCGACGCCACGGGCGACCTCGAGTCGTACGGGGTTTGTCATTACGGCGTTCGCGAAGCGAACGGCGCCTATGCGCCCACCCAGGCTGTCGAGCCGTACTCGCTCTACCTCACCCAGGGCGGGCAGCAGGACTGACGTCGCGAGCCCCCCACGGCCGCGACCGGCGGATACATGGCGCTTTGGCACGAACGGAGCTCTCGCGATCCTTCCTTCCTATGTTTTCTCTCCTCTCTTGGTACGATCTGTTACGTTTGCAACGTTAGCTGACGACGACAACGACGACGACGACACGTCTTGCTCCGTCGACGAAAAACGAAAGATACTTTTCGGTACACATGTAGCATAGTTCGTATGATGGCCGTTTTGGACTCGCCTCTCTTTCGCTGTATCTATACTTGTTCGCCGGGCTCAGGCCTCTTCCTGCTCTCTCCACTCCACCTTCTCTCTCCCTCCCCTCTCCCCTTCTCCCCTCGTCTCGGGTGAATTTCTCTGCTCTTGTGTATATTACTGCCTTTGGGGACCGCCTTGCGGCACCGCCGTGGGCAGCGCGCCCGCTATACCCCTGTACTTAAGCGACAATTACCACTCTTGTTAGACCGATTGGTTACACCGACCGGGGCCCTGACATGAATCCCGGGGGGCACGAACTGACCTGCCGATATTGGCAACCCGCGACGATGAAACTTGGACCTACAACTGTAACTTGGCACTGCAGGGCTCGCGGGGGCGTGTGTGCTGGAAGGTCTTTGTTGCCTTGTTCGTCGTCCGAGGCGTCGAGCTCGTGTGAGAATCACGTAAACATTATCACAACAATTGCCGCCCAATCTGCACGACTTGTCCCGATGGCCGCCCTGATGTCGATGAATGCCGGGTGATATTATGTCGAGAACATCACGAACCGGCGTACACACATTCATGGCAACTTAGAGCTTAATCTATTCAATCTACCACCCGGTCGTCCAGCAATTCAGTAAAGGACCAACAGTAGGTAAGGACTACTTACCTTTTCTGCGCATCCCTGTGGATTTTACCGCTTACATTGACTTGCAGAAATTATGTAAATTTGCGAATTGGTTTCCAAGTGGCCGATAACCCCGATATGGAATGCCCCACTTGCGCACCCACGATACCCGCAGGCCGCGGTTGCGACTGCCAGGAGTCGTCCCCTGAGGACGGCTGCGACGACATCTCTCGCTCTGTGCGCGGCCTTCGCCAGGTCTACGCTCGACGACCACTCTACATACAATCTCTGCTGGTGCCTTGGAGAGCTCTACACCCCATTTTCCTCTTGCACGAACCGTCTTGTGTCCAGCACGCAGCGATAGTGACGTAATATGGCATTTCTGGCGGCAAGAGATCCACAATCAACTCCAGCGTCCCCAGTTACCTCGGTGTGTCCAGGCAAACTCTATCTAGCAAGCGTCGACAGCTAATCCACTTCAACTGATATCACAACAAGCACGAGAACATCGAGGCTAGCCGGCCGGAGATAGGTGGTTCGTACGGCGGCTTCATCGCGCTTGTTGTGGTCCTCGCAGCCGTCTTCGTCTTCTCATGCATCGGCATCTTCATCCTCCTCCGGAGCCACGAGCCCACCCCCTACGAGCGGCAGATGCGTCGCGCCCGCTCCCGCTCCCGCGCGCAATTCACCGGTGAGGCACCCATCGGCCCCCCGGGCATCCGCGAGCGTTTCGCACGGCTATTTGGCCGTCGAGGGGGCTGGATCAGGGCTTCCGGGACGGACGGCGACGAGTGGGACCCCTCGGATCCCCTACCCTATCACGCCAGCGAACTTCGCCAGGGTGACCACCGCGGATACCCCTCCATGGTCTCGAATCCATCCTGGACGTCGAAGGACCCCCGGCAGAACGTGGGCCCGAGGGCGAGCACGGGCTCTGTCGACGTCGAGCTCCGTGCGCCGTCGCCCGACTCTGTCCTCAGCACAGCCTTCCAGCACGATCTCCTGCCCTCCGAAGACTCCGTCGAGGCCGTGTCTGCACCCGCGAAGCCAATGGGAGCGGGAGGAGGCTTCGAGAACGGTCGCCCTGGTGCTCCCCGCGACGAGAGACATTTTTCCGTGCAGATGGCGTCGCAGGAGAGCGGGTCGATCAGCCTTGGCTCGATGCGCAAGTTCGATAATGGCACAAAGTTCAGGGAGAGCATCTAGGTGATGCAGCTACCCGCGCTCCAACAGCCCCACCCCTCCGCGATTTCGCTCACGTTTGCACATGGCGTGATCTTTAACCTCCCCCCTCCCCCCGTCTGCGTCACTTCTCCTATTTCGGTGTATTCTCTCTCTGTTTTATCTGTGTCGCTGGTCCCGGACTTCGAGCGTCCTGTGTGTACTGTACTGTTTTGCGCTGCCTTGTCGCGACGGTCATACACGCCCTCGCTATACTTATTCTGCTTCATCGGGACTATTCTTTCTCCCCTCCTCTCACCTCATGTGTTCTTTACTGCGCCTCAACTTGACAACGCCATGCGATCTCATGCCTTTGACGGTGAGTCGATCTCATTACCCTTGTTTATTGTGTCATTCGATCCTACTAAGCTCATCGACTTCTCTCTAGAACTTATGACATGTGGTCTCGTACCCACCCGTCTGTACTCACACCGCACCACCGCAGAACAGACGTCTGGGGCATTTGAATAGAGAGACCCCCCGTGCCAATTAGCGCCTGATAGCCGCCCGCTAGCCGAACCCGATCCGGAAGGTGGTCTCGCGCCTCTCATGGCGCGACGCGCGCGCGTCGTCGTCCTCCGTCGCGCAATGCGCGAGCAGCGGAACAAAGACATTACAAGCATAAACTGTCGCGGGATACGTAGAAATAGTTTTCAAATCTACGAAAAATTACTGATATGCTCAAAAATCAATCTCTTATCATACAGCATTTGAAGTGCTACCTCAAGGTGGATATGGTGGGCACTAGGTAGCGAGACGTCGCACAGACCTTGTATAAAGCTCGCGGGGAAACAATTAGTTAGTAGGAGTGTATTAGTGTAGTTTATAAGCGTACCCAAGCCCGCGCGAAGGCATGCAAGTGGAGAACCATCTGCCAGGGACAGTTCCCATAGATATCTTCTTCAACAAGTCTATTCAGCCATCGCGTCGTCCATCTTTGGTGAGAGGTTGTTGCTAAGGCCTTTTTATTCAGCTGTAAACCATTCTACAGTACTTTTGTGCCGATAGTTTGATAATTCCTCTCCTTTGTTCATGTGTTTGCGACAACTTTCATCTGAGCATTCCTGAAGTTGACAAATGACTACTGGATTCTTAAAGGGCCCGTAAAGGTATTGCGTACCAACTTGGTGTAGTTTTACAATCAACTGCATTCCTTTCTGCAGAACCGACGGATCGCGCATTGCGCGACGGAGGACGACGACGCGCGCGCGTCGCGCCATGAGAGGCGCGAGACCACCTTCCGGATCGGGTTCGGCTAGCGGGCGGCTATCAGGCGCTAATTGGCACGGGGGGTCTCTCTATTCAAATGCCCCAGACGTCTGTTCTGCGGTGGTGGGGTGTGAGTACAGACGGGTGGGTACGAGACCAATGACATGCTACGACAATGCTTGTTAGTCCGCCTCCTGTTCTGTATCCAATGGACATTCACTTCGCATGTGAAATGGTAATCCGCGTCCTGAACCGTCTCAAGTGTTGGTTAATGAGCCTCGCGGCTGAATATTCAATACTCGGGATTCGGGAGCCGTACTTATCTCCTCGGTGTCCTGTATGTGTTTCGATTCCGCGTGCAATAATCCCTCTGATGTCGTTGATGAGGGGCCTCGGTCACCACCCGGAACCCCTGGCATTTCGAGTTGTCCTTCGGAGGGCTGCAGGCAAATTAGCTACTTTCAAGCTCCTCTCCCCGACTGCAGCTCCGCTCGGCTGTACGACGCAGCGAGTGCAACGATCGCGCCCAGCGAGGCGGCCTGCTCTTTTCCTGGAAGCCACGCAAGTAGTGGGACGCCACCGATGGAGCATGGCGAGGCATGGAGGGAGGCCTCGATCGTGTCTCATGTGCCCAGACTCCCGATGCACGACCACGATGAGGTCCCCTCGGCGATACCTCCCAACTCCACCAGTGTTCTGTCCTGTTCACGTTCACGTTCAGCTCTCGCGCACTTGCCTTCCTCGCATCCCGAATATCACGGATTGTTTCAGGACGACAGTAATGGGATAGCACGCACCCCTGCCACGGCACATGGTGCGCACGGGTTCCGTAGACGACGTCAGTGGTTACTTCATCCTGGCCCGCTCGTCACTGTCAGCGCCGTCCCCTCCCTACCGACCAGTCGAGGACATTGTTGTTCGTACTGTAGGTACGTAGGCCCCTGCTCGCGCTGCGCCTCGGCCCTACGCGCAGCTCGCCAGGACCACGACGTCGACAGGGACTCTCGGACATTGTGTCGCACCATCGCAGCACATAGGCCCGATCGTCACGATCCAAACTCGAACTTGTCACTTGAATTCCGAATACCCTCAGGCAGCTGGTAAGTGCTATACTCGATGCGAAGAGCCCTCTCGATTCCTGGCCTTTTCTTCACCGGAGCCTGGGCCCGTCGAAGGGGGGCGCAAATCCTCATTTGTAGTACTTACTAGTGTTTATTATGTTTCGACCCCAGCCAGCTCCCAAGATCACTGGTCGGTGCCCTTCGAATGCAATGCCGTCGGCCTCCCGCCGCTGGTTCCTTCCCAATGCCTGGAAACCCTGAGGTCTGAGGCCCGAAACCCGTCGAAACCTGAGGAGATCACCCGGTGCGCCACTAGTGGCTGGTGTGCCTCTCCAAGCCCCCGATTCCGCGCCAGGTGATTCGATCGATGGTGCCCTGGAATATGACGCTGCCTGCCAGTCAGGCACTCCGAGAATCCCGGAAAACATGACAGCTGGTTTTCCGAGATTCCCGGGATGCTGCTGCTGTTGGAGGCTGAAAAACGAGACCACAATAGTGCACTTGTGCGAGCAGAGTATTGTCAATTCCCTGCACACGAGTATGGACAGGTCGTTACGTTCCTTGACTGGTTATGGGGCCAAGCGGGTGGAACTATGCTACCTGAGAAAGGCTAAACGGGCGTGGCTGAGGATTGGCTTCGAATCGAGTTGCTGCCTCGTCCAGGGTCATTCATCGTACCTCGAACTAACTAAATGCTGAAAAGGTGGCAAAGTCAGCAGGACGGTGATAATCATGGGAATACAAGCCATGGAGCTACCTACGCGATCTTATTTGACTCACCACACTGCAGAGAACCTTGACATGTAGAGGCACTGAGAACGATGCGAGCCAGACAGCCATCGCTCTGATCAAAGATTGGAATTGAAGAGCTCGAACAACAGATCGTTGTGCTCTTCAGGTTGCAACGGCACATGCTAACGCTGTTCAGCGGTTCGAGTGGCACGGGGCTCCTTCGATTCCCAGCAGCATGATTTGGTCTGCTCAATTGTCTGTGATTTGTAAAGGGTAAACGCGTAGTGCCACCCATCTCCTCCCGGTGAAGTATCTGATGAAAATAGCGCTCAGCTGAGGGAGGTTCGTGCCAGAAGCATCAAACCTAGCTACTTATAGGGCTGCCGCCAGTCGAAAAGGAGAAAGGCTTTCCTGGACTGGTTGCATGTGGACGTACGTGGGAGGGAAGCGCTGAGGTCGATTTGCTACTTGTCGTCCGCCTGTTGTTTGGCCAAGGATCTGCCATTGTTGCGTGTTATAGTAGCCTATGGTAGCAGGGTTAACAGGAAACTCAGGGGAACCATGTGTGACTTACATGATGACCCATACCGCCAAGCGATTGCCATTGTGGCGCGTGCCGAGCCCTGCCGAGCCGTCCATCGCGCATACATTATGCATACACATCGGCCAGATTTTCGACCGTCTCGAATTTCCTCTTGCTCCTCGACCACAATGTCCACCACCCACGCTCATCCTCCTCCAACTTTCCGCCCATGCTCTGCGCGCTGTGTATACTCGTCTGGTACCTGCCGCCTGACTACGGGCGTCTGTCTTCTGTCGCATTGGCGCCAACGCACGCTTCGCAGGCCATTCCCGTCGCTCGACCGACGAGGTGTTCTCTGCGCGCTAGGTCCGTCACAATGTC
This sequence comes from Ganoderma boninense, assembly GCA_002900995.3. Lineage (NCBI taxonomy): Eukaryota > Fungi > Basidiomycota > Agaricomycetes > Polyporales > Polyporaceae > Ganoderma > Ganoderma boninense. Next base: position 965,973 of record CM035306.1, read on the forward strand.
CGCACATAACTTCAGTAGTGCCTAGCCATGCATGCTCACGGCAGAACTCGCAACACAGATTGACACCGACCAACCGAAGGTCGCTGCCGCCCTCGCCTGACCCGCACGATCATCGATAACTTTCAGTTTCAACCCACCCACACGAGCCATGCCGTAGTCCCGCTCTCAGGACTGCGACTTTCTGGTCTTGTGAGTGCCCGGAGGCTCCGTTCTGGCCCGCTCGAGCAGCGTCCAATGTGTCATCCTTTTCAATGCTTTGGGAGTCCGCTTTTCGTTACTCGTACGGATAACGAGCAGCGGGATTCTCATCTTCCAACCCGCGCTTCCGTTGTCCGAGAGGCATCCATGGTTGTTCTGATGCTTCGCTAAAAGCGTGGATAGCGCGGCCAACGTTGTCCATTGCGAGTGCGGGCTGACAGCGGACGCGAATAGCCCAACTATTCGGGGGTGGGCGGAGGATCGCCGTTTCACTTGGGGGAGCTCGGCGCTGTAAATGACGATACGATGGCCAGGAATAACGAGAGGCGATGCTCTAGACTGGAGACAACCCTGTAGGGTCGCGGTGACGGTTGGAGGAGAATGGGGACCTTCCGTTTGGTGCGATAACCTTTGGCGCTGAATTTTGTCACGTGACTTACTCCCTTTGGCAGGAACTTTTCGACTTCGTGTCCTGAGGGCTTTTGGCCGTTCGCTCCTCCGCTCGGACCAGCCGTTCTCGACGGGTGTCGCGATCCAATGGTGCCACACATGTGCGAAAATTCTTTCGGAGGTCCTTCCGATAAGAAACGGAACAGCCGCGCAATTAAAATTCACTGTGGCCGGTGACACTGGCTTAAGGCCCACTGGCCGGACTTCGAGGCGATCTGCTCCCCTTCTTCTCCAGCTCATAAGTCCCCTCTCAGCTTGTCTCCTGACGAAGACCCGCTTCGTCCGCTTTCCTTCGCTCTCTGGGCGCCCTTCTGTCTCTCAAGCCACTTACCGACAACATGGACAAGGCTCCTCATGATGAGGAGGTCGCGGTCGCCACTCGTGCGGTTGTGTTCCCAGACGCCGGCGGAGAGATCCAAGAAAAGCCCACTCACGTCGCACGACCCAAAGGTGTCGAGATGAAGCGCGAAATGACGAAAGAGGACAAGGAGCTGGCCGACGCGGGCTACGATGAGCTCAACCAGGAAAAGGCGCAGGCTAACGCGAACGCAAAGCTCGACAACGTCGACATCAACGAGCACATGCTCTCGTTCAAGGACCTTCAGGCCGAGCTCGACACCGCGTTCGACGCAAAAGATCCCGGCCTCTCCCCCGGCCTCACCAATGACGATGCCAAGGCCCGGCTTTCGCGCGACGGTCCGAACGTCTTGACACCGCCCAAGAAGAAGTCGGCGCTGCGCAAGGTAGGAAGGTCAAACGACCTCCGTAGGGTCTGGCTCACACGCTCATTGCAGTATTACGACTGCCTCATGACGATGTTTAATATTCTGCTAATCATTGCTGGAATCCTCGAATACATTCTCCTCGGCGTCGACTTCAAGGTGCGCCGGTCTGCTGACTGTTAGCGTTCGATGGGCCTGAGGCCTCCCCCCAGGATAACTTCGCCAACACCTATCTCGGCGGCATCTTGATTGGCGTCGCGTTCCTGAACGCGCTCATCGAGTTCTACCAGCTCCAGAAGTCCGAGGCCATCTTGGCGTCGTTCCTAGCGATGATCCCTCCGTCCTGTCGCGTGGTCCGCGACGGCTCGCTCATCACGCTCCCCGCCGCCGATTTGGTCAAGGGGGACCTTGTTCTCGTCGTGAGTTGTCGCATTACGTCGCGTGGGCACCCCATATCTTAGTCTAAGTGACGGCGTCGCCAGCGTTCCGGAGACAAGACGCCTGCCGACCTCATCCTGTTCGCGTCGTCTGACCTCAAGGTTGACAACAGCAGTCTGACCGGCGAGTCGGAGCCCCAGGAACGGTCTGCGCGTCCCGGCGGCGTGCAGCAGCGGGCGGTGGAGGCCGAGAATCTGGTGAGTGCGCCTATGTCCCTGTCCCCCTGTTTGTTTCGGTCAGCTGAGTTTCCTTTGGAGATCTTCAACTCCACGCTTATCGTCAATGGCGAAGGCTGGGGAGGTAAGAGCATTGCTGCTTCCTATGGTACACCATTTCTCACTTGACACCTGAAACCCGAAGTCGTCGTCCGCACGGGCGACCACACTCTGATTGGTACGTGCCCCGTCCTTGGTGAGCTCTACCTCAGTCCATTCACCCCATGTCCTTATACAGGTCAAATTGCGGCGCTCACTGGAAACGAGACTGGCAAGAAAAGTCCCTTAGCAGTCGAGATGTACGTCTTGCCAGTCCGTTCACTTCGATGCTTAGGTAACATTGTGCCCGACAGCGGCCGTTTCGTTATGTCGGTGTCGGCGATCGCGATCGTCTTCGCCGTCGTCTTCTTCATTGTCGGTATTACGACGGCTTACAAGGGTAAGGGCGAACAGACAGTGACGTTCGCGGTGTCTATTCTGGTCGCCTTCGTGCCGGAAGGTCTACCGTCTGTCGTGACTCTATTGTGAGTATTCCCATTACGCAATAGGTTTATGAACATGACTGAAGACGTTCCAGGCTTTCTATTGCGGCGAAGCGTATGGCTGCGCAGAACGTCTTGGTCAAAGATCTTCAGGGTGTAGAGACGCTCGGTAAGGTTCTCAATTCATATACTCATCTCACATGTGGCTCATCGTGCGACAGGTTCTGTAAGCGCAACTGAATCAGTCAAACAGAGAATTGACAGCACTGAACCATTTTTGCAGCTAACCCTTCTCGCTACCGACAAGACTGGCACGTTGACCAGGAACCAGATGACGGTGACGAACCTCTGGAGCGGTCTTCGGATGTACTCCGCCTTCCAGTCCAACAACGACAGCGAGACCACGGAAACGTTCGCGCCCGCGTCTCCGGGTATGCAGGAGATGCTCGACATCGCGGCGCTCAACTCGCACGTCAAGTTCGACAAGACGGACATCCCGTTCGAGCAGCGCAAGATCCTCGGCGACGCGACCGAGACCGGCCTCATCCGCTTCGCGGGGAAGCACATCGCGGACTACGACGGGTACCAGAAGCAGTTCCCCAAGGTCTTCGAGATCCCGTTCAACTCTTCCAACAAGTGGGCGCTGGTGATCGTGAGTTGGGGTGACATTCATTCATGTATACGACGATCGGGCTGACTGTCAGCGCAGCTCGACAAGTCTCACCAGACCGGCGTTCTCACCGCATACATCAAAGGTGCTCCCGAACGTGTCCTTGCCAAGTGTTCGACCTACCTCAAAGATGGTAAGGAAGTTCCGATCACGGACGATTTCAAGGCGGCTTACGACGAAGCATATGACGTACGTCCCTTCTCGGTGTACATATCTTCTCCATCTGACCTGAGCCCTGCCACGTAGTACATGGCGTCGCGCGGCCACCGTGTTATCGCCTGCGCTCAGAAGCTGCTCCCTGGAGACGCGTACACCCGCGACCACGAGTTCTCCAAGAACGACGGCAACTACCCGAGCACCGAGTATACCTTCTGCGGCCTGATCTCGCTGGAGGACCCGCCCAAGCACGGCGTCCGTGAGGCGATCGGTACCCTCCGTCTCGCTGGCATCAAGGTCATGATGGTCACGGGCGACCACCCGAAGACCGCAGAGGCTATTGCCCGGAAGATCAACCTCATCCTCGGAGACACGAAGGAGACCTTGAGCAAGAAGACTGGTCGGCCGATCGAGGAGATCTACGACGACGAGGTCGATGCGGTCGTCATTCACGGAGACGATATCGACAGTCTGCATGGTTGGCAGTGGGACCAGAGTAAGTGGACTCCCGACGCTGTGGGCTTACCTGACGCAGCAGCTGACTGGTAAAAACCAGTCTTTTCTAAGAATGAGATTGTGTTCGCGCGCACGTCTCCCCAGCACAAGTTGGAGATAGGTACGTCGAGAACGCTTCCGCCGTGCGGCAGCCATGCCATTTATTGACCCGATTTATAGTCAAGCGTGCGCAAGCCCTCGGCCATATCGTCGGAGTGTGAGTACTCCGTTTCATTTCGCATGGCTGCCATTTGACATCAACTGTTGCAGTACTGGAGACGGCGTGAACGACTCCCCTGCTCTGAAGAAGGCTGACCTAGGAATTGCAATGAACATATCTGGATCTGACGTCTCCAAGGAGGCCGCTAACATGATCCTTCTTGGTATGTCCGGCACGCTTGAAGGCTAGAACTTATCTCATATTCTATATAGACGACAACTTTGCTTCAACAGTCAGTAAGTGCTTCCCAGACGAGGTCATTCTTACCTACTTGTCTCACTGTTGCCCGCAGAGGGTGTTATGGAAGGCCGTCAGATCTTCGTCAACTTGAAGCGCTCTATCCAGTACACCATATCGCACAGTACCCCAGAGGTCTTCCCTCAGCTGCTTTGTGCGCTTCGTTTATCCTCTCGATGGATCCGGATTTTCACATCTTGTTCTGTTCAGACGTCGTCGTTCCCATTCCCCTCCCATTGTCTGCCATTTTGATCCTTGTCATCGGTATGCCATCACCGTCGACATGCAGATCCCGTGCTGAACAGACTCTTTTTAGATCTCGGCTTCGAACTCTTCGTTGCTGTAAGTGCTTGCTGGAACTGCACGTGTTAGTGCCCTAACATGCCTGGCAGCTCTCCTTCGCCTGGGATAAACCAGAGACGAAGGACGGGCTGATGCGCATGGCGCCACGCAAGCCGGTGAACGAACGTTCGATCCAATCGCTGAAGAGGCGAGCCCTCCGACGCACGAAGACTCTCCGTCGCGATCCGGAGACCCACGAAGTCATCCGCCCCAGCAAGTTCTCGCAGATGATGTCCAGGGTCAAAGCGCCCTTTTCTCGCCAATTCTGGGAGGACGTCTTGGAAGGCACCGACGACGAGACCCTGGTCGACGGGAAGCTTCTAAGCTACGCCTACCTGGAAGCAGGCATGATCGAGTTTGCTGGAGCGTGCGTATCGCTGGTTTCGTCGAAGGCTCTTGGCGCAGCTTCTGACGTTCTCTTCTCGCCGCGATGCAGATTGACAGCGTACTTCGTCGTCTTCTTCAAGAACGGCTTCACCCCGGGAGATCTTCGCAGAGCGCAGAGCGCGCTCACGGCATCTCCGTCGATCAGTGCGTGCTTCGCCTGTATCTTGGGAACGTGCGGGATTAACGCTACGTGTGCGCAGCTTACTTCGTCAAGGATTCTCCCGACTTCACCAACAGCCGCGGTGAAGTCATCCCTGCGTGGAAGCAAGTTGATGCGCTTGCACAAGCTCAGTCTATTGGTACGCTATCAGCTCTTGAGCGGCCATGCGTTCGTTTCTGATGCGACAAACATCAAGTATACCTGTCCATTTTTATCATACAATGTTTCAACGTAAGTCTCACAATTACACCTTGAGGTCCCACACCTGACTCGCTGTCGTCTCCGCGTAGGTGTTCGCCGTCAAGGCCAAATTCCGCTTCCCTTTCGGCAAGGCGATCGTCGGGAACCTGTACAACTTTGCGGGCATCCTCGGCGGCGCGGCCCTCGGCATGTTCATTATCTACACTCCCCCATTGCACGTCGTCTTCGGGGGCACCTTCCGCCTGTCGCCGCTCTACTGGCTCATCCCAGTCGCCTTCGGCGTGGTCCTGCTCGTATGGGCGAGTATACGCGTGCTCTTGATGCGTAAGAGCATCGAGCAGTCTCGCGTTAAGGATATCAAGGGCTTGATGATGTGTACGTCATTTTGCTTTTCGCCTTTCGCCAGAGGCGTCGGACATGCATGCTGACTGAAGTGGTCTGCTTACCCTGTTTTTAGTCCCCACGATGAGAACGATGAGCATGCGGTCCAAGCACTGACACTCGCGCATTCAAGTCTCTTTCGCATACCATAGAATCCATGAAGCGATGACGAAGCAACCAGTTATGACACACTAACGATGTGCCTTCGGACGAAGATCATGTACTACAGTTTCCCCGCCTTGTACAAGTAATTTTCAGGATTTTCTCTCCTCGCTAGAACCATTGGCATTTCGACATGATCATTACAGAGACGGCGAAAGCAGCAGATATAGGGAACGGGACTTGTTCAAGAAACCGTGACGAAAGCAATGCATCCGAGTAACGATGCACGGCAATAGAACCCGCGAACTACTAACTTATAGAACCCCCGACTGGGGATGCTCCACTTCTCTTCTCCCCCGGGGATCGACATCCCCATGTTGCGCTCCAACGAGCCAAGCCTCCCGCGCATCCGGCAGGACGAGGAGTGGGCGCTAGCGCCTCTGGCCTGTATATCGCGGCGGATGCTCGGTGAGAGGCCATACCCACGTGCATCGTCCAGGTACACGGTATGTCCTGGAGAGAGGTTGACGGGGACATTGTGTTTGGTGTCGTAGAAGTCGAGGAAGAACTGGCCATGCTCCCCATCCAAAATTTGGAGGGCTACGGAGAGTCACGGAACGGACGCTGTAGACGTTCGGCCCGTCCGGGTGAGGCTTGACCTAGAGTTGACGTGATGGTAAGTATGACGTCCAGTTGCATGCGGAGACGGCGCGACAGGCGAGAATGCCAGGATGAGAGTGAGGCGGGGAGGAGGAAACTTGCTCCTATTACGCAGATGCCGCCTCTATCTGCGCCATACGCTCGTATCCGTGGAGATACACGTCCAATGTATCCTCGGTGGCACCAACCATGAACCGAAACTCGCGCAGCTCGTCCGCGTTCGAGAATTTATGGCCCGGAACAACGCTCAACAGCTATCCATCACCCTTTCAGGATGCAACGGGTGCCTTATAGCTTACTTGAGATCCGTGGGCACTCGCTCACGACTCGAATTTTTCATGGGGCGCGCAGTGGGAGAAGAGCCAGAGGTGCGGTTGAATATGGAATGACGTAATGGACTCCATCGGGCGCTTGGCTTGCCTAACTCATCCGTCTGCCCACTGTCACCACAGCGCGTGTGTAAAGGAAGCATGGCCAATTTGAAGTTAAAACATAACACTCATTGAGTGGCTAACAAGAGAAACGACGAGGAGTATAAAGAGGACCGGTTGTGAGCGCACGAGTAAGTACACTACATAGCACTTCGGCCCAAAAAAAATTCAAAACAGTAACAGCCAGAGAAGAAGAAGCATCATTCACTGAGTCCCCAGTCAGTAGGTCGCCTATGTAACTGCCGACTTTAACCTACATATAGCAACAATATAGTTAATGAAGAATCCCACTCAAGTCATTTGGGCGTCGAACCACAGATAACGCGGAGAAACAAGACCCGATTCTTACGGAGCGAGGCTGACTTTGAGGACCATCTCGGGCTTCGGGTTCTCGTAGCTGGCCGACGGGAACGAGATCGCAGCGAAGTTCCACACGAAGGGCTTCTCTGAGAGCTCGAACTTGAAGCGGGAGACGAGCAGGCAGAGCACGATTTCTAGAACACACGACAGACCGGGTTAGACTGAGGCATCGTACATCCTGCATGTGAATGAATGGCGGACGCACTCATTTCCAGCTGCGAGAACTTGAAACCGCTGCATCATCGTCATCATTTGAACAGAGATCCATCGTCAGTTCCACTCCATTCCACCCGCCACCTGCCGCACTAGCGAAGCAACTTACATGCACGCGCGTGCCCCCGCGAGGAACGTCATCCTACGATCGCCAGCGCCGGACGTTAGCGAAAACTTACAACCATCCGCACATCCTAATGTACGTTGGAGAGGATAAGTACTCACAGATTTGCATATATCCCGGGCACATGCGCCTCTTCGACCGACTTGGGCAGCGGCGCGAGCCAGCGCTCGGGCTTCCACTCGAGCGCGTCCTCGCCCCAGACGGCCTTGTTCCTGTTGCACGCGGGGAGGTTGGAGATGACGATCGTGCCTTTTGGGATGGGGATCTCGCTCATTATCGCGCCGTCGACGCCGCGGAGCGGCTGCGAGAGCGGGAGGACCGTGTCGTTCTTCGCTCTAGCGTGCGGTCATCAGAGTCAGCTATTTCCTGTCCATCCCTAGGGGGTGGAACTCGGGCGGTGGCGGTAGTGGCCATAACTTACTGTCTGATCGAAATGTTCGCCGGGGCATACCTGCGAACACGTCAGATCGCGGCTCGGTGGCAGATACAAACCACTTACAGGCGCAGCGTCTCGCGACAGACCGCGTCGAGATAGGGCAGCGCAGAAAGCTCGTCGTACGGGATCTCCATGCCGTACTGATCGATGGCTGCGCGCATCTCCGCGCGAAGTTTGTCCTGGACGTCTGGGTGCTGGCAGAGCAGATGGAAGATGCGCGAGAGGGCGTTCGACGTGGTGTCCACCCCGGCCAGGATGAACATGCTAGAGTTGCGGCGAAACGGGTCAGCCACGATCAAAAGAGTGCGCGGGAGATTGAATGAGGGGTACGCACTTCATCTGTGCGAGCAGCTCGCTATCAGGAAGCCGGTCCTCGTCCGCAGCCTTCATGTTCTCTTTGACTATTGCCGTCATGAGAAATTCGTCCCTTACGAAACTTGAAGTGCGGAAAATCACGCACGGAGGATGCTCAGCATATCCTTGCCCTCGCCGACAGCGAGGAGCGTCTCCTGGTCTCCCCGCTCAATCGCAGCCTTCTTCTCGTTGTATATCTCCAGCGAGCGATGGTGCATGATGTCGCTGATCGTCTTGATGCGCTGGACCGACTTGATCGGCAAGCAATCCAGAAGGAACCTGCGGAAACGCGGGGGACCGAGCTTAACGACCAGAGGCACGAACACCCTCACCCACTGAGCATCCAAAAAGGCAGGCCTGAAAGGAGAGGAAGCCTCAGCCGTGGACGCAAATTGATGACACAGCTGAGCTGCGACACGCACACGAACGACTTGACGGCCTCCGCAAAGTCGTTATGGACCTCCTCGACAAGGGGATCGAAGGAGTAACCCATCATGCCTTGTCCGACGAGCTCGAGCGCGGTGCGTCCCATCCATTCCAGAACGTCGAGGTCCTTTGGACCGTCCTTGACCTGGCGCTCGATGGCGGTCCTCAGCTAGAACCCGGACGCAGGCATTCAGTTCGATTGGTCTGAGAAGCGAATGAAACAGCACTGCATGTAATGCACCTTCCCAGCGACGCTGTAGAATATCGGAGACAAGCCGCGCATATGGGCGATGGAAAATGCCGGGTTGAGGAGCTTGCGTTGCCTCTTGTGCTCTGGCCCGAATGCTGCGAGCAGACCAGGTCCAAGGATCAAGCGGGCAGTCCTGTGGGGTGCGTGTGATGTGGTCAGGCCGCCGCCACGCTGACTTGTGAGCAGAATTAATGTACAGCATGATCTGCAAACCCCTGTCGTAGCTGTCCTGGTCTTTGACGTGGACCGAGTACAGGGCCCTGGGATCAAACGTATGTATCATTCTGGACTGGAATGCAGCACGCTGTTAGTCCCTGAAGTACTGAATAAACATAAACGGTAACTTACCCCGAAGAAGCCATACAGCTTTGATACAGGCCCACAAGTGTCGATGAGGTTGGTGATGAACTCCTTGTTGTCGCGGGCGAATAACTGACTAACATTGCCTAGAAGGTTTTAGGGTACCGTCACATCCCCTTGCCCTGTTATGTGTAAGTAGACATTCGGACCTGAGAAGAAGGAGACGGATTGAGGTCCTGGAATATTGTCGACCGTCGTCCGTAGAATATAGGGGCTGAGAAGGCGCCATAGGGGAAGGACGATGGCGAGGACGACGGCGATGAAGAGTGGTTGGGTCATATCAGAGACTGAATAATTCTGAGGTAAATTAGGCCAGGTTCAGCCTGTGAGGTTCAGGTGCAAAGGGCAGTGGCAGGCGAATGCATGTTACTGACCCACATGTTAAAGTTGAATGTTCCACTGCTGGCAGGTGGGGTGCATTTGTATGGGTTGCATGTCCGCCGCGGCCTAAGGTCAATATTTCGCAGAGTTTGCGACTGAAGGGTGTCGAAGGCAAATAAGTTGACTTCGTCTCTCAGTGGGATGGTGGTCGAACGGGAAACAGAGGCGGATCGCTCTCAGCGTCCTCCTCCGAGCGTCTGTCGCCAGCCAGCCGCGGGCGCGGATACTTAGTACGACCACTTCAATCGCTGTATAAATGGTGCAAATGAGTAACTGGTGGCACTCTCTTCCATTTGGTTTTATGTCTATGATGGTGTCAATTGCGCTGGGTGACGGTGATAATATATAGGGACGTAGCAGTTCAAGTCCGTGTAGTCTAAGTAGCAAGTCCGTTGTGATGAGCAATCCTGAGACTCGGATGATACAGCCAACACATAAATAGCGGGTGAGGAAAGAGTGGCATGAACGTATATACTAATACTATAGGGCGAGGGATAGTAGGTAGGTGGTAAAACCACCAGAAAGTACGAGGTACATGCATTGGAGCATGGACAGAGAGCAGTCGCATGGGACCGGACGCCTGCGCCCAGAGACAACTGTACACTGGTACTTATACTGTGCATGTCCGGCAGGAGATACGAGCGAGTAAGAACCGCGTACAAATCTCGTACGGCACCGGTTATCTGCGGTGAACTTGTACCAGTCCTGCGACGATCCGGTCCTTCCGCTCTGCGGAACATAATGTGGGGTCGGGGGGTGCTTTTGCTGGTTGAGCCGTGCGGCGGATACGCCTTAAGCCGACTCTGTCGCAGTCGAGTCATCGCTCGCCGTGGTCGTGGCAGAGTCGGTCGCGGTCGACGCGTCGCTCGTGGCGGTCGTGGCCGTGCTGTCGTCGGTGGTGGTGGCATCTGTCGCCGTCGCAGTAGCACTGTCCGTCGCGGTAGCCGTGGCACTGACTGATGCGCTGTCCGTGGTGCTGTCCGTGGCCGTAGCCGTGGAGGTCGCGCTGTCCGTCGCAGACGCAGACGCGGAGTCCGTAGCAGTCGCGGAGTCAGTCTCGGTGGCCGATGCAGAGTCGGTGGCGGTCGCGCTGTCAGTGGCCGTGGCACTCGCACTGTCAGTCGCGGTTGCGGTCTCCGTGTCGGTCGCGGTCGCGGTCGCACTATCCGTGGCCGTCGCAGTATCGGTTGCACTGTCTGTCACAGACGCAGTGTCGGTCGCGGTGGCGGAATCCGTGGCCGCAACTGTAGTGCTATCCGTGGTAGTCGGGACAGCGGACGACCCTCTAGCGGGCCCAGAGCCCGAAGGGAAAGGACCGCCACGGTGGTGGCCACTCGGGCCTCCAAAAGGGCCTCCACTCCGCCCGCCAGGGAACCCGCTGGGACCGCCAAAGGCAAAGGCAGCCGCGCTGGGCGCCCCAGAAGGGAACGCGGTGGGGAATCCAGATGGCGCAGAGGCCGAAGGGAAGCCTGAGGGAGCGGCACCGGAGGGGAAACCGGCGGGCGCACCAGAGGGGAACCCACTCGGGGCGGCAGAGCCTGAGAGGAATCCGGTGGGGAAGCCAGAGGGGAAGCCGCTAGGGACGCCAGATGGGAAGGCGGAGGGGAATCCGCTGGGGGCGCCAGATGGGAAAGCAGAAGGGAATCCGCTAGGGACGCCAGAGGGGAAACCCGAGGGCACCCCGCTCGGCGCGTCCGAGGGCAACGCTGTAGGCGCAGCGACGACGCTGGTCGCGACCGAGGACACGTCTGGGACGGGGGCGGCAGCAACTGTACGAGACCGTGTTGAGTGAGCTGTTATGTGTGGATTGTGTGCACAGTAGTGCTCACCTCGGCCAACAAGGGCGGCGACGACGAAGTTGAGCAGATGCATCATCTTTTGGATGTGTTTGAGGATAGCTGCAAGCGAATGCCTTACGAGGAACTGGTGCACTGCACGAAGGAAGGGTGATTAAGAAGAGGATGAGAAGGGCTGTTGAGAAGCAGCGACGACCGACAGAGGGGTTTTATATGTTTGCATAGCGCTTCCTCGAGGTCGCCGTGAGTCGCACTGGCAGCCGGGGCGAACAGCGTACTACTCTCCCATCTGCATCTGCGCAGCCGATTGGCCGACGCGCGGATCGTCAGAACGGGTCCGTATCCTCTACATTCCATATGCATCAGCACCGGTGCCTTCCTGTTGGTTTCGAGCCCCACCCACATTTGTCGCCTGCGACCTCCTCGTTGGCGTCACCACCTGGTCTGAAGCTCATCTATCATCGAAACAACTGTGGCGAGGTACAGCACAGTCGAGTTTCAAAGTGAAGTTGGAGCGCGTTCAGCATCTACAAACGGCGGATGATGCATCCCCGGTTACTCAGTCCTTTGATGTGGGTGGGGCCGCGACGACTGCGCACCTTCTGGAAGCCCGGTGTCCTCCATGGATTGCGCAGCTGGAGGGCCTGAGTGCGTGGGTTCCTGGTTTGCGGTTTAACTGCCGTGGGAATTGTCATGTTCGCTGCGGACGGGGCAGGATGGGTTTACGAACCTGGGCCACTTCGCGGTGCCGAACGGCCTTTGCCGACGCCGCGGCCGAACTTTTGCATACCAAATTTTGTTCAGAAGAAGACTGAAAACACTCCAAGTGCTACAGCATAGCTATGGGTTCTTGCAATATGTGCATCCTTCCCTCTAGTCATGCTCTCGAGCCGTCACTGATTTATTTCAAGTTGCAGAGTCCTCGCCCGCAGCGACCGCGACCGTCGCGCGAGCTATCACAACCCGCAGCTCGAGCTGACTGTGCCAGTGGGGGTTCGCATTGCCATTGGATTTCACGGTACCATCCCGTTTTCCTTGATGTCCGCGCCGAGGACCTAGATAGTTGGTCATGTTATAAGACGAATTGGTAGCTGCGATCTCATGGTAAATAGACACACCGTCCATGACGAGCGCAAGCTGCTCAACCATTCCACGCGTCCCGCGCATTACGGATCCCTAAGTGCACTCTGCGGGTGCCGTGGTACACCATACGCATGAGATGGTGACCAGGGCCTAGAGAATCATCGTAGCCATGACTGTCTCGCTGCGGCGTCTGCGGACAGGGTCAGTCGAGCTTGCGCAGCACTCACCCGGTTCCTGTCTTCTACGTCACCGTGACGGTGCCAGCGACCAGTCCGATCTCCGGCTCTCTTGAGGACAACGTCGATATGACGAACTTGAAGGTGGGCCCGGATTCAGCATTCAAGCTTAAGCTCTCGTTACGGCCAGTGCTAGCCGATCTAGTCACTGACCAGGCGAGCTGCCTCTGTATTGAAATCTTTACGGAGGATGGTACCTTACCTGGCCCCGCTCAGAGCTCGAGGAGCAGTCGAGCAGTGCATGCGTCATCGAAGGATCAGCGGTCTTGATGACGATGAATCATGACTGACCATTCAGTGCGTAGTATGGAATAACATTTCTTGTTCCGCGGTCTTGAAGTCAGGTGATGGGCTGAAGGCTCGAATGTCCCCGGCCAAAGGTTGCGATATCACGCCTTTGCACAGCAACCCCAAGAGGTGCTTCAAGTTGAGACGGAACCTGCGAGAGCTGAGACGGTAAAACAAAAACATCAGCGAAATCCTGTCACTCAACGACAGATCCGTACCTTGCTAAATACTTACGCGAAATTGGAAGCTGACTTAAAGCCCAACTCCTCAAAGACGGCGCACACCAGACGAACCAGGCGTGTGTAAACAAAGGTTGTCATAAGAAATCGTAATCGAAACATAAGTCGGCGCTAGTAAGATACAAGAATTACACGACGAAGCAACCATGGTATAAGAAGCCGAGAGAGACGCGTCCAGAGAACATAGCGAGGAAGAGGAGACAGTACACGGTGCTATTGCTATTGCTATTGCGGGTGTTGCAAATGATGATGGCGGTGGTGATGAAGACGGCGGGCATGAGGAGGGCATAACGATAGCGTGAACAGAGACGAGAGCGGAAACCTGCGCGCGAACAATGACGTCCGCTCACAGCTCGTCGTCCGTGACATCCTCACCGCGCTTCTTCCGCGCCATGCGCTCCTTCTTGAGCTTCCGCGCCTCCGACGACGTCAGCTTCTTGGTCTTCTTCGTGTCGATCTTGTTCCCCATCGCGTCGAACTGATCCTCGTCCTCTCCGTCCTTCTTGTCGATCCGCGGGCCCGAGCCCTGGCCCTCGACCCAGTTGTGGCCTGACGCCTCGAGCCGACCGTCCCGCATCGCCCACACTTCCGTGCATAGCGACTCCGAGAAGTCCCGGTTGTGGGTGATGACGAGCACACCTCCCTCGAACTCCTTGAGCGCCTTGATGAGCGCCGCGAGCGACTCGCGGTCGAGGTAGTTCGTCGGCTCGTCCAGGCAGATGATGTGCGGCCGGCGCCAGGTGGCCGCGCCGAGCACGACCTTGACCTTCTGACCACCGGAGAGACCGCGCATCGAGTTGTGCGAGACAAACTCGGCCTCGAGACCGAAGTCGGCGAAGTGCTTCTCGATCTCGCGACGGACGAGTGCGGGCGGAGGAGACCGAGGCGCTGCGCCTCGCGGGTGTCGACCTCGAGGACCTTCTTCTCGAAACCGCGCTTGATGAGGTCGTCACGCGGCAGCCAGACGTTCTCCGAGGTCGAGAGGTTCTTGAACGACACCTCGTACTCGTACGACTGCTTGAGCTTCTTGCGGGCGACGATCTCCTCGATGATGCGCTTCTGGCCCTCGACGACGACGATCGAGCCATCCTTCATCTTCTTCTCCTCCTCCTCGGTGATCTGGCGCGACGCCTTCATCATCTCCTCGAGGTCCTCACCCAGTCTGGTAGCGCCAGAGCATGTATTCGAGCGGGGTCTTGTCGAGGTGGTTGTCGATGTGGTGGAAGGCGTGCTGCGCGACGTAACCGATGACCAAGTTGGGGTGCTTCCAGGTCTCACCGCCCTTGTTCGGCTCCATGTCGCCGATGAGAAGCTTGACGAGCGTGGACTTGCCGGAACCGTTGGGGCCGAGGACGGCGACACGCGACGAGAGCGAGACTTGGAGGGTGATGTCGTAGAGCTGCTGGACGGCCTGCGTGGGATACTGGAAGCCGACTTTGCGCATCTTGAGCAGCGACTTCTCCTTGGTCTTGACACCCTCGAGGAGAGGGGGGTCGGGGAGCTTGAACTGGTAGTCCTCCTGCGCCTCGAGCGTGTAGTACGAGCGGGCCTCCGGGACAGCCTTCATGAACGCCTCGAGGTTGCCACGGTAGCGCCTGAGCTTGAAGCGGTTCAGGTGGAGGACGTCGGTGATGACGTTGTTGAGGAAACCAGAGTCGTGCGAGACGATGATGGACGTGCAGGTGGTGAGGCTGGTAAGGTAGTTCTCGAGCCAAGCGATGTTGACGACGTCCAAGTGGTTGGTCGGCTCGTCGAGCAGGAGGATGTCGGCGCGGAAGAGCATGGCACGGGCAAGCGCGAGCTTCATCTTCCAACCACCGGAGAGAGAGCCAATCGAAGACTTCTGGCGCTCATCGGTGAAGCCGACGGACGCAAGGGTCTCGATGATCTCCTCGCGGGTTGCCTGGATACGCTTGTCCGAGATGATGAAGTCGAGAATCGTGGTGTCCTCCTCGCTGCCGTCGATGTCGTGCTCGACGTAGAAGGTGCGGACCTCGTCGGGGGAGGGGAAGCCCTCGACTTGGCTGTGAACATAGACAGGTAAGCATCGTACTCGGAAGCGGAATGCAGAAAGCTAACGTACCCGTTGGTGATCGCGCGCATGAGGGTGGACTTTCCGGTACCGTTGCGACCGCAAAGACCGTAGCGGTGGCCACGCTTGAGACGGAGGCTCGCGGTGTTGAGCAGGATCTTGGCACCGTACGCGAGCGAGAACTGGCAGTTGCACAGGTCCTCGCCCTCCTCCTCGTCCTCAGCCTCGTCGGCCTCGTCGTCCTCAGCAGACGCCGACTTGACGGCCCACTCGTTGGCGATGGTGTTGGCGTCAGGCGAGGAGGTGATGAACGTGAGGTAGGGGATGAGCGTCTGCCACTCCGACACGTCGAAGTTCTTCTGGTTGACAAGGTTCGCGGCGAGCTGCGCCGAGTAGACGGCAGCGACGTTGGTGGCAGAGGGGACGGGGTTGGCACCAGCCTTCTTGTACAGAGCCACGAGGGACGCAGCGAGGGACTTCTCCTCCGCCAGCTTGACAGGCGGGAGGTCGGAGCCGTCACCGGTGGGGACCTCTCCGACCTGGCGGAGGGTCGCGATGGCGCGAGCGACCACGCTACGAGCCTCGGGGTCACCGATGACGGACTCGATCTTGATGAGGCCGGGGAGAAGTTTGGGGATGAACGGGCGCACGGTGACGGCCGAGTCGACGAGCTTGGCCATGTTGTCGATGATGACCGCGACCTTACGCTTGGTAGCAGTGAGCTTCTCTGTGAGACCACGAGACAAGAGGGGGACCATGAGCGAGAGGGTGGGGGAGTCTACTTCTGAAACGAAGGTGGTAGCCGACAGGAGGGTGATCGTGTTCGGGACCTCCTCGACGGGGTTGATTAGAGCCTTGATGAGGGCGGGAATAAAGCGTTCTATGTCCTTGTTCGAGACGAGAGCAGTGACCTTTTCGAGCGAATCGCGGGCGGCCTTCTTCACGTCCGCCTTCGTGTCCCAGATCGCCTCCGAGAGGACGGGGACGATCTCAGGCGTGAGCTTAGCGGTCTGCGTGGGGGCGGAGGCGACAAGCTGGTTGAGCGCGACGAGCGCGCCCGTCTTGACCTGCCACTTGCCGGCGGTCTTGATTTCGTGAAGAAGGGCGGGCAGGACGAGGCCGGCCGCCCATGGGTTCATCCCCGCGACATAGGCCTTGACAGCCTCGACGGCAGCCGTCCGGACGGCGGGCATCTTGTCGGCGAACGTCTCGATGAGCGCCGCGTAGACGCCAGAGGTGATGAAGAAGGGCTCGAGGGCCTTCACGGCAGGGGTCGCCGCGACGGCCTTGACGGCGCTGGCCGCGCCCTCGCGAGCCGCGGGGGACTTCTTGTCGCCAAGGGCCTTGACGACGGCATCGGTGAAGCCGACGGACTGGACAGCCGATGGGCCTTCCTTTTGGGCGAGGGCGACAAACTGAGCAGCCGCAGCCTCGCGGGTGGCCTTGTCGGCAACGAAGAGTCCGGAGACGTCGTACTGGCCGGCGGCGGGTGCGACGGCAGCCTTGAGGGAGGCGGGGTCGGGGATGGAAGAGGGGGCAACAGCGGAGACGGCGGGCATTTTTGAGATCTGGGCGGCGGATTGGGGCATTGAGGGCTTGAAGGGGACGCAGGAGACAGAGGTGTATTCACCTTAGGAGTGATACGTATAGATTTGTCTAGGTCTACCGGGGTAGGGGGCGGTCGGCGACGAAACGCAGGAAAAGGTCGTCAAGGACGGAGATCACTCTATTTTCTATGTGGCCGAGGCCTGCAGAGAGGACGTCAGGATCGCTGTCGGGGGGGGGAGAGAGGTCGGAGGGGACGCACCGTTCTATGAGACAAAGAAGAAAAAAGAAGAAAACGGAGTGGGGGATAGAGTTGCTTGGTGTTGCTTAGCTAGTTTATATATCCCTCTCCGTTACTCGGCGGAGTCCGAAAAAAAAGAGATCCCACGTGGGGATCGGGGCATCAAGCGCCAGTGCCCGGCCGGTGCAGTGCGGGGCATCTGACCCTCGCCCCCCCGGATCCCCCGGCATTCACAGCCCTCGACCCCGCCTCGGAGCAGCCTGGCACGCTCGATCCCGAGTCCGCCGTCTACACACACGTTCCAGCCTCCGAGATATTCGCCGTCACCGACGTCGCATTACGAGCACAAGCACATACACACGACCTGGTGCTGGAGCTACCACAGACAGTCCAAGCAATGTCCGACGTCTCGCTTATCTCCCGCGGCCCCCTACTGCTTCTCGTTCAGGTGTGCGAAACTCAGTGGCATGAATTGCTGTTGGGTGGCACATCACCATCAGCGACACGTTCCCCGCACAGAACCCCGGAGATGAACATCGATCACTCACATAGCCGCCCGCCTCGTAGTGCTTGCTGTTCGCTTCCACCCAGTGCAGACGCAGCGCGTGCAGGAACGCCGACAGCCCCTAAAAGCAATCCGAATCCGTATGTGTCCCCGTCAGTCACTAACCCCAACAGCCCCGTTGGGGCAGCCCGAGCAACGCACCTCCATGACACACAAGATGGCAATCGTCATCGTCAGCCACAGCACCCCGACGACCGCGAGCGCGATCGCCCCGAGCACGCCCTCCATCCCGAGCACCTTCGCCAGCGTCATGTCCCACAGCACCTCGGACAGCTGCGCGTGCGCGAGCGAGAGCGCCCACAGCCGAAGGTACGACGCCGTGTGCGACACGCATCCGAGACAGAACTCAATCGTGTGAATGACCTGATGCACGACGACCTCGCCGAAGTCGTGTTGCTCCTGCAGGACGCGGGACGTAAGCGCAAGACCGCTGTGAAATGGGGTCGCTTCAGATAGACACAACGGATGCGCGAACTTACGTGCTCGTCCTCGTCGTTCGCTTCGACGATCGCCCTGCCGTTCCCCTCCTCCTCGCCTTCGAGGTCGACGTCCTCCGCGTGGCGCGGCGCTTCGTCGCCTCCCAGCCCAATATAGCCTTGCCCGTGGATCTTCTGCATCTCTTTGTACTGCAGGTACGGCTTCGCGACTAGAAGCCAGGGCACGCACACCCCGGCCATCATCAGCAGGATAACTTGCACCGTGCTTTGCCCGGGGTACAGCTGTGATTCCGGGTCGACAACTCCGGGCGTGAGGACCATCCCGATCAACATGTTGAGGAGGGATGGGGCCTGCGTAGACGCCTTGGACCAGTCCACGCTCCACTTGTAGATGATGCAGATGACGAGGTAGCCGAAAATGGACTGAAGGAAGATCATCGAGGGGATAAAGTTGGTATAGATGTCCGAGTAGCGCTTGAAACGAAGGTGGTTGGGAACTTGCAGACAGAGTGCGAACGTCATCTGGATCCGGCGTCAGCCCGATCGGCCTCGGAGGACGATAAGCACCAATACAGTACGTACGTGAATGACCCCGAGAACAATGGACAACTTCATCTTGTACGAGTTCGTGAATATAAGCTGGTTGTCAGAGCCGTGCCAAGCCGGATCGAGACCGAACGGATAGGTGTGCCCGTTCGAGTACGCGACAATCGGGTCGTCGCCGTGAGCCGTCGGCCAGCTCCAGCCAGAGTGGAATATGTGCAGCGACTTGGAGAAAATATCGTTGTAAAGGAACCCGGTGTACATCGAGAACAGGCCCATGAGCAAGATGATGTATCGGCCGCTGTGATTGGAGCAAGTTAGCGCTCCGAAGAAGGTACACCAAAACGCCTGATACGCACAAGAAGAACGTGCCGACAATCTCGCCGAGATCAGCCTTGCCCAACTTCTTCTCGAACATAATCATCGCCAGCGCGGCGAGGAAGAGGATGAAGCCGTGGCCAATATCGCCGAACATGACGGCGAACAAGAACGGGAACGTGATCACGGCGAACAGCCCAGGGTTGACCTCCTGGTACGTTGCCATCCCATACGCGTCCATGATGGTCTGGAAGCCCTCGGTAAACTTGTTCGTGCGGTGGAACGTCGGCGGCGTCCGGTTCGTGCGCAGCTCGTGAAGGATGGGCGGGACATTGGTCCCAGACTCCTCCTAGACCCGGCAAATCAGCATGTTCACGAGGCTCGCAAGCACGATGATATCAGCGTACCGTGGCGTGGCGCAAGGCCAGCTGGATCTGGGCGATGTCGCGGGTAGGGCACCATCCCTCCGCGATAAGCGTCTTGCGGCGCACGTCGTAGTTCAGGAGGTTGAGCGTCTCGTAGATGAGCTTCTCCTTCGCTACCACGTCCTGCCAGCTCGCAAGGCTCTCGCCGATGGTCTGGAGCTCCGCTCTGCGGTTCGCACCGGTGTTGTAAAGCACGATTTGAAGGTCCTCGAGACGGCCGGTGACCTCCCGCATTGAGTCCGCGCGCTTGTCCGCATTCACGTCAATGGGGTAGAGGGTCGCACCCATCGATTCAGCGACCTTGCGAATCTTCGCGAGCAAGGCATCACCGTGTGCAAAGATGATGAAGACGTTCTTGCGAGTTTCAACACCAGTGGTAGGATCCACGAACGGCTCCTGAATATCAATGTAGTTCATGTAGAGGTTGCCCCGGAGGACCCGCCACAGAATCCGCTCAAACGTGGACAAGCGAGCACGGTCGATAGTACCAGCGACGAACCTAGTAATTCCGTTAGCATGTTTGCGATCGCAATAATCTACGGCCAAGCCCTCGGAATCGAGGCTCCGTTTTTCATGGCCCCAGTTCTCACCGAGAGTGGGAACCCCTCGCACGGCAGCCCAGAACCACGGAAATCACAAGGATTTTATGTGCCCTTCCCTGTATAATAGGAAGGTGCATAGATGGAACTGGTACCCAGTAATAACCGAATCTAGCGTGAGACGGGGAAGTCTCTCATTCTAGAAGGGTCGATAGAGGTTTGGTGGATGAATCTTCCCCAGCTGAGGACCGGGTATCGCGGCAAGGCAGAAGTACTTCAACGGCTTGAAACGGGCCAAGGCAGAAAGTGCGCGGGATGGAACCAACGGAGCTCCGACTCTCCAAATGTCGAACTCGCGAAGCAAAGGTGAAGAGAGGAGAAACTCACTCGAGGTCCAATTGGATGTCTCCAACCATGGAGTACTGGTGCTCCCGATCGTCGTGCTGGAGAAGGGGTGCCGAGCTGTCGTCCAAGGAATGGCGCACCTCGCTCTCGCGGATAGCGGCCTGCGTGTATGTATGCCATTCAGAAATGCCCGACAACTGAATGCAAGCCCTGACTCACTTTCTCGAAGAAAACTGCCGTCTCACGGAGGACATGCCGGGCCTCGACAAGCTCCCGCAGACGCTCGCTGAGCAGCTGGTAGCTCTCGTTCATCTGCGTCAGACGGGCCTCGTGCTCCGCGAGCTTCACGTCCAGCTCGTCGATGGTCTGCGCAGCACGGGGCCCAACGGTCATGAGCGGCGCCGAGTCGTACAGAGGGCGAATGGTAATGGGGTCCTTCTCCTTCTCGATTTGGGAGGCGAAGAAACGGACGCGGCGCGCCATCTCGTCGGTGCGGCGGATCTCACCGACGAAGGAGCGTTGGAAGGGATTGACATTGGGGTTGAGCTGCGGGTAGGAACCAAGGAAGGGCAGACACCGTTAAGAACCCAATGCACGACGGTCACGTAAGGTAATCTCTACTCACATCTTTGAACTGGACGTTGCCTAGCTCACCAAGCTCAGCAATGGTATCATGAGCGACCTCGGTTGGCACAATGAGCTGTACCAAGCTCATCTGCTCCGAGTCTTGGGTCGAGATGTCAGCTATGTCACCACCATGCCAGGAGCATTGTACGCACGAAATAAGGTAGGATAGTCGTCCCCCATCTCGAAATGTGGGTAGGAGGACGTCGAAAAGTTGGTGAAGGTCGAGCTCGATGACGGCGGCGATGCCCCCCAAACTTGGCGCTGTTTGGCATGGCCAAACAAATGAAGCGCCTGTGAGCGGGCCCAACGGTCCGGTCTCTCCCGAGACTGGTTGCGGCGACTTGACGTCCCAGTCCATGGTCGCTGTTTTTCGGACCTCTTCTCCAACGATACACCCTGGAAACTACCGCTGAATCCACACGTATACCTCTGGAACTTCTTTGCGAAGAAAAACTATGATGATGCCAGGCCACAGTCATAAGTAACTGTTTTGGTCGCGGGATCGGTACCTCTGCGTACATTCGAATTCGTCTGGAATTTACGACGACGGTGACCCTTGACCGAGTTCCAGGCGTAATAGACTGAATCCCAATTTTTTGTGAGTTTGTTGAATTACATCTTTCTCTATGCTGACTGTTACGCATACGCAGGTGTTTCTATTTCCTGACTTGGAACTCGCGTTCACGAAGGAACAGTGGCAACTTTGTTATCTGACCCAGCCATCTCGACCCCTCTACCCTATCCATGAACTAATGAGCCTGACTTTAACGCCGAAGAAGATCAGCCTCCCATCGCGAACAGATGGCAGCGGCGAAGAACGGCGCACTAGAAGGCACGACATTTGGTCAATCGGTACCGTTGGTGCAAAATCGACGAACACGACATGATCATCGTGTTTATCAAACCTCATAACTCAATGTACTTCTCGATTTGCCTGATTCTCTGCAGAAAACACGTCGATGTCTCCCAAGGAACATCTTTGAAATCAGGCGGGTGTAGGACGCTGATGGCACATAGCTGGAATTTCTTCTGCTCAGGTTGGGCAACAACTTTGTGATGTGCATTTCTTCCCTTCTCCATGATTCTCGCATCGCGGCTGACCCGGGCATCCAGCTGTACCTGTGCAGGGACAAATTATGCACGTCGACATGAGGTGATCCAGGTGGCGGTGTTGGCGCAGTAAGTTAATTTGTGAAGGCAGCCAACCGCTTTCAGGAGCATCGTGTCAGCAGCAAACAGATTCAAGTTGTACCAATGCGATGAGGATGAGTCAGCCGTTCATTTTGTGAGTAAGGCAGACAGCACTTCTCCAGTTGCTTGTCACACTCATCCAGTTTCGTTCAACAGCTTATACTCGCATCTTGTTCGAAGCATCTACGTGTCGAACAGTGTAAATGGCTATGCGCATACCACGGTGTTGCGCAATGTACCCACAATCGGACGATCTTCTCACATCGAAGGCTCTCCTCCTCCCGCCCATAATGTTGAACATGATCATCTCCATCTTCGTAGCTACGTATACGCCGCGTTCCCGTTTCAGCCTAAGCACAAAGATCCACATGCCTCAACTCAGTCCCGTGCCTGGACAAGTGCGACCCTGCCAGATGCGAACTTGATGCATGACGGTTGCCACCGCTTCGCTCCATGAAGTTGCAAACCGCAGACGCCCTCAGGCTCCTTAACCCCATCCAGCCAAATACACACTCACTAGTGCGGTGGATATCCATGGGAATCCTCCCTGGACCTCAGCTGCATGGCCAGTAAAATTTGGCATCGGGCCCAAGTTTCTTCCCAGATTTCCCTGCAGATTCCCTTCCGACACGACACCGGAGCCGTTTCCTCCGGGTGTCCAGGTTTGGCGTCCGACTTGTTTAACGTTCGTGGTGCGTGGATCGTGGTAGAGTGGTGTGCACATGCTCGACCCTGACGCAAACCGTAAAAAAAAACTAACTCTCCGCCCCCGGTGCCAGTAGCTGCGGAAACACTTTGCCGAGCACCTTCAACTTACTCGTCGTCATCGTGAGGCTCATGCTCCGAGTCGGACATCCTCGGGTATGAACCTCGCCGCGGGAAGCTCAAGGATACAGTTTGTATCGGGCGTCGGCGCGGCAAATTTCGCCAGTTCCTTGCGTCCGACCCCGGGAAGACAGTTTGAGTTTGTCTGGCTGACACTGACAGCTGGACGCGCCAGTGCTTACCCGAACCCACCCAAACCGCACCCCACTCTCCGGCACGGCTCAGCCCATTGCCGAGGTGCGATGCGTACTTATAAGTACCGTGACGTGCATGCGCCAAGCGGCCTCACGAGAAGGTGCTGGGGGCTTCGGTAATACCCCTCGAGGCATCTGAAACGGGCGGCATCTGTTTCTGTTTCTGTTTCTGGGCCATGGGCGCGCCGAGAGTCAGAAGCATATGTACATGCGGGCCTAGGCATATGCATGGAAGGACGAGTCGGACGGGATATATGATTGGGTAGTCAGTGGTTATGCATGCGCAGGTGGTCTATGCAGGTATTGTATGTACTGTACTAAGAGCGTGAGGGGGAGATAAGTAGATGGAGCTAATCGATACAGGTTCGCAGACGATGCAGGGCGGACGGACGGACACAACACATGTACACGTAAGAGCGCGCTGGAAAATCAAGTCCGGGGTTGGGCAGAGCAGAAGCAACAGCAGAATAGACGACCGAGAGAGCGAGAGAGAGAGAGTCCGTGAGAATTCGAAGCAGGGCGCACCGTCCCAGGAACCCCAAGAATGAATAAACCGCGTTAATAGAGGCCTGAGAACGACGAGGGGCGAGCGGGCGCGGGCGGTGGTGCGGACGGCCGCGCCTACTATACAGCATAGGGCACCTAGGTATAATAATCGAGGAAGCGAACTCAACACACATCCGTACATGCATCGGGACACGATCCAGTGATGATGGGTAAACAGCAGAAGAAGACAGACGGGGAACAGCGATGAGAGATCATGCGATGGCAGGCACGTATGGCCGACGGGACACGGCTCGGTCCTCTTGCACCCTAGCGGCATAGCTGCCTGATCGACGAGAAGTGAGCGACGAAGGTGGGGGGTGAGGACCGGCGGCAGAGAAGCGACGTACCAGCCACGGGGAAGAGCTGCCCTAGCCGCTGCAGCGCCCCAACGACGGTGTCGATCTGCTGCTCGAACACCTCGACGGCCGCCGGGAGGTTTTGCTGGGGCATCGCGAGCACGCGCAGGTACACCTCCGCCGCCGAGCGCCAGGCCGTCTACAAAACAGAAACAGAAAGAGGAAACACCCGCGGAGAAATCAGCACCGCTGTCGATCCGCACAGCAAGGAGCGCAGAGACGTACGCTAATGATCGGGCACAACGTGTCGTAGTCGTTGTCCCTCAGCTGGCGCACGAGCCCAGTCATGGCGTTTGCCGCCCAGAGGCACCGCTGGTACGACTGCGGGTGGACCTCGAGATCCTCGCGATGGAGGTGGATCGTCGCGGCGTACATCGCGGTCTGCAGCGCCAGGTGGTCGCCGTCGGACACGAACGGCACCGGGAACTGCTGCGAGTGCAGGCTCGACAGGTGCGAGAGGTACTGCGACACCGACAGCTCGAGCGAGTACCTGCTGTCCTCCTTCGCCGGTGCTACACAGCACGTCACAGCGAGCACAGCAGTCAGCACGCACTATCGTATGGAGGACGAGGGGACGGGGGGAAGGGCGTACTCACAAGCAGAGAATCGCGCCGACCGCTCGAAAAGGGCGACGGCCTTGACGCGGAGAGCCTGCTGGCCGGACGAGCCCGAGAGGTGCGCACCCGGGAACGCCTGGAGCATGCCATTGTCCAGCGGGGGCTGCCGGTCGAGCATCCCATCTCAGCCTCTCCGTTCCTCCCGCGAAGCAAAAACAAAAACCAAACAAGGTAACGAGCCACGCACCTCCGGATCGTCCGGGATCGCGATCGGCCATATCGTCGTTATCCGCGAGCGGGGGTGGTCGTCGTCCGGCAGCGCGGTGGGGAGCCCCGTGGCGACGGCCCAGGCGCGGTCGACGGCGAAGATCTGCCAGAACGCGGCGATGCGCTCCGCGTACTCGACCTCGTCGAGCGGCGGGCAGAGCGGCACGGTCGCCTTGAGCGGGGCGGGCGCGTCGCTGCGCTGGGGGTACTGGAACTGCTGCTCCTTGGCGGAGATCTGGTGGAGGCCGAGCCCGACGGCGAGGCGCGCGGCGATGGAGGAGTGGTAGTAGCCCTCGAGGGTGCGGGCGTGCCAGAAGAAGTAGCAGGCGAGGAGGCAGGACGCCTGGAGGACGTGGACGATGCGGTCTGAGTTTTGGAGGGCGTCGGAGATGCCGCGGAGGGAGCGTTTGAGGAAATGTGGCTCGAGCTCGGTGAGGGGCGGCGAGCGTGAGAAGCAGCAGGCGAGAAGGTAAATGGCGTCGACCAGGGATGGATGTGGTTTCCGGGCAGATGGGAGCAGGAGCGCGGCTTTGAAGCGTCCTATGTGGACGTCAAACGAGCACTGATGCCGATGTGCGAAAAATATGTCAAGTCTATTCGGCACACGAAGTTAGCGTTCCTATGCTCCTTGTGGGACCGGTACGAAACGCAGGCGTACAGCATTTGCTTGTTCTCGCAGAAGACGTCATTTTCCCACCAGTGCAGAGACGGGCCGGGAGAAGACTCGTGTAGAATACTGGAGCTTGGATTCGGACATCGGGCGAAGAAGTCATCTACAAGAGACGGCGGGACGTCCAAACCATCGCCAGACCAAGGCAAACCTCCCGAGCCCACAGAGTCCGCAAAATCAGGGAAGAGCGACCCTTCGTCAAACGGTGGGAACGCATCGCCGTTGCCTAGGTACTCTTCAGGGGTATTGAACACGGAGGCGGGGTCGAAGGGAAGGCCGAGCTCCGACTCTAGAAGGCGAAGGCCGGAAAACGGGCACGCCCGCGGGACGCATTCAGCCCGGCGTCGAGTGCGGATACGCGAGCAAGGGTGGACGTACGAGAGAGGTTCAGGGACAGCCGGTCCGTCTGGGGAGATTGTGAGCCCGAGCTTGAGGACGACTCGAGTGGCGATTGCTCGGCTTCGAGTTCGCGGAGGCGTGCTTCGAGCTTGGTGATCTTTGCCTGGAGGAGCTGAGTGCGGCTAGTGCGTTTCTTCTCGTAGTACTGGCACTCGTCGCCCCTGTTGGCCTTGGTGCACTGGGCGCAGACGGGGCGCGCGCCGTCACATTTCTGGGAGAGTGAATAGGTGTCAAGCCCAGCGGCAAGAGGCGGAGGGATGTGGCGGGGGATGAGAGACGGGGACTGACCATCTTGCGCTTGCGGCAGCAGAGGCAGGCCATGCCGCGCTGGAGAGCAGAGGGTGCCTTCATGGCGTGGGCGGTCAGAGGGAGGTGCGTAGGAGATCGGGGGGGAGGAACCGCGCTGTGTGTGTTCAAGTATGTCCGAGCGGTAATCTGCGAGCAGCGCAGGCGCCCCCGCTGCCGTAACGCGCCTGCATTTGTCCAAGCCCCCATCTCGTCCAGCGCGCGCTGCCCGGCGCCTCGGGCTCTTCTCAGCCAGCATCACCACATCAGAGCCGATCCCAACAGTCCCCCAGCCCCGCGTCCCCAGGCCACATGGCGACACGCACGCCCTCTGCGCCCACCAGGAGGCAGCGTTGTCGCCGCACCCGACATTGTCACACCCCCAGCACCGCTTGCACCGCCCTGCCATACCTGGCCCAGGGGATGTGCATCAAGATTCAGGCGATTTGTAAAGATCCGTTCGAGTGTGGGATTGACGCACAGATAGCACTCGACGAGTCCCGAACCCTCGGAAACACGCCCGCTTGCCAGTTGAAAAAACTTTGAAACGTCCCGGCGACGCTGGCCCTGAGCTTCTTCATGTTCTTCTCCCTCTTCAGGGCAGGCCCTCCCTCTGCCGTCGTACCCCGAGGCACGCGCATCAACGGTACTCTCCCCCGCGCTCGCTCGACAATCTCCTTCACAGCGGGGCCCGACCCGACATTGACGACGACAGCGTCCCCTCGGCATCTTTTCGCCCATCGACACGACGACGTTGATGTCGCGACATCCTCGGTCCTGCACACGTCGGTCGGGATGGACTGTACTTACACGCCGCACATTCGGTGCACCCGGAGCAAAACAAGTGTCGATGAGTAAGTCTGAGTAAGTGCACGGCGTCGGCGCTTTGTTTTAATGGAGCGGAGGCACAAGCACCGGCGTGCCAAATATGGCAGGCGTAGTGGTTAGGAGCTCCACACCCCCCGGCTCCGGCGACTTCGACCAAGGACTTCCTTCCTTGAGCTTGAAAGCTTGCGCCGAGAGCCCCACCACGCTGCGGACGTGAAAAGGGCTACGCCTACATAGCAGTCCGTGAGCTTCGTCACGGTCCGTCTCCTGGAATCCTGCGTGTTCCCCGCACACGACCTGACTTTCCAGAACACCGAGGGCCGGCGCCTGACAAAGCAATGTGGCCCGACCGGTCACCAATCGACGGCAACGTTACGTCCGCGATAGCATAAGGACGTCAGCGGGACACTCACTTGACTCGTCGGACGAGCTCGACGATATTACCATCTGAATCGTCGCCACGCTGCCCTAGGCTTACCACAACCCAATTGCCAGACTGGTGCCGCTATCGACGCCCCCATCCGAACCGGCTTCAATGTGCGTCGCTCAAAAGCCGCACTCGGCCACTGCAGTGGTCCTCAAGGGCCTCAGGCGTCGATTTCAAAATCGGAGCCAACGCCAACGCCAACGCTGCCCACGACGCACGAGCGCGGGCTTCAGCGCCCCCGGTCGGAATTGCGAACCATCAGCGCTCAGCACCGAGAACTCGCACTGCGATCTGGCACCCCGGCTCGCTGCGGGCAAATCCACCCTCCCCCGAATTCGAATCCGAATCCAAAAGCACAGCGACGATACTGGGGGTCCGCCGCGAAGCCAAAAAAAAGTGACGTTATATCAACAATAAGGTTCTTCTATCTAAAAAGGTTACTGTACTACACAGGGGGAGGGCCGGAGGTAAGTACGCTAACGAAGGGTTGATGGTGGTGGGGCGCGGGGGACGGGAATGCTGCCCGCCCGGGCCGACAAAGTTCGTGCGCTCTACTGCATGGGTACGGGTGGGGGGACTCAGTGGGCGAGGTCACGACTTGCGCTCGGCGGTCTTCGCGAGGACGCCGCGGAGGTTCTCCCACACAAGCTTGGGAGACTGCGCGGCGTCGATCGGGTGCCAGATGCCCTTCTGCTTGTAGTAGTCGACCACGGGCCCCGTCTGCGAGTGGAAGACGGCGAGGCGCTTGCGGAGCGCCTCGACGTTGTCGTCTGAGCGTTGCACGAGGGGCTCGCCCGTGACGTCGTCGATCATGGGCTTTTTCGGAGGGCTAAAGAGGGCAGCGGGCATGCGCACCGCAAAAGAAGACGAGGAAGAAGAAGAAGAAGGTGGGGGGGGGGACAGGGTCAGCATGAGTCGCATTCGCGCTTCGGGCGGCAGAGACCAAACACTCACTTGAACTCCTTGTGATAACTGCGGCCGCTGGCGGGGTGGATGAGGCGGCCGGTGATTCGGGAGATGAGGAGCTGGTCCTCGATCACGAGCTGGACGATCGAGTCGAGCTTCTCCTTGCGCTCCTCGAGCATCTTGTCGAGCATGGTCGCCTGCGGCACGGTGCGCGGGAAGCCGTCGAGCACGAACCTGCAAGGGAGAACGAAAACGCGCGCGCTCAGCAAGAATGAATCGGGTACAGCATGCACGAGGTTGCGCATGAATTCCGCTGATGGATTCGCGACGCGACAAGGTCGGAGCGCGAGGGTCCAGCCGCGAGCCGAGGTAGGAGCGAAGGGGACCCAAAAATACGCAGGCGGCAAGTATGTGGACCGGACCACTCACCCGTTCTTGCACTCCTTGTTGTTCTGGAGCTGGTCCTTGATCATGCCGACGACGATGTCGTCGCTCACAAGGCCGCCAGCATCCATGACCTTCTTGGCCTCAATGCCGAGCGGGCGTCTTGCGCGAGACCTGGTCGCGGAGGAGGTCGCCGGTCGCAAGGTGGCAGACGCAGAACTCTTCCTTGATCTTGGGAGCCTGCGTGCCCTTCCCTGCGGAATGAAATGACGGCGTTTAGAGCTCCATTCTTCGGGAAGCAAGAGGAGCGTGGGGGACGCACCTGCACCAGGAGGCCCAACGAGGATTGTCCGGAGCTGTTGTGCTGGCGTTTTGGGCTTGGTGAGCGCGTCCTTTGTCTTGGCCTCAAGGGTGTGGATCTTCTCGTTGAGCTGCGCAACGAGAGACTTGAGGTACTCGAGCTCGTCTTGGACGGTCATGGTGGAGATGGGGGTCGACAGGGAGTGCGGAAGACGAGAGGACCAACGAAAGAGGACGTGCGCCGACGCGAGCGTGTCCTCATTCTGACGGCACGTGACACAATGACATGGACCGGCTTTTCCGGCATCACCCGCGATGATTGGACGGAAGAGCACTCAGCCAATGGCCACCCAACCAATGACGCGCCTCTCACACACTCTGTCCTGTCACCCTCTTATCTCTCTCCAATTCCTCCTCTTATCCGTCGTGCTCGTTATATACAGCCATGGGGCGAGCGCACAGGCGGCGTCCTGGGGATTAGTGGGTTTCAATAACAGCTAATTTCCTTCCTTGTTGGCTCTCATGGATATGGATAGGAAGACCCACGGCGCCATAACTTGAACTTCTGAGCATCCCGCGCGAGTCCCGCGCTGCCAAAAGCCATCTGCAGGATATTCTCATGACGTCGCACCGAATATGAAAGAATGTGAACGTTCGTGCGCGGGACGCCGCGTATCATTTCGGAACCTGCTGCCATTGGCGGAGGAGCGATTTTCGGGATTACGGAACGTCAGACTATCACCTGTCTCCACTCCCGCGCCTCTCCCATTCAAATATTCAACACCGACGCCGAACACCCAACAGCAATGTCGAATCCATCTCTGTTTGCACTTCATCCTCGAGGTTGGGAAGATGGGGAACCGACGGTACGTCTTCTATCATCTCACACACAGGACTCAGAAGGAGCCTTTAGAGCACTAACATCCCAACTCATCATGCAATTCATCTTCCGCAGTCTTCCACCTCCACCGCCTCGAGCTCCCCCTCGTTCACGACGTCGTTCTCGTTCTTTCTCAAAAAATCCACCTTGTTCTCGCCCATCAGCACCCTTTGCAAAAAGCGAGCAAAAAACTCGTCTTCTAATTAGCATTTTGCTCTCCGGCGCGCAGAACAGCTGTTCGAACTTCGAAGCCCAACGCTGACACGCACCGGATGTAGTGCAAAATGCTCCTGGCTTCCCCCGTTCTTCCGGCAAACGTTCCTTGTGCGCCGCCAGGTCCTCGCTGCGAATCTCGCCCTTGATCTCCGCGACGAGGTCCCGCACGTCCTCGTAGCTCACCACACTCCCGGCGACCCGCACCTGCTCCGGGACATATGCGCGTCCAGAATATCCAGTGCCACGCTGGGCGCAGTGGCGGGGCCTACTGGCAGCGCGAGCGCGAGGATGGCGAGCCGCGCGACCGCCCGGCCAATGTCCGCAGTCGACGTGAACGCGACGCGCTGATAGGGCGGGCCGATGCATTCGTACCGGTTCTCTCCACGTCGAACCCTGCCGGCTCACTGAGGGTCAGTCGCTGTCCCAGTCACCAACCGCGCATGCGATCAACACGATGCCGATGCCGAGAAGTATCGACGAGACGCCTCCCGCCGCTGAATCTCCCGCACACCGAGCACTTAGGGGACTGCACTTACCGTAGTTCTGGAAAAGGTACAGCAGGATCATGATCATCCGTGCCGGAGGCCTTGTGCCTTGGCCGTCGAGGCATCGCGAGTGAGGATATCTCTGATGTTCGGGAACGCCGATCGATAAGTACTTGAGGAGAAAGACCTCGCTGACGCTGTAGCCTGTCCAGCGCCGACGGCGTCGACCTCACCTCGACCTTAAGCTTCATGCGACGTGAAATGAATGCACCCAATCGGCCCGTACCCCCAAGGATGACGACCGTAGGCCCGCTCGACGTGGCGGCGTTCACGCTGCTGAGGTTGTTTGTTGCAATTGTCCATGAGACAGAAGGTAGTCAGTCGTCAACTCGGCGAACTCATCCTGCTTTCAAATTAAGACTCTCGGTGTCAATCCAAATCTAATTTTCGTGTCTATAGGCGGCTAACGCCATTACTATTCGCCCCCTCCAGGCTGCGGCAGGCCCGGGCAGCATGCAAAGTTTAAAATTCGAATTTCCGCTTCCTTCCGGGACCATATGCATCTGCCACGCACGATCTCCTCAACCCCCTGAGCTCGGTCTGCGGCACAGCAGCCCCCCACGCCGCAGACGCAATTTCGCAGGTCGCAGGCCTATGTATATGTAGGGAGCTCTCTGATCCAGAATACCTATGTATATTGCTGTATGCGCCATACTGCATCAGCGCTGGCTGCAATTCGCCGCGGCTTCTCGATGCGCCCACGGACGATCTCCCACACTGCTCCGCGAACGTTCTCAGCTCGCGGCGGTGGCTCTACTTACTGTGCTCATGACTACGGACTAATACTAGTACTCGCTGGAGTTGCCAGGGACTGGCGGCGCAGGCAGTGATCGTGATTCACCGAGTCTAACATGCCAGCGGCGGGCCCCACTGCCAGTGCCGAATTCGACATATGGGGCAGTCCGCGCGGCCGAGGGTGGCTATTAGTAAGTCAGTTGTTGAGTAGTCTGGATGCAGCCTCGACGCGGCAGATCTAGCGAGCGTGCGTAGTGGGGCACAGTACGTACCGCGTACGTACGTTCGTGTGCGGGGCTAAGGATGTAGGTACTGCGGCCTTTGCGGGGGCCGCCAACGTTGAACGCAGATGCATATGCAACGATGCGCATGTGATGCGAAGTCCTGGCTCCTGAGGACTCGCAGCCGCAGCCGCAGTAACAATAATCCGGGAGTCACTTGAGTCTAGCGTTGCAGGGACGTGACGCACGCAAGCGGAAGCATTGAGTAAACCACAGATGGATAGCAGATCGGTGTGAAGGGGCCCGGCAGCTGCCAGCGGCCACATACGACTCTGCCTGGAATGAAGCCAGGCTCACGGGGCTTAGGTTTGCTGCGTAATGTTGCGTAATGCGAACGCTGGAACTACAATGCATACCAAACAAAGGCGCATCACAGGGCTGTTCGCGTCAAACACATTGCACAGAGCGTCCGAAATCTCTGATCATACTCCTATGACGGCAGCCTGCGACCGAGCCGAAGCCGGCGCATCGGTCGCGGCGAGGTTATGCCGCCAGACGTCTGCCACATTCGGCGGAGGCTGTGCTAGCAGGTTCGTTGGAGACAAGTTGGATCACTGGCGGTTCGCGACTTTGTTCGTCTTTTGGCAGGAGAACAATGCAACAGGAGGAAGCCGTGATTACAATCAAGTCAGGCAACTGACAATCACTCCAGATGGCTCGAGGGTATAATGGAGACAAGTTCTCGGCTAGATATGTGGTAACCGGCCGCCCGCGCTCGAGGTTAATTCCCGGACGTCCCGAGCCCCAAGTCCCAAGGTCGTTTCCCCGCCGCGTTTACGGGTGCTGAACCGTTGTGATGGTTCTAGACACGTCGCCGTGTTAGTAATCGTTTTTGAACCAAATGGCCTCGGTTTCACCTCGAGAAAGGCACGGTCGTGGTCGTGCGACAACAGAAATCGCACATAGGTTTACTTCTGCTCCTCGAAATAATAACCCGAACACATGTGAGCGGCACAGCAGCGCAATGGTTCACCTCAGGCGATTCCTGGCCGTTCAACGATACTGGGAATAAAGGCCCCGACCGATAGATTCCGATTCATAGCAACGGTGTACGTTTGCGCAATTCGGTGAAAGAGGCGTTCCGGGATGCTTGATTTCCGCCCGTAGTGCGGCATATCGGCAAGAACTGTTCACATACTCTTCTCCGGTTACTTACCCCAATAGCGTGCTGGTGAATGCGCACTCATCTGCCAAACTTGCTGTCCTCGAAGATTCGAAGAAAAGGGAGATGTCTGATGCACGGGCCATTTTGTCAGAAGGACCCCCGCCCGCCGGCGGCGCTCGAGCGATTATACCTCCCGAGTTCCGTTCAATCGGATCAGACGTTTCTGAACACCATGACTTGACGACGCTCTGCCGATCTTTTCCTCGAGGCTCAAGAAAATGTAGCTACGCAATCACCTCACCACCCTGGCGTGACGGGACCAGACTCGGCCGCCGGATGTCGAGCGACTATGAATGCGACGTTCATTCCAAGCGAGCCTTGAACTGAAGCGTCAAGACAGATCAGCAACATTTTAGATATACGCGGAAAATTATAACCTACCTGACCCACACCTTTCGAGTCGGGAGAGCCACATGTGCAGGAGAACTTGGGTAATCATTTTGTGTTACGGTGATGCTGCCCGTCTTTCAAGTCAGTGAACATGCCCAATCGTTGACATGGCACTGAAATCATACGTTATGGCGCTTCTGTCCCGACTAGTGAAGGAGCCATGGACGCCCAGTACCTGCTCAGTCAGCACGTAATGAGGGCTTTCGAGATGGTGATCTGCACACCCCGACAAGTTACGACTCCGCCGTCTGATGAGGTTGCCCAATCTTCTCCCGCGGTACCCCATAGACCTCGGGGTGGGGGGGGGGAGGCTACGCTAGGTTCGCGCCGTGTCACCATCCATGATATAAATTCCGATGACGGTCGGACCACTGCTAGCAGCTACATATATCACCCGTCTGATAAGTAAGTCCCAACGGCACCGGCACCGCGGGCTGGCTCACCGGCGGCCAAAGCCAGCCATCCTGCACGGGCACGTTTCTGGAAGGCGCAACGGGTCTATCACTACCACTCCAGCAGAGTCCAGCCCCCTGGCGGCGATCAACAGACGAAGGGCTCGGCACAACGGAGACACACCTGTACGTACAACGTCGACCCTTCAAGAAGACGAAGTTGCTGTCTGTTGTCTGCTGCACGCGACGTCGTCGTCGGCCTGATCGCATGTCCACCACGCCTCTATTAGATATCCGCCAGCCAGCGCCGCCTCGTGCCACGCGATTTCGTTTATACACACTAATAGCGCGCTCCGTGGCGGCGCGGGATCTTCACTCGAGGCCCAGCGTCCGCTGTCAACGTCAACGCCCACCGCCCACCTTCCATGTGGTGTCGAGTGCGCCATTGGCTCTGAGGTGCAGCGCATGGCGTCCGCTATTTTGTCGGAGGGTGATTAGTGTCAGCGGGACCTCGAACTAATAGAGCGGGGATAGAAGCAGGGACATACCGTTGGTTTCGGAGGCTGCAGCCTACGCCTAACCCAAGTACAGATCGGTGGGTTGAACTCGACTTCTAAGGCAGCCAAGACTTGGCCAAGTGCCGGTGCCATGGCTATCTGTAGGTGGGTAGTGGCGTGTACCGGATGTCCGAAATCCTTCGTAAGCATTCTTACAAAATTCTTATAAACAGACGATGCCGCCACACGGTGAGCATATGCGCCTTTTTGAACATCGCAGATGGTGCGCCGTATAGCGGTGGGTTGTGACGGACCACATGTGATTGCAAGGTTGGAGGTCGGTCAGGGCTCGCCGCCACAAGGAATTGATGTTGACCACGTCATGGGTGGTCGCGACTTCCACTAACATCGTTCGGTCCCGAGGAATGAAAAAGACTGACGGCTCGAGTGACAGCGGACATAGAGCTGTGGACCCCTTTGGCTGCGGCCCGTTACCAGTAGCACAGGCTGGGAGGAACTGTCAACATGCGACAAGATCACCGTCGCGACTGGCCCGTGACCCTATTTTGTGACTGGTCGGCCTCACGAACGTCCGGCCTCTCTGTAAGGTTCTGCACAAGCCGGCATCTGTCGCTTAGAAAGAATATATAATAAGACGGAAGTACAGCAATATCACTCGGCCTTCGTGCCCTTGCCCTTCTTGGGCTCGCGGTCGTCGCCTGCGAGCCAGAGCGCAACGAAGAGGACGAATGCGGCGCTGGTGCTGAACGCGCCCGCGTAGTACGGCCATGCGGCGCTCAGGAAGCGCGGGTATCCGTCGTGTCGCGGAGGAACGACGGGCACGACGCTCGTGCTTGTCAGGTACGTCCAGCTGCACCAAATCGCAGGTTAGCATGAGCGAGTGGATAGAGGGGGGATGGAAGACGCACCCTTTGCGCTTGTAGTCGACGTTGAACTTGAAGACGCCATGGCGGTCCGGGACGCGGAACGTGACGGAGTACATGCCGGGCTCGCCCTTGACGGGTGGGAGCGAAGTGCGGATATGCGGGTCGAGCATGGTGAACTCGAGCTGCATGTCGTGTATGTCGGAATGCGCACGCCACAAGCCGAGCTCGGGGTCGTACTTGGAGATGAACGCGGTGAAAGTCTACATAGCAGGTCAGATCACGCGCATATAGCGACTGTCAGGCGAGCAGAGACATACCACTTGGTCGTTTATGGTGTACATCTCACCGGGAAGTGTCTCGTTGACAAGACTGTGCTCGACAGAGTCGATACGGAGGACGTTCGCCTCCTGGAACGTCCATGCCGCGACGTCCCTCGGCGAAATCCCTGTTGCCAGACTTCACGCCCCTTCATTCCGCGCGCATTTAGCTGCATGTCTTCCCAATTAGCACGGAGCTACTTACTTGGAAATCTCCTTGTTGATGTACTCGTCGCTGAACATCTCAACGCCTCCGACCCACGTCGCGCGCGCGTTGCTGAGCGCCTGGAAGCCCGTGACGAGGCTCAGCGAGCTTCCCGCCCACAAGCCCTCGCCGCTCTTGTCCGCAGCCTCTACAAGCGCGTCCGCCCCACTGTCGCTGTCTGCATCTGAGGCAAACGCCTGGGGAGGCGCGTTCAGGAGGGGGATGAGCATTGGGTTGTGGCCCAGGGATTGAGGAACGCCAGAAAACCAGACGGGCGCGAGGTTGTCCGAGATGACATGGTGCGCACGCGGTGGCTGGACGGGGATGAGTGTGGCGGGCGTCTCGCGCTTGGGGAAGTGCGAGATGAGGGGCGTGCCAGGCGGCGGGAGGATGAGGGAGAATTCAGAGGCAAGGGAAGTGAGGAGGGTCTGTTTTGGTGACAGAGCGAGCAGGAGGTTCGTGTTTTTGGAGAGGAGGGAGACCAAGGACTGGGGCGTGACATCCGCGGCAAAGGCTGCGGGGAAGGGATATATTTATACGCATAGTGGGAGTTGGGAAGGGGGGAGGGACGCACTTTTGGTCTCGGGGGCAAAGACTACGACGTGAGCAAACTGGGCAACATCGTCCTTAATAATCTCCGGTGTCGCGTCCTTGGGGGACCGGAATGTCAGTTTGTAGCCCTTCTCTGCGCAATGAAACAAGACGGTTGAGCCATAAACTCAGGATACGCCGCTGTACGCACTCTCAAGATCACCGAAGAAGATGGAATAGTTATCTTTCTTGAGTGAGGGATCGAGGAGGACGAGAACCGAATCACCAGTGCTCGACCGAGCCAGCGCAAAGCTGGTCAGTGCCAGGAGCGGAAACAGCAGAGTCCGGAGAAAGCGCATGCTTTGCGGTCCCTATGCACAACGTAATGACAAGAAGTCCTGCACGTACGCCAGGAGTGTACTCACTGCGAATGTTCCGGCCTCAGCACTGCTGGAAGGAAAGGGGAAAGAGAGTGGTTTGGAGGGAGAAAGTGCGTGTGCCAAGCCAGGCGCGATCGCTGCGCACCTACGACACGTAGTGCTGGTCACGTGGGCGATGCATCTGCTTAAAGTTAAACGCCCGCCTGGGCTTAAGTATTGCGCAGCAGCTCCGAGTCTCCAACTTTCGTCGACGACGCCCTTTTGTCACTTATCCGCAGTCTACCAACTTTCCAGAGTACCTATTCGCTGGTTTCTTCAGAGACTTGTAAATCTGGTTCAAGTCTCGTCAAATAGCAAACAGTACGTGAATTCCCGGGCTTTCGAACCTCTTGCTAGCCCACTGCTGATTTTCTCCGCATCTCAGACTTCGGTTGCGGTATTTGCCACATAAATGCAACGAGTTATTTTTTTCTTCAGACGTGAACAACAACGATTCGTTCCAAAGTCCACAAGTCCGTAAAAGTTCATCCCAAAACCCTTCGTGAGACATCCAGCCAGTTCTGCGGTGGTACGAGCCTATCCAGACCATGGCATCAGCATCCTCACTCTAAAACACCATCCAGAGCTGACAACACACACCTCACAGGCCGCACGACGAGGCAGACACCTGCTTCACCGACGCGTTGATCCTGCCCAGCGACTTGGCCTGGCCGCCCGTGAGCGTGTTCATCGCGCCCAACGCGATGTTGAAGCCGGATCCGGCGTGGTCGACCGCGAGCACGTTGATGCTCTTCCCGTTGTACGTCAGCTGCCAGCACGTCCCGCACTGCGCCGAGTTCCAGCCCGCGACCGCCGCCGCGCCGCCGATGTTCGGGAAGTGCGGCAGCGAGCCGAACGTGCTGAAGCCCTTGGTGAGCAGCCCGTTCGCGCCGTCCGAGCACGCGACGTTCGCGAGGCTCGTCGACCCGCTGTCGTACGTCTCGTCGTACGAGACCGTCATCGTCGCTTCCGACGCGCCGAGCGCGGAGGGGATGAGGAGCGCGAGCGCCGCGAGCGTGAAGGCCTTGAATTGCATGGCGGTCGTGAAGGTGAGTGCGGGTTGCGACGAGAGGTGAGTGAGTGCGAGTGCGTTGGGGAGCGAGAGCTGGTGAATGCGCTGCTGAGTCGTTTGGGCACGCCGAAGCCTCACTTTTATGCGTCCTCGTTCGGCGACCATTCTCATGTGTTTCCGACCGTCGAGGGCCTCTTCGCGGAGCTTTTCGCCCCATGCAGCAGTTCTTTGATGGCGGGATCGGTGCTAGCGCCGACGGCTAGGGGAAATTCTATAAGGTGTTCGGGTCATCCGGTGTTCTGGAGGATGTCCAGATGGACCTCATGACGGCACACACCTTGTAGGATGTCGCGCTGAGGTCCCGCCTAAACCTATCGTTTTGGCTGCTCGCACCACGGACTTGTTTCCCCGTCAGGAATGTATACTTGAACACAGGCCGAGAATATTCTTGTACGCCTAAACGCACCAGCTACATGCTGCCGCTGTGATAGAACACAGGGTAGTATGCAGTTCGGGGCCTGGGAGTGGTCCGCCGATGTATACGATTGGTTACAGTCCGCACGGTTTCGCCGCAAATCCGAGGAGGAACCGGCTGCCCAATCCACTCGACGGCCAGCCGCTTCGTCGTGTCCCAGGCGTAACGTTGCACGCACGAGTGTCTGAACATATCGCCAGAGCTTATATGGCCCATTGTCCTGTGCTTTAGGATTTTAATTCAGGACTTATTCTCAATCAGAATGCAACATACCCTGGGATGATCTCGGTGTGGAAGTACGCCCCCGCACCAAGAAGAACACTATAGACAGCTTTCCGGACACCCATGTAGTGAGGGGTCAATAAACTTTGCCGCAATACGCGCGACACCAAGCTACCGGTGACGGCCATCAGCAAAACGGTAGTCGCCAGATCTTCATCGTACTTGAGGTGAGCTTTGTGTGTGCGACTGGGCGGTTGGGTCCACATTAACGTATTGAGCTTCCTAGTACGTGCCGAGACAGACAAGCTCCAGAACGATGTGGTTTCCGGGCATTGTCGTACTACGGTTGCTTGACAAGCCAGCGATGAGTGGTGTGTAGTAAAGGGCCCGTGACTGACGATGTCGACAAGGGCCATAAGGGCGGCTGCACTTCGAGCTGTACACTCTCCCTACTAGTCAATCGTCGGATGAACTTCTCATATGCCCAGGGGAGTAGATGACGCCTGATTGCTACACTTCAAAGAATGAGACAACGATCTGACGCCATGTCGAATATGTCGATTGAGTTATGTGATGACTTACAGCTGACCAATGTAGGTTGTCCCCAGTTGTCCTTTCTACTGCCAAGTCCCTCGAGTCCCTCGGGCATGCCTCGGGCATCAAAATTCTGCGGATAAGCTAATATCCATATAGCCTTTCCACTGACCTAAGTAGTCAGATGAAGATGGACTGTCAAATATGCTGTACGCAACGTGCGACTGACCTTGGTAAGTATGGCCGCCGTATGGTTCTTTCAGCAATTCACCTTCTCTTCTTTACTAGCGTCCCGCTATGTGAACCCGGAGCCTGCCCGATGAAATTATTCTGTTTAGTAATGCCTTTCGTCCTTCATTGGTAGTTAGTCAGCGCTTCGACCAGTTGGCTGACAAATCCATTCGATGGGGGGCCACAACATGCCAACCGTAACGTCCAAGTCCTCGAGATGGGTAACCACAAGTCCAGGAGCCAAGGTGAGCTGGGTCTGTCGAAGTCTGGGATGACTAAGGTCAAGAGGCTCGAAGGTTATCCAGCGCTCCTAACTGCTTCTGATGATGTCATCGTGCTGACGCGGTTTGACTGAGGAGTGTCGACATCTTCAGCGATGGGCTTGGTATAAGTATGCAGTCGCGATCTCAGACACCAACATCAGACCCTATCTCGACTCAGTCCTTGGTACTCCAACAGTCTGTAAAACAACAATGTCTCTCCCCAGTGTCACCATCGTTGGCGGAACTGGCCTCCTCGGTGAGTGCCGAACGGATTCACGGGCAAGGGCTTTCCTGACCTTTGCACAAACATTGGACAGGGCAACCCATTAGCAATGCTTTTGTAACCGACTTTCGCTCCTCCTTCTCTCGCGTTCGCGTCCTCTCCCGCGACCCGACCTCCGAAAAGTCGCAAGCGCTCGCCTCCAAAGGCGCCGAGCTGGTGAAGCTCAGCGACGACAAGGTGTTTGACGATGCGTTCGCAGGGTCCGACGTCATCGTGAACGCGCTCCCGGGCTCGGCTCCTGAGGCAACACAACAAGCTGTCCTGCAAGCTGCAGCCAGAAGCGGCGCGAAGGTGTACTTCCTGGGCGAATTCGGGTCGTGAGTAGTGTTTCGTGCCGTATAAGTGCATATAGCGACCCCAAACTGACTGCATTTACGATTGCGTCCGGAACCAGTGACCATCGAATCAACGACTTCCCGGGCTACGAGTCCCCCGAGTGGCTGGGGAAGCAGAAGCGAGCGAGCGAGGCGCGGAGCACATTCAAAGGCAAGGTGATCGCACTCTACACCTCCCTCTTCTTCGAACTCGGGTTCGTGATCCCCATCCGTACGTCGCATCCAGTCATCTCTCTTGGTCATCGGGGCCCGTTACTGAACAGCGATACCTGCATCTGCGTCCTCTCGCAGTGGGCGTCGATGTCAAGAACAACGCGTTCTCGGCATACGGCTCCGCGGCCCAGCGGGTCTCGTGGACGTCGGTGGTGGACATTGGGCGCGCCGTCGCCCGCCTTTCGATCCTCGCAACCAACCCGGCGACGGCGGCGTCCGTGCCCGACCATGTGCGGATCGCAGGCTCCACCGCGTCGCTGGAGGAAGTCCGTGACATCGTTGCGCGTGTCAAGGGTGTCCCGCCTGCGCAGATCAAGACGGAGGACCTCGCGGAGAAGAAGGCGGCGCTCAAGGTTCCCGGCGTGAGTTTCCTCGAGTATCTGAAGTGAGTGCTTCCGTGTTGTCGGCGCCGGCGTGTGTTAGGCTCAACTGAATGGGATTCTAGGGTTGTGATGGGCGAGGGCAAGGCGGACTTCAGTTCGCAGAACGAGAACGAGGTGGTGAACCCAGGAGGAAAGCTCTGGAAGTGGACGTCGGTGGAGGATGTGGTCCGGGCCCAGTGACTATGAGGCCCCGAAGGCTGATCGACGGGAAGATTGACACGATATAAGCCTCGTGAGACGGCGAGAATGCGAGAATGTATCTGCAACGAGAATGAGACTGCTAAAACCCGCCTGGCAAGCTTCGAGCCGCTCTCTGGCCTTTTGACATCGAAATTGACACGCGAAGCCCGACGGCGACGTTGATTTTGCTCCGTGGAAGAAGCAACGAGCTCCACAGTGATTGAGTGGGTTGAATAAGGAGACGGAGGGGGGGCGATTGGAGGGTGCTGGGTCGTGGGCATGGAGGCGGATGGTTTCTGGCTTCGGGGAATGAAATGAAGGCGGCGTCAGACCATCTAATACTGGGCGCTTCTATCCCCACATTCGAGCCAGGCCCGTCAAAGTCGTTCATTTATATGCCAATAATGCCCGTGCTCCGTCGACAGTCTCCGTTCCCCTCTTCCGCACACGCCTAGCCCCTCACTCTCTCTCGTTGCCGTCTGTACCGACGGTGACACCGTCGACATGTCTGGCTCTTGCGAAAACTACGGGACTCCCAACGGCACCGCCTGCGCATGTCCGCCCGGCTTCGGCGGCTCGACTTGCTCCCAACCGGCCTGCGGCGGCACCATCTTTCAAGGCTCGGCGCGCTCCTTGGCCAACGGATCCCCTTTCGCGAACTTGACGTCCTCGAGCTGTTCATGCGAGGACGGCTGGACGGGAACAAGTTGCAACGTCTGTCAAACCGCCAAGGCATGCCAGTCAGGATTCGCGAGCGTTCGCGGATCTGCCGGTTCGTTGACTGGGGTCGACATCGGGCAGAACGACACTATCGTCTGCAATGCAGTTCCTAGGGTGTATGCGGCGGGAGAGATGAGTTGCGCTGTGCAGGTGAGCCTGATGACCTTGGTTTTTGATCTTGACGGCATTCGGGAAGAAGGCACCGAGGCCTCTGTCGCCGGAGGAACCCCCCGCATATACCGAGGTCTTCGTCCGCTTCGAATGGTGCCTTTTCGCCTATCATAGAGTCGCGCCGTCGCATTCCTTTATTACATTCTGTCATTTAATTGGATATGCGCAGATAGAGGACTATGCAATGTGGCGTGCTCCATTAGCCCGCCGACGTGCAGAGGGCTGAAATGCTTTCCTTCTTATTGCGATCTACCCCTTTGTCTTCGAGTCTAACCCAGGACTTCATTCTTTGACAGAACCCTACGCTTCAGTCTATCTTCCCTGGCACATCCACGCTTAACATCCTACGAACCCTGAATGCCTCCTTCACACCCCTTCCCAACACTACCGCATTCGGCCCCAGCGGGTCTGTGTACGCACAACTATTCTACGACGGCGTGGAACAGTTCTACTGCTCCGCCGACTCGTGCGCCCAGGACCTCGGCTCAGGCGACGGCAGCGCGAACTGGAATTGCAAAGACCTCAGGTGCACGTGCCGGGCGAACACTACGTTCTGCGGGGCGGGCACGGCTCTGGACCTCAGCGGTATCATTAACACGCTCACCGGTACGCTCGGCATCTCCTGCGACGCTCCTGCAGCCAACGGCATGGCGACATGCGCATTTAAGCAAGACACTATCCAGCAGGTGTTTGGCTCTGCCGGTCTTGCGCTCAGCGGCTGCGCATTCGGAGAGTGCGTTGCCCAGAACGTCATCGACACCCTCTCTGGGAATGCAACGAGCAGCAACGGCACGAGCAGCGGAGGATCGTCCCTCGGCGGTGGCGTCATTGCTGGCCTCGCTGTCGTTGGCGGTCTCCTTGGGCTCGCGCTGCTCTTCTTGGTCCTTGGCTGGCTCTCCCAGCGTCGCGCGCGGAAAGGCGGCGCGAACGGCCTGCGTCCCACGGGTGGCGTCACCGTGGAATGGGCAGACGTCAGCTACTCCGTGCTCCAGCCTTCCTCCAGCTTCTCCTTGCGGCGCCGCCATGGCAGCGGGTCGGACAATCAGAAGGTTGTTCTCGACAACGTCAGTGGACGCGTCGTTCCGGGAGAGATGATGGCCATTCTCGGCCCCAGCGGAGCGGGGAAGACGACGCTCATTGAAATCCTCGCCCAGAAGCACAAGTCCGGAGAGGTGCTTGGGAGTGTCGCGTACCCCGGCACTGGCAACGGCCGCCCACGCATCGGCTTCGTACCCCAACAAGACGTGCTTCCTGCGATGCTCACTGTGCACGAGGCGTTGCTCTTCGCCGCACGTCTGCGTCTGCCGGAGAGCGTGCCGGACTCGGAGAAGCAGGCCCGCGTTGACGACATCTTGGACCGCCTGGGCATCGCGCACCTCCGCACCGTCCGCATCGGCGATGGAGAGAAGCGTGGCATCAGCGGCGGGGAGATGCGGCGGGTGAGCATCGGGCTCGAACTCGTCGCGAAGCCGGACGTCCTGCTGCTCGACGAGCCCACGTCGGGATTGGACTCCGTGTCCGCGGCGAAGGTCGCGAAGGTCCTGCACGCGCTCGCACACGACCCAGAGAACCCCACGGCCGTCATCGCGTCCATCCACCAGCCGAGGTAAGTCTCTCTCTCTCGCTTTCTCGATCCACAGGCGAAATGAACCGCACCGTCACCCTCCGATTTCTGATTCTGACTGTGCTTTGTTCTGCGTTCTGTGTTCTGCGTCTGCGTCGCAGCTCCCAGCTGTATCACTCGTTCGACCAGATCCTTCTGC
Organism: Ganoderma boninense; assembly: GCA_002900995.3. Taxonomy (NCBI): domain Eukaryota; kingdom Fungi; phylum Basidiomycota; class Agaricomycetes; order Polyporales; family Polyporaceae; genus Ganoderma; species Ganoderma boninense. Next base: position 1,009,463 of record CM035306.1, read on the forward strand.
TGTCCCACGGCCGCGCGCTGTACTCGGGTCCCGGCGGGTTCGCGCCCGCCCAGCACTTCTCTGCGCGGGGAATCGCGTACAAGGAAGGGTACAACGTCGCGGACTACCTTCTCGACGTCGCGAGCGACCCGCCCGTCGCGCTGTTCCCGCTGTCCGGCGGGTCGGCGCAGAGCGAGCTGAAGGCGAGCTCGTCGTCGGACGAGGTCGAGAAGGGCTTGGTGAGCACCAACGGGGCGGGCAAGCAGAAGACAGGGCGGCGGCGGGGATCGCTGTTCAAGCACACCTCGTACGCGGCGACGTTCTTGACGCAGTTTCAGGTCCTGTCCGGCAGGGAGTGGAAGATCCTCCGGAGGGACAAGACGCTGTTCTTCTTGCACGTCGCCGTCGCGTCTGTCCTGGGCGTATTCTGCGGTGGGTGTTCCCTTTCAGTTTCATTTGTCGGTGCGGGAGTGGTTCTGACGATGAGATGCAGGCGGCTTGTACTACCACACGGGCATCACCATCGCTGGCTTCCAGTCACGAGTGGGATGCCTCTTTTTCTTGGTCGGTCTTCCCCGCCAGGACTCTTCGCTTCCTAGCATCGTGCTTACTGCCAAGGTATTAGGGTGCCCTGATTGCGTTCTCTTCCCTGAGCGCTCTGTACAACGTCGTAGAGATCCGACCACTGTTCCTTCGCGAACGATCGGCGGCGTATTACAGGTTAGCTGTGCCTGGCTTCCCAGCTTGCTCGATACTAATCGTTATTTTGGCAGCCCCACAGCGTGGTTATTGTCCCGGTTTATTTTTGATGTCATTCCTCTCCGTATCATACCCACGATTATTGTATCGACTATGTGCGCCACGTCCCTTCTCCGCCGGTGTGTTCTCGCCACTGATCGTCCTGCAGCACGTACTGGATGGCCGGCCTCGCGCACGACGCGGCGCACTTCTTCAAGTTCCTGTTCATCCTGGTTCTGTACACGCTCGCCATGACCCTCTTCGTGCGTGCCTTCGTCCGACTATTACCGTCGATTTGACCCCGTCGCTGATGCTCCGCCGACCGACCCATACACACACAGAACTTCTTGCTCGCCTGCCTGTTCCGCAACGGCGGCATCGCGATCCTTATCTCCGCGCTGACGGCGCTCTACCAGATGACGTTTGCAGGGTTCTTCGTGCACCTGGACGCGATCCCCCCGGCCCTGCGCTGGCTCCAGTGGCTCTGCCCGCTCAAGTACACCCTGGAGGCGCTCTCCGTCAACGAGGTCGGCTCGGGCCTGATGATCGAAGACTCGCTCGAGGGCGTGCCCGTTAACGTCTCTGCGGCACTGATCATGCAGACGGTGAGTGGCTCGCCGCAGAGAGGGCCCCGGCTGGAGCACTGATGCGTGTCATTCGTCTGTGCAGCTGTTTGGGTTTGGGGCGAACAATTACTACAGGGACGTGCTCGTGCTGTTCGCGTTCATTGCCGGCTTCGGGGTGGGGGTCGTATTCGTGGTGTGGGCGAAGGTGCGCGAGAGGCGGTAGGCGCGCGTGCTTGGACTTCAAGGCTTGTAGGCTAGACTGTCATTGGGACATGAATGACCATTCATGACGGATGTTGTACTTTTTCCTTATCCAACTCGGCTTCGGCGACCCTCGCGACTCCTCCGCAGGTGAGTGGGCCCCTGCGTTGGCGGTTGACGGTTGAGCGGATTTAATTTTCGATTTAGGGCGCGCATCGGATCCCCACGTTCTGCCGTTTATTACGAGCCTGACGACGAAGGCGGGCGGCGGACGAGTGGCTTGTCTCTTGTTAGATTCGTGAGGAGTGTGACACCGACTCAGGTCTTTCGAAGCTACGTATGTGGATCAACTTGAGAACTAACGGAGTCGAAATACTTCCAAAAAAGGTCGCCTGTATGCGTTGGCCTGTCGATGGGTGCAGTTCTTTTCTGATCAGTCTAATGCATCGCTAATCCCTGTTTATTTTATAGTGAGTTTTGGGTGTCAAGTCTGTACAAGAGCCTCCCGTTTAGTGAGCGACGGTGCTCGCCTTTGCCTAAGGGAGCACGGTGTTGAAGCAACCGGTCGACGTAGACTTGGAAGCCAGTTGGCCCGAGTAAAAGGTCGGCTAAAATCGACGAAAATTAACGACGCAGTACGGAGGATGTTTGGGCCAGGTGAGCTGCACAACACCGGACGTCCGACGTCCGAGTCGGAGTGAGAGCCACGGAGCCAATGTTTCGGTGCACATGCTGCTTTTCTAACCTGTTTAGGGACACTGGAATACTTGCCCTCTCGTAACTCAAGTGCGCTCCCTGACTCGGTGACAGTATTCTTCGCTAGCTAGCACATACTCTCATCACCTTGCAGCCCCGTGTCCTCAGATATTTAATGTGGCCGCCTCTCTGCTCAAGCTCTCCAGTCGACCTCGTTCGATCCCCATTGCTCACCAAAGCCGCCTGACAGCACTCGCTCGTCCTCTTCACTTCTCACCTTCCACCATGAGGTTCTTCCAGAACGCTTTCGCCGCAGTCGCCATCGTCGCCTTTGGCGTCATCGGTGCCTTCGCTCAAACTGAGAACGCCGTGGTCACCGGCATCCAGAGCGTCAGCACTGCGTCTGCCACTCTGCAGGTCTCGGTTTCCGAGCTGAGTGCCTCGAACTTCCTGACCAGCGGCGGTGTGAGTGACCGACTCCGACTCTTGGCTTCCTGCGCGAGGTTCGGCGACGCTCACGTCACGGAGTCGACAGGAGATCGCTTCGGGGCTCCATAACCTGACGGTGTCGATTACCGCCTTCACCAAGTCCATTACCTTCGTGCGTCCATTCCGTTACACCCCCTAGAACACGACGGGCTGACGCCACAGCTCACAGACAAACCCAACTCCATTTGACAATTCCGTCGCGGAGGAGATTGTCGAAGTCCTCACCGGCTTCGTCGAGGTTCACCAGTGAGTGGCGACTGTGCCCGCACGCGCTAGTGGCAAGCTAACGGATGTGCATTCGTCCGCCCCAGGGCTCTCCTGAACACGATCATCGGCAAGCAGGTATGTCTGAGCCCATTGATTCCTGTATGCGCGTCCCCGTACTGAGATGTCCGCAGTCGCTCGCTTCCCGGTTCTTCCTCACGGCCCCCATTGCCGCGGGCCTGCGCGCCATTGAGAGCGTCGTCGACGTAAGTCGCGTGCTTCCTGGCTGTTCGGATGTCTAGCTGACGGCTTTCATGTTCACAAGGCTTTCGCCTTCACTCTGATCGGCTTGATCCCGACCCAGGGCACTGAGGCTCGGACCCAGTTTGTGAGTCGGATTACAAACACGTGTGTATCTTTAGAGAAGCGCCTCTGAACAACCTTGCAGGACTCCTTGAGTGAGACTTTCACCGCCGCCATCAAGGCCTACTCGTAAATGCGGCGGAGCCCCCGTCCTTGCCATCAACGCGGTTCAGGTTGTCGCTTCTCGATCGGGGGAGGTGGATGCCAACGGTGTTCGGTGAATGTGGAAAACAAGTCCCTGGTTCTAGTAGGTCTCAGTCACTGGCACAGACGCGCAGCTTCGGCCCCCGCCTTTGGTTCAAGATGAAGACGGCGGAGATGGAGTCGACCCGTGCCTAGTGACGGTGCTGATATCTTGTGGTGAATTCTTGTCGAACGCGATTGATGTATTGAATCAGAATGTGAAGCTTGATGATGTTATAAAGTTGGGCCTTCGATGTCAAGAATTGTCCGTCCCAATTTGGGAAGTCAAGCGCTCATATCATCATTACGTCAACCTAATGACCTAAGCCATTGGCACAGCAACGACCACAAGCACGACTTGAGCTTGATCAGCTTCCACTTTCTCCCTTCTTGATAAGAAGCCCTTCGTCTTGGACTACCATCTGCCTTGACGCCCCGGCGGATGCCAGTAAGCCTGCCTCCTTTGAAGGGTATCAACATCAATCGTTTCCGACAGTCCGAGTTCAACTTGAAGACCAGTAATCATCACTGGCAGGAGCTCGGACTACCACTCGATGGTCCAGATACTTTCAATCAGGCCATGAATATCAAACGCTGGAGACATTACAGCATCCCAATCTCCAGAGCTTCCAGTGTATGTTTTCTTTCTACCGTCTCCGTCCTCTTCGCCTCTTGGATTGATAATTGAAAATTCGGACACAGTATAGGGCAGACCTCACCCAGGTGATCCATGTCGCCTGCCTCAGTGCCTGTTCCGCAATGGCGGCGGTCCGCGCTGATGTCGACATATGCGGATTCCTTCGTACATCCAACGACATCGCGTCGGCCCCGTGCTGGTTCAAATCGCTGTGTCCATTTGCAGACAGTCTTGAGGCGCTCTCTGCCAACAAGGACAGCTCGGGGACACGCTAGAGGGTGTTCCGATCAATGCTTCAGCAGCGCTGATCATGCACGGGCCATGAGTAGCAGCAGATCCTCGCTCCTCAAGCACTCAAGGTGTGTCGTTTGGGTTAACGCGAGTTTGACATGCAGCCTTTTAGCCTTGGGGTGGAGATGCAGATGCGCGAGGTTCGGTTGCTTCTCGGACGTTCTGAGGCTCGGATTCCGATACAAATCACTCTTCATACCATTGTACCGCGGGATCGCTTCGCTCTCAGTGGGTGGAACCTCGTCGTCGCCTCGAGTTCGTGGTCGAAGCGAGTTAATGGCCTGTAATAGGACTCACATAGAAGGCCACGTCCTGCCATGTAAATATGGACGGAGGTGGTAAACAGCAAACGTACGATGATGTTCTTGGTTCCTTGCTGAGCGTAGGGGGGCCCAAGTGGCGTCTCGTCTTCCGAAACTACATGAGTTGCCTCGAGAAGTGCCAGAGTTCAATCTTTTTTCACAAGGGTAGCATTAACTGGGTCCCAACGGTTAGTGTGGCGTGTTCCGGTAGTTTTTGTTGGGCGTAATGTTCATCAAGCTAACAGGTCATTCTAACCGCTAGGATGACCTCTAGGGTACTCTTGGCGCTTCTATGTCAAGTAGCGCTCACCTTCTGTCGAGGAGGCATTATGGTTTACTTGGAGCCACAGAGGTCAACTCCATGCGGAGCGACAATGCCAATCAGGTTAGTCACGGAATATTGCCTGCATGCACCTTCGTAGCTAATCCAGGTTGAAACGTTGCCGAAACTGCAGAAACTCGCAACCCTCTGTCGAGATATCGAGGACGTTGACTCATTATAAGTTGCACACTACTGCCGGACTGGCGTTTGTTTCTCGATACGAGGCTAGTTTTCAGATCGGGCCAAGACATGCGCCGGCTCTCCTTCTTAAGAATCAAAGTGCAGTTTCTCTCACACAATCCCTCCGAGTTACGAATCCATCACTTGAGGTTATCTCTTCGGCTATTTAACTTGAAATGAGCCCGTCTCCCCACCAACTATCCTCAGTCGACACTGCTCAAGCTCCCACTGCTCAACACAACCGTGACCTCGCAACACTCGCTCCACCTCTCGTCTCTTGACTGGCCGCAATGAGGTTCTTCCGGAACGCGTTCGCCGCGGTTGCCGTCGTCGGACTGGGCGTCGTTGGTGCCTTCTCCCAGTCCGAGAACGCCGTGGTCGACGGTATTATGAGCGTCACCACCGCCTCTGCCACCCTCCAAGTCTCTGTTTCTGAGCTATCGGTCTTTAACTCCTTGTCGAAGGGCACTGTGAGTTGCCCTCCATCAGGATTATCCTCTTGTTCCAGGTTCCGCGACGCTCACGTTTCCCACAGGAAATCGTCTCGGGCCTCAAGAACCTGACGGTCTCGGTCACCACCTTCACCAAGGCCATCACCTTCGTGCGTCCGACCTCTAGATCCCTTTGGCATGTCCTTCCTCCCATGCTGACAGGGGAATCGACAGGCTAAGCCTCAGCCGTTCGACAACGATATTGCCGAGGAGGTCGTTCAAGTCCTTACCGATTTCGTCGCGATTTACCAGTAAGCGGCAGTTGCGATCTCCATATCCCCATCCATTCATATGCGCGGCGCACTTTGCACTTAAACACTTTAGGGCACTCCTCAGGACGATCATCGGCAAGCAGGTACGTCCAACGATTCGATACTATTCCCTCCGTGTGCCCGCGTCTGCATACTTATCCATCGTCATCCTCAGTCTCTGGCGTCCAGTTCTTCCTCACAGCCCCCACCGCTGCAGCACTGCGGGCCATCGAGACCGTCGTCGACGTGAGTCCGCTGTGTTGTGTTATGTTCCGCTTTGTGTCTGTCCCTCGGCGCCGCGGCAAGGCTGACGACCTAACTCTCCGGATCCGCAAGGCCTTCGCCTCCGCCTTGATCTCGCTGATCCCGACCCAGAGCAACAGCGCCCGGGCCCAGTTTGTGAGTCTGCCTGCTTGGACGCAGCTGTCTGTCCTCGGGGAGAGACACCGCTGACCAATGATCAACTTCGCAGGAGGTGTTGACTGAGACCTTTAGCGAGGCCATCAGGGTTTGCTCTTGAGCGCGATGAAGCGCGTTCTTGCCACTCTACCGTGGGACTGCGCAGGTTGTCTCTTCGTGATCGTGCAGGGCGGCACCAGCGGTTATTCGGCCATTAGCAGAAATTGTTGAGTACGTAGCTTGTGTAAGTTTCGACTTCGGCGGTCTTTTCGACAAAGATAAAGACGGCGGTGTCAGTCTCGTACTGTACATAATGCCTTCACGCGTACATCTATCGATATCAAGGACTACGAACTTGAACTCGTACATCTTGACATGCTCGCAGTCACCCAATGCAATCGATGTCATCGTGGGCCTGACAGACCGAGTGCGTTGTCGATACGTTGCACGATGGTACTGCTTAACAAGACCCATAAACTGCGCATTTTGATGGGTGACTGGCTCTCGAGTCTCGAGTACTTGAGTTGTTATAACACAGCACCTCGAATGGGCAGCCCACGTTTTTTGTCGGAGAGACCTTAAGCTTGCAGTCAACGCGTATGGAAACTTGCCCCTCTCCTCGCGTGCTCCTCGCAGCCCTGAAAGCCATGCCGCCTTCGCGAGATGACGATGGGACCAGAAGTATCGCAAAAATATACGAAGTCACATCGCGAGCCTTCGACCCGGTGCGCAGCAAGCGACGTTCGGAGAAGCAGTCCTCTGGCTGTACTCGCCTGAAACCTGTGCTCGATACTCCTGCGCAACAGGCCGCGCTGTTCGAGCCTGATGATGTCGGATAAGTATTCGTGAGGTGTCGGAAGGTTTTGCCAAGGAGCAATGCGCAGTCAGGTGAGAGCCCAAGGAAGGAGAGGGATGCGAACAGCCACCGCCCACGCGACGCTCGGATTTGGGGCACGGTTCGACTCGCGAGGCGCGTAAAGACTCCGCTCAGGCTCTGCATCGCGTTCTATGTCCGCAGCCACGCCCCTCCCCCTCAAATACTCTTGCTTGTGACGACCTCCTGCCTTGCCTGCTGTACACGATCTTGCTCTCAATCTCCCTCTGCTACGCTCCTCTGACGATCCACGATGCCTTATGTTGACGGGTTCCCGGTGCAAGACCACAACTTCGCGGTCTTCGCGCGCGATGCGAAGGAGTCGCTCACACCAAACGCGACGCAGCGGACGACGCTTATCGTCGCGGGGGTGTATATCATCGCGATCTTCATCCTGTGGTGCGTCTTCTTACTCTATTTTGCGTATCGCGGGGTCGAACGGCTCGGCTGACTTTGTGTGGGGCAATGGTGCAGGCATATGCCATATCTGTCTGTTATAAGTGAGTGCGCTCCACTTTCCCTTGCTATTGGCTGTGTTTTGACGACCTCGTGGGGCCTAGTCTATCCCTTTAAGTGAGTACTAGAGTTGGAACCGCCACCGACCCTATGGAGTGTGGTTACGGGGCAAGGTTGTTCCGTGATGTTATGGCGCGTGAGAAACTGACGGGTTGCACGAAGGCTGTTGACTGTAGGGTTCCATGAGGTGCGTGGTCGTCGTTTTCTTCGAGGTGCGGGACAGAGCCTAACCATGACGCTGTGGAACGATGCAGATGAGCCATGCCTTTGCCGGCGGTGAGCATGTTCGGTCTGGCGTGTCTGACGCTGGTAGCGGCATTGACAGAGCAACTTTGCAGTGCTCACATGTGCGCATATACACTCCATCGAACTAGATCGTACGTCCTCTGTTTCGTCGAACGTTCTCCTTCGCGGTGTTGTTGATCATGGGCGTGTGGCATATGCAGCGGACGAAGGAGGGGCAACACGAATGTCCGGAGGGATCCCATGGATCACCCTCCCTGCAGGATATCTCGGCTCAGGCTTCATCGGTGCGGCACTAATCGCGTGCGGCTTCGACACGAACGCGAGCAAGATCGCTTCGCTGGTCCTGGCAGCGTTCTTCCTCTTTACGCTCTGGTGGGCGCGAAGGAATTGGCTGTACGTACTTTCTCATCATCTACCGCTACGTGGAGGTTCGCTCACCTGCTGCGTTCAGAACATGGCTTCTAATCCTCGGCATGTCTGGCTTGATCGTGCTCTTCTGGTTCGTGGCCGGGGGCGTCGCGCTGAGATACTTCGTACGTGATCTTGCCGCGAAGCTTCTGACACCCGTTCTCACCGTCCCTCAGGTGTTGTTTGTCGGCGTCATGTCCGACATGTATGTCCTGTGGGACGTCGTCGGTGCGTCCTCTGCTTTCTTCTCCTGGGCTGTCCTTTAGTCTTATCTACATCTGTAGACGACACCATCGCCCGCAAAGTCAACGGCTCAGACGCCTCCTCCTTCGCCGAGATCTGTGGATGCTGCCCATCCCAAGGTAAGTCACGTCGCTCTGAACGCCCGCCCCATCGCAATCACGTACACGTACAAGTGTCCCCCTCGCTGACGCCGGCCGTGCTGTTTCCGCACACTTCACAGTGTGGGGCGTCCTCTGGCTTCTCATCGCCTTCCTCTTCTTTGCCGCAGGCGTCCTCGTCGGCCTCGCCGCATTCAAGGTGCGTGCGCGCCTTCAGCTCCTCCCATTCCAGGTGCCCTGCGTTTGCGTATTGCGTTGCTTATCTCTGGCCGCTCCCTGCCTTCCTTCCTTCCTCCCTTCCAGGAATCCTCGGCGCAGCAGGCCGAAGACGCCAAGCACTTCCTGCCCGTGCCCGGGTCGAGCGGCGCCATGCAGCTCCTGCCCGCGAACCTGTCGTCGTCGTCCATGGCGCTGTGCGTCGCCGCCACGCTGGCCGTGCTGCTCCCCCGCTGGCGGCTTCTGTAGGTGTGGCGTGCAGCGAGCAGCGAGCAGTGAGCGTGTAGAATCGAAACGCGAGAAGGACGCGATTGCGTTGATAATTGATAGTTAGCGCACGGACGCTGCCCTCGGGCCCCTTCTAGAATACTTACTTACGCACTGAGACGTTCACGTCGTGCGTTCACGACCTGCCGCCCGCTCACTTCTTGGCATGTACAGTATCTTACGCTTGTAGCTGTGCACCTCCCGTCGACGGCGTGTTGTATATACCTGGTAAATGCATACCTGGTCTGTCTGTCCGTCCGTCCTCTCGGTGGTACGATACCCTGTGGTGGAGGTTGAATTCAAGTGCCTGCCAGCCATGCCGATTGAGTCGTTGTCACTTCCGCTAGCTGGGAGGATATGAGTGCTTGGCAGAGTTATGGCTTGGGCTCCCACATGTCAGCCTGCAACACTATACACGCTGCACGTTGGCCTGGACCAAGCGGCGCGGAGAGTGTCGGAGGACAACACCGCTGACAGAACCATGCCAGTGCACTGTATCCTGATAAGTTCACAAAAGTTGAAAAAGTGAACATCTCCGAGTTAAGGCGCTACCAGGGCTCGAACCTGGGTTTTGGGAAGATCCAACGACATCAGAATCCCAAGTGATAACCACTACACTATAGCGCCGATGACGCCCTGAACAGTCTAGCCTCTAGGTTGTTTGTGTTCAGTCTCAGGATCCAGCGCGGCACGCCCAAAGTATGAGGAAACGTTTATGTCATGGGGGCAATACAGAGTCTATGAATTGTCTGGGACGAAAACAACAACACTTGCAAGTACTAAATACATGCAGAAGCACCAAGATGAGGAACATGCGCATACACATACACATATACACATACGCAAGCAGAGCAATGAGCAATGAGTGATGGCATGCACGTTCGAGCGATCCCGTGGTCTGCGTCCTCAAGTAGAACAAGAAAAAAAAACTCAAAATAAGAAGAGACATCATCTCGGCTACAAAGCAGTTACCGAATACTACGGCGCGGTCGTGACGGGAAGGAAACAAGTGTTTTACAACGCGCTGCGAACGATCATATTGACGGGAGCCACGACGCATCTGTGGTGCGCGTAAGCGACGTGATAAAAAAAAACCAACACCCAGGTAAAAAAAAAAAGGCAAAGGCGAGCAGAGCACGCCGACTCGGCAACGGCTATGGAGGAGGGGGGAGAGAGGGGTCAGGGGAAGAGTACGCACCTAATGTGAGGGAGCGGGCGGTGGAGGATGGAGTCGCGCCCCGCTGTGCACCTCCTCCTCTTCAGTGGCTGTAGTGCTTGGAGGGGGTGGGCACGCCACGGCGGTGCACCCTGTGCGGTGAAACCACAGGCTTAGTCAGTCATCGCGCTCTGCATTTCCTCGCGCAGAGAGGGGCGCGAGGATGGCGGGAGAATGTGGGAGAGGGGAGAGAGGGAAGAGGAGGGAGAGGGGGCACGCACTTGGAGGGCTTGGGGAAGTGCTCGCCGTCGTCCGCGGCGCGGCGCGCCTTCGCGTCGGCGATGGCGCGCTTGAGGTCGTACTGCTTGAGCAGCTTGCGCGCGACGACGCCGTCCGGGTTCGGGACGGGGTTGGCCGCGACGAGGAGCGCGAGCGCGAACAGGGTGGCGACGAGGGCGAGGACGCGGGAGTACATGGTGGCCGGGCGAACGAAGAGGAGAGCGACAGAGGCGGGCTGGTTTTGTGCGTTGGCGGCTGGCGGCGGCTGGCAGGTGCGTGCGTGCGTGCGGCGGGCAGGCGTGGACCGAGCGTGTCTGTGTGGCTGGCGGAAGGGCTGGGGCTGTTGGGACGCAGCCCTTAAGTATACGGGCGCACTCGCGACAGGGTTTATCTCATCTCGATCCCTCCGTGACCGGCACCAAGACTGCAAACCCTGAGAAGCGCACGATGACGTGGGGCCCGAGGCGGAATGGCGGCCAGGATAATGCTGTATCAGTGTGCTGCGCGCATGCAGGGACATTGCGTGGCCGTGTGCGTAACACTGGCGTCGAGTCTTGCAAAAATCGGACGGGCGGGCGGGACCAGTCGCCGCATCGGGGACCGGGTTTTGCGCCGCTCAGCGCCTCGACCCCGTGTATTCACCAATTGCCGTCTGCGTCCGCGCTGATGAGGCTGTTTAGGAGAGAGAGAGGGAGTCGAGGGCGGGCGGGAATGCTTGCACAATGTGTGCGATCAATGGAGGTGGAGCTTCTTTCCCGCGCAGAGATAGTGGCGAATGTGGATTGTGATGCAGCCGGCGTCCGTGCAGGAAACGCAACAGGGCTACGGGTTGGATAATGGATTCCACTGAGGTGTGTGCATGCGCTGTTACGCGGCCGCTCCCATTCCTCCCCTGTGAATGCTGGGCTGCGAGAATTCATATTCATTCGTCCGTGGTGTGTGCGAGGCCGTGTCTCCGCCCCGGAAGGCGGATATAGATTCTGTGACTCCACGAACCTACTGGATCCGGGTAGATACGCATTTTGATCAAGGCCAGGAATGCGCCATTAGCCTCCCTCGCATAACAGCTAAACGGGCCATGGCCGTGGTGGACATACGGCGGAGGGCGCACTACATTCATTCGCCTTCCAGGGTGCCTTCTGGTGCAGCACTGTCTCCTATCTGCTCGGGAGCTGAGGGACGCGCTGTGCACCGGTAGGAGAGAAGATCTGTGCCAGCTTATCGCCCTTGAGACACGGTTATGATGAGCGACCACGAGTGCATCAAACTGGCGCACGTACAGCACTTCCGCTTGCTCTCCTTTGTGTCGTAAAGGTTTATCATTTGTCGCGCACGGTGTGGATATGATTATTGCATAGCGGTTTCTGGCTTGCTCTCGTCTCCACGTCGCTCCTCGCTGATCATCGAAGGCCGTGACGCTGTCACTGCTGGCGGATGGTAGTCATTCCTGCAGAGCACAAGCAGGGGACAAATGACGACACAATCATGACAGAAGATTACGAAGAACGGCGCGAAAATTGAGGAAATAGTGCGCAACAAGCGAGAGCGAGCAGAAACACAGGCGCTTCCTGCTCGGTTTGCGATTGCGACGTCACTTGAGTGACATTCGGTGACAGGCAGTCACAACTCACAAGTCGCCGCCGCCGTCGCCCCTTCCGTCGCGACTCTCCTTGACCCACCCACCACTAGCCACCACTATGTCTCGGCCACAAGATGACAGGAACCAGGAGGCTACGGTATACTTGGTGCGTCCAATACCGGCAACCATACTCCGTGTGTGCTAAGCCTTTGAAACCCAGGGAAACTTGGACGAACGGTGTTCAGACGCACTCATATGGGAGTTGATGTTGCAAGCAGGGCCAGTCGGTGAGTACAGCCGTTCCTACTCGCCAGTATCTTTGTTGAACGCACGAGGTTGCCCTGGCCAGTGAATGTTCATCTACCCAAGGACCGTATATCAATGGCGCACCAGGGCTATGGTTTCTGTGAGTTCTTGACCGAGGAGGATGCAGAATATGCCTGCAAGATTATGAATCAGATCAAACTGTGGGGCAAACCCATTAGGGTCAACAAGGTTCGTAAGCGTCCTTTTTGCTGCGCATGTCCGGTAGCTAAGCTGTCTGTCTGTTCACTGCGTTCTGTCACCGCTCCCACTCCCTCCACGACTCCCGTATCTTTCATATGACCGCCCCCATTCGGCAACGCTAGGCGTCTTCTGACAAAAAACAACTCGACGTGGGCGCAAACCTCTTCATTGGGAACCTCGATGAAAATGTGGACGAACGACTGCTTTACGACACTTTCAGCGCGTTCGGAACGATGGCAACTACGGCCAAGGTACGTCGTATGTCCGCTCACCGCATGCCACCGCTCACTGTTTCCCTTCATCCTCCCCACCTTCTATTTGATGTTTTCACGGCACGTTTCTGTTATCTCATTCTACGTGCTGCGCCCTGTCAACCCAAACATTCCGACCGCAACCGCGACTGCGACTGCGACTGTGTCACGCCACGCCAGATCGCGCGCGACCCGCAAAGCGGAAAATCAAAAGGCTACGGATTCGTCTCCTACACCGACTTCGAGTCCTCCGACGCGGCAATCGAGTCCATGAACGGCCAGTTCCTCATGAACAAGGCGATCACCGTCCAGTACGCGTTCAAGAAGGACGGCAAGGGCGAGCGCCACGGCACGCCCGCCGAGCGGCTGCTCGCTGCCCAAGCCCGCAAGAACAACGCGCTCCCCGTCGCGGCACGCCCGCCTCCTGCTCCAATGGGCGCGTTCGGCGCGCGCCCCCCGATGCCCGGCTATGCCCAGGGTCCGTACCAAGGACAGTTCGCGGGCGCGCTCGCCGCCGCACCGCCGCCGCCACCCGCTGGATTCACTCCACAGCAGACGATCGTCCCGCAGGGCATGCCACAGGGGATGCCCATGCCGCCCCCCATGCAGGGCATGCCACCGCAGGGCATGATGGGCATCCCGCCCCCGCCCCCGCCTGGGGTCCCGGTGTACAACCCCCAAGCTGGCTTCGCGCCCCCGCCCCGCCGCCTGGATACATGCCGCAGGGCATGCCAGGGATGATGCCGCCGCCGATGATGGGGCCACCCGGCGGCATGCCTCCACCGCAGTACATGCCTCCGCCCCAGCAGATATGAAGGAGCACGCTTCCAGCAAGTGCGGGGGCGTCGCGCTGGGCTGGGCTACGTGACTCCGACTCCGACTCCGAGCTGTGCTGTGGTCCCTGTGGTTCTGTGGTGGTTCTAGTTCTCCGCTCCACGTCTGGCTCTGGAGCTCGGATTGCGGATGGTTGCGCTTGGCGCTTGGCGGACTCGGGCTGGCGCCTCCATTCTATTTGCAAGCGGTGTTCTGTGGCCGTAGTACGTCCCCCGATGACGCTGTAGTGTTGTCAGCTATCGCACGGCGTGCACCCCTAATGACTACGATTCTCGCTTTCTAGCCCCCCCACCTCATTGCGATGCCCGGCGTGCGCCACCGTGGTGTTCGCGCCCCCTTGTGGCGTGCCCTCCTTGCCTTCTCCCGCGCGCCAAACCGCGACCAGAAGGAGGAAGGCGTTCGATAATGCATGCCCGACAAGCTCAGACTCGGCTGATAACGTTCCGCACCCAGGCGTGCATTATAGCTATAGCTATAGGTGGCTGCCGTCTATTCACTAAAGCTCCACCTCCGCCCCCCGTCCAGGCCTTCTTGGTGCATTCGTTCCGGCGATGGTCGGTCTCTCGCTCTCGAGTAGGGTTAGGTTGGATAGGAGGCTGCGTCGAAAGTACCCGAGTGCACTCAAGGGCCCTCCTTCTCCCACTCGTCCCTGGCTGCGGGGGTTCTCAGCGCGTCCGGGGTGAGGCCTTACGACACTGGCGTGATCCCGGTCGACGATATCGTGCCCGGTGTGCGTTCGTTAAGAGGCCGAGCATGCCAGGCTGACCAGTGTGCGCGTGCGCGAACTGCCGATAGTGACAAGGTTCGAGGCACGAGCGATCCTCTAAGAGTTACGTTGCGTGCATGTCGTAACCGCAGGCCCCGCGCGAGAAGCACGTCTGGACCGGGCGACGGCGACCTTCAAACTAGCGGATGTACATAGCATGTAAATCCCGGCGCCCACGCAATTGCAAGTGATCACGATGTTCTGTAATATTCGCCGATGCTGACTGAGGCCTGAGGTCTGAGGCCGGAAGTGTGCCCACTGCCGTAGATTCTGGAGAAGCTGCTGAGCCTGACAGCACTGTCCGCTTTCTGCTGAGGGTGCCTTGCGACCGGGGCCGCCGCGGGCCTTGGCTCTCCCCATCGGCCAACTACAGCATGGCAGCCTGCAGCAGCAGAGGCAACAATGTGCTCGCCAATGTCCCTGGCTGCTGTGCGCTGCGGGCGGAGGGCGAACGTGCTCCCGATGTACGTTACGGGCGTTCCCCCGGGACAGGTGGTGCGTATAGGGTTCCATTTAAAGCCACCGTGGTTGATCCTGAAGTTTGGGGCTTGGCGTGAATATTGATAGGTTTTCAATTTGCCAGTGCGAGCGTCCCAACTCTCTCCCAGTCCATCTTCTTCTGCGTCTTCACCTTTCATCTATCCCCTGCGACTTCATTCTTCTCCCTCTCCGCGCCCCTCCTCTCCACTCTCCACCTATCCTCGCCACGACAGGGCACAGGGCATGACCGGACCCTCAGGCCTCAGCGCTCAGCCCTGGCCAGTAGCGCTAGCCACTACTCACTCTGATCAGTCGCCAACTCCTCGACGTCCGGCACGTCGCCCCTCCACGTCACCCCCGCCCTGCGCGCGACCTCGAGCGCGACGCGGCGCACGGCGCGGACCTCCTCTTGCGACGCGCCGTTGCGGAGCGCGTTGCCGAGGTGCCAGCCGATCTGGCGCGGCGCGTCGACGGCGATGAGCGCGGTGACCATGTTGTAGATCTGCTCGGTCTTCGAGAGCGTGTCCGTCCCGCCGTAGGTCATCCCGTACCCGACCGTGATGCAGAACCAGGCTGCGCGCGGTAAGTACGCGAGCGGCGGCGGCGGCGGGGAAATGTGCAATCCGCCGTGTGGATAGTCCGATATGCAAAACATGCGTGCAGGAGGTGAGAGAGGCGTGAGTTTGGGTTTGGGTTTTGTTAGTAATGCTAGCGGCAAGGCGAGGAAGAGAAAGGACGGGACAGACCTAGGTCGGGGTATGCAGTGTCGAGGAGGCTGTATATTGAGGGCGCCGTCTCGCGGTAGATGGTCTCGAAGACCTCCTCGCCGCGCTTGTCCCAGTCTGCGGGCGGCTTCTGCGTGTCTCTGACAAAGCGAGAGCGGATTGAGTGGGGATGTCGTCGGCTGGCTTGGCTTGGCTCTCGGGGAGCCGGGACGCTTACCGCAGCGGCTTCGTGTCTCGGAGGTGCTCGGGCATGACTTTGTTGAGCGCAATCAGGCCCTCGATTCCCTGGGGGAAGCAGAGGTCGCGTCAGTATCCTGTTGTTGCTCATCTCGTCTCTGTACTATTGTTGCGCGAGCATGGACTTGAAAACGGAAACGATGGTATGGATCATCATTCCTTCTGTCACTTATAATTAGCCATCATGCTTGGGCTCAGTGATACGGTTCTCTCTCTCCGAGCCCCGTCATATAAGCTGCTCACTAACGGGGGATAAGTATCATCTGCTTGCAACATAATATGCAGAATACGCTATGCTGAGCATTGCATCGATGGCCCTCCCTGTCTTTGGTCTGGAGGCAACAGAACCGATTCAGCGCGCTGGTTACCTTCCCAGTATCAGAGTCACATATACACTCACTATCCGACAGCATCCGCCTCTGGGAACGCAAATGTCATCACTCAGCGAGACAGCGAGCGCCTCGGATACAGAGCAAGAATGGACTGGGCCGTGCAACAGGCCCTGGGTCGCTCACAGCGATCCGCCACATGACGCTCAATCGCGGTGCATAACGCACACTAATGCCTCCGACTGACCAAGTCCCACGGAGCAAAACGCTCATACTCACCCGTGGTAGGCCGCAAATGAGGCTCGCCCGAAAGACCGCCTCGCGGACCTTACGGGCGAGGACGAGCTGCTCTGCCTGCGCCGCGTCCTGCGGTGTGCCCGCCTGTGTCTGCGCGCGGACGAGGTCGTCCATAGCGTTCTTGAAGACGAGGGGCACCGCTTCCGTTACGTTGGACGCGGTGAACGACACGACGGCGATGAGGGCCCAATGATGGGAGGGGCAGTTAGGGGGGCCTGGGGGGAAGGCAGCTTTGAGGGTGGAAAGGAATTCAGGGGTCGCGAGGTCGGCCATAGCAAGGATGAGGAGAGGAGATACACAAGTGAAGGTGAGTGTGAAGGCGCTTTATGCACGGGTGTTTGTGCACAATTCCAGAGGCGGACGTGCAACGACTTTGCTGACTCAGGACGGGTCAGATCGATGGCTATCGGCCGGGGTCGAGGCGTGGAAGCAAGACAGCAAGACAAATCAACGTACGCGGAGGAATGTGGTGAGGGTCCGGATCCGCTGTGAGTGCAGCCTAATCCTGGGTGCAGTGACCAGGTCAGGACGTTCCAAGGGGAGCCGACTGTTCACAGAGTTCGGCGAGGAACAGTACTACGCGAACCGGTATCGCTGTAGCGCCCGATCTGGGAAAGCGCCGTCAGCCACCGACGCGTCTGGGCGCCTGTGGTACGCGTGATGTCATAGGGCGGGTGGTCCGACGGCTGGAGTTGCCATAGACGTGTGTTCGCACGGACGCGGTCGCTGGGGGAGGCGGGTGGTCGTCATGGGGTCCCCGGTCTTTCTCCACAGCCCGGTTTGGGCCACAACCAGATTCAGAAACCCATCTCAGGCTGGTGCCAGTGGGCCGGGGCGCGCACGCGACGGGCTGCTGAATAAATACGCTTTACCTCGTCCACACCCGCCTTTCTTCGCACGTCCCCCCTCTCTGCTCTGCTCGACTCCCACCGTCATCTCCCGCCCCGCGTCCTCTGCTGTGCTTGCTCTCGGATCCCCTGCCAAACGACTTTAACCAAATCACAATGCGTGAGTGGCTGGACTTACTACCCCTAGGACCCTGCATGCGCGAAGAAGTACGGGTTTGAATGGCTGACCGGGTCTTCGTTCATCGTACCAGCGCCGAAAAAACGCGCCGCTGAGGATGAGGGCGCTGGCCCCACCACCCGAAGCGCGAAGGCTCCAAAGACCGAATCTCCTGCAAAAGCCGGGAAAGGCCGCGGCGGCAAGAAGGGCCTCAAGGTGCGTGTCTCGCTCTCCGCAGCCACCAGCGAACCGACGGAAGGCCTGCGTGCATCCTAGAAGTGCTGATGGTTGACCGAAAACGCAGGCGAATCTGGCCGCCTCCGCGTTCAAGGCGCGCGCGCTGCCCATGCACATCAACATCACCCATACGACACCCGACGAAGCTACGACGAGCAGTGCGTCCGCAGACCCGGGCTTCATCGGCACCTCGACGCTTGTCCCGAGCACGTTCGCGACGGGCTCCTATGGCTGGAAGGGCAGCAAGCGCTTCACCGTTGAGCTGCCGAACCCCGAAGGAGCCGAGGGCGAAGACAAGGAGAAAGTTCATGTCATGTTGACGTGCGTGTCACTCGCGCTTCTAAATGCTCCGTCCGCTGGCTGACTGATGCGACCCGTCATTTGACTCCGTTCAATTCGACGGGCTGGCGTGTAGGATCAACGCGACTGTCATCGGAAGCAAGGGTGCGAAGGAGGAGGGGGAGGGAGCCGAAGGGGAGGCCGGCGAAGAGCACGCAGAAGAGGGCGCAGAGCATGCCGAGGCAAAGGAGGCTGCTGAGGCTGAAGAGAGTCTCAAAGAACCCAAGGAGGCCAAGGAGACGAACGGCGACCCGAAGGATGATGATGCCATGGAAGAGGCCAAGGACGGAGAGTAGTGGACCTTCTCTTCAAGTTGCAATCAATTCGCTCCTATCATCTGGTTTCTACTGTGTACTGCATATACTCGGTGTATTCGCCTGTAATGTGCACGCATATATGGTGGTTAAACGGTGTGCTCGAGCAGGCTAGATCGATTTGCGACTCACCTCGCTGGCCGTGACTCTACGACGTGTGCCGTCGGACCTCCGTGTCGTGCTTCTCGAATCAACTTCTCCACATTGTTCTCCCGTACCATTGAAAGACCAATGTGCAAGCCTGCGAAACGGAGGTCATGAAGGAGTAAAGGCAACCCACGAAAATGCAGTGAACGTGCCTGGCCCAGTCACGGTCACGACCACCGTGCTTCGGCGCTAAGTTCGCGTCCTGCTCTCCTCCTTGACCTGGTCCCTCTCCATTAACCACCGGTCTCCGCTCGATCTGCTTGTTTTCGTTCCTCATTCCTCTGTGGCATCCCACCTCCCCCATCTCACTGCGGGAAGTAGGCCACCTCACCATGGATTCCGAAGACGCACACATGACCTCCCCCTCTGAAGACGAGCAGCTCGAGGACTGGCCCGTCACCAGCAGCGCGCCGACGACCCCATCCCGACGCGGCGGGGTCTCCGTCGCGTCCTCAGACTACGAGCCAGACTACGACGACAACGACTACCTCCCAGAACCCGACGCGGGCGAGCCCTCGCAAGGCTTCGCGACCCAGACCGCATTCGACGCGTACTTCCTGCACGCGTCCAAGCCCGCGCGGACCTCGTCGAACGTCTTCTCGCAGCTCGTCCCCCCACTTACGCCCGAGGAGCACGCGGCAGCGCTCGCGAGGGTGCACGAGAGGGAACAGGGACAGCGGAGGGTGCTGTGGAGGGACGCGGGCGCGCGGCGGACGTGGTTCAGGCGGCTCAGGATGGAGCTCGAGGAGGGCTTCAACGTGCTGCTGTACGGGTGCGGCTCGAAACGTGAGTTTCTCAACGCGTTCGCGCAGGACCTCTCGCGCCGAGGACACGAAAACCACGTCGTCGTCGCGAACGGGTTCAACCCTGCCTTCGCATTCAAGGACCTCCTTGCCGCGATCGAGCAGATTCCCGGGGTGCTCGACCACCACCACCCCTCCGCGAGCGGGGAGCCCGGAGCAGGGGGAGGAGCAGGAGGAGGGGGCCAGGACGCGCAGACGCAGCGGATCCACGCGTTCTTCTCCGCGCGCGGCGCCCCGCACCTGTACCTCGTCGCGCACAACGTCGACGGCAACGCGTTCCGCGCGCCCAAGCACCGCGCCGCGCTCGCCCTCCTCGCACTCGCGCCCCGCATCCACGTCGTCGCCTCGGTCGACCACGTCGCCGCGCCCACGCGCTGGTCGCTCGCGGAGATCTTCGCGCGCAAGCCCGATCCTCCATCAGCCCACGAAGACACAGCCGACCCACGAGAGGCAGACAGCGGCGTGGTGCCTCGGCGCGGGTTCGCATGGCTCTGGCACGACCTCACGACACTCGCGCCGTACGACTTCGAGCTCGCGTACGCGGACCCGACGGCCCTCGCTGGCGTGGCTGCTCTGCGCGGTACACGCGCGCCCACAGCGTCCGCCGCTGCACTCGCCGCCGCCGGAGCGGGAGCAGGAGGACAGGCCGCGATCGTCACGGAGACGGCGGCGCGGCACGTGCTGGCGAGCGTAACGGTAAAGGCGAAGAAGCTCTTCGTCCTGCTCGGCACGAAGCAGCTCGAGGTCATGGACGCGCCCGCGGCCGACAAGGGCAAGAAAGGCGCAGACGCAGACGCGGGGGCGGAAGGGGGGAAGGAGAAAGAGAAGGAGAAGGAGGGCGCGTACGACTACGACCGGCTGTTCGCGGCCGCGCGCGACAACTTCGTCGCGACGAACGACACGGCGCTGCGTGCGCTCCTGGGCGAGTTCAGGGACCACGGGCTGGTCGTGACTGTCGCTACGGGCGCGGAGGCGATGTGGATCCCGATGCGCAGGGAGGCGTTGTTGAAGATCGTCGGGGAACTCAAGGCGGAGGGACATTAGTCTCGAGTCTCGTGTTTGCATGCGGTGGAGAAACGGAGTGCTCGTCAGAGAGTATACTGTATCTATATGCATGTCGGGAATTCTGTATCGTTATTTTTATGGTTGTCTGTACGACATTCCAAGATGTTTTTCCATATTGCGCAACAACAGTGGTATGTACAGGATGGCGTAGCAAGTACGAGTGCGCAAGGTGGGTATCATGTCAAGTTACAACAAGAAGGATACCACTCAGAGTTGGCGGTATGACACTGGAAGCGCAGGCACTCAAGCTTCATCTTCCTTAGCAACATTTACTTCGTGTCCCCTTTTGTCGACGAGCTTGAAGACGACGTCGCCGTCCACGAGCTCATCCAGGCTCCCAATCACGGACTGCCGAACGGCAAGACTCGGCCATACGCTCTCGGGCTTCGCAGGCTTTCTACCCGGCGCTGCCTTTCCGGACCCGCCATCGCGCTGTACAAGCACCGTAGCAGGGTGGAGACGGAGCTCGAGTGCGGTGAGGCGCGTTCCGCAAGATGCGCGACGAGCGAGAACCTGCTCGAGGATGGCGCACTTGTCTTTGAGCACCTTGTCGATATCGGTGCTCGACTCGATCTTGGAGGCCGAGCGCGTGGACCCCGCCCGGCCCTTGGGTTTGGGCTTCGTAGCGGCGACAGCGGTACGCCGCACGGTCAGCCCGCAAGTGATGACGAGCTCGGCGAGGGAAGGGCAGAGCGCCGTGGGCGGCGTCCGCTTGGCTGCGCGCCCCTTGGTAGGGGGCTTGGGGGCGTCCGTCGGCCCCAGCATGCGCACGAGGCGCTCGAGGTCGGGGCCACCTATCGAGAGGTTCACGAGGTGCGGGAACGCGCGAAAGTCGACCGCTAGACATTCTGAATCCTTGGGTGAGTCGATGGCCAGCTCAAGACGCGTGATGTTCGCGTTTTTGCCGAAGACGGCGACGAGGGCTTCTGGCGTTACACGGTAGAGCTCCATGCGGAGCCGTTCCTCGTCGCCCACGAAGCAGAGTGTGCTGTCGCCTCCGGTCCATTCCCTCATTGGCGGACAGTGTATGATAACGTTATCGATAGAGGCGACCACAGCATGGAGTGGAGTGTCCTTCGAGGGGAAGAAGTCTTCGAGTAGAGGGTGCTGGAGGAGATTATCGTCGGTGATGTGGACGTGAGTGGTTTGGGGAAAACCTAGCCAAGAGAGAAAAGCGCAAATGTGCCGCTGGTTGTACGACTTGATGCGTAAGTTGTGTAAGGAGGCTAATTGAAGAGCTTCTACCCCATGGGGTCGTGTAACGTTACATATGTCCTCCCCCATGATCTCCAGCGTCTCCAGATGATCGACAAAAGGCTCCAAGAGTCGTTTTGGTGTATCAATTGTATCAGGGCCAGGTAAGACGCCATCTTCTTCAACTAGTATCTTGACATACTTGAGCGAAGTGACGGCGCCAAACAGCTTGAGCAGGCCGTAGGGGCAAGTGAGACGGGAGAGGTTGGGCAGGTTCTGGCAGGACAGGATGGCAAGCGGGTCCTCTTCATCAAGGTCCCATTCGCCAAGAACCAGGAGTTCGTCCTCATCGCAGTCATCATCCCTGTAGTCGCCGACCCTCCTTATAAGCTCAATATGCAACGCGTTCAGCTTCGGCATTCCAGAGCAAAGGACAGGCCACAGCCCATCGCAAAGATCAAATTGGATGTCGAGGGTGACCCGCAGCGACACTACGTTGCCGATATATGGGGTCACAGCCTTGACGATGTTCGGAGAGAAGCCGCGGAAGGATGGTCCGATCCCGCCCGGATGGCGCACAGAACGGGAGAGGACGGCGTCGGCGAATGGCAGCCCGTTGTACAGGGTAGGCTCCTTGTCAAAGAGGGGGCCCCAGTTCGCCGCCGCATCTGCCCAAAGTGCAGACCTGTCTAGGATTACCGAGCGCCATAGACTGCAGACGTGGGAGAGGCGCAGTGCCTTGCGATCGTGCCAGCAGTTGGAGAACACCCACCCGAGGACCTCGGTGGAGAGACGGTGGATGGGCGCGGCGAGGTTGTGGATGGCGAGGAGGGCGAGGGCAAACTGGCGATGCTCGTCTGCCTTGGCTGTCGTCCATGCTTGGATGTCTGAGACGGATGTAAGCTTTGAAAAATTCGCGTGGTCTGTGGGTGAAAGACGTTTGAGCTGCTCTGAGAGCTCGGAGAGGCGGGGGATGTTGCGCAAGGGATCCATGTCGTGATCGCTCTCTGATTTGAAATGGAGATGGACCGAGGTCAAGAAGTGGTCAAGATAGATAGTTAGAAGGTGGTCGTTGGCTGGCCTCGGTTAACCTGTTACTCACAGGTCGGGTGAGAGCTCAGAGAGAGAACTTGAAGTCGAGTGAGCTGAGCAGGGAATCGGATCGATTTGACCGTTGCAGTGGTGAGAGCTGGTGAGCTGGCAATAATACGTACTTGGCGTCTCCGAGTCGCCAAGTTCTGAATCTGATGCCACGAGCCTCGGACCTGCCAGCAGAGCCGAATTAGAAGTTGCAGTGGCCGGCCACAGGAACGTTGTTCTCAGGCTGGAGAGAGCAGGACATAGCGCGCGCGGCCAACCCGACTAGAGCTACTCGACTACCTATCCTGAACGTGATTCGCTCCAGGATGGCTTGCCAGCGAGAAAGGGAAACATGACGATCTGGAGGAGGAGGTTGGTAGCGAAATAGTACTATTAATAAGAGTATTAGTCCCACGCCGCCGCGAGCGACACGGGCGGCAGCCTGAGCTAGCCACCGCCGCCCGAGCCTGCGGTCTGGGTCGATGTTAGCGTCATCCGCGGCGCCTTCGGGACCCAACCGAGGTCAACTAGGGGCTCAAGACAGCCAGCCTGAGGCATTAGATGACGATACCTTATGTGCATTTCAAGACAAATGTGTACTGCATTTGCAAACATTCAGGAATACTTGTACATCATACCCATATCCATTTTCGTTTGCCAACATCCGAGTCTAACACCTGCGATACTCCACATCGTCCTTCCAGAACGACACATTTGTTCACCATAGCACGTCTAGCAAAAGGGGGATATAGATCCTATTCTACGACACGAGATTTCAGACCGAAGCTTCCTCGTCTACTTCAAGCCCACCTCGGGTGAGGAGCTTGAAGACAACAGGCCCGTCCACCAGTCCCTGGAGACTCTCCACAACGGACTGTCTAGCAGCAGGAATGGGCCAGATCGGACGCCGCTCGGCTGAGCCAACGTTTCGGGCCCGGGACGTTTCGGCCTGTCCATGTATCGTGGCGGGATAAAGACGGAGTGTGAGGGAGGTGAGGCGGGTCCCGGAGGACGCGCGGCGAGCAAGGGCCTGCTGGAGGATAAAGCACCTCTGCTTGAAGACCTTATCGACGCCAGCGGCAGGGCTGGGGCTGGGGTCACGGCCGAGCTTAGCTTTCGAGCGCGAGGTTTTCGTTAGTCCTTTGGTTTTGGACTTGGAGGGAGAAGAAACCTCACCCTTCTGCTGGACCTCTAACCCAAATGTTATGACCAGGTCGGCGAGTGCGGGGCAGAGCACGGGCTCCGCAGGGTGCGCCTGGAAGTTGTTTATGGGCCCGAGCAAGCGCGCCAGGAAGACAAGGTCGGGGCCGGTCATGTCGAGGTGCACCAGATGTGGGAACGCGCGGAACTCAATCGCCTGGCCCATCTGGGTGGCAACGAGGGAGAGCGTCAGGCGCGTGAGGGATGCGTTTGCGGCAAAGACGTCGACGAGTCCTTGTGAGGTGATCAGGTATTTCTCCAGACGGAGACGTTCCGACTTGTCCGCGAAGCACAGTAAGATATGATCTCTGGACCAGCTTAGCGATGAACACTGAATGCACACATGGTCAATAGTGGCGACCGCGGAGCGCAGTGTAGTGTTGTTCTCCGGCGCTGAGAAGAGGTCTTCGAACGGGGGATGCTGGAGGGCATTGTTGGTGATGTGAATATGAGTGGTCCGAGGAAAGGCTAGCCAAGAGAGGACAGCACAAGCCAATGAGTCCTTCGACGTGATACGCAGATCGCGTAGGGAGGGTAATTGAAGCGCTTGCGTTCCGGCCGGTCGGGAAGCATCCCATGAGATGATCTCCCCCGTAATTTCCAGAACCTCCAGAGAGTCGCGATAAACCTCCAAATGTCGGAGGTTAGAAGCCTCATCCCCACCCTCATCCTCGTCAAGAATCTGAGGATCTCCATGCCCTGCAGCCATCGTGATGTGCCTGAGGGGAACGCCGCCGAAAAGCCTCACCATGGTAGGAGGGCAAGTGAGGCGAGAGAGCTGAGGGAGGTTTCCATCGGACAGGATGTCAAGCCCCTCCCACGGGGTTCGTCAAAGTCCCAATCGGGATCGTCCTCGAAGTCGGAATCATTCCCATCGTAGTCGTCATCCCTGACGTCCACTATCCTCTTCGCGAGTGCAAGGTGCAAAGCGTTGAGCTTCGGCATTCCAGAGCGAAGAACAGGCCACAGCCCCAGGTAGATGTCTGATTTGCTGTCGAGGGTGACCCGCAGCGACACGACGTTGCCGATATACGGGGTCACGGCCTGGACGATGTTCGGAGAGAAGCCGTGGAAGAACGGTTGGATCCCGCGTGAATGGCATGCGGAGCGGGAGAGGACAACATCGACGAACGGCATGTCGTCGTACACGACAGGCCTCTTGTCAAAGAGAGGCCCACAGTTGGTCGCTGCGTCTGCCCAGAACGCCGCGCTGCCGATGATGATCGAGCGCCACAGGCTGCAGATGTGGGAGAGGCGCAGACTGTTCCGACCATGCCAGCAGAGTAGGAGGACTCGCTCGAGGATCTCGGTGGGGAGACGGTGGATGGGCGCAGCGAGGTTGTGGATGGCAAGGAGGGCAAGGGTGAATTGACGGTATTCATCGGCCTTGGCTACGGTCCATGCTTGAATGTCTGAGACGGATGTAAGCCTGGAGAGACTGCCGTGATCTGTACGTGAAAGGCGTTGCAGGTGCTCTGAGAGCTCGGAGAGGCGGGGGATGTTGCGTAAGGGATCCATCGCTTATCCAAAAGTTGTGAACCGACCCTGTGGATGGTAGCCAATATTGAATAACGTGCCTCAGGATAGTGTCCAACGACAAAATATTTCGCCGCTGGTCAAGACCATACTCACCGGTAACACTGATGGGGGTTGATAGACAAGAAACGGCATCGATATGAACCAGCAAGTGGACAATGAGGGAAAGGGAACGAGAGTACCGAGTCAAAGTCTAATTCAAGGTGCTGTCCCCGGACCCAACCGTGTTCTCACGCGCGTGCCCCGCGAACTTCAAACTTCCCTCCATGCTACCCAACAGTGGTGTTTTCAAGCAAAGATACAGCAGGATAGGCTACAAGCTAAGCAGCGCAAGTCGAAAGCGTCCTAGTATACAAACACAACAGGTGCAACATGGTCCAGACGCCAGCGCGCGCACGAGCGCTAAGATCTAAGACGCCCCGCGCCGCTCCGCCTCAGCCAACTTGCGCTTGAGCAGCCTGACGCGGTCCTTCGTCGTCTTGGCCCTCGTCCACTCGGGGTCCCCGTACCAGTTCGTCCACAGCGCCCTCCACTCCCACTTCTTCCCGTCGCCGATCTTCTTCATGTACCCAGGGATCGGGGCCGCGCTCGGGTTCGGCTGGCGGAGCACGATGCCGAGCCCGATGAACGTCGCGTACGTGTCGAGCTGCGCGGCGATCGCCTCGCGCGACAGCGCGCGCTCGCGCCCGTCGCCCTCGAACCCGCTGTACTGCGGGAAGTATCCGAACTGCGCGGGCCCGTGGTGCGGCGCGAAGAGCACGGGCAGGATGTCGACGAAGTCGGGGTCGCTCCCGAACGTCGCCGCGACGTGCGCGCGCGACTCGGCCGACTTCTCCCAGGCCTCGAGGAAGCGCGGGCGGTGCTCCGCCGCGTCCGCCAGCACGCGCGCGCGGGGCAGCAAGACGCAGTTCGAGTACGAGAACGTCAGCGCGGGGTTCACGCCGTCGAGCCCTGGGGGCCGGTACTTCAGGGGTATGAGGCAGACCTGCGGGTTCTCCTTCGTGAGCACCTTCTTCGTGCCGCCCATGCTCAGCAATTTGGCGTGGAGGAGTCCCTGGAATGACGGGCGATGTGCCTCCGTGAAGTCGCGCATATATGACTGCATCTCGAGGATGTTGGGCATCCCCGGTGCAGTTGGTTCGACCACTTCGGGGTGGTTCTCGAAGAACGCTGTGTTCTCCTGCTGATACTTGCACAATGGCCTGAAAGTTGCATGAGCGACAGAAAAAAAGATATGGGAACGGCTGGACCAACTTGTGGTGCTCCCAGTGGGCACGCTGACACTCCTCACTGCAGTAGATAGCGACATTGCACCCTTTGCAGAACCGGAACTTCTCACCCGGTGTCTGTGCCTTGTCGCATTTCCTGCATCTGCCTTGTTTGTTCCGGAGAAGGGACGTGTCTCCCGGACGGAAGGTCGTCTGCAGAGGATGAGTTTCGATGGGCATCTCGGAGATGGTGGTTAAGGAACAAGCAGGCCACTCGGCGCGTTGGCAATTGTCCCGTTTCAGATTACGTAATTAGCATCCGCCGCTGGTTCTGGAGGAGATGAGTCCTGATGACTCTCGAGTCCTCCGCGGGGATCTCGATCTCGGTAGACCTTTGTGATGAAACCAAAGCCACCCACAGAAAACGACGCCCAGGAGCTCATACGAATCGCACATCTGCCAGTGAGTTTAATTCAACTGACTGGTGCTTCAACAAGTTGCTGCAGCGTAAGCATATTCTATTTGTCTCGATTCGAGTCGGTATATTCTATTGTGCTGGGGTAAGATGATCAACGACAGGAAGTGTAAGCAAGAGAAATTATGACGGTATAAATCGTACGGGTCATTGCGCATTGGTCTAGCAGCATTAAGCACCAAGCCACCTGTCCATTCACTGCATCTTCGTCTTCGGCGCAGCAGGAGCTGGACCAAAGTTCTTCACTGCGCGTGTGGTAAAGAGCCCGGCCAGGACTAGCGTGCACACAGCCCGCGCGGTTTCGGGGTCGACTGCGGGAACCTTCTCAGCACCTGCCGTCCCCAGCCAGCCAAATGCGACGTGGTGGGCGTCCGCCCAGAACGGTTGCGAGTGGGTAAGGAAAGAGTAGAGCCCGGTGATGAGGGGCGCACACCAGAGGTCGGTCGTCGTCCATCCATATGGGAGGAACTCGGAGGGGGTCGTGAACGTCAAGGCGTATGGCTGGAAGAACGAGAAGAGGTTGGTGAAGAAGAAACCTCCATTCGCGGTAAGCTAATAAGTAGACCATGAGTATGTGTAAGCAGGCTGATACTCGGAGAAACCTACCAGGGATGTGAGGAGAAGGGTCCAAGGGTTCTCCTGGATAGCGGGAGAGGTGTGCTTGAGGACCATGGGCGGGATAAGGTTGCAGAGAAGATACGTGCGGCTGAATGCGTCGAGGAGAGCCAGAGGGCCCTCGAGCTGGAACGACGGGATCGGGACCGATGGCAACTTGTCTACAGTCGCCTGAACGGCCATGTAGAATACCGGGACAACCCCGGAGTACATGAAGGAAGGCGGGATCGCCAACGCCGACGCTACACACGCGACCGCCCCTCAATCTCCCATAACCTCCGGAACCCACGAATGGATAGAACTCACCCATAACGGCCTCGCCTCCATAAACCACCAGGAGTGCGGCGGCGGCGTCTCGGACAAATGACCGCGGCTCGATTTCGGAAATCGGGGCGGTGCCCTTCTCGTCAGCTCTGACCGTCTTCTGCTTCAGTGCATGCTCGCGCCAGAACTTCTCGCGGATCTGGCGGAGTGCAACACAAAGACGGAAGGCGGCCACGACATCTAGCGTGCTGAGCTGCAGACCGAACCAGGTGAAGGGCGCCACCGGCTGGAGAATGAGTCGGTAGACCTCCACGATGGGGGCGAGCAGGAGAGACATGATCAAGCTAGAGGTCGTTCAGGACAGTGTCCACGCACTCGTCGTTGGCAAGGAAAGGGAGGGGGTCGACAGGCGCGAGGACGGACAAACGTGTTGCGAACGTGGGTCATCTTGGATACTCGGGATCGCCGGCGGGAGGAAGAGCGCGCGATCAGCTCTATCGCGCCTTCCATGGAGTGGGCAAGGAAGGGATGTGAGTCTAGTCCGAATATTATTAGCATGGGTACAATGGTGTAGTGGCTGTAATGGCCCTAAACCGGGAATGTGAGGTGGTCTAAAGCTCCAACGGATTTAGTCGTCTGTGCGCTGGTTCAAGACCGTCCCCTCCAGAAAACTTGGTTACCTCGAGTCGCCCGCTCCGTAAGGAATGGGTTGACCTGGTATAATATGTCCTTGACTGGCCAGGGAAGCAATTCCGCAACCTGCAGGACGTGCCGAGTTAGTCTTAGGAGATCAGGACGCGTCGTCTGTTCGCGCGGATGGCCCGTGCCCTTCACAAACCCTTCCTTTTTCTTTTTCGTTCGTCCTTTATACTCCCGTCCTTCTCCCTTGAGACGGAATTACATGAAACGTATTGTGAGTCTCAGAGTAATCTAGGCGTTCAATAACATCTTTTGCTTGTCGATCACATTATATAGTACATATAATACAAGAGGTTGCTCTCGACCGTGAGCATACGGAGCCCTCATGGCTCCAACAACGTTTTTGAGGAGATCGAATGAACGCGCCGGGCATCCATTCTCACAGTGGCTCATGCCGCCCGGTCATACGGATGGCCTGCATATGCGCGTGCTCGTCAACCAAATCCTGTCCATGCTTGGCGAAGAGCCTTACGAGGGCAAGACGGTTCAGGGGGGCTCCGGGAGGCTTCGCCGGCCGAACGCAGTTGGCGGCGGCCTCGTTCAGCTTGCCCCACACGGTCCAGTCCGGGAGCCCGCAGAACTGGAGGATGACGAGCTCGACGCGCAGCCCGCCTGGCGTGTCGACGTTGATGGCCATCCCGACGTCCTTGGTCTACATATGCGTGTGTCAGCGGCGAGCAGATCCACAACATGAGTCGTCGGAGTGGGCGCACGTACCTCTTGCGGGAGCTTCCTCCAGCCGTCGAGGAGCATCTGGCGCCCCGTGCGGTGGGCGTAGTACCGCCCGCAGTAGTGCCAGTTGCGGATCTTCCAGTTGTCGAGCGGGCCGGGGTTGTTGAAGAGGTGGAACGCCCCGAGCTTGTCGAGCTCGGAGCACTCGGGCGTGACCATCCACGCGAACCCGTGCTGGCCCGTGAGCACCGTGTCGACCCCGAACGCGTTCGCGTTATTCATGCACACGACCGGCAGCTCGAGGTCCGTGCGCGGGGGAGGGAGCGGCCGGCCTTGCGCGCGGCGGCGACGCTCCCATGAGTCCGCTATGAGCGCGAGGCGGGGATGCGTGAGCGCGACGCCGAGGAAGGAAAACAGACGGAAGGAGAAGACTCGGAGACGCACCAGTTCGAACCTCATGACGTCGCGCTCGTCGTCGGTGAGGTGCTGGTTGAGCCCCGTCGCCTTGCAGTACTTGCGCACCGCGTCGTCCCCGAACACGACGCGCCCGGGCACGCGGTCGAGCCCGGGCCCGAGCGCGGAGACGATCGCCTGCCCGAGCAGCATGTCGTCGAGGCGTCCGGCGTTCTGCTCGCGGACCCGCCGCTCCGCGCGGCGGATCGCGTCCGCGGTGGGCGGCGCGCGGGCGTCGAAGGGCGCGTGCTGCGGCGAGCTCTTCACGTTCTTGAGGTGCCGGGGCACGCCGTACTCGCGCGCGCGGGGGACGATGGGCGACTCGTCGGAGACCTTGAGGTGCTTCTTCTGCGAGCGCGTGAGCGCGTCCTTGGCTTTGTCCTGGCCCTTCTCTTGTAGGGGGAGGCGGGGACTGCCGGTGCGAGGGGGCTGCCGGCGATGAGGGGCGGTTGGGGTCACCGTGAGGGTGTTTTGGGTGTTGGCGAAGGGCGTGCGCGTGGGTGCCATCGTGAGCGAACGAAATGGTGGTTGCGAGTTGAAGATCGATGGAAAGATGGCGAGAGAGGAGAGAACGGGGAGATGGTGGACACGGATGAAGGATGCCTTCACTGGGGCCGTTTCTTATGTTTTGGTGGAGGAGGCTGACACCTGCGGTTGACAACAGTCAGGCTGACATCCAATGCCAAACGATAGGGGAAGTGTGAAGCCGAATTTGTGTTGCGGTCATCTCAAGCATCCCAGGTAGGTAGCGAATGAGATATAGCTATCGCGGACAGGTTGTTGTCAGTGTCCAGACTTGGTTGTGGCAAAGCCCATGCCATTGCTAGCAACGTCTCTATCTACGCACGTTCAGTGGTTTGTGATAAAATATCAAGGTGGATGATGCCGAGTACTAACTTTGTTGGAGACTGCTGCCTCTGGCATCGCAAACTACATCTATGTATTTGGGAACTAGTATCAGCGTTTTCTGCCAGAGGGCCTGAATATTGAATGGCGACCGACAGGCGAAGCAGGGGCCCGGCACCAGATGCGAGCAACGGCATTCGGCAGTTGTGGTGGACGATAACTAGTTGTGCTGAGATGTGAGAACTATTGGGTCTGGTGAGAGGTGACTGAACGTTCGATACAAACTTGAAAGTTGATACGAACCACAGTTGACGGTTGGTTGACGGACGGTGGAGGAGCCCACTCCGGGGTGTCGTGGGTCCTGTACAGTGGCGGACCCCGCCGGCGTCCACTAGTACGGCCGGACATGTGGCATGTCCCGGATCCCCTCTCGTCCATGTATTCCAACCTCAGGCCTGAGGCCTGAGCTTCCACGTCTCAACGGTTGCTCAAAGTCGGACTTCGTCAAGCTTCATGTACTATACGCCAAGAATGAAGATTTTCCACCCTCCCGAAGAGCCACAGTAGCTGATGGACGTCGACTCTCGGATCCAGCCGGCGGGTGCATCTCATGATTAGTTTTGAACTTGAAGTGCGGTAAGGGCATTCTAATTTCCGTAACTTTTGCCCAGTCGTGTAGGAGGTAGATGGAGACCGAATGTTGACAGATTGAGCCTCAGATCGTCTCAATCCCTCCTGCCATAGCCACCAGACACGGCCTACAAATATGCGTGAAAGCGGTCGAGGGCCAGGTGAGGCCTTTTCCCGTTGTCCGGCACAACGCATCCTCCATCCCCGAAGTCTTTGGTCGCAATGTTTCCGGACAACTCTACTCTTCCAGACGTTGATGCAATGGATTATCAGCTCAACTCGGGCGCATTGGCATATTTACGGCGCGTGGCCTCCACTGAAGGAGATACCACTGTGGCTCAGATTGCACTTGCGAGTGTTTCATTCGGTGCGTCGCCTTCCTTTCGTCTCCATTGACCATACTTACAAGACTTCAGGAGCATTGACCATCCTTTTCTGCACCGCCATGCACGTCCTCGTGTGAGAAGAGGTGGTTTTCTTCAGCGAACGGGCGCATATCGCTGATTCTTCTCCACAGCTCCCGAGGATCGACTGCACAGACCAACGGCAGAATTCTTCCTCTTTGGCACCGTGCTCCTGTACCTCTCAACTGCGACGTACATGGGGGCGCTCATATGGTCGTGGTCAGACAGAAACTATTTCGCTGAAAGGGCGAACAACGGTCTTTTCTCTCCGTCATTTGACTGGGAGAAAGACAGCACTGCGTTGAAACACGCAGTTCGGCAACAATCCCATTGCTGACTCTCGCACTTGGGGCAAATGTGGGTGCTGATCAAGTGCTAATGGAACGCAAGTCTCATTCTCATGGTACACTGTAGTTCCTAATCGGAGATGCAATCGTCTGGTGGCGCGCATGTGTCATCTGGCAACACAGAGTTGTCACTTGCGTCGGGCCATTGCTAGTGATCGCTGCGATGTGTATGTCCGAAATATTTGGCTTTGTGTGATCGTCATCTGAACCCCCCGAAGGTTGTTCAATCGCCGGAATGTCCACACCGGAGCATGCCATCTCGGACAGCGATGCCATTCGCATTATGTTTGGAGGTGGATACTACGGTCCGGCATCTTTAATCATATCCTTCTCCACAAACGTTCTCGCCACGTCTTTGATAGGCTATAAGGCATGGTGTGTGCTCTTCATTTGCTCTTCACTGATCCAAAAACTCATCGCCTGCCCTCGGGGCATTAAAATCAGGAAACATAGACGATTGTTGAGAGAACACTTTGCTGAAGCAAGACCCACGTCCCGAGTCCTCAAGGCGCTCGCCTTACTCACAGAGTCAGGCTGCATCTACTGTGCACTCATGGTAAGTATCAACGCCCGCTCTTTTATCAAGCTAATGCCATGTTCGTGACACCAACTTTCAGACAATCGTCATCGCCTACCATCTCGATCCTCCTACCACCAAAGCTGGCCCCAATTTTGTCTTCGAGGCAATCAGCAACGCCTTTCAGTATGGGTGTCTCGTACCTCTTGTGGTAAGTTGGCCACTGCATTCAAGTCTGCATTCTTTTATGCAGTCTGCCGTTCTCACACTTGACTCGATCACCAGGCCATCTACCCCACCACCATAATCGCCATCGTCGCACTGAAACAGTCGCCGATTGATACAGGAGGGTTGTCTCAAGTCCGTCAAGCTCAAGTTCACCGTCGCGGCTCAGGGCCTGGGCCGGCAGCTCAGGGAGGCACGGCCAGTACCATCGTGTTTAACCACAGCACGGGGGTCTACCATCCATCCATTGTAGTCGATATACAGAGTACGATCGAAGGGAAACCGACCCCGGCTGGTTACGGGAGCACGCACTCGCGCGAGACGTCGAGGAGCGAGGACGAGACAAAGATTATGCCCGAGAACCTCGTCTAGGTTGTTAATTGCTGTTCATGTTGCTTCAGTTAGATTGCAAAATCTCTCCAAGCAACTAGGGCTTCATTCGGCTCGGATTTTGTGTTTTCACAGTCCTGAGGCTCAAGCGAATGTAGCTAATTCAAATCTTCATCTTTCCCTGGCGAATGAAACACTGCCAGGACGCAGCTCGTTGCCGCGCGTATGCCCGTTGCTACTGCGAGCGCAGTGACTCTGAATTTTAGGATAAATGCACAATGCAGTGTGCAATACATCTTCGATAGTACTTTAGCTGCGATGGCTGCTGTGGACACCTTGAGCTCTGCGCGAGGATGGGGCGGGCCGCGGAGGTGCGAAGTGCGGCCGGACCGGAGTCTGCCGCCGTCCCTATGAGACGGCGCTAAACAGCGGGGCAGCATCTGTGTGGGCACAACTTGCCGCTGCATGTTTTCCCTGAAGTGACCTCTATCTCTCTATTGCTATTGCTGCACCCGTTACGACAATCTGACGCCCCTGGAACTCGGAACTACAACTACATCTGGTCGCTGCTCTTTATGAACCTCGGGACTGAAACTTGTTCAGGTTACCGACTTCGACGACATTCGACAAGCCTGTCAAGACGAGGAATACTTGGAAATCAGAGATGCGACACTCTCTTCTTGCTACACTGCTATATGCGCTGCCCAGTTTCGCACTATGGCCTTTCCCTCCGAAGCGATTTAGCGGGAATGCGCTTCTCAGTGCCGGGTCAATGGGGCTCGGTTCTGACCTGACCGTGGTTGCCTTTGGGGACTTCAATGGGGACCAATTGTGAGTGTTAGTCGCCAAGATCGGGAGTATCTCCTTTAAACCTTGGCACAGCTTGGATCTCTTGACCCTCGGATCGGACCACCAGACACTCACTGTCTACGTCTGGGATCACGGTGAGCTGCGCAGCCCATGCGGAGTTGCGATATCCCCTCATTCGCGTAGAACAATACACTTTCCTTCAGTCGACTTCTTTCAAACATCCACAGAAGGTGTACAATGTCATACCCGGGGACTTCACCCAAGACGGGAGGCTAGACCTGCTAGTGTACGGCCAGTCCTCCAGGTCTGGAGAATTGTCCATACAGCTCTACACCGCACAACCCCAAGGAGGTTTCAGTGAGTTTAGAACATTGCCCGTCTTCCCCCATCCCTCAACCCAAGATAGACAGCGAGCCCATATCCGCACCCGCATCGTTGCTTGCACAACCAATCCCCGTGGATATCAACGGAGACCTCAAGATCGACCTTTTCGGTATCCCCTCACAACCCTCGTCTTCACCGTTCAAGGCCTGGAAGAACGTATGGAATGAGTCAAACCCTCATTCGGATATGTTCGATACGTGCGCGAGCTCGGACGGCTGCATATATGCGGGTTAACTGATGCTACTCGTGTCCGCAGCGTCACTCCGAAGTTCTCGGGATCCCAGTGCACGCTCGCCAATCCACATAGCAATGCGGCCATCGACCTCAACGGAGACTGCTTGGCGGGTTCGTACTATTCAGTTTCTATCTACACCATAAGGCGTTGGAAGTTCAGAAGGGTACGGACACAAGTGTGGTTCCTTGTGCACGTCTCCAATTCCGAGAAACGGATTGTTAGGCATTTACTAAATTCGTCGCAGATCTCTTCCTCGTTTGCCAGGACCGCTCCGGCTCGAACTTTTTCCAAATCTGGGTGAACGAGAAGGACAATGGGTTTATCATGACCCAGCAGGGCAGCCTTCCTGCTGGGACCCAGGCGATCTCCTTTGCTGATGTCGGTAAGCAGTCTTCTGTTCCAAGTCACCCCAACGATCCGCTGATTATTCTAGGATAGATCGAGACGGAACGCTCGACATGCTCTTTGCGACGTGCTCCTCCGTCTCTTCGTCTACCGGCATCGGGTCGTCATGCTCCATCAATATTGCGTACAACAAGCAGCTGCCACTCTGCACATCTACCTCTGGATCGAACTACGCGAACGGGAAGCTCATATGTCGCCCGCCTGGCGACCTGTGCACCGCTGACCCCGACTTCCGCTTTGACCTTCGTGAAAGCGCAGATAACGACGTACGTGTCGGTCTACTATATTGTACGCCATTCACCGATATTGACCATGCTCTAGGCTTTCGTCCGTGTCCCTCTAGCCGACATTTTTCGGCAGAAGAAGGAATCTTTAAGCAGGCCCGGTCTCCTAGTCATGGACACGACCCAGGACCCACCGGTTCCAGTGCCTATCAAGTTTGGGGACGTCAATCAGGACGGATTCCCTGACTTGCTTGCAATCGTCACCACGGGGAGTGGCTCCCACCGACAGCGCACGCCGAACTTGGTGATGTCTGTTCCGTGCGGTAAGGGTGTGGCAGGCTGTGCCGCAAACGGGAGTGGACGGAGAGGCTG
Source organism: Ganoderma boninense (assembly GCA_002900995.3). Lineage (NCBI taxonomy): Eukaryota > Fungi > Basidiomycota > Agaricomycetes > Polyporales > Polyporaceae > Ganoderma > Ganoderma boninense. The sequence continues at coordinate 1,045,098 of CM035306.1, forward strand.
GCAAGCCGTCAAGAAGGACGCAGATCCCCTGCTCAAGGTCCAGGACGCGAGGAGCGCGGCGTTCCTAGGACATGGATGAGGACGTGAGTGTAGGATCAAGTCGAGGTCGGAGGCTCACTGACACTGGAGTGCGCATATAGGGCTACCTTGGATATCATGGTACAGCGTACGGGGGAGCAGGAGAGGGCAATATCCTCTTCGTGCAGAACAATTTCTACTATGATGCGTTCTTCCTGAAGGCCATCGTCATCAACGGAGCGTGCGGTAGTGGTACATGTCCCGCCAATAACGGCGCTAACAAGTATCATGTGAGTTCTTCTTTGTGTAGATGCCGTTGCTGTCCTGACTTCCTTTATAGCCATATGGCGTGAGCTACTCCGGAGCGACGTACAAATACACTGTTTTGGACACATCCGGCAAGCGGTCCGCGGCTCAAGGTCTGTGTCTGCGTCTTGTATGCCCGCTGATCGCTAATTGTGTCGTGTTGTAGTTGGTCAGATGCCGCAGGCTGCATATCAGGCTCTGTTGACGCCGTACGCGTACTTTGGGCTTGGCCGCACGAACAACTACATCGAGAACCTCTTCGTTGGGTCGACCAAACACACCGATGAGCACTACATCAACATGGAAGGTGTTATCCCCAATTCCAAGGTCGTCATCATCCCACCGATAGAAGGCGAGTCTTGGAGACGAGAGCTTTACCTCCGGCCGGGAGAGTGGATTCCTTGGGTTACCGTGACGGTTGTTGTGTCGCTTATCCTGCCTGGCGATCATCGTGCTCGTCCTTCATTTAAACGAGAAGGTGCGTGACGTTTTCCATGCTACGCTAAACAACCGCTAATGCTCTCATCAGAGAGAAGACGAGCTCGAGCGGCGGCGGGCATCACACCACATCAACTTCGACGCACTATAGCATACATACTGGTTTCTGTGCTCTATGTCTGGTCTCATCTCCTCCGGGAACACTGTACACATTAATCTATCTTATGAGAATCCCCTTGTCCATGACACCGACGAAGCAGATAGACACTGACTAGTGATCTCTGAGCTCCCAAATCGATCCATTCTGCTCGACCACCCCGTCCACAACCAGCTTCTTCAGATGCAGCTCAACGTTGTGGGCCGCCGGCCCCCACAGCTCCTTCGGGTACTTCGCATAGATGATCGCGACGATCTTATCCGTCGTCCACCCCGCGTCGAAGCCGTCCAGGTCCTGCTCGAGCACACGGAGCACCTGCTCCTCGCGTTCGACACGGTGCTTGAGGTACGTCGTGACCTTCGCGAGACCCTCAGCGACGACGGGGCCGTGCCCCGGATAGACGGTCTGGTAGAGCGGCGGCTCGCCGCTCGACCCCGGGGGAGTGGCGAAGGCGATCATCCGGCGCAGGCTCGCCATGTACGTGCCGAGGTCCTCGAAGACGGACGTGCCGTGCCCCAGGACGGTGTCCGCGGTGAAGAGCGCGCGATCGAGCGGGTAGTAGAGGCACAGCGAGTCGTCGGTGTGCCCTGGGGTGTGGAGCACGCGCAGAGTCGCGTCGTCCGGGCTTGATTCGGAGCCCGGGGCGAGCGTGATGGGGAGCGTGGAGCCCTCGGAGAGGTCGTGCACTGCGGCGCCGGACGCGGTGGGGGTGTACGAGCCCGGCTCGAGGCGGTCGATCAGGGCGGCGTAGCGCGGGTCGGGAGACACTAGGGGGATCTTGTGGATCCGGGCGGGCGGTAGGGCGTGCTTGGCGCGGGCTGTTGAGTGTCCCAGAGGTTGCGGAGGAGCGCGAGGACGGAGGGGAGGCCCTCGGTGTGGTCGTGGTGTCTGTGGGTGAGGATGATGTCGGAGATGTGGGGCTCGGACGGGTCGTGCGAGCGCGTGGTGTCTGTGAGGGCTTCTTGGAGGTGGGGGATGTATTCTTCGCGGCCTTCGCCGGTGTCTACGAGGATGTAGGGGTTGCGTTCTCCTAGGAGATAGGTGTTTGTTCCTGTCAAACATGTGAGTATCCATGAAGGTTAAGATATCGGTGTGCTGTACCTTGCAAGGAGAATTTTCCCGGGTTCTACGTCCTATCAGTAAGCCGACTCCCACAAATCGCGAAGGCTGGTTGACTCACCTGCCCAAGAACTCTGGTGACGGTCTTGCTTAGCTGTATTTTGCACGTCAGTCCATTGAGAGGGATCACTATTGAGATCGTTCGTACCCTGGCAACTGAAGGGAGAGACTCGAAGACCTCCATGGTGGTTGTGGTCAGCTCCGGTCTGGAATCACGCAAGCCGGAGTCCAATCTACACAGCCTGCCAAATGAGGATGTGGGCGCCTCACCGTCACCGGTTCGTTACGTAAGCCAGCCGCCATGTTTGCGCTGAGCGTGCTGGTGAGCGGCTCAGTGCTCTCTCTCACTTCGACGACGACCAGGATGGCGACTGCTGCGACTATGGTTCCTGTTTCTCCTCCAGACGGGATGCAGAAGAGGAAAAGGTACGTTTACATGTTCAGTTGACACCCTCGAACGAACCTCAACGGGTTGAAGGTCGCGCTCTCCCGAGCACACGGAGCAGCCACCGTCCAGTCGACGCAGGTCTCTGTCGCCCCCTCCTCCCCGTCTTCTGGATGTCAAAGTGTCTGACGTGGACCCCGCACGTCGCGCAGAGCGTGAGCGGCAGCTGGCCGCGCGCATGGCCGAGAAGGAACTGGAGAAGATCGAGAAGGAGAAAGGTGGCAAAAAGGAGCCAGTGTTCGACGCTGCCGCCGAGTTTGCGAAGCTCACGAGCACGCGCTCGGGCGGGGTGTACATGCCCCCGGCCAGGCTGCGGGCGATGCAGGCGGAGGCAGCGAAGGACAAGGCGAGCGCGGAGTACCAGAGGATCACCTGGGACGCGCTGAGGAAGTCGATCACGGGTATCGTCAACCGAGTCAACGTGGGCAACATCAAGCATGTCGTGCCGGAGCTCTTCCAGGAGAACCTCATTCGTGGTCGGGGCTTGTTCGCGAGGAGTGTCATGAAGGCGCAGGCTGCGAGTTTGCCGTTCACACCTGTGTTCGCTGCCCTCGTCGCTATCATCAACACGAAACTGCCTCAGGTCGGAGAGTTGGTGTTGACGAGGCTGATTAGTCAGTTCCGTCGAGCCGAGCATTCAAGCGTAACGACAAGGTGTGTGGCATTTTGGCTGGGGTATATGGTGCGTCATTGACACTCGGCGTACAGATTGTTTGCCATTCCACCACGACCTTCATCGCTCACCTCGTCAACCAAGCTGTCGCGCATGAAATCATTCCCCTCCAGATCCTCTTCCTACTCCTTGAGCGACCTACCGACGACTCGATCGAGATTGCTGTCGGCTTCATGCGAGAAGTCGGCGCCTTCCTAGCGGAGAACTCGCCCAAGGCAAACGCCACCGTCTTCGAGCGCTTCCGTGCTGTTCTGAACGAAGGGACAATCACGCAACGAGTCCAGTACATGATTGAGGTCCTCATGCAGGTGCGCAAGGACAAGTATAAAGACAACCCGATCATCCCGGAGGGTTTGGATCTTGTGGAGGAGGACGAGCAAATTACGCATCAGATTCAGCTGGAGGACGAATTGCAGGTTCAGGAAGGTCTAAGTGAGTACATCCATCCCGTCGTTTCTGCTCCGAGCGTGCCTGACTGTTGAGCGTTAGATATTTTCAAGTTCGACGCCAACTACCTCGACAATGAGGAAAAATATAAGGAGATCAGGGCGGAGATTCTTGGCGAGGGATCTTCCGACGAAGAGGAGTCTGGATCTGAGGAGTCGGAATCAGAGGATGAAGAAGGTACGTGACTCCAATGTTTCGTTACCCAGTTGGTGCTGACCATTCCATAGCTGTGGAGGAAAAGGAGGGCATCGAGGACCGAACACAGACCAACCTCATTAACCTCCGCCGGGTCATTTATTTGACCATCATGAACGCGCTGAACTACGAAGAAGCGGTCCACAAGCTCCTGAAAGTTCAGATCAAAGAAGGCCAGGAGGTAAGTTTCTGCGCCTGGGGCTTGGGTGTCGCGGCGTGGACTCACGGTCTTCTACTAGATCGAGCTCTGCAAGATGATCATCGAGTGTTGCTCGCAGGAACGGTCATATTCGACATTCTACGGGCTCATCGGCGAGCGCTTCTGCAGATTGAACCGCGTCTGGTTCGATTGCTTTGAGGAGGCATTCCGAGAGTACTACGAGACCATCCACCGTTACGAAACGAACCGTCTTCGGAACATCGCGCGGTTCTTCGGACACCTCATCGCATCTGATGCCGTGTCGTGGAACGTTCTCGACTGCATCAAGCTCACCGAAGAGGAAACCACGTCGAGTTCTCGTATCTTCATCAAGATCCTTTTCAACGAGGTCTCGGAGAGTATGGGTCTCAAGACCGTCGCGGAGCGCTTCAAAGACCCAGAGGTCAGGATGTCCTGTCGTGGCATGTTCCCCTTGGACAACCCCAAGGACACTCGTTTTTCCATCAATTACTTCACCTCTATTGGCCTCGGCGCGATCACGGAGGACATGCGAGAGCATCTCAAGGTATGTCCTCCCTCGACCTTTGTTGATTCATTGAGTAGGATCCTGACCTGGCTATTCAGAACGCCCCTCGTCTCATCATGGAGCAACGTCGAGCCATGCTCGAGGCAGAATCCTCGTCGTCCGACAGCGACTCGGACTCGGACACTGACTCATCCGACACTGACTCTGATTCCGACTCTGGTCCGACGATTCAGAAGACTCTCGCCGCGACACCCGCAAGCGTCGGTCGCCGTCTCCCCCGCGCAGGGACAGGCGTAGAGATGACTCTCCGCACTCCCCCTCGCCGCGACCGCATGGACTCTGTCTCTCCGCCCCCGTACCGCAGAGACGACCGGGACCGGGACCGGGACCGCCGACGGGACTCCCCACCTCGCCGCCGCGACTACTCGCCTGACGCCGTGACCGCGGGCGCGACTCTCCCCCTCCTCGCCGTCGGGACTATACCCCGGACCGGCGCGACCGGCGCCCTCGCTCGCCCCCAGCCTCCGAGTCTCCTCCCCCGCGTGCGCGTGATGACCGTGATCGCCGTGATAGGTCACGGTCGTATTCGCCTCCTCGACGTGGTGGCAAGGACTTTGACCGGAGACGGGACGACTCGCGCGAGAGGGATTTCGACAGGGACCGCAGACGGAGGTCGGTGTCGAGGGACCGGTATGGCGGAAGGCGATGATTGACGGGTGTCGGTCGGCCGAATGGAAGGCCGGTTTGCAACGATTATCTCGAGTGCTTATGCTCGACAATGCTAGGTTGTATGGTTGTACTGTATGGTCGCTCATGCCTTGGAAGTCGAATGCATGCGTGAGTTATTTTGTAGTTTGTGTTGCTAATGTTTGGGGCGTGCAAGTATGCAAGCGTGCAATCCTGCTCAATCTCATCAAGATCAGGCAGGTCTAACCTCCGCATCGATATCACAATAGTAATCGTAAATGATCCTACATACAAGGACATGCTTCATGGATGCAATCAGTGAGCCCCCTTTATTACATCTCTCCTCTATGATCTGCTCCCATCATATATAGACTCTGACTGCACAAATGAGTCAACAAACACGGTCAAAAGTTGCGCAGACAAGGGACGCACTCATAGACACGCGCGAGCTTACCACCGTCGCCACAACTTCCAGAGCTCCCGCAGAGACAACTTGGAACGCCTGGGTCGCTCGTCCGCGTCCTGGGCCAGGCTCAGGGCCACGAGACCGACGGGCATCTCCATCGGCTTCCACACCCACTTCTTCCCTTCCTGCACCATGGGACCGACCCGGGGCAACGGCGGTGCAGAGCCAGAGCGGCCGGTGCGGTTCCGCAAGACCAGCCCGACACTGATCGCGCGCACACAGAGACGCTCAAGATCGCTGAATGCCGCCTCCACATGCTTGGGCAACGGCGCATGGTCATCGTGGTCCTTGGGACGGTAGAGAGCGTAGTAGGAGTGCAGCGCGACCTCCGTGTTGGCGATCATGAACGAAGCGGGGAGCAGGCCCGCGAACCTCGGGTTCGCCGGGTCGGCGCTAGCGAGCTTGGCGGCGTCGCGCGCGCGCGAGGCCATCAGGGGCTCCTCCCAGAGGTCGCTGAAGGGCTGCTCGTTCTCGAACTCTGCGTCTCTCCTCGCGAGTGCGAGGGAGGTGACTCGAACGTGGTCGCGGGGTTGTCGGAGACAGGCTCGAGGGGTTGGAGGGAGAAGACGATGCAGCGCTCGTTGTCCAGGAGCCAGTCGGCGCCGCCGTTGCAGCGGACGATGGCATGGACGACGGTCGAGAACGCGTCCTCGTGGGTGTTCGCCCATAGCTTGACGGCGTTGGCGAGGGACAGGGGCGCGCTGTAGCCTGCCTGCTCAGCGCCGGTCTCCGAGCTGCTAGAGCGGCATGTAGACCTTCGTAGAATGCCGTGGGCCCATCAACACTATTGAATTGAGCGCGAAGGAACGACTCACTTGTGGTACGGCCACGCTGTCTTCTGGCAGGCTTTGCTGCAGTACCTGACTGCGCCGCACCCTCCGCACTGCTTTAGTTGCTGTTTGCTGAGGTCGGATCTCTGGCAGCAGCCACACTCGAGGACGTCGGGGAGGCCTACCCATTCGATGGTTGTCGCCATGAGGGTTGGGGTAGCTTGGTGAGGATGGTGAAGGGGGTATATAAACAAGAACAGAAGAGTAGTAGACAAGCCTTGGATGTCTGGACACAAAGCCAGAAGACAAGACCACGGAGTGGCGAGCAGAACGAACGACAGCGTCTCGGTAGAAGGATTCTGCGTGCCTCCACCTCGGACTCGAATGAATCAAGCGCCTCGAGCTCTGACCGTAACACTACCAGCAAACCACCAGATCGCAAGCTACTCCTTCATTGGATTCTGTATCTGAAGTGTCGGTCGCGTTTCTGGTGCGTAACACTATATGAATAGCTAGCGTTGTTACACTGATCTCTGAAGCTCAGCGACTTTCTAGCGGCAACTGCTATGGATATGGATATTCAAGTTGAATCTGATCTTTTGCACAGAATTCTGCGACTCTCAGAGCTCTCAGAACAACTACAAAGACTTCCAATCACAGATCGTAGAAAGTTCTCCACCTTCACCTCTGTCTCTGACATTCAGGCATGGGCTACAGCGAAGGCGGAAGAACACCGCCAGATTACTTACCCTTGCAGCCCTTGCCATCCAGAATCTCTCTGTTCCCATCCACCGCCCCCCTACCTAGGTGCTCGAATTTATCCTCGAGCAGTGCTGGGAAGATTGGACAAGCTTGTGACTCCCTCATGTCTGCCGCTTATGGCGCTCAATCCTCCTCGGCAACGCCACGTTTTGGGCAGACGCGGTGGCCATGTACGAGCTCCGCGAGAAGTCTGGACGCAATGGGCTCCCGCTCGTGGGTGCCCTCCTCTCCCGTTCCACGCAAAACTCTCATCCTATCGGGTCGTCCTTCTATACCTTTACCCCTCCATAGCATCAGCAACGTGGTATCGCTAGAGCTCGATCTCGACAAACATGACTTGCACGAGCGGCTATGGCCACTCCTTTCTGGAAGGCTCTGTTTACCCCAGACCACCACCATTCACGTGGAAGCCTTCGACTAGTCCTTCAACAGCGACATGTCAGAGAGCGTGCGCTCGCTCGTCAGCACCATCGAGCGGGTTCACCTCCGGCTGCCGCCCTGCGAGGACCAATGATAGGAAGCCTACCTTTTGAAGTGCCGCGTCGGTGACGTTCCGTCCGTCCGCCTGCGCATCAACGATTTCGGTGTCACCACTGGCGACGGCCTCCTTCAAATTTTCGGCAAGGATGCAACGGTCAAGCGTCTCGTTTTCTCTGTGGCAGGGTCAGCCTCCCTCGGCCCGGCGCCGAATCTTGCGAATGCGCTGTCGACCTTCGCGCCTTCCCGCACCTGACGCATCTGGACAGGTGCGACTTGGATGTGGAGACCTTCGCGCCGATGCTGCAATCCGGCGACGCTGGGGGCTGCGTGGAAGGAGAGTCCGGACAGGCCGCCGCCTTGATTTGTCCCTCACTTGCGGAACTTGTCATCGACATCCGTTCTGCATTCGTGCATCGTTCCGCGGCTGCTTCAGGCTCTGCCGGATGTTCGACGTCCAAGTCGGAATCGTTGAGTGCGCTCTTTCGACCAGACACTGTCGCCGAGCTGTTCCGGCGACAATGCTCTGTCCTTCAACGTTTCCTCACTGCGCGCGCGTCCGCCGGAAATCGCCTCAAGTCCCTCGATCTCCGTCTTCGCCCATCGTCGGCGGTATCCGAGTTCGGGCTGGAGGTACCGGGTAGTGATTCTGAAGAGCCAGCGGACGATGAGGCTTCATAAACTAGCGTGGATTGGCCAACCCGTGCTGCGATGAAGTCTGTTATGAGGAGTCTTCAGGTGCTGGTGAATGGACCAGTCGGGTTCAGGCTCCGTAGTGGCGAGATGTGGTGACCATGAATTGTAAGCTCGATCTAGTCGTATCATGGGATGAGAGCAGATGATATTCACTGTTGTCGCTTTGCAGTGGGAAACTGCTGTGTTTTGTCGCGTCCGTTAGCGGTTTACGGAAACACTGTTGAATTTTATTCATATGCCATACGACTCGGAGGTGGCATTTCGGAACTTGCCACAGGTCAGGCTTCCCAGCATTGGCGAGGCCCGAAACATTTGAAGTTTACTTCGCCTGACGACCTCCTACCACTTACCCAGGTGGCTGACTCGCAAGTTGCTCGCGAGTCAAGGAAGGACTTTGTCAATATGAAGTAAATCGAGGCAGGATATTACTGTAAGAGGGCATTGACTAATTCTTCTCGAGTCTCTCAGGTCCTGAAGCAATTCTACCACCAGCGACTCTTCCATGCCCACCACCTCCGTGGAGAAATTAGAGTCCGATAAACATAATTCCAATATCCACGACGAGTTCCTTTTCGACAGCGATGTCTGCTCATGACGCAATCTTGGCCTTCCTCGCGTCGAAGGGCTTGATGTCGGGGCTACAATATCGTAATTTATCGTGACACGGAGTGGTGGCAAGCAGCGGCATGGCTAATACACATTTACAGCCTCCCTGTGCCAACTGGCACGCGACTGGTTATGCGCTCAGGGCGTGATTGGTTGCGTTGATGGGCGCACCAAGCTTTCCAGAAAGGTTACATTTGGGCGTATATCGATACGTAGCCGTGTATTCACGTAGTTGTCGCCCAGGCGAGGCGCTTACACTACAATCCATGTATTTGCATAGCCGCTTCGCCGTCAAATCCGCTGCTACGTAGCTGAGAAGGGAGTGCCCGAGCCGTCGAATACATGGCTATGTAGCTGAGTGTTCTCCACCTGTGTGTAACGGTTCCCATAATCCGGTTACGTTGGATTAGTAGCCGCTACTAATACTACGATTTCAAGTTGACGAATCAACACAGGTATCTAGGCTGGTCTTGCTGCCCTCTCGCCGTACTCGACCTTCATACTTCGCATATAGCCGGGTTTCGTCTCTTTGGACCTAGCGGCGGCAGGCCGCCCGTTACACTGTGCACACCAGTGGTACGGCAATTGATGAGCTTCTGTTATGTTACAATTGACGCCCTGATACACGACTACGAGGTTACAAGATTACAACACACTCCATTACGTTTTAAAAGTCCGTTACAACTTCGGCCATCACCCTGCTACGCTGCTACGTGGATACATACCTGCTACGTATCGATATACGTCCAAACGTAACCGTTCTCCTTCATGCGACCCGAGTAGTTACAAGTTGTACCATTATCGTCTTGATGCATGTATGGACTGAAAGCTTGAGAACGGTTACGTTTGGACGTATATCGATACGTAGCAGGTATGTATCCACGTAGCAGCGTAGCAGGGTGATGGCCGAAGTTGTAACGGACTTTTAAAACGTAATGGAGTGTGTTGTAATCTTGTAACCTCGTAGTCGTGTATCAGGGCGTCAATTGTAACATAACAGAAGCTCATCAATTGCCGTACCACTGGTGTGCACAGTGTAACGGGCGGCCTGCCGCCGCTAGGTCCAAAGAGACGAAACCCGGCTATATGCGAAGTATGAAGGTCGAGTACGGCGAGAGGGCAGCAAGACCAGCCTAGATACCTGTGTTGATTCGTCAACTTGAAATCGTAGTATTAGTAGCGGCTACTAATCCAACGTAACCGGATTATGGGAACCGTTACACACAGGTGGAGAACACTCAGCTACATAGCCATGTATTCGACGGCTCGGGCACTCCCTTCTCAGCTACGTAGCAGCGGATTTGACGGCGAAGCGGCTATGCAAATACATGGATTGTAGTGTAAGCGCCTCGCCTGGGCGACAACTACGTGAATACACGGCTACGTATCGATATACGCCCAAATGTAACCTTTCTGGCATGAAGCCTGCGAGACTGGGGATTCCTTTAGAGAGTCAGACACGACAACACAACACAACATGAACCGCAGACAGGCTAAACGAGCTTCTCGAGCACGACTTTTCTCTCTTCCCGGTCCGTCGACGTCTCAAACGAGTCCGCGGACCGCCCAGTCATCGGGACCGGTGTCCCTGCCGCGGATCCCTGTGTCTCCACTGCCGCGGCGGAGCTGTGGACGCCCGTGCTGTGATGAAACACAACGGTGCTGGCGGTGCCGCCCTCGGCGGACGCGAGGGCAGAGCCATGGCGGCAAGCTTGACGAGGCTGCGACAACCCTCCGGCGTCGATTGGCGACTGCTTGAGTGCTACTATGGCAATGATGGTGGTGGGGTAGATGGCCTGACAGGGAAGTCTGGTGTGTGAACCGGGAAACGGCGTATGGAGAATGCGAACTCGACCGATGGCTTACCACGAGAGGCACTAGGCACCCGTACTCGAAGTCGTTGCTGATTGTCTCAAAGACATAATTGGGGCCAGACAGGGATGTCGGATCCGCCTGATAGACGAGGAAAACGATCTGGATGTCGCTAGAATCAATAACGCGGTTATTGTTCTCATGCAAAGAGCGAGGATTCATACCAGGATGGTGCAGTAAATACAGCCTGACTCTGTGAGCAAGGCGAGGGACTTGAGGACCCGGGACGGAGCCTTGCCTTCAGCAAAGTGTTCCTTCAACAATTGCCTGTGCTCCCTGTTGGATTGGCCGGCCAATAATGAGCAAGTGAACGGATGAGGAATGAGGAAAGAAAATGCACCAGGATTTGTAGGCGATTAGACACGTCGCGAGGACGTTCGTGGTGAAGGACGCGACTAAAGATACCATACCGTATATGTTTCCCGCAATCAGAATATACAGGACGTAGCCATTCGGGGCGTGCTCCAACGTGGCCATGCCAATGATGGCAAAGCCATTGGGGGCGTCAGATGGTCGTCGCAGAAATGTAAAAAGAAATACACCTTACATATAGAAATCAGGATCAGTACGGGGCCCAGGAAAGTGACAACCTTGTGCTGCCAGATGACACATGCCCGCCACCAGACAATCGCATCTCCGATTACGAACTGTAGAATCAAAATAAGACATGGTCTCTTGGACACGGGACAGAAACACCCACGTTCACCCCAAAGGCGACCGTCATCATCCAGGATTGTTGGTAAATAGTTTCCAGCGTGGTGTCCGCGCCTTCCTCGTCGTAGAATGGAGAGAGAAGGCCAAAGAACGCCTGTGACATGAAATAGCTTCTGTTTGACCACGACCATGCAAGCGCTGTCATGTAGGTCGTAGTTGACATGTATAGGAGGACGGTGCCGAGGAGGAGAATCCTGCCGTTGGTCTGTGCAACGGCTCCCCGGGAGCTGCCAAGAGGGATTAGTGTATGATGCGGGCTCATCAAAGAGAAATATCTGTTCTGACGCGAGGAAATATATGGAAGTCAAGACGAGAATAGTCAGTATGCCTGTAATTGTGTAAGCATGGTGAATTGGAATGCAGGCAGGACTGCTCACCGAAGGATAGGCTCGCCAGCGAGATCTGGACCATGATCTCTCCATCGGTGGAGGCCGACAGCGAGGCATTTAGGAAGCCCAATGCCCACGTGTTGAGCACTACCGGATGAAAGTGAGGGGAAGTATAGTTATCAGAAGACATTGCGACAGAACATCAAGGTAGGGGAGCGAGAGATGTGTCGTTGTGGTACAGCGCAGGCCGTGGAGGAAGAGCAGCATCTGGCCCTCGAGGTCCTTTATAGACGGTATGCCGCGTCCGGTGACCACAGCGGAAAGCGAGGATGGTCTTGCTATCGATCTGTCAGGTTTAGAGCTTATTTTACAACCTTCGTCGCAAGCCAAACCGTCCGAGGAAAGTCGACTGCTTGCATAGACAAGCGTTAGTAAGAAGACGTGCTCCGAGTCGTGACCCTACAACTACAAGTTAGCGGTTGAAAAGCTGGCCCTTAGCGCACAGTACATTGTATAAGAAGTGAAACTTTGAGCAGGTTGAACATCTGAGAGTTTGGGCAGAATATATGGAGGCTGAGAGAGAGAAACATGGCAGAAGCATCCCGCCGGGCGTTTCGGAGTCGGTCGCGGTGGCGGGCTGGCAGGACCCATGACACCCCCAGCGATGGGCTGCGCCACCGCGATTCGGATGGCAACACTCCGGGCTGTGTCCTCTTCCATGAATCGGTTGGCTGTTCACATCTTACACAAAAAGGTATTTCTCAGTGCTAGGTCTTCCAGTTCCAACCCTCACTGTCGACGCAGTGGCCGGTACCTTGGCAGGCCTGAGGCCTGATGTTCGATCCCGGGGAATCCACGGCGAGCACCGCGGCGAGACACAAACTCACCAAGTTCCAAAGCGTATTCACGCTAGAGATTCAAAAAACCCAATATTCCGATATTGACGGTGCGTCGGCGTCCGTCATGGTCTTCATTACGAAACTGCCGCTGACGAGATATCATTGTCACCGCCAGGCTAGCCACACCCAATTCTAAGCACTGCCAGCAACCTGTTCTACTAGGTTGCCACTGATCTACGGTGCTACCATCTCATGAACCGTCTGGCTGGCATGCTTCGAGAGGACTGCGACCCAAAGTCAGCTTCGCTCTTCCCCTATTCCCCTATACTCGTTGAACATCAAATGGCCGCCTGGTCGTTGTCAACTAGACGTCACCCTCCGCCACTATCACCGGCGCAAGAAGCTGCCTCCATAATCGCACAGATCAACGCAGTCTTCATCTGTATCTACCACCACCACCACCGCCACCACCTTCTTCTCTTTCTCTCCTCATTGTCACCATCTTTTTCATCTACGTAGCGACGGTTTCGCTCGCTCATCATAGAACCCAAACGCATGGTCTCCACCAAACAACCCAAAACATTCTTACGGTCAGCCCTGCGGCTCCGAATCGCCGCTACCCTCCTCGTAAGTACTTCCAGTCCCCGGCCTGCCTCCACATATAACAAGCACATCCGAATTAACTGGGGCCTCGAGAACACGCCACAGCGCGCCCCCGTCGACGCCCGCGCGCGCAGCATGCGGAGGACGCGATATAGTGTTTCACTAAGCAGAAGGTCCGCGAGCAGGACGCGGGTCGCCTCGATGACATGCTGTTCGGCGGGCAGAATATCGCGTCATAGGCTCCCTCGCATCTCCGAGAGGGGGTGTACACGCTGGAAGGCGACGGGGTTGATTATCAGAATAATGAGGCAGCGCCTCACGGTCGATGAGCGTGACATCCTGAGGTCCGAAGCGGTACGACTGTTCTCCATTGCTTCGGTCTTGAAGACATCCGAGCGTCTGTCACCGGTCAGAGACTCCGGCGAAGTTGTGCTTCCCTGTCTTCTCTATGGACAGGGGGGAGACCGGACTAAAAATGCAAAACTTTACCTGTTCGCCTTGCCCCCTTCAACCATCCCGATAGCGCACCTCTTGACGAAGGCATCCGTGGTCTTCGATGCCGTGCTCGTGAAGATCGTCTGTAATGGGATGGCGGCTCTCCGACCTTGCCTCCTCCCTCCTCGATCGCGAACACTCGGGCAGCGAACCTTCGAGCGAGGGACATGCGATGACCTATCTTGGGGATGGCGTGCTTGGCACCCACATTCCCATGACATCCGTCCAGGTATGGACAGAGTCCGACCCGGAGTCAGCGCGCGAAGACAGATACACGCCGAACACGCCACCCTTCCAACAAACTCTCCGCTGTCTGGGTCCGGGAGCCGCCCCGTTCTTGTTCGCCAGGGGGATTCCATGCTTGCCCCAACGTCGAGACTGTACATCAGGGTATAGGAATTGCGTTGCACCAAGTCCGAGATAGTCAGAGAGCCTGAAGCGACTTGACTTGGACGACGACCCGAAGACTGGAGAACATGCATCGGGCCGGATAGGCTAGACGAGGCTGAGACTGTCTACCCTCAGGCTAGCTTTCGTCTTTTCCTCGATAGTCGACGTCTCGAGCGAGTGCGCGCTTCCACGATGCAAGTGAGCCGCTGCCGGAGTACCGTCCGTGGTGTCCCGGGCATCTCCTGCAGCCGTGGATGCGGCGCGGAGCGTCGAGTGATGGAACACCACGGTGCTGGACGCTCCGGTCTCGCCCGCCCCCGCGCCAGAGCCGTGCCGCCGACCGTGGTTGGCTTGGGACAGCCCTCCTGCATCGATCGGGGACTGCTTGAGCGCGACGATGGCGATGATCGTCGTCGGGTAGATGGCCTGCCAGTGGTAGCCAAGTTCAGCGGCGTGAGCATAGGAAGTTCTCGTTTGAGAGGATGAATGAAGGCGGCTTACCACGAGAGGCACGAGGCATCCGTACTCGAAGTCGTTGGCGACTGTCTCGAAAGCGGCGTTGGGGCCAGTGAGAGAAGTGGGATCGGCTTCGTAGGTGAGGAAAAACGTCTGGAGTTCGGTGCCATGAGCATATGTAGTCCAGCATGAGAGCGGGAATTTAATACCAGGATGGTGCAGTATATACAACCCGACTCTGTAAGCAACGCGAGAGCCTTGAGGACTCGGGACGAGGCTCTGCCCTCGGCAAAATGTTGCTTCAACAGTTGCCGGTGCTGCCTGTGTAGGTTTCGATGGAAGAGAGTAAACATTGGGATTTGGAACGTGCAGGAAACAGTTTGAGGTGCACGCACCACGCCTTGTAGCCGATCAAAAGCGTGGCGAGGACGTTTGTGGCGAAGGACAGTATCAGAGATACCATACCCCATATATCGCCTGCGATTAAGATGTTGAGGTCATAGCCGTTTGGGACGGGCCCCACCGTGACCATCCCAACAATCGCACAAACGTTTTGGGGGTCAGACGATAACGACACGCATACAAATAACTGAACATACCTATGGCAATGAATATGAGAACGGGGCCCATGCAAGTGACGACCTTGTGCCACTGCCAGATGACACATGCGCGCCACCAGACGATTGCGTCTCCGATTACGAACTGCAGCACGAAAATGAAGTACGTATGGATTAAGACTTGCCACGAAAGAGCAGCACTCACGTTGACCCCCAGCGCGATCGTCACCATCCAGGATTGCTGGTGAATCGCGTATTCCAGCGCAGCGCTTTCGTCCCCGCCGTTGTAGAGCGGAGAGAAGAGGCCGTCGTTTGCCGTGGTGACGAAGTGATTCCTATTTTTCCACGACCATATGAGTGCCGCCATGTACGTCATGGTCGACAGGTACAGGAGTACGGTGCCCAGGAGGAGGATCCTGCCATTAGTCTGTGCGATTGAGCCTCGGGAGCTGTCAAGGAGAGATGAGTGAGTGTATGCGGGCTTATCGAAGAGAACAGATCGCTCTTGACATGAGGAAGTAAATAGAAGTGGCGACAAGGATGGACAGAATTCCTAATGACATCCTTCAAGGTAAGTGCGGCTAAAGGGGAAGCAGGCAATGTTACTCACCGAATGACAGGTTCGCCAGCGAGACCTGCGAGATCGTGTCTCCTGCGGTGTTGGCGGCGCGCTGCAAGTACGCCAATGCGCCCGTGTTGAGTTCGACTGCACGGAAGTCTGGGAGGGTTGAGTTGTCGAGAGACATTGTTATGGAAAGGGTAGGGGAGAGAGAAAGCGGTGCCCTGGCGGAGAGCGGGGAAGGGCCTCACGGCGACTCTCGACGTCCTTGGCGCACATTTGAGTGCCACGGCGGAAAGAGATGAGATGATCCGACGCTAAATCTGACCATGTCCAATCCTGGTGCACCTTCTACGCGATGGCGAGAGTTGTATGGGGAAAGTGGACTGTCGCCGAGTGCGTTATCTATGGTTAAGATTCATGTCGACGAGGCGCCCGGACCCCCGACAGACTGATTCGGCGATCTCCTTGAAAACAGTTGAGGATCTTCGCTCCCATCGTGAGTACGGCATGGAGTACACCATTGAGAACTTACGAAGAGCTCATGAGCTAGAAGACATGTCAGTGGTAGAAGACTCAAGTACGAGTAGTTTGCAGCTGGCAGCCTGCGGAGAAGAAAAGGAGTTCAGTTGGATTGCCGGAAGTGGCGTGCGGAAGGGACCCTTGACACCTCTACGCCAAGGAGACTTCGAAATGGCGCCCAACTCTCAGTCCACTTCCATGTCCTCAAGTCGGCTGTTTTACACAATTAGTAGTCGGCCCTTAATACTCACGGCAAGTTGCCCAATACTCCGGCAAATCATTTCTCCATTACTGTGATTCCGGCCACCGTCGTGACGCCCCCTCACTGACCCCCGCCGCGGCCCACACTGGAATCAACCCAAGAGCGTTGAAGGTCCATGCTAGACATGTCCAGGACTGTGTTTTTCAAGCTCTCAGGTGAGCTTTTATCTGCCCTAACCGCGCCTCCCTCCACCGACTACCAACTCGATTGTTCCCAACCAGGGACGTCAGCCTCCAACAACCTCGGCGTCAGGAACAGCCTCCATGGCCGCAAAGCAACCCAACCTTCATTCATAACTATCATCTTCCGCTCATTATCACCTCCTTCGCGGCCACCCTTCTACTCGCTCGTGATGACCCCTACATGCGCGCCGCTCGCCTCACAGTCCCTTGCAGCCCCGTTTCGCCAGACTCCCTCCTAGCACCACCAGCCCCGGCCTCTCCCTCCAACAAGAAGGATCTACAAAAATCCAAGGACACCTTCGCGCATGCCGCTGATGGAGCCCGCAATGTTTCCGTGGATGGCTGGCCATGTTGACGCCGAGGGATGTCGGGGCTGTCTTCGTTCTGTTATGGGAAGAACATACCTGGTGGCGATGACCATGGTGCGAAGGAGACCCCAACTCGAGGGCATGATTTCAAGTTTGAGTTACTTAACTCAGAAGAGCTCCTAGTGTTTGAGACACGAATCGTCGGCCAATGTCACAGAGCATTCCCTGAATCCTCAGACACGCAAACGGACCAAAATGAGTAAGAACCATGTGTGGGCAACTGGACTACACTGTGTTATTCAGTTGGACCGACTTCTGAAGACCTGACGGCTGAGCTTGAGCGGGCACGCACGGGCCCATGAGCCTGGGGCCTTCGGCATTTGCCGCTGACTTCATGCTTCCCTCGTAACTTAGTTTGTCGTTGTCAACTGCCAAGTGTCCCTCCTCCGCCGTGTAGTGTTCAATCTCACGTTACAGGATACTGGTCTAACCTAGACACTTGTACAAGGATACTCATCGAGGTATGTTGACTTTCCAAGGTCAAATCAAGGTGGACGTACTAATCGATTACGCTTCTCAGATTACTCGATCGCAGCAGCTTCAAGAAGAACGAGTGGTCGTCTTGCGCCTCCACATCCATGGACAACTCGAGGAAAGCCAATCACGTCCCATCCGTGCCCATCGTATGTGATGACACTGCTTGTCAATGGTGCGATCAAGGGCCCTCTCAGGGCAAAAAACTCAAACGATGCCGTGCCTGCAACATCGCTGTTTATTGTGGCAAGGAGTGTCAAACAGCGGCGTGGCCAACCCACAAGCAAGTCCCTCCCATATTTGTGCACTCGCGGCATTCAACTCCGATCTAACTTCCTCTTCCTTTACTCCAGGGGGTTATGTCGCAGCCGGAAGAATCCCCAGGGCGGAGAAATGCCAGGCCGCGCCGGGTACGACTCGTTCCTCGCACTCGCGCGAGGCGTCCAGGACTGGGTCAACATCCACAAGTACTCCATGTCAGTTTTGGCCCACGCCACGATACGCAGCACTGGTGGCGTTGCGGCCAGCTTGCGACACGGCCGGATGGTCGTCTTCGTCCTGTCGTCGCGACGGGCTGAAAGCCGCCCGGCGGCCGACATCAATCCCGCCGAAGCGTTCAGCGTCGTCGGCGTCTCCAACCAGGAAGGGGAATACGTGCGCCCCTTCCGCGAGATTTCAGACAAGATCAAACGGGGCATCGACGGAGGGTTCTGCCGGGAGCCGAACAGGACGCCTGCTGGATGCGTCCCTGTGCTCTACATCGTGAAGGGCACGGAGACCCCTACTGTCTCGTCGCTGTATTCCGTCTATCTCCCCTCCAACCATCCCGACGGCGCCGTGGACCAAGAAACGGTCGCGTTCTTCCACGACATCTGCCGCATCTTCATGAATTTCGTCAATCATGGAACTGTGATACAGCGTCCTGCGGATGGCCGTAGCCCGGGTACTCCGCCGTCTGGTTTCCTGGTGCCACCGACGAAGAAAGGAGATTGGACATGGCAGCCAGATCTGGGCGAGACAGCATGGCAGGAAATGGATAGGCTGATGTCGCAGCAGGTTGTCCCTTTCAATACGACGGGTTCCGCTACGGAGCTTTGGTCGCGCTTCCAACAATGGTGACTGCGTCGCGCGGCGGTGTCTCGGGTTATGGTGCGTTTTCAAACTTGTTCCTTGACGTACAATCAATACAAACTCGACAGGAGTATAGTTGTTTGTAGGAGATATGTTTGTGAATGTAACTACGGACTGCATATCTCAACTTAACCCATCTTGTATTCGAACCGTGACTGTCCTGTTGATAGCCATAGATACTCCATTAAACCCATTTCTTGCACCTGTACAATTACATGCTCCGTATCCTC
The DNA here is from genome assembly GCA_002900995.3 of Ganoderma boninense. NCBI lineage: Eukaryota > Fungi > Basidiomycota > Agaricomycetes > Polyporales > Polyporaceae > Ganoderma > Ganoderma boninense. The sequence continues at coordinate 1,064,029 of CM035306.1, forward strand.
CAATCTTGAAACCCAAGCTTGCTCACATATTTTCACGAGGAGGGATCTGTCGAAACAACTCAATCATATGCTCCATCTTCCCGGGGTTCTCCACGAACTCGGGCCCCAGCGTCTCCATCACCCTGTCGAACTCGGCGTGTTCCCCCGGCCGGTAGTCCGCCCACGTCTCGAACAGCTGCCTCCACCTCCACACCCCGCGGATCCACACAAACTGGCCGGGGGGCCGCGTCGCCGCCGTCGGGCCGAGACTCGGGCTGAGCGCGCCCATGGGGAGCCCCGCGCGCGTCGCCTCGACGCACAGCGCGGTGACGGCCTGGAGCGCGCGCAGCGTCGCGTCGCTCATCGGGAGGCGCGGCTCGGGCTCGCGCGCGATGGGGGGGAAGGCCCAGCTCGTGCAGCCCGTGTCCTCGACCAGGTGGCAGACGGACGCCAGGCCGACGATGCGGCTGTCGTAGTGCCCCAAGATCGCCGTGCGGCGCTGCTCGGCGTCCGCCCAGCTCTCCTGGAGCTTTGCGGACCACCTGCCAGAGGCTGCGGCGGTCGAAGGGAAGTCCACGAGCGCGTGCGACTGCAGAAGGAACGACTGCGCGGGGTCCACCCGGTCTGGATGGTGGCCGGCGAGGGCGGGATTGAGCTTGAAGACGAAGAGGATGGTCTTGTTTCGCTGCGCGATGGGGTCCCAGTACATGTGGCCCAGCTTCGTGTTCTTGTACAGCACGGCCTTGACGAGCGCTTTGAGCGCCCACTCGTGCACGTCCAGGTACTCGTTCAAGAGCCGCCGCTGGTGGCGTTCCGACGAGAGCCCAAGTCGTCCGAAGGCCTCTCTGAATGCTACGCCCTCCGCAGAATCGTCGGGCGCGGCGACCATCCGGGCGTGGGACGCGACCGAAAGGCATCGAGTCCTAGATAGCAATTGTCAGGTTAGCATCCCGGCGAGTGCGTCGACAGTATCCGGGAGGCGATGTTCAAGATACTCACTTGTGGTGCGCCCACTCCGCCTTCTGGCAGTCTTTGCTGCAGTACGCGACTTCGGCGCATCCGGTGCATCGTTTGAGTCGCAGTTTGGACCCCGGCGTGCCTGGCCTCCTCCTGCAGTGGTTGCAGAACTCCAGCAGGCTGGCATTGAACACCGAGATGGGTGGCCGATGGACCGCGACGACCTCCGAGTCCTTCGGGCAGTTCGACGGCATGGCTGGGGGACACAGAGTTGACTGAGCTTGAGCGCTTCGAAGACTGGGTCGAATTTAAAATTACAGCTGTTGCGCTACACCCCTAAAGCTTAGCTATCTTTATACTAGGCTGGCAGTCTTGTCATGACTGACCGCGGCTTTCACCCGACTGAGGTGGCATTCAATTTGCAGGTGGTGGCAGCGGCTTCGCATGTTCGCTTCGCAGTGGCTCATACATGGTTCTGCCATAGGAAATGAGAAGATGCATACTACAAGAACGCCGGGCGGCGATGCAGCCTCGATTATGACCGTGACACGGAGAGTACTAGTATTCCAGACACTCATTCCGCCTGTTGGTGGTCGTGAGTTAATGGATACATCCGCGGACAAACTTGAACTAGCCCAGGCAGCTGAAGCCCCTCGTCTATCCTTCGCTCATACATGTTTCCAGGGCTACCGGATGCATGCCCCAACGATTGGTACCTACTATTCCATCCGTTGGAACCTCCGCCTCCTCACCGGTGCTGCCGTGGAACGCGGAACGCTGAAATACGATTGTACCGGATATACCTCCATCAGCTGTGTCAGAACCGTAACCGTGAACTTAGCAGACGCGAGACAGCTCCCCGTTATCAATAGGCGACCGCTTGAGAGCCACAAGAACGATAATGACGGCAGGATAAATCGCCTAATGGTGAGGTCTATGATGAGAACCAAAAAATCACGTTCGAGGACATGGTGAAACACTTACGACAATAGGGACAAGGCACCCGAATGTGAAGTCGGCAGCGATTGTTGTAAACACAAGTCCAGGACCAGCATCATCTTGCACAGATACCACTTCGGCCTGATAGGCGATGACAAAAATCTGAATGATTTTGCTGTTAGCAACCTGATTGCTGAACGCAATACGAGAGCAGGACTACCAAGAGGGCACAGTATATGCAACCCGATTCTACAAGTAACGCCAATGCTTTGAGAGCCCTTGACGCAATCCCTTCTCCGGCAAAATTTCGCTTCAACAGTTGTCGGTGTTTCCTGTTGTTTCAGGCAGGGCATAAGCCAGAGTTAAAATGTGTATCAAGTAGCAAGGACTCACCATGCTTTATAGGCTATCAGCGAAGTCGCAAGGGCATTCGTGCCAAGGGATAAGACTGCGGATAACTGGGCATACGCATTGCCTGCGATCAAGAGAGACAGCGCAGCGCCGAAATCAAGGCTTCGGGACTTGTACATCCCAATGATGCTGCATACGTTGGGGAAGTCAGACGATGCAACATGAATGAAATGAATACCAAAGGTCGGGACTCACTGATGGTTGAACTCAATAGCAGCAGGCCGACATAATTGATGGCTCTATGCTGCCAGACGGCGCAAGCACGCCACCATACAGTGGCATCCCCGATCATAAACTGTAGCAGCGGGATCATATCAGTGATAAATCGTCGCCCGCCAGGTGCGACTGCACTCACATTCACCACAAGTGCGATCGTTATTATCCACGATTGCTGGCGGGATGCTTGGTCGAATGCAACAGCGTCGCCTTGCCCGTCGTAGGATGGAGTGAACAGGCCCTCGTTTGCCCTTAAAGCCAGACGGTTTACGTCCGACCACGACCAAATAAGCGCAGCCATATACGTCGCGGTAGACGCGTACAGAGCCGCAGTGCTGAAGAGCAGTATCTTGGCATTCGTCGGTGCAGCAAACCGCCGGCGGCTGTCGGAAGGTAGTTGTTAGTATGGGATTTGAGGGGAACAATTTGTCTCTGACATGAGGAAGTACGTGGAAGTAAAGGAAAGAATTGTCAACACTCCTATAAATGTATCAATATGCAGCGATTCAGAGACTCAGTAAACCCTCCCACCGAACAAAAGGCTCGAGAGCGCAATCTGGAGCATCGTGCTTCCCACATTGAGGGCTGAGTACTGTAGGGTGTTTAATGCAGCCGAATTGAGCTCGATCGTCTCGAAGTCTGATGAGGACCAGTTGTTCAGAGACATAGCAAGAAAGATGTGGACTCGATGTACACCAGATTGTGAATGGGTCGAGCAGCCGGCAACTTGAAATGACTGACCTGACTGTTAACGCCATCTTAAAAGCCCCCCGATGCTGCCGGGCCCGCAGTCTCTTCTGTTGCGCCCAAGGGAGCACGAACAAAGAAGCTGTGAGCAGTGAGGCCTATCTGTCTTCGTGTACTGCCCACCTCGCCACCCGTCTTGACGGAGCGACGTTGCTCAGCGCTCCAATGGACGCTCAAATTGTCAACTTCCACCAAGCGAACTGAGGAAAGTTTTTCATGCATGCTGCCTTTGAGCTTTGAAGTGCGTAGATGAGCATCGTTAAGAGTTTAGAACTCGGCAGAGCAGTCGCAGGCAGAGTCCAGTTACGGACTTCAAGAACATGGGTGCCTTGCTGGACGTTCAAATCAAACAAGCTGAGCTCATCACACGGTCTGAAGGTCCCTGGCGCTTGCTCCCACGCCATCGGCGGGCGCTTCCTCACAGCTTGAACGCCAGCATGTTGCAGGATCTTCTGCTTTCCCCACTCTTCTCATCTATATTCGGCGTAAAGGCTACGCAACTTGTTAGACGTCACGTCAAGGGGCTGGAATCACGCCATATTTGTACCATTGAAGTTTAAGTCAAGTTCCAGGTACGATTTGTGATACCACCGCGGCTGCTCCGGAAGAAGTTGACCCGCGCTGCCAGCACGCTGACTGTGACTATTCAGACGTATACATGTTGTCGCCCCTTACCTTGATGAGCCTCCCAGCTATGGAGGGAGAGTCTTGGAAGGCAGATTTTCTCTTCAACCGCCATGTTTGCTCATGGTGTTGTCTGAGCGCGCCTCCTGGAGAATCGCTCAAACAGTGTCGCGGCTGCGACGCTTCGGTATATTGTAGTAGGGAATGTCAGATCGCAGCATGGTCAATACATAAGTACGTACATCTTCTGCTGTATTTGGTAGAGGAAATAGGGAGCGGGTCTCAACCCATAGTCATATCTTCGCTCTCTGCTGACACTGGCATGTCTCTCTTTAGGCCCTTATGCCTCAGCAGTGGCCTCGGTCTCGCAATCACAGAGAACCAAAACTTCGCAGGCTACGCGACAGCAATAAGTCTAGGAGAAGCTGTCAACGAATGGGTTAGGACTCATAGTTATACCTTGTCAGTTGCAGTTCACACCTGGTGCCGCGACACAGGTGGTGCCGAGCTCAATGCTCGACTCGGCCGAGCAGTCATCTTCAATCTGTTATCCCTGCCACGCTCCGCTTCCGACACAGCCCACGATGATCCTGCGACGGCCTTCATGGTCCGTTCTGCCAGGCTCTCGCCCCCCCAGCTTGCTCCAAACTTGGGCAGCCCAGAGGATCGGAGCCGCCTAAATCCTAATTCCTGCCGAAGACCCATCCGCGGAGACGGGATTCTGTGGGGATCCGGCCACTGGCAATAAGACACCAGTCGGATTCGTCCCAGTCGTTTTCGCCGTGGACGGGACGACAGTCCTGCTGGCGACATATTGCGCTGTCTATAGCGCCTCTCACCACTCCGAGGACGCGCCGCTCGACGAAGAGACGGCTGCGGTGTTCGATGACCTCCGTAACGTTTTCATCAACTTCATCCACAACGGAATCGTGCTGAGAGCTCCCACGGATGGAGTCCGGGTCGATCCTGTGGGATAGTTCGTGGCCGGAAGAAGTGGAGCTGGCGGCGAGACCCGGTTGCTTGGCAGCTCGTGGACGTGATGATGACTCTCAATCCTCATGGTATTCCACGCAAGACAACCATACCTACAAGGAGCCTTTGGACCCGCTTCCAGCAATGGTGAGCGCGGCATCCCTGTTACGAGTCACGAGGTACGTTCCGATACTGCGTGTTTGATTTTGCACTGACTTGGCTAGTGCAGGAGTTTGCGTCTTCTGTACAATACCAATGGAATGGCGCCGAGACTAAGGTCCCAGTAGACTTCCTCCGACCTGCTTGAGTGTCTATCTTATGTCAGTAGTTGACGCGTTGTGTTCCGGCCCAGAGTCCTACCATATCTTGACCGCTTCCATGTCTATCCTGTATATACCTTGTAGTGTAGGGACTCTAGGGACTCGCGTGCTTCCCGTCAGGCTAGGTTCCAAAGTTCTTGCAGTTCTATGCTTTACGTCTGTGTTCGAGTCTGTATTCAATTGTGATGCCATACGTGACTATCTGTCGACCGGAATGGCACACCTTGGAGCTAGTTATAGCTCTCAACATGGACATGCAAAGCAGGAATGGAGCGATGCACGATGCGACGTTCCGGCAGATTTCATTGGGGCAACTGGCCCGCGACGAAGACGTTGTGTCGCCAATAATTTATAAACCTTCGCTGGGATGTTTTCCTATGGGATCACCCGACGCCCATAGTTCAAGAGCAGGACGGTGCGAACACTACAGTTCCACGACGCGTCACTGCAAGTGCGTAGAGCCAATAAATATCAATATCAGACCCCCGAGTAGCAACATGGCCAATCGTGGGCTCTGGGGGCTCAGACGAAATCCCCGCAGGCTTTGGTCTCTCCCTCGCATGTCGATGCCCTCTGCGAGTGCATGCCTCGGTGACCATCCGCTGTGGACCCTTCAGAGCCTGCCACACTCTCCGCGTCCGCATCAGCGCTGCGATGAAATGCCGACTGGCGAAACTCGATGGTCGTGGTGATGCCTCTCTCCGAACTGCGAGTGCGAGCTTGACGGACTCCTGTATCGATCGGGGACCGTTTCAGTGCGACGAGGACGATGATGATGGTCGGGTATATTGCCTAGCCAGGTTTCGAGCATGAGCATTGATACGCCGCACAGACGCAGCCGGTGACTTACCACGAGAGGCACGAGGCACCCGTACGTGAAGTACGCGCCGACCTTCATCAGCAAAAGCCCGATTCTATTGCTGTATTACCATCTTACTGCAATTACTGCCCAACTTAGGTCCCCCACAGTGCTCCCTTTCCTAGGCCTACTAGGCCCAAATCTTGGGCATAGGCTGGCGATGGTCTGAAGATCATCTCCACTAATTTTTGTCCCCAGACATGGCCTCGCAGCAAAGCTGCAGAATGGCCGCGGCGAGAGTCTTACCTTGTGGCTGTGCCCATATTACTAGTCCGGTCTTATCAGGTCTTATCTGCTATTACAGGTCTTACAGCGCCTAGTAATAGCAAATAAGACCCGATAATAGATTCGGGCTTTTGCTGATGTTGTTGAAGAGTGATCCGGCGAAAGGTAGAGAAGGCGCTGTGTTTGCCTGATAGACAATAACGAACATCTGAGGTTTCGTTGTCAGCAGACTACCAGACTCCCATGCGAATAACAGTTACCAGAAGAAGACAATAAATACAACCTGACTCTATGAGCAGAGCGAGCGCCTTGAGGACCTGCGACGTGGTCCTCGCACCGGCAAGGTGCTGCTTCAACAATTGCCGGTGTTTCCTGTCTCGTTGACGGGAAAATGAGAGTTCAATAATTAGATGTGCATGGAGCATGAGGAAGACGCACCACGCCTTGAAGGAGATCAAAGATGTTGCAAGGACGTTTGTAACCAGCGATAGAACAATGGCTGCCTGAGCGTACGCATTTTCGGCAATCAAAAACATGAGTTCGGTCGACTCAATGTTTCGTGACTTGTACATCCCGACGATGCCGCAAACGTTAGGGGAGTCAGATGGCGCGAAGTAAGGCACTCAGAGACAGATGCATGGGACATACCTGACGTAAACGTCAAAAGCAGCACGCCAATGCAATTGACGACCTTGCGCTGCCAGATGACGCAGGCACGCCACCACACGACCGCATCACCGATCAAAATCTGTAGAATTGAAGAAATAAGTACCACATTAACATCCAAGAAGATCCGCCACACCCACATTCATGGCCAGTGTGATCGTTATCATCCATGATTGACGATGAACGTCGTGAACGTATACAACCATCTCCTGCCCGGAGTTGTAGGTCGGGGAGAAGAGCCCATCCGCGGCTCCCGAGATTAACCGGCTTCCGCTGGACAATGCCCATATAGCTGCTGCCATATATATCGTGGTAGACAGGTAGAGGAGCACAGTACTGAAGAGGATGACCCTCCCGTTCATCTGTGCAATCGATCCCCGGCGGCTGTCTCGAGGCGTTAGTACAAATCATGTCGAAGCAACAAGCAGGGCCTGACATGAGGAAATAGATAGAAGTAAGACAGAGCATTGTCAATACTCCTGGATTCTTTGTAAGAGCGTTGAATCGTGCATATATATCACCAGGGCGAGTCCTTACCAAATAAGAGGCTCGAAAGTGAGAGCTCGGCCACCAAATCTCCCGCGCTGAGAGCAGAGTCCTTGATAATGTCTAATGCGAGCGTGTTGAGCCCAATTGTGCGAAATGCGGGAGCAGTATAGTTATCCAACGACATCGTGGCTGAGAGACAGAGTGGGTGAGAGGGATTCGAATCGTAGTGGCCGCGGGAAAAGAAGGTCACCCGGTGATGGCCGTCAACTGTCCCCGCCAATAATGCACCTCCGCCGCTTTTGGGAGGCGAAGATTCCAAATCACTGCAATCTATCAGCGGCAGTACTACGTACGCACACAGTCTTTACTTACCGCTCACACTACCTGCCAGAGAACTCGCGATCGCACTCACGGTCATGGCGGGTTTGAGATGACTCGCCGGTCCAAGTGTTGATGTCAGATGCCCAGGAACTGCCAGCCCGTCACAAAGTTTCATAGAATGGTAGAGAAATAGCGCACATAGCAATGAGTGGCAGAACTTTGCTTCCCGGCGAGAGCTTGAGATTCGTCACGGGAAGATCCTGATCATAAGTAGGAGGACGAGAGTGAGGGGTTTCTGGGCCTGAGTCCGAGTTTGCCGCGTCTGCGCACTGCCACATCAGCGGAACACCCGGCCCGCGAGCGCTCATTGGTGGATTGTGGTGTCAACGTGAACGACTCGGAATGCGCGAACAGTCAACCAGTCAATGTTCAACGTTCAACGTTCAACCGCGACCTTGGCTCGGAGTTTCGCTGAGAGAAAACCCCAGTTGAAGTTAAGGTTAGTATCAGCATTTATTCTCTGAGAACTTTCACTCTGTATATCACAGGATCGGCGCCAGGCACATCAGGAAAAAAGAATTCCTACAGAGCCGTCACCGAGAACTATGTAAGCTCTGTAGTCTACGTAGTTCTCGCACCGAGCTCTGGAGCTCGCTGTAGCGCCCTGTGCTCCTCGTAGAGTCAGTCAAAAATCAGGCATTGAGTACACGCATAATTTGACCACCCATGTTGATGGACCTTACCAGACATGACATTGGACCATCTGTGAGATCGAAAAGTCAAGTACTAGGAGTTTCGTTGAGAATGTTGAACGAGGCGTCAGGCATCAGGGCGTCAAGTCCCTGTGAGCCTGCCCTGAAGCGGGCGCTACCCGTTGCCAGCGAGACGATGCTGCGCTCGCTCGAGTTTTTCGTGCCCACCAACTCCCACTAAGTCCACGCAGCCCTGGTGCGACTCGCTCGACTTACTCGTTCTCTCTGTCTAGCCTGTTCTGTGTGCCATCCTTGATCTGCTCCGACCACGGCCTGCTCTCCTCCATCTACTTGCAGGCCAACGGCTCAGGCTCCCTCTCCAAGAGTCACCGCTACGAATCTCCGTCACCTTCCCTTCCCCACTCTACGATTGGGGGTTGTCTCCTGGAGTATAGGGTGCTCGAAGGCCGATTCTCAGGTGCGTAGTCGCTCAGGTAAGTACTTACATTCTGTGTCCTGTCTACCTCTTCTCCATCCCCATCTCCATCTTCTCGCATTCCGTCTACCGGCTCCAGGGCATTGAGTGCTGGTCTTGAGATATTCCTTTGAAAAACGCGTGCACGCCCGAAACCTGCAATGCGACCTTTAGGGAACGCCTCCGGGTCGGAGGTGGACGAGAGTGGCCGTCCACCCTCTGTCGTTGGTAGACGTCGCTGTGCGTCACCGCCGGCGGCATCAGGACCTGCATGAAAATTTTCTTCAGCTGTTGCGATGTCAGTGGACCTGTTGCGCAGGTACGCGAGCTTCTATCAGTGGAGTACAGGTGAGTTTGAGTGGTATGAGTGGCACAGGTAAGTGCTTATACGGTCTCCAGCAATGTGCGTGATGTATAGCACAAGTGAGCTTGCTTCCTACGTTCCGTTGTTGACTCGTAGTGTACGAGTAGTTGTAGTATGTCGTTGCATGGGCTTGTTTTCCTAGAATAGTGGTCTATATTGCACGTTGTATCCTAGCTTACGGAATATATTATATTCATATGCAGTTCCTAGTGATGCGAATGCGTGCGCGGGTGACTTACGAGCATCTACAGGCCTCTACAGGGCCCTTACAGAGAACTACGTAGGCCTTGCGCGGTGGTACGGCGCTCTACAGAATCGAGACTTGTCTACGCGGCCTACAAAACTCTGTAGGCTACAGAGGCTTATGTAGGCAAGCTTTTTTTTCCTGATGCAGCGCGAGAGATCAGTCCTTGGGCCTCGGACTCAGACTTCTCGTGGACGAACTGAGGGCACATCTGAGACTGCGAAAGTGGTTCGAGGGTGGAAAGGTAGAGATGGCAGCGAAGGGACCTTGTTTGGCAGTTAGACATTCCGTCCAGGAGAGAAACGTCGCACCCGAGTCACGGTCATCCAGGTGCGTTCTCGAAGGCTAGCCATTTCGTTCGCACTCCAGCAGTTTATAGTCATATCCACGCCAATGGATATTCTCGCGCGTCTATCCCACGAGGTCTGTCGTCCACAGGTATTGCGAACGCAGAGCTTTCGCCGCATAGGTGCGCTGCGACCTCAATCTGTCCCGGAGGCTCTCGAGCTTTCAGGTCAGTGCACCTTGCACAAGCATATACATTGCCCTGTATCCTTGTCCAAGTAAGGAAGATAGCGCATACATAAGTAGGGAGGTCAGATCTAAGATAACCCTCGAGCAAGATAATGTACCCCATCATGCCGCAAGCTGAGTCTTCCAACTTGAAAGCTTACGTCTCATTTTTCATGGACGTCTCAAGCGAGTCTCTGCTTACAGGATCATCGACTGACATCTTCTGCAGACCACTGGCAAATCTTCCTGACACCTCCGAATCTGCCACAGCCGAAAAGAGTCCTGCGACAGCGTTCAGCGTCCGCATGTTTCGATACTACTGAACCCTGGAAGTGGAGACATGCGGCCGGCCGTCGAGGCTGCGGCACGATTGGCGGACCGGCTGGTGGGCCACGCACTTGATCGGATCCACGTTTGGATGCTTTGTCGCGGAAGGCACGAGCTTCTTGTGCACGCAGTTTATGTCTACCGCGCCTCGCCCGACGATGCTCAGCGAGGATGCTGCGGTGTGCTGAATCCAGTCATCACGACGGCATCGTGATCCGACCCCTTCCACATCCGGCTGCTACTCCTGATGGCCATACCAATAGCGTGGAGGAGGATGCTTGGCGATTGGCGGACCTGGTGACCATACACTTGGTCGGAGACTCTTTTCCGTAGGAAACGGTTAGTGCACTAGTTTAGGTGGTTGATGTGCGTGGCCAGTTCTGTCATATGTTATATATCCATGCATGTCCTTGCGCCGCCTTTGGACCAAGGTTCCTAGCCATTGCGGTAATCTTTTTCCTGTCCAGATTGTCCGCGACTGAATCAAGGGGCTCGTACGAACTGGACAATTGAAAGAAATTAGGGGTACAGTGTACCCGTCCACGCGGTCGGATGGCCAAACGGGGAGTTGGCAGGCCGAATCGGCGGGGCGACCGGTGGCGGCTGGATGCATCTTGAACTCAATCACTGTTGAGTCGAGTAAACTCAATTTTCCGCTCTACCTCTGGCCCTCGTATTCCCGTGCAAACCATCATCTTATCGTCTACTCTTCTATCTCGCCCCAATCTCTTTTCGACTTGTGAGTTTCGCATTCACCGTTGGAGAGCCACAACCGGCTAACCCTCGGATCTGTAGGTCGTTCGGAACACTGTTATGGACCCCTTGCGCAACATTCCTCGCCTCTCAGACCTTTCAAGTCATCTTCAAAGCCTTCCAATCACCGATCGCGGGATCTTTTCCACCCTCGCCACCACCTCGGACATCCAGGCATGGACCGCAGCCAAGGCCGATGAATACCGCAAGTTTGCACTTGCCCTTCTCGCTATCCATAATCTGGCCGTACCCATCCACCGCCTTCCCACAGAGGTGCTCGAGCGGGTCTTTGCAGACTGCTGGCAAGATTGGGACAGCTTTCGCCTCCCCCATGTCTGCCGTCTCTGGCGCTCGATCCTCCTCGACAGACCTGAATTCTGGGCGGACGCTGTGGCCAACTCTCAGCTCGAGGATAAGAGGAAGATTGTGCGCAGCGAGATACCCCTCATCGATTCCCTCCTCTCCCGCTCCACGCGGCACTCTCATACAATCGAGCCAACGTTCTTCCTCTTCCCCCCTGCGATCGCCCAATCGGTGACCCCTTACTCCAGCAGCATTGCCTCGTTGTGTGTCGCCGTTAGCAGGCTCGACGTCCGTGACGGGCTGTGGCCCGTTCTCCTCTCTGGCATGCCGAACCTAGAGACTTTGACGATCCAGCCAGCCGTAACGGAGGAAGAATGGAACCTGTTCCGAGGGTCGGGATACGTCGATCTCATGCGGAGCGATCTTTCCCCCGCATGGGGTAAGCTCCCCACGCTGTCCAGCGACGCTCTGCCCAGGCTCTCTCGCCTTACTTGTCCGCATAGCATGGTCGGGCGGTTTTCTGATGTTCCGCTCAGACACTTGCAGGCGAATGTCATAATCATGAAGCCCTCACGGCTCTCTATTCAATGCAACTTAGCAACAATCGTTCTCGGGAGACCCCAAGGACTGCATTTGGAGCCACACTGTGGTCGTCTGGAGACTCTCGAAATTATGCCGACCAGCATCGACAAGGAGGATCCGTATGCTACGCCCTTAGAGCCTTTGGAGCTCTTATCCCTACGTCACCTGCGCATCGATGGGGGCAAAGACCTCGTCTCGCGTATTCTTTCGTGGCTACTACTGCCACAGGCCACTTTCGTCCACATTGCGGGGCACACCTCGATTTATATTGAGGATGCCATGAAGCTCCACCCAATACTCGATACCGTTGGTCGTGCGTGTCTAACGCAGTTGAAACGGTCCCCATACAGTCACATGGGCCAGTACAACGTAGAGGACTATCGCATGCAGTGTTTTGCAGGCGGTATAGAACGTCTCCGCATGGACTGCTTGTATGCCAATTCAACGACCATCACCTCAATCTTCGGAGAGAACGCGCCAATCACACATCTCGAACTGTCTGTGATGGACCCTAGCGTGCTTATGAATAGCATCAGCCTCCGAGCCTTCCCCCACCTAGTGCACCTCGATGTCAGTGGGTCGGATCTTCGCTGCACGGGGGTCTTGTTGCAGCCGACATTGCATCCCCGGCAAAAACATGGCTACGTATGGGGGCTTGACGACCCCCACGGCCCTTACCTGCCCAGCTGCAATCTTGCCGAGCTCGTCATCTCTTGTCCGCCTCCAAGTTCCAGAGAAATAATGCGCTTGGACACGGGCCCGGACTCGGACTTCGCCGCCTCGGCCGGCAAGTTCTTCACTCAAGGTTGCGGTGTCTTCCAACAGGCCCTTACGGGCAGAGCGGCCGCCGGAACCCGCCTCACCCACCTGACGATCTCCCTCCGCCCAGCAACGCTCGCCGCCGACTCAGATGGCACCTGCACCTCGGCGGCGGATGCCATGCAGCAGGACCAAGTACGCCCCAAGGAGGAGACGGGCGGGGGCGGTGAGCGCGGCGGCAACGAACCAGGCAGTGGGTCGAACGAGAAGGTGGGGGACACGGAGTCTGCATTGAATTCCCGCGCTTTTTGGCCGAGCCACGGAGCGAGACGGGCGGCTTTGCAGAGTCTGCGAGAGTTGGTGGACGGGCCTGTCGTCTTGAAACTCCTCGACGACGCCGGCGACGAAGTCAGCGTAGAGGAAGCCTGAAGCTCAGAGTCTCGTGCATGTCATGGTCACGGACGAGGTTGAGTTGGGGGGATGTCGCTTCACGTACCACCTGCTCTCTGTTGACGTGGTCGTTACAGGAGCTCGTCGCGTCTACCTGCCCTTCTTGTTGCACGATGTCTTCGTTTATCATCGCCAAGCTTGAAGTATCCCACTGTCTGTCCGATGCCGAGGAAATGGTCCCTATTGCCATATCACTGTCTCGACTTGCAGCATGCATCTAGAATTACATACACATAGACAATACATCCTCCTCAAGGTTCACATGTGGAAACAAGCATCCCGAGCCACTCAGCCACTTGCAGGTCTGCTGTAGACATCTGGCCACGCGGGCAGCGCATGGGCCCGCATCTTCAGCGGGTCGACGTGGGTGAAATAGTTCTGATGCGGAATCTGGGGCGGCGTGGCCACCGTGCAGGTGACGGGCAGAGTGCTCGCCCAAGGCGGGGTCTTGGCTCGATCTTCGTCTGGATTTGGGTTAGACTCGGACGTCGTCTCCGGCCCTGGCGTCGATGTCGATGTCGAGGCGACGAATGCATCGTCCGGCGCAGGGGAAGGCGATACATATGCATCGAGCATGTCGGCCTCTGCCTCCACCTCGGCTTCGTCATCGGAGCTCGCCTTGGGCTGCACGGTGTCGAGCTCTACATCGAGGTCGAAACACCCGCCCGAGCCGGCGCGGATGCCCATGAGGCGGAGCGCATACAACGAGACCTTGCCTTCTCCAGGACCAAGGGCGAGATGTGTGAATGCCGGGTGGGGCTCCATGTCCGACACTTCCTGTGGCGGAGTGCAACGGTATGAGATTCTTGAAAGCAGGGAGAAAAAGAGAGACAGCATACCGCGTAGTACTGGGTGAAGAAGCTTCCGAGGGAGACCAGGAACTCCATGCGCGTTACAGGCCGCCGCTTGGCCTTGCCCCTGCCCTTGCGGGCCGTGATGAGGATCTGGCGGTCGGGCTCGTAGTCGGGGTATGCAGGCCACTGCAGATCGGAGAGGCAAATCAGTCACTCCTGCGGTTGTTTACCGCAGAACAAACGAAGGCCCGTCCGCCCCGAGCTCCCCGAGCCAAGCCCACACATACACACACACATTGCAAGAACTCCACTAACCTTCATCCGCACCCTGATCGTATCATACCTCAGTCCCTTGAACGGCTCCGTGTTCGCGTCCCGCAGCAGGTGCTGCACCGCCCTCCGCCCCGCAATGAGCGCCTTGACGGGGATGCCCTCGTCCCAGTCGAACGTCTCGAAGCGCACATCGCGCCCGTGCGACACGCCGCCGCCCTTGCGCTTCGGGGCCATCGGCGGGTTCGCGAGCAGCCGCGCCTCCTCCCACTCGCGCCGCGCCGCCTGCTGCCGCGCGCGCACGCCGTTCGTGTACACGCTCCACACGGCGTGCTTGATCTCGACCAGCCACGCGCCGCCGCTGTCCACGCGCGGCCAGTCGTCCTCCCGGTGGTGCCACGTCCACAGCTCGTCCTGCGTCACGCGCCGGCCGAGCGTCCACGAACGCGGGTAGGGGTACGGGTTGTACCACGCCGGCGGCTCCGTGCGTGGCGGGCGGGGTGGCGGCCGTACGGGCTCGGTGAATGCGGCTGCGAGAGACGAGGAGCTGGTTGAGGATGAAGAAACAGGAGGGGCTGGTGGCTCCGGGAGGGCTGGCGGGGCAAGGCTCGCAAAGTCCGGAACCTTGGACAGGGTCTTGGTACGCTCTATTCGTTCTGCATAGGACTCCGGTGGATTGGGAGCCATCATATTCGGTATATGGTCCCATTGGTACTTTTTCGGACGAAACCAGTAGTACGAGGAGTCCATGGCGGCCCGCGAGCGAAGAGAGGAGAGCTGGCACGCAGTTGAGCAGGAACAAAGGACGAGCAAAAGAGAAGCGCCGTTATCCGCTGAAGATGCTGTTCTCCGATAACTGTGGCGCACAGACCGCATGGCGATACTTAATGAACGTCTTCGTGCACCTCTATTCATTTAAATCCATATGTACAGTGCGATGAATCCACAACAGGGAGCATACACCACGGCGCGCCGATGCACAGCCAAAGCGAAAGCTAGAACAAGCGAAATTGACAGAAGATAATTACAATACAGGCACATATGTAAACATATGCACAGTGGATAGAAGTCCGACGAGAGCAGGCTTCGCTCACTACAACCGAACCAACCACGAAAATGTGCGATGACGAAGAAGGCGAAGGTGAAGGCAACACGCTCAGCAGCACTTGCCGCCCTGGTTCGACGGTTGCTCGACGCTGACCTGGATGCTATCTCCGGTCGTGGGCTTGATGGGGTCCTCTGATTGCTCGAGCGACTTGCTCGACACAATCCGGTAGATGTCTACGTTCAGGTTGCGCGTCCGTCAGTAGCACGTTGGGTTACGTAAGGATTCAAGATACGCACCGGTAAGAATGGTTTGGAAGGCTGACTCGACGTTTGATGCGTCCAGCGCAGACGTCTCGATGAACGATAGACCGTTCTCAGCTGTAGGGCCGCGCAACTCCTCAGCATTTCCACGACAGGCGCGAGGTGGTAGAAGGGGACTAAAAGAAGACGGTCGGAAAGAGGTAGAAAGTGGCAAAACGGACCTGCAAAAGCTTTCGCCTCCTCCGTGGGGACCGCCCGAAGATGCTTCAAATCGCTCTTGTTGCCGACAAGCATGATGACGATGTTCGAGTCTGCATGGTCACGGAGCTCCTTCAACCACCGCGTCACGTTCACATATGTCGCATGCTTGGCGATATCGTAGACGAGGAGTGCGCCGACTGCGCCGCGGTAGTATCTGTTGTAGACCGACGATGCAGAGCGCGAGTAACGAAGGAAGCCCGCGCTAAGCATGCGGGTACTAAGCGACAGAAGCTAAACGGTAGTACTCACGCGGCGGTGATGGCACGATAACGTTCCTGGCCAGCTGGAGGAGACGAGAGAGTATTGTATGAGGATACGGAGTCGGGGACCCGAGGGAACTAGGGATGCGGGGACATACCAGTGTCCCAGATCTGTGCCTTCAACGTCTTTCCGTCAACATTGATTGACCTTGTGGCGAACTCGACACCGATGGTCGACTTGGTCTCAAGGTTGAACTCGTTGCGAGTGAACCGCGAGAGCACTGTTGGGGCGATAATGGGGATGGAGGGGAAGAAACATTGCGTCAGACCCTTGACGCATGTCACCATTCCTCACGCAGGAGTTACGTACGGTTACTGAATGAGAGTGGTTAACAAAGGATATCATACCACACAAGGAGAACAGTCACGTACGACTTTCCGACGCCAGAGTCTCCAATGAGGACGACCTGCACCACGAGAAGTGGGAGAGGTCGTCAATCAATGCTCCATTCTTGTGTTGCGCTGGTTCGGGGCGAGGAACGCACCTTGAAGAGGTAATCGAAGTTGCTTCCCTCAGCCATATCTAATGGTTCAAAAGCGTTGTGAAAGAGATTGTAGCGAGAAGCGAGCGAGTGAGCAGGGGCAGAAGGGAGTCAAGGGACGATGGTGTGGTGGGGAAACAGTTGCAAGGAGGCGCGGGCTTGCCTTCCCGAGTCGCAGTTGGCGGAGTTCCAATGCCCAGCCACGTCTCGTGTTCCACCACTGCGTCTGTTTCAGACTCAGATAGAGCTCAGACGCATCATACGTTTCTCATCTGAAATCCTGAGGCTGCAACGTCTTGCTCCTGTTCCCTCGACGTCTATTCTGTCTCCTCAATTGGCCCCACAAGGACGCACTTCACTCAGAGAGATTCGACATTCTTTGGACCTCAAACGTATCGGGATGAGTGGGCTGTGCTTGAGGCTTGAAGCTGATGTGATGCTTCAGATCCATCAGCTGCATGCGCCCTTTCTGTCCAATGGTGATCTCGCAGCCCTTCCTATGTAACTTCTTGCTGCGAGACGAGAGATGTTCACAAACTTTGTATTCCTTACAGTACTTACCCTAGTCAGCCGTCATGACTCTCATCCCTGTGATAATCCTCGAAACGGACTGTCCGGACCGCCGGATAACAAGGGATGGTCACGACGACTGCAGATGGTCCTGGTGACACGATATGTTTTGATAAAACCTCACACCGCTAAGGCATGCTAGCCTCATGCCCCATAGCCTCAAACGCGATGTCTGTTCCTCATTCGAAACGCGTTTGCCAAATTATCAAGGTCAGTGCATTACCGCCCAGACAAGGCTGCGACATGACGCGCACTGATGCCATCTAGCTGAAGCCGGAGGCTGAAGCGGAATATAAGGCCATCCACGCCGCCGTCTGGCCCGGAGTACTCGCAGCGCTGGAGCGGCACCACATCGTGGACTACTCCATCAACTACTACGCGCCGCTGCAGCTGCTGATCGCGAACTTCAAGTACAACGGCACCGATTTTGACGCGGATATGCGAGGAATTGCAGAGGATCCGGAGACGCAACGATGGTGGAAGGTGACGGACCACATGCAAGAAAGCTTTGTTGAAGGGGCCACTGGGAGTGGGGGTGCTGTTCCATGGTGGCAGGTAAGCCGACAGCAGACCGCAAACGAGCCAGGACGGTGACTATATGCGCTCTCTTGTAGGAATTGGAGGAAGTCTTCCGGTTTGAGGGAAAGAAGTAGGGCACGCCGGATTCAGGTGGTAGCGCAGGGAATGGTATGACGTCTGAACAGAACAACAGAATAGACCCACAAAGGAACGCATCAAATGAGAAGAATCTCCGGGGGCTTTAGGACGAATCGTGGCATTAGATGAAGATGTGGGTGTCGTGAGATGGGTGCACGCACCTGCCCTCTTGTCTCGAACGCCAACCAGTCTCCCGTCCCCGTCGGTAGCAGTCCCATCGACCGACATTTCCACAGACCAAGCGCCAGCGTGAGGAGATTGCAGAAGAAGTACGCCAGTTTTTGCAGTGGCAACGTGGTCAACGCCTTCGGAGGCGACGAAGTCGGAGCAAAAGAGGCGAATGCTACACATTGCAGTGTGACGCGGGGTTTTGAGAGTGCGCAGCTAAGATAACGCACCAGTGTTGATCCCGGCAAGGTTCTTGAACGGGCTCGAAAGCAACATGAACACGATACCCATGCTGAAGATTTGTACGCCTCCTCCGGACATGTAAAGCATGAAGGCTTGCATGGGCAGGGACTTGGCGGGGGAGAACGCGAGATCCCATGCTCTCTTCGACTTCAGCTCTTCATACGAAGCCGTTGCAGCAGCTACTGTCTTCCCAGAGCCTTTGGACTGCATGGTACATGAGAAAAGGGCAGCTGCAATTTGAACGAGCATACGCACAGAGGAGACTGAAGCCGCGAAGCCCGGTGGTGGGGGTAGGTGTTTCCACCTAGGTCATAGCGCATATGAGCAAAACATTCTCCGTTTAGCTTGGGACAACGTACTTGGCGACGTCCGTTGAGGTCGACATGGTATCCACGTCGTAATCTGTCGTAATAGCGATCTTCGGGGGGACTGATGTAGCCGCTGTGGTAGGGCGGTTCAAAGAATGGTCCGTGTCTGGCACTGGTAAGGTCGCTCTATGCGCGTCTCCGCGTTGGCTGGCCGCTGGAGCAATGAAGTCGTGGGAATGTTTTATTAAAAACACGAGGCTCGAGAGGCCGCAGGCGACATATATACATCAATTGCGCGGTTGGTGGCACGACGACAGTGTCTGCGGATTGCGGACTTGAACGAGTCTGAAACATGGATGCAGACGAGAGTGGAGTCGGGCAGCGGGAGCGGAGGAGAGAGGTTTGAATGTGCTTAGAGGGGCGGATTAGCAGACTAAAAGACCGCTGCTAAGCGGAGTGAAGGATGATAAGAAGGGTGTATTAGTCAAAGTAAGGAATGTGGCGCATCAGGAGTTCAGGGCAGGCGTTCTAGAAATGCTGTGACCCGGTTGTCAAGTCCAACTCCTCGAGGCAGCACCTTGGCCGTCAAGACAGTGTCCCGCCGCCTCCCCCGCCGTCTTCCTCCTCGTCTTCATCGCCCACTCCGCGCTCGCTCGCTGGACTCGTCCTGCTCTCCAGGCTCGTTTGCACCATCCGTAGCCGTCACCGCAGCGTCCCTTCTTGTCGAGCCAGTTCTGCCCCGCTCGATATTAATCAGAATATCGCCGGTTCTTCCCCGTTCCCGCCTGCCGTGACCTCATTCCACTTCTCGCTGTACAAGCAAGGTGAGCGTCGATCCTTCAGATGGCGGCTTGCTCGTTTTGCGGCCGCACAGCCCGAGCACGCTTGGTCGGAGCGTGACACGCGAGCGCTGCATGGCATGTTCGCTCCGCCTGCCTGCCTCCAGGTCCAAGCGTAGCAGATATAGTGCTTATGCATCGTTCAGTCCCAGCTTCCCCACCTACGATATCTTAGACCTCCCGGCGAGCCTACGCGAGAACCATGCAGACGATCAAGTGTGTTGTTGTAGGAGATGGTGCTGTCGGCAAGGTGCGTCTTGTGCTCGTCCTCGTCGTTCGGGATCTCCTCGTCGCTGACGTAGAATACGCCGCGGGCTCCCACGACGCGTTCAACCACCGCCACAGACGTGTCTGTTGATCTCGTACACGACCAACAAGTTCCCCAGTGAATACGTCCCCACTGTGCGTACTCGCTCCCCTTCCATGCATCCGTACACGGTCCGAACGCGACGCCCTCGCGCCCCGTAGGTGTTCGATAACTATGCTGTCACCGTCATGATTGGCGACGACCCCTACACCCTCGGCCTCTTCGACACGGCCGGCCAGGAGGATTACGACCGTCTCCGACCACTATCATACCCTCAGACGGACGTGTTCCTCGTCTGCTTCAGCGTCACGTCCCCGGCGTCGTTCGAGAACGTCAAGGAGAAGTGGTTCCCCGAGGTGCACCACCACTGTCCTGGAGTGCCGTGCCTCATCGTCGGCACCCAGATCGATCTCCGGGACGACCCGCAGGTGCTGGAGAAGCTCGCAAGGCAGAAGCAGCGACCCGTGACCTCAGAGCAGGGAGAGCGACTCGCTAGGGAGCTCGGTGCGGTGAAGTATGTGGAGTGCTCAGCCCTCACGCAGAAGGGGTTGAAGAACGTTTTCGACGAGGTGCGTGCTGTCGTCCGACCTGCCTGGGCGCCGCGCTGACAGCGGTTGGGTTTCCGCAGGCGATCGTGGCTGCACTGGAGCCACCTGTCGTCAAGAAGAAAAATAAGTGCATCATCCTCTAATGCATGGAGACGACCACGACCGGGACCGGCCGCTTCGTCCGCACTGTCACGACCCTTGCACGTCCACCGCTTATGCATGCCCGCCCACGATGCTCGAGTCGTCGGAGATATATCGCGCACTTCTCTCTTCGCCAATCTATCGTGAACTCACTCTAAATACACACATCACCGCATCCCCCTCCCTCCCTCCTACCCTCTTATTTGTTGTTATGCGCTGCACCTACCGCTACCCCTCCCTCTCCCTGCCTGCCGTCGGGCGTGGTTGTTGCCCCAACTCTTCCCGCCACGTCCTCCATGCTTTGAGCACGGCTTCCTTCGTCTTTCCCTTCATGTTCCGTTCTCGACTTCAGTGTTGTGTAGTTCATACCGTTCAGAATTGGGTACATGGGGGATCTAATACCCGTGAGTTAGAAATCCCATTCGGGAGCATTTGTGCTTGTGTGTTCTGTTCGTGTTGCTTCGCGCGTTCGAACGGTCGTGCTTCCGACTTCCCGTCCAGGAACAAAACCACCGCTTCCAAGTTCTATCTCTGGCTCACCTGGACCACTCCCGATCATTTTGCCTGTTAGCTTTGAGCGTGGTTTCGGAGTGTCTTGTACTCTTATTCCTCGTTCCTGGTCGCTCAGGGCTTCTCAGCGCAGACCGGTCAATGCGGAATCGGCGTGGCAGAACGGGGAATGTGCGGGATGTCTGCTTCGATCTGTTTCATGCCGTGGTACAGCGCTGTTCTTTGAATCCAAGAATTCAGGGATTGCTCACTGCTCAGGGCCCGGCTAGAAGTTTACGCGGGAGAAGGGGCCGTTTCTCAACGAGTCTGCTGACTGCGATCCCCGTTGCTACTGACCTGCCGTGGCCTTACCCCGGATGTTATTGCAATGGTTGGGACGCCGGTGACGAAGGTGGCAGCCCAAGTAAGTTAAGCTTACTCTATGAGAGGGTTTCCTTTGGGCCTTCTCAGAGTGCTCCCAGCGGTGTAGGGTGGGGTAAGCTGAGCTCTGCGGCCAGTCTCGAGCTCGGTCGTGGTGAGTTGGTCTGATTGCTCCTTTGGGTACCGCGGATTAACGAATCGACTCTCAGATTTGCTTGGCCATGTCATACTTCTCCACATTGTGCACAGCAGGGCCTCCGTACTCACGAGCAACGGTCAACGATCCTGCTCATCGACCACCACCTTCCCCGCACCATGTCCACCCATCCTGAAGCTTTTGTGCTCCTGCACATCCCGGAGGTGATCCTCTCGACCTCCAGCACCAGCGAGAGCGGCACCCTTGCCCTCGAATGCGTCACCCTCGCCCCAGATAGCGCAGACAAGGACGCCCCGCTCGCCGCCTCGCTCTCTGCGGCCGACCGCTCCCTCATCCTCGTCCTCCGTCTAGGGGCGCTCGAACTCCCGCTCGACCCCGCGCGGCCGATATCGCTGCGCATCGCGCGCGACGGGACCCGCACATACACCTTCCGCTCCGCCACTGCGGACGCAGCTGTAGAGGAGAAGCTCGAGCATGCGGCGGACGACCCCACGGCCACCTGGTGACGGTGCCCGTCCCGTCGAGGCCGGACCCGCACCGCGCGGAGACGGTCGAGGCACTCGACCACATCCTCGCGCAGTACACCGACTTCGACTGGGAGACCGAGGGCGGCGCGCACCATGGCGCCCCGCCGCACCCGCACGACGAGGAGGTGGTGGCAGCCCCGGCGCCGCGCGCGGACGCGCCCCCGGAGGAGCTGCGCGGGAAGATCGTGCTCATGGACGAGGAGTCGGGGGAGATCGTCGGCGAGCTCCCGAATCGCGTGCGGATCAAGGAGGACCCTGCGCTCGCGGACGCGGCATACGGGAAGGCGAAGGGCGGGGAACCGGCGCCGGTGATGCTGGAGCTGCCGGAGGATGTGTACGATGCGTACACGGGGGCGGGGACGAGCGTCGTGCCGTACGCGGAGCGCTCGGAGCTGGACGAGGCGAGGGAGATATTCGTGCGCGCGATCCCCCCCGAGGACCAGGACTGGCTGACGAAGTCTGCGACTTTGATCAGGTGCGTGGTTGCGGAAGTCCTCAGATTCAGGCCGAGAGACCGGGTTGTTGAGAGGACTTGCGATTTGATTTCAGCCATGCGATCTCTTCGTCGACTTCACTGTTGCTGGGTGGGTTCACGTCTGCTACGAACTACTACATCAATCACTCGGCGCCCGCCCCGACCCCGAAGGACGGTACACCTCCCCCGCCGCCTCCGCGGGCGCTCTTGTGGCTCTCGCATCCTCGCACACAGTCTACCCTCTCGCGCGCGTACGCGATCAGTGGTCAGGCGGTCAAGGTCAGCGCCAAGACGGTCGATATCGTTGAGGGCCTCATCAAGCGGGCCGTGGGGGCTGCCCCAGCGGACAAGCCCAAGGCCCCACCAGTCCCGCCCCGTCTCCAGTCCTCTTCATCAGCGCCAGCTACCTCAGGCCTGTATGCAAACCCTCCGACGTATCCTGGAACAACAGACGGGAAGCCGCCTCTGCCACCACGACACAGCGCGAGCGCGGCGCCCACTCTGGGATCAGGCCCCGCACCTCCGCTACCGCCGCGGGGCAAGTCTCCGGTCCCTGGAAGCACGCCCGGAGCGCCTGGCACCTCTGCCCCTGCGGGCTCAGTCAAGCCCCTCGGGACGCGCGGGAAGCTCGTGCTGAGCGCGAACCTGATCCTCGCGACGGTGGACGACTCGATCCGCCGGACGTGGGACGTGGGCAGCGAGCAGGCCACGGCGGTCGTCGCGCACAAGTACGGGCCGGAGGCGGGCAAGTCGACGCACCTCGCGGCGCACACGGCGAAGAACGTGACGCTGGTGTATATCGACATGCGGGGGTTCGCGAGGAAGGCGTTGATTAGGCGGGCGGGGAAGCATTGGGTCAAGGCGAGGTTTGGGGGCGGGGGCGGGAGGGAGATGAGTGGGCTAGTCGTGGACAAGCAGGAGCAGGATAAAGCTAAGCAATGAGCGGTAGATGCGGGAAGTTAGAAGTGGGGATATCATCGGGACTGTGTCACGGATTAGGAGCACATTCGCGGTGTACGAGCATTTGTACGTTGAAGAACAACATCGGATTAGATCATAATACATCGACCAGCCAACGTTGACACCAAATAGTGCCGAGAAGCACCGGGGGTATAATGCTACATTGTTTGACAAGATTGTCTATTGCTATATGCTGTCCTGGGGAGCATCGTTCACAGATCGAACTCGAAGTCTGAATCGGAATCATCTCCCTTCTTCCCTCTCAGATTCTTCTGCGGTTGGGCGTTCGTCCTCGTGCTCGCGGACCGCATCCGGGATGATGGATCATCGTCCTCGAGGTCATCCAAATCCGAGCCGGAATCATCGCGATCCCTGTCCTCATCTGGCGGCCTCCGCTGCTGCGGGATAATCGCCCCCGCCAAGATGAGTACTGCCTCAAGTTCTGCGGCACTGTGAGCTCCTGTGACGTTGGATCTGCGGTATGGACTGCGCGCACCTTCAATACGCCGCTCACGGTCGGCACCCCAAGCGACGAGCTGGTTGAGCACCTCGCCCTTGCGATATATGATGAGCATGGGTAGCCGCGCGTCGGGGAGGTTGGGTATGCATTTGTCTCCTACGATGGAGACGAATTTCGTGTGTGGATGTCGTTGTGCGAGGACGGTAATTTGCTCCTTCGCTCGATCACTGTGTGGGATCCTGTCTCCGAGGGATGAATCTCCGAACGAGAGGCGAACGATCGTGCAGATTCGTTAAGACGCACCCATCCTTGTATAGGAAGACAACAACGCCCGTGCCGCGCTCGATCGCGTCGCCCTCTTCGTTGACCTTGCTGGCCTCGGTGATTTCGCGGGTGTAGTCTTCCCGGGAGATGGGGTAGACCCGCCCAAAGCGAGCCATCTCCATCTTCCGTGCCTCTTGCAGCTTCTTGCGCCGGATCATGTCTAGAAGGCGTTCGGTCTCGTCATCCGGGGCGTCTGACGCTAACTCTCTCAGTTGTGCTGCGGTATAGTGGGCATACTTCTCCTCGAGGGTCGGTGAAGGAGGTGGGGAAGGCTCCCGGGGTGTCGGAGGTCGCGGGGGAAGGATTCCGTGCTTGCGCAACGCATCGTTACTGGCCAAACGTGTCAGATATACACCCCGTAGCATGAATAGGGGAGCTCACAATTCTGTATCTTCGTTGGGGTTGATTGCCATGGTGGTAGAAGGGGATGAAGTGCTTGCTCAAGCCTTTTAGTTCTGCGGACCGTAAACACACTTGAGTTCCGGGCGTCCGGGCCTGCTGCGGCAGGTGGTCAGCGGGCCGCCGCAGCGAGCTCTTGCCCATCGCCCTTGCATCGTTCCCACCTTGCTCCCATCTCCTTCCTCCTTGGACCCAAGGTTTTCAATACCTGGTGCTTCGCTCATGCACCTACACCACCACCACCTTCTCTAGCTCTCGCAGACATGTCTGTCGCTCTGGATGAAATTAGCGACACCATTCTTCCCGCGGCGGTACCAGGAAGAGATCTTCGTGCGGGCCCAGCAGGGGAATGTCATCGCGGCTCTGGATACTGGCAGTGGGAAGACCCTCATCAGTACGCTCCTGATCAAGTGGATGTCCGCGCAGGCCACCGTGGACCACAAGATCACTGTGTTTCTGGTCCCAAAGGTCGCGCTCGTGCAGCAACAGGGCGAGTTCATCGGGAAGCAGACGTCCTTGCGTGTCAGCCAGTTCTCGGGAGCGACGGCTCGCGACATGGGCGACCGCGCTGGTGGAAGGAGGAGTTCGAGGAATCGGACGTCTTCGTTATGACGGGTGCGCATCGCAGTTTGTGTGGTTAGATGCGCAACCTCACGGTAGACCTTATGCAGCCCAGATCCTGCTCAATCTCTTGACACACTCTCATTTGGCGATGAACAAGGTGCGTTGATTCTCTGCGCTAGTAGAACATCATCGTTATTCCCCTCCGCCACAATATCTGCCGTGGTTTAGTGAATCTCGCTTCTGAGCGTGGGTTCAGAGATAGGCGTACACTAGTGACAGATTTATGCCTTTCTGTTCCTGCATGTCGACCCTTTCCGAGTCAAGCATCTGATACCTCAACCTCCAGATTTCACTGTTAGTATTTGACGAATGCCACCACACGCGGAAGAATCACGCATACAATGGCATCATGCGGGAGTACTTCCAAACTGCCACCGAAGGCCGCCCAAAGGTGTTCGGCATGACGGCTTCTCCGATATGGAATCCGAAGAATGCGGCGGATTCCCTCGCCACGCTAGAGCGAAATCTCGACGCGAAGGTCATCGCCGTGAAGGAACATGCTGACGAATTAGCTGGACACTCTCCGCGACCAGAAGAGGTGACTGGATATGCTATTATTGTCCCGGATGCGATATTGATGATACATCTAGCTCATGGAAGTATACCCAATGGCACCAATTCAATACCCCGATTATCCAAACCGGTCTCTTCGCTTTCGCTTGAACCTCGACAATACCCCTCCCGAGATCGGACTTCCTGTCGAGAAAATACTGACAAGATATGACGTGACGTACTATAGCCTGGGCCCCTTCGGCGCGGAGCTATTTCTCTACACCGAGATGAAGCAGCGTGTCACCCAGCTCATCAGAGACGCGATCGAGTCTGCCATGGAGGTACTGACTGCTGACCAGTACGCGCGGATCGTCGAAGGGGGATCTCTCACGGAGGTCCCGGGCGCAGTCCATCCGAAGCTCAGAGAGTTTGAGCGCATACTCTCTGAGTTTCGCGACGACTTCGACGACCCGCCGGACGGCGGGCTCCCACGTCCGATCCCCTTAGCCTGGTGCACGCCGAAGGTGACGGCTTTGACTCAAATTCTATTCAATCGTTATACCTCGACCTTCCAAGGAATTGTCTTTGTAGAACAGCGGCATATAGCAACCTGCCTGGCAGCTATGTTGCGGCGTATTCCCCTCCTGGGCCATATCATCAAATGCGGGCAGCTCGTAGGGCATGGCGCAACTGCCATGACGAAGTCTCACCTCAAGGGGATGGCGATACGCAGCCAACAAGACACGGTGCAAATGTTCCGAGACAGACAGCTGAATATCTGTATGTGACCCACATTTGGACACTTCAAGATTTCCCTAACTTTAACTAACACAGTGGTTGCGACCTCCGTTGCGGAAGAGGGTCTTGATTTTCCTGTATGTCTTCCAGTTCTTGAGGCTTGCATCCACGTTACTTCGTCCAACGGACATCCCGCTATCGCCCGAGAGTTATTAGTATGTGTCTGTTCGGTCACGTACAAGTAACACTCGATCGGTCATAGGACGTCCCAGTGCTTCTGGGGGCGGAGTAACGTGGATCCATGCCTCTGCCTCTATGTAATCCTCTTACACCGACATGCTCTAGGCCTGTGACCTTGTGATTCGTTTCGACCCGGTCCAGCATATGGTCGGATACCTCCAGTCGCGTGGTCGTGCGCGACAGAAGTCCTCTACGTTCATCATCATGGTTCAGGAAGGTTCCCAAGCTCAGGCCGAGCGGTATCTGGAGTTCTTGAAGTCTGAGCCTCAGCTGAAGAAGGTGTATCAGCAGCGGGATCTTGTACCCGCGATGGTCGTGGAGGAGGACGATGAGATGGATGCGCCGGATCCGGACGATCTTGCTCAACGGGAGCGATATGTCGTCCCATCTACTGGCGCCACTCTCACGTACACTTCCGCTATCTCCTTGGTCAACTATCTCTGTTCTCTGATACCTCGCGATCGGTTCACGCCCATGCACGTGCCGCGGTATACAGGTGACTATGCCGCCACCATCCACCTCCCCTCCAGCCTACCTCTCCCTGCGCACTTGCTTCAATGTGAAGGTCCTACCAAACGGTCCAAGAAGGAGGCCAAACGTGCTGCTGCGTTCCTTGCCGTGAAGCGTCTGCATGCCCTCAACGTCTTCGACGACTACCTTCTCCCCGCCAAGAGTCCTCGTGCTGCCGAGAACGAGGACTCAGACGGTATCCCTATCATGAATGTCGCTGATATTCCCGACATCCTCAACGTCCGGATTCGCGATCCTTGGGTCCAGAACTCCACGCTTTGGCTCCATGTGGTCCGCCTGGACGGCATCCCCGCTGCTGGCCTCGTCACCGGCACAGCGCTCCCTCCCGTGGATCTAGTGGCTAGCCACCTCTTCATCTCGACGGATGAACCGGTGGAGGTCGTTCTGGATCCGCGGCATGCCTGGAGCCAGCGTCGCGCGATTGAGGACTACACAAGGATGGGTCTCTGGTGGTGCATCACTGGAAGAGGAATCACTCTCCCGCTGACCTGCTACCTGGTCCCTATCACTCGTGGCCTGAAGGTCGACTTTGATGCGATCGAGCTCGCCGTCGCGCATCCCTTTGGGTCGTACAACTGGGAGGACGTCGGGGAGGAGCACTACGGCCATGTCATATTCATGAACAACAGGGAGTTCGGACATCCACTGCTCCTCCACCGGCTACGGCCAGATGTTACGCCCTCATCGAAGCCTCCTCTTGGCTCCAAGGAATCTGCGTACCCGACTTACCGCGACTACTGGCTGTACAAGTACACACGGAAGGGGCATACACCCAAGATATCGCTCGATGGACCTTGCGTAGAAGGCGTAGTCCTGTCTCGTAACGCGGCCGGCGTGTATTCGCTGGACAATCATCTCTTGCTGTCTCGTACATCTGATCAGGAGGGCTCTACCGTCATCTTTCCCATCGAACTATGCAGATGGGCTCTCATGCCAGAGCTCGTCTACAAAACCTTTTTCGTTCTCCCACAGCTATGTCGTCGGCTGACAGATGTCTGGCGCGCACGGGAGGTCCGCTCAGCGCTCAAGCTCCCTCCCATCGTCGACGATCTCCTCATCCAAGCGATCACCCTTCCCAGTGCGAACACAGGGTTTAACAACCAGCGGCTCGAGACGTTCGGCGACGCCGTCCTCAAGCTCTGCACTGTCGTCCACCTATACAACAAGTTCCCACATCGCCACGAGGGCCAGCTCGACAGTCTGAAGCGCATGTCGATCGCGAACCGGACGCTCCTCGCGCGCGCGCTCGAGAATACCCTGGAACGGCACCTCACGCCGGAGACGCAGAGCATGCGGACGTGGAGGTACGTCGCCGCCTCGGAGGACGAGCTGTTCGCGGTGCGCCCGCGCCGGACCGCGCTCAGGCAGTACCCCCGGCGGAGCTTGCAGGATTGCATGGAGGCGATCCTCGGCGCAAGCTTCGCCACGGGTGGGGTCGAGATGGCGCTCCGGGCGGGGACCGCGCTGGGTCTGTCCTTCGGCGGGGCGGCGCCGTGGTACGTGCGGTATTCGGGTACGTTGACGGAGGCTCCGGCAGCCCCGCTGTTCGCGGGGCTGCAGGAGGCCCTGGGGTATACGTTCAAGCATGGGCACTTACTGTTGGAGGCGATGACGCATCCGTCGTTCCGTTCTACTGACTGCTCCTCGTATCAGCGTCTCGAGTTTCTGGGAGACGGTGAGAGCATTCCTTTGCGTGTAGTCGTCGAAGGTTGGGGGCTGATATTGTTATTTCGTAGCGTTCATCGATATGGTGGTGACAGAGTATTTGTACAAGAAGTTCCCTACGGCGACGTCCGGCCAGCTGTCATGGGCACGCTCGCGCGCTGTCTGCAGCCCTGCGTTCGCGTCGGTGGCCGTCAAGCGGTTGGGGCTGCACAAGCTGCTTCTTATCAACAACGTCGAGCTCAGCACTGCGATCAGCATGCATGTTCCCGTCCTGGAGGAGATCTCCGACGAGGATATCGTTCTTCACGGATGGAAACATGACCCGCCCAAGGCCCTGAGCGACGTCCTCGAGAGCGTGTTCGGCGCGCTCTTCGTGGACTGCGACTACAACTATGACAAGGCTGCGGTGATCACGGAGATGGTCCTTGAGGACCTGCTCGCTGTGCTGAGGCCTGACTTGCCGAAGGATCCGGTGTCAGAGCTCATGGTGTGGGTCGCGCAGGCTGGTTGTCGGTGCGCAAGCTTTGCGTAAGTCGGTCGCCTCGTTTAGCAAAGAATAGTACTAACGGGGAGGACAAATGGAACAGGAAGGGGCAGAGCCGACCGGAAGTCCGCAGGTACGACACCGTATCCGTTCTCGTACATGGCACCACCGTCGCGGGACCCGTCGCCGCGCCGAATTTCTCCATGGCGAAGGGTCTCGCGGCGGAGCGTGCTCGCACCGTGCTTTCCGATCCCGCGTCGCTGCATTACCTGTCTCGCATGTGCGTCTGTCCACGGAAAGGCGCGGCGGCGAAGCCGCTGCCGCCCGCACTGCCTCTGGACGTGCCAGATAAGAAGGAGCTGAACGACGAGACGGACGAAGGGTTCGCGATGCTTGCGCAGATCCTGGTAGACGAGATCGAGGACCCTACTCCGTCGTCAGAGGAGGACAACGATTCTGGCGAACAGACGGACGAGGACTGGGACGAGGAACTAGAGGTCGAACGGATGATGGACGTGGACCCCTGTCCGATCGCAACATGAGGTGGATCCCGCAGGACGTGGATGTAATGTACGCTAGCAGGGCTCGATCTGTGTATCGCTAGGTTTGTTCGTTCTGTACTTCCTGGATTATGTATTCGCTAGCCTATTCCCTCTGCTGTTCTGGTAAATGTAGCAGTGCTATCACCAACAAGTGCTTCTTCGGCTGCAACCTTGCTTCATGACAGAGCCAGCCCCTTGTGCGCAGAGCCCACAGTCTGAGGGCGGCACACCATGTACCGCAAGACCCTGTGCCTACACAAGATCTATCTATGTGTATGTAATTTCGGACGTATACTCCAAGTCAAGACAGTGATATAATACAGCAGTGGGCATCGTCTCCTCAGCGTTCAATCGCGAGAGATACTCGGCGACGGTAACGAAGACGTCGTACGACAAGAAGGGCAGGCGAACGCGATGAGCTCCTGTAACGACCGCGTAGATTACAGAGACCAGATGGTGTGCGAAGTGACATCCGACATCACATCCTCGTCCGTGATTTGACAATGACATGTGCGGGACTTTAGGCTTCCTCGACGCTGACTTCGTCGCCGGCGTCGTCGAGGAGTTTCAGTACGACAGGCCCGTCCACCAGCTCCCGCAGACCCTGAAGAGTCGCCTGTCTCGCTGCGTGGCTCGGCCAGAAAGCGCGGGACTGCAACGCAGGCTCCTTGCTCTCCACCTTCTCGCTCGACCCACTGCCTGGTTCGT
Source organism: Ganoderma boninense (assembly GCA_002900995.3). NCBI lineage: Eukaryota > Fungi > Basidiomycota > Agaricomycetes > Polyporales > Polyporaceae > Ganoderma > Ganoderma boninense. The sequence goes on from CM035306.1 coordinate 1,094,568, forward strand.
TGCCGCCGCGCTCACCGCCCCCGCCCGTCTCCTCCTTGGGGCGTACTTGGTCCTGCTGCATGGCATCCGTCGTCGCGGCGCAGGTGCCATCTGAGTCGGCGGCGAGCGTTGCTGAGCGGAGGGAGATCGTCAGGTGGGTGAGGCGGGTTCCGGCAGCAGCTCTGCCCGTAAGGGCCTGTTGGAGGACACCGCAATCCTGAGTGAAGGACTTGTCGACCTTGGTGCCAAAGTCCGAGTCCGGGCCCGTGTCCAAGCACATTATTTCTCTGGAACTTGGAGGCGGACAAGAGATGACGAGCTCAGCAAGATTGCAGCTGGGCAGGTAAGGGCCGTGGGGGTCGTCAAGCCCCCATACGTAGCCATGTTCTTGCCAGGGATGCAATGTCGGCTCCAACAAGACCCCCGTGTAGTGCAGATCCGACCCACTGACGTCAAGCTGCACCAGGTGGGGGAAGGCTCGGAGGCTGACGCTCTTCATAAGCACGCAAGGGTCCGTCACGCACAGTTCGAGATGCGTGATTGGCGCGTTCTCTCCAAAGATCGAGATGATGATCCTTGAATCGGCACGCAGGCTGTCGATGCGGAGACGTTCCATACCGCCTGCAAAACACTGCGTGCGATAGTCCTGGTACTGGTCCGTGACGCTGTATGAGGACTCTTTCAACTGCGTTAGACACGCACGATCCACGGTGTCGAGTATTGGGTGGAGCTTCATGCCTAGGTCGATGTTTGAGGGTGTGGGGAAGAACCGGGTGATGTTGATACAAGCAGCCTGTGGCAGCTGTACCCACGAAAGAATACGCGGGACGACGTGGTCGCACCCCTCGAGTTGCAGGTGACGTAGGGAGAAGAGCTCCAAAGGCTCTAAGGGCGTAGCATACGGATCCTCTCTGACAATGCCTGTCGGCATAATTTCGAGAACCTCCAGACGACCACAGTGTGGCTCCAAATGCAGTCCTTGGGGTCTCCCGAGAACGACTGTTGGTAAGTTGAATTGAATGTCGAGATGTGGGGGCTTTATGATCATGACTTCCACCCTCAAATGCGTGAGCGGTACGTCAGAAAACCGTCCGACCATGCTGTGCGGACAAGTAAGGCGAGAGAGCCTGGGGAGAGCGTCGCTGGACAGCATGGGGAGCTTACCCCATGCGGGGGAAAGATCGCTCCGCATGAGGTCGACGTATCCCGACCCCCGGAACAGGTTCCATTCTTCCTCCGTTACGGCTGGCCGAATCGTCAACGTCTCCAGGTTCGGCATGCCAGAGAGGAGAACGGGCCACAGCCCGTCACGGAGGTCGAGCCTGCTAACGGCGACACACAACGAGGCAATGCTGCTGGAGTAAGGGGTCACCGACTGGGCGATCGCAGGGGGGAATAGAAAGAACGTTGGCTCGATTGTATGAGAGTGCTGAGTGGAGCGGGAGAGGAGGGCATCAATGAGGGGTAGCTCACTGCGCACAAACTCCCTCTTCTCCTGGAGCTGAGAGTTGGCCACGGCGTCCGCCCAGAATTCAGGTCTGTCGAGGAGGATGGAGCGCCAGAGACGGCAGACGTGGGGGAGGCGCAAGCTGTCCCAATCTTGCCAGCAGTCTGCAAAGACCCGCTCGAGCACCTCTGTGGGAAGGCGGTGGATGGGTGCGGCCAGATTATGGATAGCGAGAAGGGCAAGTGCAAACTTGCGGTATTCGTCGGCCTTGGCTGCGGTCCATGCCTGGATGTCCGAGATGGTGGCGAGGGTGGAAAAGATCCCGCGATCGGTGGTTGGAAGGCTTTGAAGATGAGCTGAAAGGTCTGAGAGGCGAGGAATGTTGCGCAAGGGGTCCATAACAGTGTTCCGAACGACCTACAGATCCGAGGGTTAGCCGGTTGTGGCTCTCCAACGGTGAATGCGAAACTCACAAGTCGAAAAGAGATTGGGGGCGAGGTGGAAGAGGAGACGACAAACTGATGGTTTGCACGGGAATACTAGGGCCAGAGGTAGAGCGGAAAATTGAGTTTACTCGACTCAACAGTGATTGAGTTCAAGATGCATCCAGCCGCCACCGGTCACCCCGCCGATTCGGCCTGCCAACTCCCCGTTTGGCCATCCGACCGCGTGGACGGGTACACTGTACCCCTAATTTCTTTCAATTGTCCAGTTCGTCCGAGCCCCTTGATTCAGTCGCGGACAATCTGGACAGGAAAACGATCGCCTCAATGGCAGTGACTGGGAACCTTGTCTCAAGTCGGACGTTGCAAAAGGACGTTGCAAGTACGTGCATGGATATATAATGTATCACAGAACTGGCGACGCACATCAACCATCAGACTCAGAAGGAAACTGATTGCAGTACCGATGTCTACGCTACTGATGTAACGTAGCCGTAATCGCTGCAATGACTGCATTCAGAACCAGAATCCATCGGAGCAACAATTTGGGCAACGTACCGTCCAACAACAATGGCGCGCTCACCATTTTCTGAAAAGTACTCAAGGCAAAGTCTCACCAGGGGCATCGTTGCCAGGTCCGCCGATCGCCAAGCACCCTCCTGTCGCTCGAACTTCCAGGTCCTTCCGATTCAAACCCTCTGGCCAGCACCAGGAGGAGCTGTCGGATGCGCAGAAGGTCGGATCACGATGCCGTCGTTGATGATAGCCCTGAAAGGGGTTCTCAGTTCCCAGCACATTGCGAGCATCTCCTCGCTGAGCATCCCACGGTCGGGATGATTGGAGGCGCGGTAGACGGCGCACTGTGCGCCCAATAAAAAGCTCGTGCCTTCTGCGACAAACACGACGTGGATGAGTCCTGCTGGCGGCGCCGTGCTAGCCGAGTCTCCGCGGAACCCTGCTCGTGCCGCAGCATCGACGTCCGGCCGCATGCCTTCCAGCTATTCCGGGGAGAGCAGGGGAGTAGTATGGAGGTGTGACGTGCAGACGCTCAACGCTGTCGCGGGACTCTTATCGACGGCGGCAGACTGGGAGGTGCATGTCGATGCGACACGGAGTCGGAAGACGAACACGTGGCCCAGTTGAACGTTTGAGTCAACACCTCCCCCGCGACACAGTACTTAAAGAATGCACGAGGATCGACAGGCCGTACTTGTGGATGCCAACATATGTCCTAGACTGACCGGGGTTGTATATCCTGTAACTTCGTGCAACCGTGAAGTCTGATTGTCCACTTGAGGATCGCGACTGCAGCACAACACCCTACTTAGTGTGTCAGCATATCAGTCGGCAGTGATGCACACGGCTCAAACACAAAAAATCGAGTTCTAGCCCAATACACCTGTGCAAAGGGAGCAATAGCCAGATGTAAGCGTCGCCACAGCCAACAGGTACGGCTGAGGGACTGCATGCACGCCACAGTCTTCCTTAGCTTATGATCGCTGCGATGAATAACCGCCGATATACCGTAAACTCCATCAAATGTACGATTAACATGCGACAGACACAAACTCCTAGGATAGCCGCACTCAGCATGTTCCAGACAACACGTGAATCAAAGTACGCACCATACTACTACCAACAGCGGAACGGTCGTGCTCACCATGACCAGAAGTGCGTCCATAAATCCGTCGGAGAAAAGGGGGTTTGAGGGGTGACTCCATGGTGGGGCATCAGTTCTTTCACCGTCCGCCACGCTCTCCGATCCCGATGCCACTTCCACCTCTTCCGTGTTTGTATCAGCGTCCCAGATTCGGGAGGAGCGAGACCCCGCGGGTCCGCCGGCGGATGGAGCACAATCCCGTAATTCATGAAGGTCATGAAGATCTGGCTCATCTCCTTGAAGACGGCTGCCATCGCCTCGCCGGGAGGTGCGTCGTCGGGATGGTGGGAGGCGGGGTAGACGCTGTACTGTGTCGAGACCATGAACGACGCGCCGTTCACTATCCACAGGATCGGTATCGCGCCCGCCTCCTCCTGGTCTTCGGGGAGGCCGGGAGGTCTGAAGTCGGCATCCGGTGGTGAGTTCTCGTCCCGTTGGTAGGTGGAGGAGAAGTCCTCCCGGACGAGCCTGGCTTCCTTGAGAATGAAGGCCGTGGCGGGGTTTCCGTCTATCGGCTGCGAGGTGCACTCTTCGGGAGTGCGTTGCGAGACCATGAAGAAGAGGAAGACGCGGCGCTCGCGTATGCTGGCCTCGACGCCACCGGCGATGCGAAGCATGGAATGGAGATACACCGAAATGGAGTAGCTGTGGATTCCAGCCCAGTCCCTGATCGCGTGGCCGAGTGCGAGTGGTGTTGCGTAACCTGCAGCGTCCGCGGAGCTCCCTGAGGCTTGCGTGTCCTGATTGCGACATAACAGTCTGAGTGATTATACATGTTAGCGGCAGGGTTAGAGTGTATGCCAGCGCAGAATGGCAAGAGGGGCTTGCCTGTGGGCCGGCCACGCCGCTGCCTGGCACTCTCTTCCACAGTAAATGGTGGCGTTGCAGCCGCGACACCGTTTGAGTGCTCCACCTCGAGGTGCAGCACGATTGCACCACGCGCATACTTTGCTGCTCCGAAAGAGTTCGGAACCGTAGGGCGTGGCGTAGTCCTCCACTGGCATTGCAGCGACAAGAAAGTCTGCCACGATAAACAGCCCATAATGAGATACGTCAGATATTTCAACATCAAATGGATAGGTATTGTGTTCACTTACTTTAAGTCTCGGGATGCAAGTGTTCCTGTTGTCTCTTAACTACGATGTGGTTCAACGGCTTGGAGGGGCTCGTGGCCGTCGAGGATGAAGGGACGCTGCCCGATTGGTCCACGGAATGATCCGGGTTTCAGGGGAAGGCGCTAAACGCCCCACATAGGCGCTATTGGTTCGAGCGGCGAGCTGTGGCGAGTCGATGGCGACTTGACTGCAAATTCGTCAACGCAACTGGAAGCTTTTGTCAAGAGTTGCGCAACTGTGACCTGTCGGTGGTTTGTGTGGACAAGTTAAGTATACGTTGAGATTTACCATCTGTCACAGCAGTGCTGATATTGGTCTTCACAGTGACTATATTCAAGTTGTAACGGCAGCGCGATGGTCACCATCTCCAGAAACGCGTCCATAGGTCCAACACGGGAAGGGCAGTCTCGAAAACTGGGATTCCCTCTCTCCGCATCATTATCCCCATAAATATCCTCGACCACGTCCGAATCTCCTGCCACTTCCAGCCTTTCCTCATGCGCACCATGTTCCCGGGGACAGGCGGGGCTGGACGCCCCGGGGGCGGAGGCGGGAACACAACGCCGTTGTTGACGAAAGTCGTGAAGAGGCGGATCAAGCCTCGGAAGGCGGCGACTGTCTCTGCGTCGAGGGGCACGTCCTCCGGGTGTCGGACGGCGTTGTACACGGGGAAATGTGAGGAGGCCACGGTCGTCGCCCCCTCCGCCAGACACACGATGGGCAACAGCCCCGCGGGTGTCGTCTCCGCCACGTCCCCACAGAACCCTGGCTCTCCGAGGACCCCGCCCGCGAGCTGCCGATAGTCGGGCAACCACGGCGCCTGTTCCACAACGATGAGCCTCGTGTCACAGAGCGCAGTGAACTTCAGCCCTGGGTTGTCGTTGGGCGGGGCGTCGGCGGGGCACTCTGTGGATAAGTGGAAGATGATGACCCGGCCTAGGCGCAAGTTGGCTTGGACGCCGCCGGTGAGGCGCAGGAAGGTGTGTGCAAGGATCGTCAGTGCGTAGAAGCAGCGGCCCGGGAGTGCGACGCTCGCCCTCAACACTATTGCCATGTTCAAGGAGCGAAGCTATTTACAACTTCAACTTGTTGGCGATTCTCGTCCAGTGGATACCGGTCCTGCGCAACACAGTGCGGCGCGAACATGGTCAGCGGACACTGGCCGTGACAGGCGCATTCATGCTGGCGCGACGCCTCCAGAAGGGACGCTCCAGTCTTCGCGCGCGAACAGGACTCGAGGACATTGCGAAGACCTTGGAAGACGTCCTCCGTGGCGCCCCAGGGTGGCGTCCGAGGCTCAACTGGTCACGCGTTGGAACAAGGCAGCAAGACATGGATTCGACTCCAGAAAGCTTCATCCACACTGCAAGCAACGTCGGAAACTCGACATCGTCGTCTTAACAGCACTGTTGGTGCACAGCGATCAGCAAAACAGCTGGCTATCCACGGAATGCAGACGTATGGAGCCAAACTTGATCATCCATTGGTCGCGCCCCGCCAGGTGCGACGTGCCCTTCGTGATCGTCCTTTCGTGACCTTTCCAGTCGTCGTGGTCTCCGTCGCGGGAACCCAGGATCACGATGTGCGCAGCCTCGAGGGATGGCATGGCTTCAAGACGATCGATGAGCGCGTCCATATTCAAAGTCTGCAGCGAGAGCTCCCCCGGAGTGAGAGGCGTTGAGGTGGGCGCAGGTGGCTCAGGCAGGCCCTGTCGTCGGGCTCGAATGCGGTCGATGGTAGTTGCCTTCCGCGGGGTCGCGTCGAGGCTGGACGTCTCGAACCGCAGCTCGAGGAACTTGAGAGGCAGGCCAGTCAGGACCGCAATCAGGTTATCCTGCGTTATCGGAAAGTCTGTGAGCTACGCCGTGGGGGATGCCCTGAGGAGAGGAAGACGCACGATAAGAATGCTCAGGTCCTTCTCCCGATCGTTCATGCCAAAGTAAATGTGCACATTGAGGTTGATGAGATTCGATGCGCCCTCGTCCTGCAGCATGGCGATGAAGCCTTGGTCAGCGTCGCCAAGCATTGCGCTGGTCATCGCGAGCTTCAGGTGGAGCGGCCGTGCATACTGCAACACCGTCGCAAGCATCTCTTTCCGTGGATCGTCATCCAGCATGTCATCGAGGGTTATACGCTGAACGTGCGAGGTGAGACCTATGGCGTAAAGATCAATGAGGCACCCGTAGAAATGCTCGAGATGTGCCCATATTCCGCAGGAATTGACGCCGGCGCGCTGTTGCGTTACGTTCACGGCGTGGCTCTCGTGTAAGGCTTCCAAGATGAACATATCCACGTTGTCGCCATGGTGCGTGGGGTGAATGTAGAAATCGGTGAGGTTAGGGAAGGCGCGGATAAAGGCGTCTACGCGGAGGAGGAAGCGGTGGAGGTGGATGGAGAACTTGCGCATGTTTGGATAAACTTTCGTTGGCATGACGGCCAGGTCACTGGCAGGATTGATGTACCATGATACGCATACTAAGACCTCGAGGGTTGGTGCGAAATTTTCGAGGAGCATCGTTGGATGGTACCGTTCCGAGGCGTCGTTTTCCAGGGAGTCCCAGAACATCTGTTCAACGTTCGAGAGAAAGTCAAGACGCGCTGATATGAGGGGAGCGTGAAGTCCACGTAAAAGTCCGCAAGCTTTCTGTGTTACTCCAGTGAAGTCGATGTGTCGCAAGGTGGTGAGGGTACCAAATGTGGTGGTGAAAGCGGGGTGGATGTCGACGAGTTGTTCCGCCTCGGCTAGCCGCAAGGACTCGACGCTAGTCAGGAGCGGCATAGTCTCGATAAGCTCTTGAATAACATCGTAATGGATAAAGAATTCCGTAAGCTCCAACTGCCTCAGGTATCGACAGCGAGACGAATTGTCAGCGTGCAAGAATATGAGAAACGAGGTGAGCTGTTCCGCAGTGGAGATGATGACCGGTTTCTTGAGAGCGATTTTAGGCCCCTCGTGATAAAGAACCCGGCAGGTTGCGATGAGCTGTAAGCTATCTTGCGCAAACCAAGATAGCGAAATGATATGCAACAGGACGTCGTAAGTGAGCTTCATCAGACCCAACGATAGAGAGCCTGAGGAGCGATTACGTGTCACTACATTTTCAATATTATTAGTCCTAGTAGTCATGGTCTAGCCCGTCTCGAAAACCGTGGACGTACCAGTTCTCCAGTATTACCGATCAGATATCAGAGACTTGGGGCAGGTGTAGCAGATGGGAAACGAAGGATGTGGAACCGCGTATAGGACACGGCAAAAGGTGGTAGAAGTTGAACGTTGAGTTTCGGACGCGCCCAATGAGGACCACTGCATCAACGCCACCACGTGGTACGTTCGTTTCGGCAAGCACCATCCCTAAGTCATCCCCTAGAATATTAGCGGAAGGAAATACAGTACCAGAACTTACAAATTCCATCATACAGCTGATCATAAAGGTCCCGTGTTATAGTAAGTACGCAAAGGCTGAGTCGAAGTCAGACCTTGGAGCGTCTTGTTCAAGTTATTGCGCAACAAACACGAGTCTGCGATTCATAGAAGGATCACAGAACCACATAACTTCGTTCAACAAAATGACCCCCTTTCAAAGGGCAGGTACGGATAACGGTAGATCATAGCGGCAGAGACTTATGAGCTTAGGGAAGGTGCTCGGTGGCGGGTAGCGTTATCACAGACAACCTCAACCATGTTCCTGCACGTCGCCAAGCTCTGCGCACCCCTGGAGTCGCGCTCGTGTTCATGGGTCATTTGAGCCTCAGGCTCCAAGGTGGAATTGTTCGCGGATTTTCACAAATGCAGGACGAGGATTACCACACGCTGCGTATTGAGATGGCCCTGCTAACTGGCGATGGGTGATTGCCTCAATTCCAGGTGAGTGAAAAACATTCACTAGCAAGGTTGCCCGAGTGTTGATGGCAGAGCGAACGGCTTCATGTTTAACTGTGGAACGACGAGCCTTTGGCAGAACGTGCGAGAACTGCCTACACTATACATACAGGGACTTGAAATTCTGCATGCAAGTTAGTAGATTTCACGCCGGTCCCAGAGGATACTCACAACAGAGAGTCCAGCTACTGAATCGAAGAGTGTTGCTCCGAGTCTGGACCAACGCTCGTGCTTCATGACAATGAATCAACTCCACCTCTCGAATACATCTAACACTGCGACGCGTCGAACAAGTTCTCACTATCGAATTTGATCAGTTTTTCTCTTCATCAAACTGAATATTACGCAAGGCTCACTCGAAGTTGCGCTGTGCGAGGAGCCCGTGGTAGCGCCTCAACGTCTCGGCAGTGGACTTCGGGGCTGAATCCTTGGTGTTATACGTGGCCCACCTCCAGCTGGGGCTCGGGAGGCGCACCCACATCCACTTCTTTTTCATCCGCTTGTACGACCCAACTTCAGGGAGAGCCTGCCCATTGTAGTCGCCTCCCGGGGCTCGGAGCGCCAGTCCCTGGGTCACGTACGCCGAGCAGATTTGCACGACGTCGCTGAACAGCGTCCGCTCTTCCTCGGTGGTAGGTCGATCGTAGGATGGGCCGTCCCCGTGCGCGCGCAGGCGGTAAACAGGGTAGTGGTGGAACGCGGTCATTCCAGTGGGTAGCAAGTGGAACGCGACGTTGATGAAGCCCGCGAATGCGCGCCGCTCCGTCTCGGGGAGGCTTGCGCGCATCGCCGCAGCTAAGTTGTTGCAACGCGACTCGAGGTTGGGCCAGTTTTCGTCAAGGAAGTCCTGCTCCGCCTTGTGGACCAGGCCGCCGTGGTCGAGGTGGAACGCCTTTGCGGGATTGTTCAGGCCGTCGACTCCTTCGGGATCGGGCTTTCCCGGCGACAGTACGAAAACTATCGCGCGTTGATTCTCCAGGTGGTCGTCGATTCCGCCGCCGGTCTTGTGCGTGATGGCTTCAACCATCGTTTGCAGTGCCCATGTATGCGCGCTCGCCCAACGCTTGAGCGCAGCTGCTATCGAGGCCGTCGAGGTGTAGCCTAGCTCGGCGACTTCCTCCTTCGTCCTCGGACGACAAAGGTCCCTATATTGATAACAAATCAGTACGTACGGCCTAAAGAACGCTGAGGTGTTGAGGACTGAAGTTTGATATGTACTTGTGAAAACCCCACGCCTTCGTTTGGCACTCCTTGCTGCAATACAACGCAGCTGAGCACCCCCCACACCGCCTGAGCTCTCCGCCACCGGGAGGTTTAGGTGTGCCACACTCGTCACACACCTTGCAGGTGGGAAACCGGAGGGCGTCTGGGTAGTTGTACATGGCGGATTGAAGAGAAGTGCTTGCCAGCTGCAGCTTGACCGCAGTGGTGTGCGGCGGAGAGTGCCAAAAAAGAACTGCCTGTGTTTTTCGGCGGCCCGCTCGGAGCGGGCTCGGACTCACAGAAAGATCAAGGCTTGAGGGGCCCGGGCGGTCTCGGCAGTGAATTCGAAGAGAATTAGGAGGAGGCCGTCGTAAAGGCCGTCGTAAAGGCCGTCGTAAAGGCGGTTCGCAAAACAAAGGGACTTACGGAGAAGGCGATGTTAACCTTCCCTATCCGCCCATCGCTCTCCAGCGAACGGGACTGCTCAGTGAAAGATGTACATATTCCTTGAATTCGCCACAGTGGAGTCGAGCGCGAACGTTGCACCTGGATTTACGTGCCATACGAGGGTGCCACAGCATTTGCCAGTGAGCGAGGCCCGCCGGGTGCGGCGGCGTCACTGGAGGTTGCTTTTCTCGAGCTGGGAAGGAGAATCAGATGACCTACTGGATTATCTGAATTTCCGTCATACACCAGCTAAGATCATGCTTGCTTTCATAGCGCGTTGAGGGAAGTGTTTCTTCAATGCCTGAAACGAGCCCCCTCGAGCACCGCTGCTTAGATGAGAGTCTTCTAGATGGGGGAACAGGAGCATCTCAAATGAGCGGCATGTATGAAAACGTTGAGAGAGATAATTCTGCGCGTTGTAGACGGCATACTATTATCAATTGTTCCAATGGGAGCCCGTCGATCATAGCGGAGAAACATACCTCTACCGAAACGCAGGTATGGAGAAGCAACAGAAGTTCGAGGTGCATGCGCTTCCAACGTCATGTCAGTCCTGTTGGAGTCGCTGCGGGAGGCAATCATTGGTGAGGATCCCAGCGCAGGCTAGTAACCGAAGTTAAGAATGAACTGCAGCCGAACAGACATTTCTATGCTCGCGGCAGAGGGCGTGTGCGACGCCATAGCAACCTGGATGATCCCCGCCATTCATTGGCAGTCATCGAAGAAACGCACTGTGGGGCAGACAAATAAAATAAGCGATACAAAGGCTGGACCATCCAGCAGACCGAGGGATGCGCACCTGCAGCTCAAAGGCCCCGTGTTCTCGAAGGACGACTGGCCCCCGGTTCTATGTCGGGTCTTCTCGCGCCTTGACCACGAAGCTCTTGACGCCAGAGAACCTGGACATGAGTCTGTCCCCGTGCTGGTGCCCGCAGCACGACCACTGCAGAAGGGATGTCCGGGGTCACCGCGAAGGCGAAGCACCTGGCGAAATGAAAATGAACGGATCCCGAGGTCACAGCCAAGAACACGGCATGTCAAAAAGCCATTGATCACTGAATCGTACCCACGTCCGTATTCTTTCGAGTTCTCGGCATAAACGAAGGGAGGGGATAGTTATGAACGATTAGCTACGCTCAATGGGCGACAAGATGAGAGACGCACCGATCACTGTATGCTCGAGGTAATAATTCGAGAGCCCAACCTGGTGCGTCTGTGAAACATCTGACAGTCAGATGACGGTATGTTGACGCTGTGGGGCAAGGGCACGTTGGCTAGCCGGGAAGATCGATTTGTATTCATGCCGAGGAATGGGGGCAGACGACTGGCGCTGGCGAACGACGCCATAGCCCAATGAAGTAATTGAGCCGTGCTCCTGTCTAGTACGTGCGCGATACTGGACTCGGTCTTGTCATGCGACCAAAGAAGCCTCGCGAGGAGCGCAGAAGAAAGCAAGGTTAGCGCTTCTCTCCGCTGGAAAAGTCGAGAAGGGTCAGAAGCATCCCACGCTCAATCGAGGAAGACGACATACCGAGCATGAAGGTGACATGTAGTCCACCGGACGAGGGTCTTTATCCAGGCGGGCGCCCACGGAGATGAAAGTGGAAGGACCAGCGAGGGCCGAGCTTAAATCGAGTCTGATCACGAGACTTCAGAGGGTTAGCGTGGTCGAGACCGCCGCCGTCCGTAGGTTTCCACTGTAATCTACCTCCCGTGGAATCACATCGTCAGTCGTTTTCAGCACGGGGCCCATCGCCCACTAATGAACTCACATGGTGTTCAGGACCTGACTTCATCAGGAAAAGCCCCAAATGCTATTGAGCCCTATTTATCAATAATTCGCGCGATTAGAGCGTTAGTCTAATTCGCTTAGTCCTCAGCTAATAAGTTCGTGATAGAGCCATTAGCACACGTTATTTCAAAAGTAGAGCTTGCGACCCGGGAGAACCAGCAGTGGCACAATCACGAGAGATGCGAGAAAAACAACATTATCATTGCTACTTGACTATCACATCCACAACACAGCTACCAGAAATGATATCTACATGGGGTATATGTGACGGCAGCGAGAAAGGGGAACAGAGATCACGAAGGAATTGAAACAAAGCTTACCCGCTTGCCCATCAGTGTAGTACCACGCTCTACGCTCGCGATGGTGAGGTCGCGATTACCGTGACCATTGCTAACTCGCCGCCACACGATCAACCCACTATGCGTCAATGGACTTCAGCGAGACGAGACAATGGACGGTGTGCGTCTGGAGTGCCTGCAAGAAGGCCGTGCAGACAGCACGGACTGTCTCTGACCGCATCAAGATTATGCAAGACAGCTGCACCTGTGCCTCAAGGTGCCGCACATCGGAAGACCGGGGAACGCAATGGCCCTTATGGATGAGGTCAAAAGAGTTACTCACCGGGGAATACGTCCTGGACGTTGGGTTGTAAAGGGGTCCAGGGGAGGAACCCGGATCGATAGGTGCAGAAGACGGACAAGACAGATAACAAAAAGTCGGGATGTAGACAGCCATCACCAGGAAAGAGCATATATGACTAAAAGAGGACTCACCAATACTACTGAAACACTCGTATGAAGCTCCTACCAAGCTACTAGCACTATGATGGCCTAATTCTGCACCTACGAGTTCGGCCGGAGGCAATGAAAATTTTCGATGCAAGGGACACATACCTGAATCGCTGTCCTACAGCGACAACGTCCTGCTGAAGCTTCTTCTGAAATGCAGCCACTACTGGGGAACGGGGTCGGGTGCGAACTTTTCCAGAGAACAGAGGTTGGAAGAGAAGCATCAGAGGCTGCCGTCCGTCGTCGTCGTCGTCGTTGCAAGTCAAGTCGTCGTGTTAGACGCCACGATGGCGCTTGCGCTATTTGGGAGCGGATGCAGTGAGCGCCTAGCACATCCTCCCTTTCGTCACCAAGTCAGCTCAGAGGCGCGCACCTGGTCCCCGTCCCAAATTATGTCCCGGCTGCTGAACACCACCCTTCAGCAACTCAAAATAATCTCTTTACTTTAAAAACTGCGATTCTAACCCTTTTCAGTGCCATGCTGGCACATACAATGCCCAACGTTCGATTATAATTCCATTAGGGTGCGTTATGGATGTTATCACTAACTTAGTGCTAATTCGCATTCGGAGGTTTTCCTGATGTTCAGAGTTACACTCTGCAAGCCAAGGAGCGACTCTTTGACGTGACTAAACCCTCCCGCCCGGGTCTAGACGGATGCGGCACAACGGCCTGCTACAGGAGGTAAAACATTCAGGAGGCCTGGCATCGGAATGAGCAGAGGACCGTTGTGTGGCTGTTGCCCAGCGTGCTTGGCGAGCGGCTGGTGGCGTGGAGGTCGCGTAAAAACTGCGGCACGAGTGTCCTGGGTGGCAAGGATCCCACTTCAGTGATCAGCGGAGCGCGCAGGGAGACTTGACCAAACGAACCGTAAAGTTCCACACTAGCAGTGTTCGCTGACGCCAACTCCAAGAACTGCTTTCAAAAATGCTCTATTCACTTTTTAGCGGGCAGAGGTGCACGGGGGTGGCGGTTCAGGATTCTGGTCTGTCAACGGAATCAATAGCTCATAAAACGCGGAAAACGACACCAAGGATCGTACGTACTTCGCCTGTCCATGCGACCAAGCCTTTCCAGGATCTGCATTGCATTGATTGACGAGGGGATCGTAGGGGTCGTACGTACTTCGCTCCGTCCATGCAATAGGGCCTCCGCCGGATATAGAAAACGTTGAATGACGAAGAAGCTAGTGGTCAAATATCAATTCTACTTCTATTCCGATCGCCATGGCGGAGCAAGATGATAGACATACCACAGCAATAGCAATGCAGGTGATCTAACTTAGGCTGCTGTCGTGAGGCCCCATCTATTCAACTCCGTGGTCATTCAAACTTTCGAATCGACCTATAAATATGGCGGAAGTCAGCGACGCCGAGGACCATATTGCTCTGAGAGCACAATGTATGCATACCTATCTCACACGCACGACGATCGCCCCCGACCGCAAGGCCAGCGTCGCCTCTGGTTGCACACACTTGCAACCCTGACCCTCATGATCTGTCGGCAAACATTAAAATGGAAGACGTGAGTACGGACATGAATAGCTCGCCCACCGGACTGTTCATCGAGCAGCAGCCCTCGACATCGACCTCAACGTGCCCGTCCTCAGGAGGACACGTGAGATTACGGGATGACACCGCGCATGAGCGTGCTTCTCACCGAGTCACCGAGCCCGAATCGCCCGCAAGAAATTGTCGCAGCATCGACGGAGCTTGAGTGCTCCGGTGGGCAGTCGTCGCCGGAGCCTCAAGCCTCATTCTATGAACTGGAAGGCCACCCGGAAGACATGTTTCTGATTATCTGGGTTCCGTCCAGACCATCACGGTATTGACCGGTGTTCCTGGAAAGCTCGAACTCCGGATCCCTGTCGATAAGAACAAAGGAAGATAAGGATTCGCAATTGCAACGAAGGGGCTCCTCCAACGCACCTGAATGGACAAAGCATCATGGCGTTCGTCATCGCCAGAACAACCAGCCGGAAAAGGACCTGAAGCAGCTCTCTGCATCAGTATCCAGCTGCCTTCACCGTGGGTGAACAAAGCCTGAACGTTGAACCTCAAACGCTCAATGTCCGCTCTGATCATCGAACTGGCTCTATAGAGCTCGAGTTCTTCGCATCTCACTCATCGAAGCTGTGCTTAATGACCGCAATGAGAGCTCTACCGCACAGATCCGAGAACAGGCGGTGCACATTACCTGTGCATGACGCGTTCTCCCGGGGATGTATAGTTGGACAGGGGCTGCGGACGTGAAGCCGTGCCACCGGCAAGGTAGGCTAAGTTCAGTACTCAATGATTCTGCCGTGGACCCGTAATGGACATGGGGGAAGGGATATCCGGCCGACGGCAGAGATCGAGGGGGCGATACCATCGATCGCTAGGCCCCTCCAGAGAGCCTCGATGCGCCCTCGCGCGTCGCTCAGCTTGAAGGGGATAATGACTCCCCTCCCCGCACTGCGGTACGCGGGCCCGCATTCACATTTTCCTGTCGATGCGCCGATAGGCGGGGTCAGACTCAGCGAAGAACGGCGGAACCGGGCCTGAGACGAGGTGAACCTTGCGTACCCTAGGGCTTCCCCTGGTTCGCTCCACCCACGCGAGTATTTCTATCCCTTGCAGGGTTTACCAGCATGGCTCAGAGGCCATTGTGCGCGATGCAATCCCGAAGATGCCCCGACTTACCGAGGTATGTTTATTTTCGGTGCTTGCTTCACCAACGCAGGCGGGGAGTGCGCGATGCGGCAGTGTGTCCATTACTCTCTTAGAGTAGTCCTAGCATCATCTTGGCACCATCTCTGCGACAGTTCCGCGATATTATCAGTGCTCGCATGTCTCGTATCTCGACGAAAGATTTATCGTGGGCTTCTCACCTACTTATCCGCCCCAGTACCAGTGACATCGGAGCTTCCCCTCATCCGCCCCGTCCCCCGTCCTATTCCCATCCCTTGTCTGTTCAGCGCATCCTAGTCAAGATCAAACAGGTTAGACAATGTCCACGGAGCCCTCGCAGCTCGCGCAACAAGATGCCCCCCCCCCCCTCCTTGGCAGGAACAGAGCGAAGAAGAAGCGGCGCAACAGGCCGGAAGCTGACGCAAGAGCTCTCACCACGCTGTGGCCGGTGGGCGTTTGCTTCCGCGAGACGCAGATAAGGAAAAGTCTCCAGCTCCCTGGCGCCGATCCGCCCGATCCAGCGTTGAGCGTACCCGCGCACCGACGGGCGGACGCTGCAGGCTGGGAACGGCGTATTGCGACCAGAACGCAGAAAATAGGCGAGAATGCTTGCCTGGAACGGGAAGAACTTTGCGGCGCGAGCTGTTTTTCCGAGGACGCACACCCGCGTACCCGCGATGGTCCAAGGCGCACGCGCGCACCCACGGAGACAGTGTGCTCTGAAAGCAAAGCAAGAACAGGTCAGCAATTTGAATTCCACACGCCTCCAGGGTGGTGGAGTGTGGACGAGGTGACTCTGGGGTCCTGCGGGCGCAGGAAACTCCCGAGGACCAATGGCAAGACCCACGAGCGACCATCCGCCCATCAAATTGACCCGCTGAGCTCAAATCTCGTCGCGTTCTCGTGCCTTTCCGATGCGGTCTCAATGCAGTCAATGGAGTCCATCGGGAGGGATGCGCACCGTGACAGCGAAGTGAAATTTTTCGGACCAAGCCACGGGAAGCTTCCTGCGATATGCCTCAAGTATCCCGACGGGAGAGCGCGGCTGGACGGAAATCTCGACGCTTCGTGGACGATAGAAAGCAGCGATTCGAGGTGCGAACGAGCGAATCAGGGCCACTCTCGAAGGGCCTCGCAAGAGCGCCGATCGTCCCATCGCCGGATATAGCGCGTGCATACACGGACGCTTGGGACGAACGCCGTAAGTCCTGGAAGACACACGATACGACGTGGGCTGCAGGTCCCGGAGAGGCGTCCGGCCGCGAAAATGTACGGAAGGCCGTGAGACGATGTCGCAGTGCGCGGAGGCCCTGGAGGCTGATGTCGTAGGGAATCGCCCGCTTTGTCGCCCGACACAGGCTCGGAGATGACGTGGAAGTGCGAAAGCTATGCGGTAGGGCATTAGTGAGCCCTCCCGGTCGGTGGAAGTAGGCACTGGTGGGCACCGTATCTGATGCTTCGCACTATTCCAGGGCGTGAGCTGCAAGTATGTGGCGCGAAGCTGAGTGAGCATTTCTGAACAGCACCTCGCGAAAGCAAGACGAACGCGGCAGCTCCAACAAAGACAAAGCGCTGTCATGAACGCCTGGCGCTTGCATATTCTGGGAGCATCTTGAATGTTTCTGAATGGCGCGGATAACATTAGTCGAGAGTTGTGGGATGGTCACACCGCCCTGACGGTATATCAAGGGTTGGAGAACCAACCACGGGCCTCCACGATCACGCATATGGGCACCTAAAAAGATAAATGAGCCTCCTCTTTGATACCTGCATGGTGCAAAAGACATGCCTATCCGGTCCCATTCAAGCGCCCCCGTTTCAACACGCGTTGCGTCGCCTATCGTGCAAGATAAAATAAACTCGCGGCTAACAGAAGAACTTCACGAAGCAGCCCTACAAAATCTAGCATCCACACCGCCTTGGCTCTCCTGCGAGAAATGTGCATCCAGACTCGCGAACGCGCCATTCGAGCCTCCGAGGAGCATTTGGTCGCAGGCGGAATGCTGAGAAGCACCGCCGCCTACCACCGCGCAGTACGCACGTACCACCGGCCTCACAACCCACGCGTGCGGCTGGCGCCACAATCCAATGCAAAAATGCGTAGTAACTCGCGAGCCTCGACGTCGTTTGGCGATCGACCTGAGACCTCGACGGTCCAGGTTTGGGCTCTCGTCCAAGTCGTCGTGTTCGGGGGCTTCTGCACATTGACAGACCTAGAAACGCGCTGGACCCTGAGGCCTTCTGCTTCGTCCTGAACAATGGACTCACGTCTTCATCTTCATCTTCTGAGCTTGCCGACCGCGAGACGAGCACATGGCGTCCCCTTTGCGCCCACCATGACCGAGTGGTACGATCGTGCAGTGACTACGCAGCGTCGACCAGTGTCAAGGTTCGCGCTATCCAACCCCGGGCTCCAGAATGTGCTCAGCGATCGGTGGTGCTACAGCGTCCTCAGTTGGGACCTCCTGTCTGCAATTCATGCTTGTGAGCTGCTTCGATGAATATCGAACTCACCATAGGTGTAATGTTTGTTCCGCCCCTAAGAGTTGCTGGCCTGAAGATCCTTGCCGTTTTCCAGTAGGATTGTTCAGGCAGTTTCATTTGTGACGAGTGTATTATGTTCTCTGTGGAAGGTTACAATGTACAAAAGATACCGGCTTCTTCAAATGCTCCTCTCGATGACCGAACCATGGAAGAGTAAGAAAAAAAAGGTTGACAGGGAGTATGAACTCACCGGAGCCCAAGTCGCACCAGTTCCATTGCGGCGTCGTACGCGTGGCTCTCATGTGTCCCGATCTGATACTCGTTCCAATCAGGATAGAGTGGATGCCACGTCCACGGCGTGTCGGATGTCCTGCTAAAGGGTGAACTGGCCAGGGATTACGAGGGACCGGTCAGGGGGTTCTACAGAGCGCAGCGGGAACCCTGAGTTGATGTTGGCGACGCACAGGTCGGACACGTTGCCCATGATCTCCTGTTTGACGGCATCTTGATGTTCTGGGGGAGGGTCTAACGACAGATAGAACTGCGGGATGTAGTGGCACAGCGTCATGATGTTGACGCCGTTGATCTTGAACTGAACGAGCAGGATGCCGGCATAAACTTGAAGCTTGTAGGACCAGTGGCTGCGTTCGACGTAGCGGCGCGGCTCCTCCCGCTCTGCCCACAGCCTCGCGGCGTCAGGAAGGCACACGTGGAACACGTTGAGGTCCCAGAACTGGCAGAAGTCGAGCGCGAACGTGGTAGCAGGGTTCCGTTCCGCGTGAGGGGGTGGCAGCGTGGAGGTTGGGTTGAGGTTGAACACGAGAAACTTAGGTGGCGAGTATGACCAGGCGATGCGCCCCCGCCCCCCCCACGCGCCCTATGCCGCACTGAAGCGAAAGTGGCGGCCGAGCTACTTGGCAAACGTTATTCCGCACCAGGACTCGCCCCGTTCTGCTTCTCCTCCCTCCATATGTTCAGCCATATCCCTCCGATTTCGTCGGAAGTGCATCCCTGGGCTCCAATTATGCAGGTTGTGAGGGTCTGCAGATGTGCGAAGTACGTGCTCAACTCACCTATGGAGTGGCCAGGCCGCTTTGGCCGTCTTCGCTGCAACACACAGCCCTCGAACATCCAGCATATCTCCTCAGATGGACATCTTGAGACTTGTCTCGTCCTTTATCGCAACGGCCCCAGTGCTTCAGAGTGAGCACAGAACGAGGCAT
Source organism: Ganoderma boninense (assembly GCA_002900995.3). NCBI lineage: Eukaryota > Fungi > Basidiomycota > Agaricomycetes > Polyporales > Polyporaceae > Ganoderma > Ganoderma boninense. The sequence continues at coordinate 1,113,698 of CM035306.1, forward strand.
CTCCGGAAAGACATGAAGAATCTCCGAGATGTTTCTGGTCATAGCTGCAGACCAAGTGAGAGACTATAGACCAAAGGCAAGTGCGAAATAAGGGCAAGTGGGGCGGCGGCGGCGGGCGACGCTTTGCAGCCGAGTTGTCAGAGCCTCCGCGCCGGATCCCAGTTAACGAAGGCGCGCCGTGGTAATATAAGATGTACAATGAGAGCCGGGAGACAAAAGACTGCAGAAGAAAGGCAGAAGCTCAAGCAAGGAGTGGGAGCTCGACAAGAGCTCTACAACCAACAAGTGGACCGACGGCTCCCCTCCGGCAGAACCGGGCCGACTCAGTGGCTTCAAGAGGCCCCCAAGCAACGATTGAATATTGAATATTGATCAAACTAGAGATATGCCGCGTGCGCGCGCGGCAGGAACCTTGGGTACACAATTACAACAGGCCCGGGATTGGATGACATATACCAGCGCAGAGCGCTACATTAGACCTGAGAAATGACAGCGAACTGGAATCTGTGTATGTAGTACCTGTGAGTGCGGCAAACACAGGTAGACAGGGGGATTGGAGATGTAGAAGGCCTGAGAGTTCTGAGTGGCGGTGGAAGGTCAGCCCGGCAGGCCCAGAAGTGTGGTGATGGGTACTAGCGGGGGATGGGTAGCGGGGAACTGGATCTGGCCGTGGCAAATAGAGGATGCCAATACTGAGCCTTGAGGTCGAGGAAGAGCACTCGGATGAAACTGGGCGAGGTCGACTTGAATTGAGGAGCACGGTCAGAAAAAAAACATCACCAGTCGAGGGGTCGCTGTTGGAGTCACATGGGTGGTGTGGTCACAGTCAACATGATGATGGTGGCTAAGGCTCGTACGAGAGGTGCCAAAGGGGCCGAGGTAGACGTTGATACAACACGGGACCCCGAGAATTCACATCCTCTAACATGCAAGCGTTGCGTGTCAGGAGGCTTACTTGTGGGCTGCCTCTTTCTCTTGAAGTCGCGTGTTGATGTATCGTCATTGTGGCCCTCTGGCTCTGGGTAGTCGAGGCCGTGAGCAGGGACAAGGACGCAGGCCGACGACGAGAATGTGTACCAGATCACTGCATGGATCCCACCTCGAGACAGTATACATATACTAGAGGAGGTGTTAACGGAACTACGTGGGGTGGGAGAGAATGTAGATGGCAAATGGGACAGGTCACAGAAAGCGGAGCCAGCATAAGGGGGCACAGAAATGCGGAGAGTGAGACGCACGAGCGCATGATATCATTGATGTCTGCATCCTGACCACCGTCCATGCAGGCACAGTGCATTCGTGTACGCTGTTGAGCAAAGAAGAGCACTCACGCAATTCAGCCGAGAAGTGACGCATGGTGCAAGCTATGTCGCATGACGGTTAACTCAAGTGCTATACTGCACACAGAGAGACTAGTTACGTGCATGGAGAACAGAGTCAAGCTGGAGCAGATGCGGAGTGTGAGGTTCGGAGCGTGTCGTGTTGGTCGGAGAGAACCGGGTGTAACGCGCGCTTGGATTTTTGCTCGCCAGTAACCTTGGTACCCAAGGTAATTTCTGTGCACCAAAGACTCTGACCGCACCTGGGACACCAGAGAACGATGCAACTACCAGTTGAAAGTGCAGATTCGACGTTGGCTCTACTATTGAATAGTCTTGTATTCAGTTACATACTCGCTTTGTTCGGCGTCGGCCCTACGACTAATACTACTCTTCATCGGTCGGGTCGAGAGCATCTTCTACCCGCCGTAAACAGACCTCCCCATCCATCGTTCCAGACAACAGCACGATCCCATCGGGAAAGAAAACCACTCGCTCTACGGGTTGATCGTGTTCAAACTTTGCCACACACGACCCATCGCTTGTCCTCCACAACCGCACCGTCGAGTCCCGCGACGCCGACGTGATGTATCTCCCGCACGGGGAGAAGCACGCCGCCGAAACCTCCCGTGTATGGCCTCGGAGCTCGAATAGCTCAACGCCTGCGTGCGCGTCCCAGATCTTCGCTGTTCTGTTCTCCAACACCGCCAACAGTAGCTTCCCATCGGGTGAGAATGAGACGTCCTTCACCCATCCTCCTTGTTCCAGCATGTATAGTCTGCCTCCCACTTCGGAGCTGACGTCCCATATTTCGACCGCGACAGGACTAAATGCGACGGCAAGACGCATTGCCTGGGAGTCGAACGCTGCAGGCACGTCCGTGCTTCTGATCTCATTGTCTCGACCCGGGCGCACGCGCTTGTGCAGCTTGCCCGACTCGACTCCCCAGACCCAATAGTCCCGGGCGGATTTGGAGCAAAGCCAACGGCCGTCGGGGAAAAATTCGACAGAACGAATGTACCCATGTCCAGGCATGTCGAGCACACGAAGCTGGCGGAAGGTGTGTGCGTCCCAAAGCCGAGCGGTCTCCCTCCACGACCCGGTGGCGATCGTATTTCCATCTGGGGACCACGCGCAGCTTGCCATCATTCCCGTATCCCCTTCCAGGGTAGAAACCTTCCGGACCTCTTGGCTTAGGTCCCATATGACCACCTCCCCATCGCGGCCGGCGGAGACTAGACGACGGCTGTCTGGAGAGAACGCGAGGGACCAGACAGACTTGTAACGGTGGGCGACCCAGCGCTGGGCTATGCATCCATTGGGATCCCAAAGGATAATGGTGGAGTCGTCAGAACCACTTGCTACCCACTTGCTATCCGGGGAAACGACGAGAGCTAGTAGCCTAGCCTCATGACCGGGAGCAAGAACTGCAAAACAGGCGATCAATTCCCCGCAGGCAGTGCAACAGATTCGGATATCTACCTATCTGGTCGGGCTTTACGGTGAGTACGCCACGTCGAAACAGCCTGGGGAAATACTTTCCGAACTCTTGAATCCAGAATGAACTACTCCCCGCGCGCAAGGGCGCGCGCACGACGCACACGAACCTTGGCTGGGAGACCCGAAGTAGGGCTTCTTCCATATCTTGGTATGCCTGTGGCTGATGTCTGCTAAAGGAAAGTAGCTCTCCTGCCACCTGAAGGCCTGCCGCGGAGTCCAACTCAAGTCCGACTTCGAGCTCCATCAGAGCTGGGAGGCGAAGACCCTGCAAGAGCATGGCGATGTTGGCGATATTTTCCCATTCAAAGCTCTGCAATTGTAGCACGAGCGTTCGTAGCCGAAGCCAGTGCGACGGAAGCACTGAGATGGTTCCTAACTTCATTCCTACAACAGTATATGAAAAAAAAATATGTCTACTCTGTAGGACCCCTAAGCTTACCTCTGGTGAGACTGAGAATCTCCACCGTGGAAGACACAAGATCTGAGTGGAAAAGGAGTGGAACCACTGATGCGTTACTGCGGCGCCCCGTGAGAGACTGGTCATCTATCTGCAAAACAAAATGCCGACCGTAAGTGCATCTTACTACGGACGACAGGACCGAAGTCACTCACAGCTAGGGTCTTCAAGTGCATCTTCCCAAAGAGGTGCCGTTTGATTGTCTCAAGCAGTGCTATATCGCCCTGAGCTTGAATGACGACATCGGTGCACACGAGATTTTCTAGGGCTGCAAGCGCTAAGAGGACCTGGCCGAAGGAGGCGGACGTGGTAAAGGAAACATTGACGAGGTGTAGAGTGTGAACATGGGACCCCAGTCGCCCTAGACAAGCAAGACTGAGGGAGTGCTGGGCGAGAATGGGGTGAGTGTTTTCGGGTTCCCGTGAGATGCACCTAAGCTCGGAGAGTTTCGGGAGGAGGTATAGGAGGGAGGGTCCGAACGCATTCGGCGGAACGACTGTTGATCGGACCAAAGGTGCCAAGCGAGGATTGGCTCGGAGGAAATCGACAAACAAGAGGGCTTGTGGCCTACTCTTGAGATCAACCTCAGAAAACATGACACGTTGGCTGCGAGGACGGAGTTGACGACATGTGTGGGAAAGGTTGCATAGAGTTTCCAGATGGTTAGCACAATGATCGACGACCCGCTCAATGAGCTCCCAGGGCAGGAGGGGGGATTTCATGGTCACTAGCGAGGGTGAGAAAAGAGCCAGAAACGTGAACGCGACTCAAGAACCGGGGGCATTACAAACGGCGACAGTTACTCGGGAACAGACTCGGCCCCGCTACAACACCGCTGAGGAGCAAAACCCGAAGTTCCGCAAAGTGATGATCGTTACATGAATGAACTTCGGAAAGCTGCCATAGGCCAGGTCCTGATAGCAACCAAAGATTGGGTTAGACCTCGCACAGGAACCGTCTACAGAGCCATGAAACCTTACGTACCTCTGTGGTAGCGGACCACAAGTCCCGAACGCCTGCTCAGCTGGTTGGCTGGCATCAGCGGTTTCTTCACCACAGAGTAATGCTGCTCGTATTCTGAGAGAAGGGCGACGGGAATAGTGAGCACCTGAGCGTGGCAGAGTGCTGATGGCGGTATAAACCTGAGTAAGGCGAGCTCAGCTTGGTGAGCCAAATGACCTGCATTGCAATAGGCGAGCCACGTGACCGCGCTGTAACGCGTGCATAGACGCCAGTGCTGGTAAGTCGTTGCGCCATCGAAGCTAACACTCGGCTTACCGAGCAGCTTATCCATCTCTTACTTCCCCCTTGCACACTACTAACTTATCTCCTCGCCCTCCTGTGCTCCCTATAAAAGTCCCACCCTGGCGTCCCCATCGATCGTCTGTCGTTTCTCCGCATCTTCCTCCTCTTCCGCCATTGCGTCCCGTCGCCTCCTCCAGTGCGTCCTCCTCGTTTCTCTCCGTGAATGCGACTGACCAGGCCTACAGCTCGCCCGTGCTTTCTCGTCTGGTACTGCTGTCGCTAGAATGCCTCCTGTTACTCAGCCTGGTCAAGACAAGTACGACATCGTTTTCATTGGCGGAGGCTCCGGAGGTGTAGCAGGTTCCGTAAGTCCTCGTTGCACACGTCTGCGCCCATTCGGGAATTCTGTCTCCCTTCTCTTGCGTTTCAATCGGAGGAGGTAGGGATGGATATATCGGGGCGCACACACCTGGCTATCCAGTCCCGAGAAACGTGGTTCTTGTCCCCTTTCCGCGCATATATGCGGCGGCCTCGCTGTGAAGCCGACGTCAGGGAAAGACATGGGTTTGGGGTACCTACTTCGGTGCACGCTTGTGGGGCAGACCCGAGTATGGTCATTGTGCGGAGTGTTCAGCTAGCGATACTGGTCGGGAAGCACTGCCCATCCTGAAGCTAAAGAGCCAATCAAACTATCAGGAAACAATCCTAACACTGTCATTCGGCGTACCGACGTATTCTCCCATTCCGCCGAGTCTTCGGACGAGGAGTCTCCCAGTCGGCAATAGAGGGGCTGTCCATCAGCGGGCTTTTGTTCCGGACGATCAGTGAGCACGACACACCCTACACTGGCTGAGGAATCTCGAGAGATGGTTCGTGACGGACTGCGTTTTTCTATTTCATTTCCAGTCTTATTGCCAATTTCTTATCGTGACGTCCACATCTGGGGAGATGCTCTCCGGCTTCCGTTTACAATTCTGCAAGCCGTGCTCATCGCCACTCTTCATAGCGTAGGGCCGCATCATATGGCGCAAAGGTCGCTCTCATCGAGGGCACTGATAAACTTGGCGGAACTTGCGTGAATGTTGGTGAGTAGCAGTGCTGTAACATAACGTTTAGCTCTGACCCTTCATCAAACAGGATGCGTGCCAAAGAAAGTACGCCCCATCCTCGGGCTCTTCTCTTCTGCTGAACTGCAGCTCAACGCCTGTCGTTAGATAATGTGGCATGCCGCGGACATCGCTGACAAGATCCGCCACGCCGAGGGATACCAGTTCAAGGGTCCGGGTATCGGCCAGCCACAGTTCAACTGGGAGACCTTCAAGCCCCAGCGCGACGCATACATCCGCCGTCTCAATGGCATTTACGAGAGCAACGTCGCCAAGGAGGGCGTCGAGCATCACCATGGCGCCGCCAGTATCACCTCCCCCACCACGGTCCAGGTAACACGACCCGACGGGACCAAGTACGAGCTCAACACGGACCGCATCTGCATTGCGACAGGCGGCCGCCCGACGGTCCCTAAAGACTCAGACATTCCTGGGGCGAGTCTCGGCGTCGACTCGGACGGGTTCTTCGACCTCACCACCCAGCCGAAGCGCGTCGCGGTCGTCGGCGCGGGGTACATCGCCGTCGAGCTTGCGGGCGTGCTGCACACGCTCGGGAGCGAGGTGACGATGCTCATCCGCGGGCAGACCGTGTTGCGCACATTCGACCCGATCATCGGCGAGACTCTGACGAACTGGATGAAGCACACCGGCATCAACTTCCGCCACGGGTCTGCGGTGAAGAAGGTCGAGGGGACGAAGGGCCATCCCCTGACGATCCACCTCGCGAGTGGGGAGACGCTCGAGGTCGATGTGCTCATCTGGGCGATCGGCCGCCACGCGAACACGGAGGGCCTTGGGCTCGAGGCGCTCGGGGTGAAGGTCGACAAGCACGGCAACGTCATCGTGGACGAGTACCAGGAGACGGGGGTGCCGGGCATCACCTCCATCGGCGATGTCGCGGGACGGGCGCTCCTTACGCCCGTGGCAATTGCAGCGGGACGGCGACTATCGAATCGCCTCTTTGGCCCCGCGAAGTTCAAGGACCAGAAGTTGAGCTATGAGGACATCCCTACTGTTGTTTCTCGTGCGTGGACCTCTGTCACTCCTTCGCGAGATTTCTGAGCACTGACGTCATGGCTGATTTCTGCATTGCTCCCCCCCTTCTCTCCGCCACCAACTACGTGCTTCGACGCGCGTTCCACTTCCACAGGCACCCGACGATTGGGACGGTGGGCCTGACGGAGCCCGAGGCGTGCGCGAAGTACGGTGACGCGAACATCAAGATTTACAAGTCGTCGTTCCGCGCGCTCTACTTCTCCATGGTCGACGAGGCGCACAAGGAGCCCTCCGTGTACAAGCTCATTTGCGCCGGTCCCGAGGAGCGCGTCGTCGGCGTGCACATCATCGGCATGGGCTCGGACGAGATCATGCAGGGCTTCGGCGTCGCCGTCAAGATGGGCGCGACGAAGGAGGACTTCGACAACACGATCGCAATACACCCGACGTCCGGCGAAGGTGAGTGGGGCTTTGCGTCTTCTGGCTTTTTGGCTTTGGAGTTCTGGATTGGGGCGGTGGCGCCCCCCCCCCCCCTCCAGCCATGCCATGTCCCGGTCTTCGCTCTGCGTCTACATGGAGTGGAGAGCACAATGCTAATCTTGTGATTTTCCCTTTCCGCAGAACTTGTCACGCTCCGGTGAAGCGCGCGCCCCGCTCGGTGGCGCCCAAATCGTCTCTGGACGCCGTCGCTTTTCGCCGTCTCGGATTGTCGGTGCGCAGCGCGATTTCCGCCGGCTGGCGAAGGAACTCCCGACTCGCGAGAGGGAGGACGGTCGTCTTCGTGTACTGCAAGCAGGGGCCCCGGGCCGACACAACAACAATATTACGCTAGAAACTGTAGCATTAGACTCAGAGTTCGCTCTCCCACTCTTCTCTTCTACATCCCTCTCACTGCCATTGCCATTGATAAGTATTCTCAGCGAGCCGCGAACCTGTCTGGCAGCGCCGGTCCGGTGCAGGTGGACCCTTCGATCGACGAGGACTCTCGCTTGCTTTTGGTGAGACGAGGGACGAGCGAAGAGGCTTCGCTCTGACAGCGGGGGCTTGAACCGCGTTCCCGTGGGCTGAATGGCGCTCCCTCGTGAATGTCCATGGTCATCCTGGACCCCGGGCGCGAGCCGGTGCCCCAGTCGTCGATGGCGCGCAGCCTCGCGGGTTTCGGTGCGTGCGTGGTTTACGCTGTTGGCGAGCGTTGAAACGTCCAGGGCGCGTGCAGCCTGGAGTGACCCTCGTCGACATCCTGTCCCCGTCCCCCCGGACACAAGGCGATCGCTTGGGCGCTGGTTGGTGGCTGGTGAGCCTGCTGAGTTGAAGTTCCACCAGACAGACTGATGTCGAGGAGCCGCCGCCCGTCGATATCGACGAGGCGATTTGTATAGCCAAAGTCGCGCATCGCGTGACGCGACGCGGATAAGACCTCGCGCTGACCTCGCTCGAGGATCCGGACGTCGACTGGGTACCGGTGTCAACGTGCGCTGGTACACATGACGACTCAATCAACGACGCGTCGCACTAGACGTTGCCTCCATATTGCCTCTACCCATCCTCAGTGTCATGTTGTGTGCCGGCGAGATGCTATGACGTGCTTCAGAACCCTCGGTGGAACTTGAACGTTCAAGTGCTGCGCAGGTGGCGAGGACGCGCAGGCGTAAGTACCACCAGCGTGACACATAGAAAAAGGCTAAGAATATTGCGATGGCGCTGAGGGTTGAGCTTTATGATAACGTCAAGGGCTGGCATGGGTTACCTGGTGACTAGGAATTGAAAAGGACGATAGGAACGACAACGCCACGGTACGGCGGGCGCCTGCATGAGGTGTGCGTCACGTACAGTAGCATCTCATAGCCTACTTTATGTGCTACGATCGCAGCGTGCCCACCACGTACCTAGATGGTGTCCACTCAACAGTCTTGCGCAGGCGTAAGGAGACGTCGGCCAAAGGTCCTTGGAAAACAACTGGATTGCGTCGGTATAAGTATGCATGCCAATGCGCAACAATCCTGAGCGATCCGGGGGATGTGTGTGTGTATGTGTGTGCGGGGAGCCTATGCATGCCGACGCGGAAGGATGCGGATGCGAGGGACAAGGGACGAGGGGACGATCGAGCCGATGGAGAAGAGGAGGAGGAAAAAAGGAAGGGAGAGAAGCCGCCACAGCCGCGAAGATAAGAGGGAGGGAGGGGAGGAACCACTCGAGAAATGACGTCGACCCAATTGCGAAGAGCCCAGGGGAAAAGACGAGAGAAGTCGATAAAATAGATATAAAGGAAGCAGAAAGAAGCAGAAGCGAGGCGAGGGGGATGCGGGATGCCGGCAGACGAGCACAAAAAAACCAAGAGTGACGATGCGACGGAGAGTTCAGGCCTCAAGAACCTCGATGATGACGACGGGTGGGTGTGGTGGATATAACGTGGAGAGCGAGACGAATTCGACGACGGCGCGAGGCGATTGGTGGCGGTACGAAGATACGTTGAAGTAATGCCTAATGCCAACTATTATGTGTACTTTCCGAGCACGGAAAGGCGATCCAATATCCACAGTGTAAAAAACAGAGCTGCTTATGGTACGTGACTATATGATCCAATGATGTAATGCAATGCGTGGGGCCGGAGCGATTGGGGGTACTGTAGTCGCGCCTTGGCAGACAAGTGAGTGTGCCAAGCCACGAGGAATTGGAGAGAGAAGATGTGATGTGATGGAGACGGGGGTGGAATATCCAAAACGTGGGATAACGGAGTGGGTGGAGAGCAGAGAGGGTAGATGACAGCAGATGGCGGTGTTGTGTACCGCAAGAGACAGCAAAGCGCATGGTGCGGAAGCATTATACAACTACGGGGACGAGCGATAGGCGCCGCAACCTACCGCCCGGTTGTGTGAGGGGAAGGGGGGAGGTGGTCACGGCGAGTATATCCTGAAGGGAGGATACGGTAGGGGATAGATACGAGCGGGGGTGCTGGGGGAGTATGGTACGAGGAGCCACGAGGGCGTGCCATTGATACAACATGAGACAGCGAAGAGCAAATAGTAACGGAAAGGGATTGCGCGGGAGCGCTTGGCCTGTGCGGCTTTTTACAGCGGGAGGGGGCGTGCGACGCTCCGGGCTGGATGGTTGATGCGTGCGAGAGAGAGAGAGAGGAGAGAAGATGGGCATATGGGGGGCATAGATGTCGAGCGAGATGGAAGGAAGGTGAGCGGGTCGGGCACGGAACCAATTTGCACAGGTGAAAGCGAAGGATTATTGCTGGCCGGACGGATGAGCATCAGCGGCGGCATATGTTGGTGTACCATAGGATGATGGGAGTCGGGACGCGAGCAGGGAAGGGGGATAGACACCGCATCCATCTACCGCTGCACACGTCCAGCGGCGATACAGCGGGCAAAAGGATGCGGAGATGTAGAATACAACCCGATGCAGCGCGGGCAGGACGGTTGCGGAGAGCCGATATATCACAGCGAAGACAGCACGAGAGCCCAAGATAGAGATTGAGAGCGCATATAATGTGGAGGCGGGGGGTGGAGGAGAGGATGGTTACGACAGCTTCGCCTCTTTACAGTGCTGGGCGACGCACAACTTCCCTACGAGGCGACGAATGCCCCACAGACGAGTGGTCGATTTGTCGGCGGGGCGCCACGCCCGGTCGTTCTCGTACTGGCCGCTGAAGCCTAGAGTGAGCAGTGTCATCATCACGAGCCGGGACGCCAGCTGATCGTCCGAAAGGGGGGAGCCGCGAGTCGTCTGCGCTGCGTGTGGCTTCCAGGCTGTCCAATAACACGCGTTCCAGGCGTGTCCTTGATGATTGGGGAGGGGGAGTCGCGGTATATCATGAGGGTCGTGGAGGGGTGGGGACGCAGACTCGACAGTGGAGGACGGAGGCGCATACAACGACGAGCGAAACTTAACTCGACGCCTCGGCGGGCGTCCCGACCGCTGTCGAACTCTGCTCCTCTTTGTGGTGCCGGGCGATCTTCTCCACGCCCGCGCTGAGCGCAGTGAGACGACCCCGCTCCTATAATGCCACGCCAGGTCAGCCCACTGCACACTCTACTGCAACCCACCACGAACGAAAAACTCACATGCCCCTCATCCTCCTCTTCGGAATCTTCGTCATGGACGAAGCCACCATCCTTCGGGCTATCCTCGCTATCGCCGTCTTCGCCATCCTCGCTAGCCGTGCTAGCACCGCTGCTACTCACGCTCGCCCGTTCAGCGCTCTCGTGTTTGGGGGGAGGAAGGGAGCTCTTCAGGGGCGACGCAAGAGGACGAACGGTCTCACCGCTCTCCCGAGTGTCGATGCGTGACAGGGAGAGGGTGTGGGAGTGGTGCTGGTGACCCGTATGCGAGGACGAGTGGGAGTGGGAATGGTGGTGACGGTGCGAGGCGGGGATGTTGATCGCCTGGGTGATGTGCTGGACTTGCCCCGGGGACTTCTGTCCGTCAGAGGCGAGCGGCGTCGTGGGCGCGGGGGTGGAAGGGACAGTGGCGCTGGGACTCATCGGTGCGTTCTCCGCCTCTTCCGCTTTCTCACTCCTCTCCACAGTCACGGTTGGCGCTGCGACCTCCGCCTTCGCCTCCACCTCCGTGTCGACCTCCTTCTTGTCCGCCGCCTCGGACTCGGTGTTCATCTCGACGTCCGCGTTCTCGGCGTTCGCCTCACGCTCCTCCTGCTCCTTCTTCGCTCGTTCCTCCGCCTCCCTCTTCGCCCTCTCGCGCTCCTCCTTCCGTCTCCTAACCCACGCCATGCCGGTGCCATCGTCTTCGTCTTCGGCGGCCTTGCGGGCGATACCTGCGGCGTTGTTGTCCGCTTGCACACGGGACCAGACCGACGACTGGCCCGCGGTGTTCTTCACGGAGCCCATACCGCCATATCCCCATTCGACGAACTCAGGCTCGTCAGTCCTGTCGATCCCACATGGAGTCAGCATACGCGTCCCCAACGCCGGTGAGAAAGCGGAAGACGCGGAGATGAACGAGACGGGAGATCTGATGGCACGCGGAAGAAAGGGAATGACAGGGGCACGCCCGGGCATGGGAAGGTCCGATCGCAATCACGGCGGGAGCAGCACACGTACCTGACGTTCGCGAACGGATTCTTCGCGTTCGGATTGCGCTTTGCGCCGTACACCCGCCCATTCAGCATCCTCGTCTGTCTCCTGGCCCCTGCCCGCGGTGGCACAGCCGCCACCGGCCGCCCCTTCTTGTCGTCCTTGCCGGAAAGCGAGGTGAGGCTCTGGGTCCGCCCGAGCGGCACGCCTCCGCCACCTCCTCCGAACAACGACAGCCGTTTCTTGGTGCTGAGCGGCAGGCCCGCCCCAGGTCCGCCCTCCGACGTCCACCGGTTGAGGGGCGCACCAAAGTCTGGCCCGTTCCGGTCGTGGCTCACGCTGCTTTCGCGACTTGAGCCCGTGCGGTGCCCGTGTCCGCTGTTATTGCTGTTGCGGCGGCCGCGGTGCGCGTCGCCGTTGAGCGTGGAGACGTCTTCGGCGGAGAACATGCGAGGGGCGAGGAGTGTGAGCGAGTCGAGCGGCCTAGGAGCGGGGCGAGCACCCTCGACCACTTTGTCTCCTTGCGAGGGGAGCCGGGCGCGAACGTAGACCTGGGATGAATGGGGGAGGGTGAGCGGACGAGATCCCATTCGTGGGGACAGTCGGCGGTGTGCTGCGCGTCGGGCTCTGATGAAGGGCCCGGGCAGGGGCACTCGTCGCGTGGGCAGCCGAGCAGAAGGGATTCTGTGGGAAGGCACTTGCGGAGTGCGCCGGGACTCGAGGTGAGGCTGTATGCTTGCTTGGAGAGGTCGGGGTCGGCAGGACTGGCGAGGGCGACGCCTGCTATCTCTAGCGCTGACTGCATTGTGAGGGGCTGCTCGAAGTCGTCGTCATCGAGAAAGACGGGGTCTAACGTGTCGTCGTCGCGTCGGGGCTCGGGTAATGGGGCGAAGCGGATGCGGCGGGCGGCGGAGGGTTGTGAGTCTTTGCGGGGCTTCGCGTGGGCGTGGAGGTGTGCATGGTTATTTGGCGGCAAGCTGTGTGACTGAGCAGGGGAGGACGATGCGGATTTGGAGAAGTAATCTGAGGAGTCGCCCGGTGCTAGTGAGGATGCCGACGATGAGAGGGAAGAGTTGGAGGGGATGAGAGCAGGGAGAGACGCGGGGTGGTAAGCAGGGGAGCCACCAGGAGAAGGGTTGAGAAGGATGCCCCTGGAGGGCCCGGGGGGGCAGGGGTGGAGGAGAAGGGTTGCCATCGTGTGTTGGGTGCCTGTTGAGCTCTGTTGTGCAGGAGGAGAGGCAGAGGAGGAAGAAGAGGGCAGCGAGAGGGGACGGAGAGGGAACGGAGGGGATGAGCAGGCAGAAGTAAAGGAACGACGGAGGCTGAGGAGATAAAAAGAAGATAGAGTGGCTCCTGCTCCCGCTCGTCCTTCCCTGCCAAGCACATCCGACCCAGCTCCACTGTCCGGGGTCCCACCCTGCTCTCTGCGCCTAAACACGTGCGTCGATTACGTTCGCACTCGACTGGCCGCGTTCCCCTTCTCCCTTCGCTACCCTCGCCACGCTTCTCTCCCCTCGCCTCTCGCCAGTGTCTGTCCAACGTCGAGAGGCCCATGCCTCCAGCCCGCCCTCTCGTGCGCCAAGGGGGCCATCGTGTCCTGCTGTCTGGGCCCTGACGACGCCCTACGACGCCTCGCAACTTGCCGTTTCAGTTCCATATCATCCATGCGCGCCTCCAGGGTTTTCCCATCTCAGATTCCCAGCATCATCCATCTCCACCTGGATCTTACTCGAACCCTGACCCGCTGCGGCCTCATTTCCAGCCAGGCCGCGTGCGCACCTCCGACCTTGTCCCGCCCATCGCCGTTCTCCTTTCCCTCCTTCCGAGATATACACTCCTAGCTGCACAGACGAGTTCGAAACATCCGCCGTCGTCCCCGTTTCAAACAGGACGGATGCCAAGCCGGATAGTCACCACCATGCTGTGCGGAACAACATTTGGACATTCCCCACAAACGCGGTGCAGACTCGATCGTGTGGCGCGGAACCTTGCCTTTCGAGTCACCCGCACCCCCGAGCCCGCCCCGCCCCGCCCGCCGCGATCCATAACTGTTCAAGTGACCGACGCCGCTCTCCATTTCTAGCCCTCCATCTCCATCTCCCTCATCTCGCTGCCCCAGCCCTCGTCATCGGAAGACGCGCAGCCTCTTCTGCGGCGCCCGCTGCCGTTCTTTGCCCCTTCTGGCTCCCCTCACCGTCTTGTGATTCGTCGGCGGTGCCTACGAAACGCCCCTGTCCACCGTCTTGTCCTTGACTCCAGCCTCCGTGACCCGGAACTAGAGCTCTCTACACTCTCTCGCCTCGCATCCTCTCGTCTTGGCGCTCCAAGGTCTGCTCCCAGGTCTGTCAGCAAACAATCGAAATCACCCCGTCCCTCGAATTCTATCTCTTCCATCTCTTCTCACTTCTTTAGCTTTTTTGCACACGCCCACCGTCGAGACCCAAGGCCGCATCTGTTTTCCGATATTCGTGCTTCGCGCATCATTGCATGGGGCGGGTCATCGAGCCTTATCGTCCGACTTGGAGTGCTCTTCTCCTTTTGACAATTACTCATCGGCAGCCAAACGTACTCCCGGAATTCCGATGCGCGTCGATATGCCCGACGATGCGCTCGTTGTCGACGCTTCTCGTGCTCGTGGGCATATCACGATCGATCCTCGTGTGTACTTCGTGTATGGGCAAAACCCACTAATCTCATCTTATCCTTCTTTACTTGGATTCGAATCTGCTGACCGACTCCTGTTTGTATTACTATTCTGCCAGTGGCATCGGTGTCAGTTACCGCCCAGCGCCATACAGCAATCGCAGCCTGTCCAGGGGAGCCCCGCCATGCCAAGGGTCACGACTAAATTGGTCCCCCGGACCAAATTTGGTCGGAGGGATCAAATAAACCCTAGCCCTACCACGCCCTTATGCGGAAGGAGCCCGCCACCAAACATGAGCGCTTAAAGGGCGCAATGGCTCGCGACGGGGCTCGAGGGCAGATGCACCGGGTTTCTAGGCTTCTGGAGGCCGCACTTCGAGTGAAAAGGATAGGCTTATGGTATACAAATATATTTGCTAACTGTCAGAGAGCACGACGCAAAGTTCAAGGCGGAAAATCGCAACAAAGTGTACTACATGGAATAAAAGCTGAACTTGAGGGAGGAGGAAAGAAGTACAACACGAAGGCGCATCCATCGCGTAGAAGGCAAGGTTCACCCGGTTGAAACAAGCCCAAAGTGAAGAAAATCGGTGAGGAACTTCGGGAGGAATTGTAATCGCGAGTGGAGGCTTGACGCCGGGAGAAGCAAAGAGTTATACAGAGAGACGCGGCGGCGCGCGCGCCGCCGCGAGACCCCAGGGGATATGGTGAAAGGAAACACGATTTGTGGCTCATTTTTCGCCATTTCTTAGGCCAGATTGAAGGACTCGGTGGGAGAGGAAGGTGGCAGGAGAAGGGAGAGCGCGCCTTCGGCGCGCTGCCCACCCTTGGCACCTTTTTGGGCCGCTTCGCGGCCGGGCCCCACCCTTGGAATGACTAATTTGCCCTGTCCAGCTCATGAATTACATCGGCGTCACGGGCATGCCCCTGTCCGAGTGGACGGGGTCCTCGCCCTCGTCCTGTGCTGTCCGTCGTCGACGATGCCCACCCTCGAGCACTTGAAGCAGCCTCAAACAAGCTCGCGATCGTTCCGAGGGCCGTACACGTCGCTTTCACTTTCGGTGGCTGGAATGATCGCGATTTCGATGTGCTGCTCATGCAGAGGCTGTGCCCGAAAGGCCCCCTTTCCGGGAGATAACCCAAACATTCCATCCGCCTTCGCGTATCTCTCCACCAGCCTGGCCGATCCCGCCTCCCAGACCGCGAGGAGCATGCAGCGAAGAGAGCTCGCCTTCTTCCCTGCTTGCGTCTTCGCTTTCGTCCTCACGAGTCGTCGCAGCAGCCTAAGAATAGGCGTTGCAGGTGGTTATTTTTGGCCGACCTTCGTCTCTCCGTGCAGTCCACATGCAAAGTTGGGAGGACTTACGTCCACGCTCAGGGATCTCCGCCGAGCTGAAGCCCGAAGGGCTTCGACAAGAACGGTGTCGGCGTGCCCGGGTATAACGTCGTCGGTGTCCGAAGTGAGTGCTCCAGGCAGCTCTATGCCGGCGGATCGAATTCAGTTGGGCCCAGGCGCGCTGGCCAGCTCCGTGATGCCGATGCAGTACAGTCACCAGTCACACCATGAATGGACCTTGGGTTAACTTAAACCCACACGTCCTGCCAGTCGATACCGGCATCCTAGGCCAACAGCAGCTTAAGACCTCCGGTTCAATGTCCAAACTTCACGCATATATCTAATAGAAGCTCAAATTTGTACGTCCGCTACCGGCTTAGAAGGCTCAATTATGCAAGTATGTCTGCTGCCAGCCCTGGGACTGACTTACTCGACTCCCATTCCACCTGTAGATAATACGGCGTGGGCTTCAATGCCTCTGTCCACCCTGCAAACGCCGGCTTCCCAGTTTCCGAGACCCGAGAGCGACACGCTCGGACACGATCCGCTCGCCCCGCGCTCCCAAAGCAATCCCGTACCCATATATGCGCCCCATCCGTCCCGAATGGACGCCGAATCCGATGGCTTTCCCCTGCACGGTCGCCCCAGTTCTCAGCGCGGTCGCCACGCACCCCCATCGACCCCGGACCCCAGACTACAATCCCCCCAGTCTCCGGCCCTTCTCCCTTCTCGCGCCCATGTCCGAGCTAGTGGCGATCCCCGTGCGCGTTCGCATTGCTTCTTGCTGGGACCAATGTTCGCCGGTGTCCCCTCAGCCACCCTTCTGTTCTCTTCCCCAGACTCGGATTTTCCGGAGTCTGGCCAGACGCACGATGTCCGCTAGTAGTACATGGTATACGCGCCTCCACTGGACGCGCACGGGTACGGGCACGGGTGGTGTTGACGTCGCTACCCACCCATTCAATAACGTCGACACGGCTGACGGTCATACGGCTGAATCGATAAGAAGCATCGCCCGGCCACACAGCTGCTTCTTTCCCCGGAGCGCAGATGCCGTCTCTCATTGCGCAGGCGTTCGCGTATGTACGCCTACGCAATGCCTGGCACATACGTCACCCGCCCTCGCCATCTCCGAAGCCGAAGCCCAACACATCCGTCACTCGCACTCGACGCCGGTGCCAGGCCCTGCTGCGCACGCGCGCCCGTGTGAGTGTTCTCGCTCGCCCCGAGGCCTGAGGCCTGACGCGTCCCGCCACACAAGCTTCGAGTTCAGCTCGCCAGCGCCTCAGGACTGTGGCTTCTCCAGCCCAGCACCGCCCGACCCACTCCTTCGCCGCTCGGGCTTCAAGCTTCAAGGAGCACACTCCCCCGTCCCGCCTCCCGTTCGGGGCGATGAGCTCCGGGGCGCGCGTTATCTCAGGCTTCAGCATGTTGACGCTCCGCCAGGTCCCGGTCCGCCCGTTTCCCCGGATAGGCATCCCTGCACCGTGCAGCGCCTTACTCAGACTGCCGCCCAACGTCCGTCCCGCCTTCAAGTTCCACGCTCGCCGAACGACGGACGCCCGGGGACGGAGGGTCGTTCGAAGTTCGCAGGGCAGGGTACTGTATGTAATGGCGCGCCATCCCGCCTTTTGGCCGACGCTGCCGCATTTAATCAATCGCGAGTCGCGAGTCGCGACCCAAGACCGCTCGGCGCCCCCCGCCTGTCGTCGCTTCAAGGGGTTAAGTAACCCCCCGGCCAGATCAGCGTTTTGGTTCCACGGGCCGTTCGTCGACACACTCCCGGCTAAGTGGTAACCATCGCTAAGAACTTCAACCCGGAGCTCGCCTGTTCAAGGGGAAAGGGGATGGGGATTCGCGTGCTGCGTGCTCCGTCGGGGCTGGGACGGGAACGGGCGAAGCTGCTCTCTGTTCAGTGCTGTCATTGCTGACAGTGAGACCAGGACATAACGCGCGTGCCCGTGTGCGGCCGGCGACCTCGGAGGGGGATGCGACGCCGGCGCCGTGGTTCACCACGGCGAAGAAGACCTTAGACTTGCGGTGAGCCAGCGCGTTCCTAAGTCTTCCAATGCGCACAGGCTCGCTCACGAACGCGACGACGACGAGGACCAGAGCGGCGGTCTGGACCGCCGGGGGCGATACCCAGACGGTGTCGAGGCTCGCGAGTTAGAACACATACATACTGTATGTAACGTATGAACGCGCTGGAGCGCGGCGCCCGCCGCGCGCGTGGGTTGTGAGGCCGACGGTGGCGCGGTGCGTACTGCGCCGTGGTGGGTGCTTCCAAGTCCCAGCATCCCGCCGACGGTCGACCGCGACCGAGACGCTCCTCGAAGGCTCGAGCGGTGCGCGCGCGAGCCTGGACGCACGTTTCTCGCAGGATGCAGGACGGCCACGAGGCGGCGTGTAAGTACGCTGGAGGAAGTGGTGCGGCTTCTTCTGTTAGCCGCGAGTTTGTTTTATCTTTCGCGCGACAGCCCAGGGTCGCGACGCGACGCGTGTTGAGAGGGGGAGAGAGGGGTCGCTTGGAGCGCGACAGGCCCAGGACAGGTATGTCTTTTGCCTCATGCAGGCACCGCTGCCAGTCCGCTGGGGAGGCTCATTTATCTTTGCAGTTGCGCACATGCGTCGTCGTGGAAGCCAGTCGTTGGTTTTCCCCTGTTCCCTGTTCTCCCGCCCTGGATGTGTCGAATTTGTAGTGGACGCACAGCGCGGCTGCTATGGCCACCACCCACCCTCCACAAATTTTCTCCGCGCCGTTCGGAAACCTTCAAGAAGGCCCGGCAGTCATCATGAAGAACGCTGCTGCGTTGGTCTTGGTTCCACCACCAAGTACTGGTCAGTAATGCCCATTCAGCTCCGCACCACCTACATACAGCGCGCGTCCTGGAATTGTGCGAAGTATCAGATACGGTACCGACCAGTGCCTACTTCCACCGAGTGAGAGAGCTCACTAATGTCCACCAAGGCTGCATAGCTTATTCGCTTCCACATCATCTCCGAGCCTGTGTCCGGCCACAAAGCGGACGCCCTCCTGCTTGAGGCTTACGACGCCGGGGGCCCCCGCGCACTGCGACATCGTCTCACGGCTTCTCCGACATTCTTGCTTAGTTCTTGCGGGCCGTGCGCAATTCTCGGACCTGCAGCCTAAACCATCCTCACTTCGGTGCCAGGACTCACGGCGTTCTTCCCTCGCAGCCGTGTTCGTGCGGGCCATATCCAGCAGGAGGACGATCGGCGCTCTCGCGAGGCCCTTCGAGAGTGGCCCTGATTCGCTCGTTCGCACCTCGAATCCCTGCTTTCTATCGTCCACGAAGCGTCGAGATTTCCGTCTGGCCGCGCTCTCCCGTCGGGATAAAAAGTATCGCAGAAAGCTTCCCGGAAGCTTCCCATGGCTTGGTCCGAAAAATTTCACCTCCCTGTGCGCGCGTCCCGCCCCATGGACTCTATTGACTCCATTGGGAGACCGCGTCGGGAGGGCGAGAACGCGACGGGGTTTGAGATCAGTGCTTGGGTCAATTTGATGGGCGGACGGTCGCTCGTGGGTCTTGCCATTGGTCCTCGGGAGTTTCCTGCGCCCGCAGGACCCCAGAGTCATCTCGTCCACACTCCACCACCCTGGAGGCGTGTGGAATTCAAATTGCTGACTTGTTCTTGCTTTGCCTTCAGAGCACACTGTCTCCGACTCTCCATGGGTAGGCGCGTGCGCCTTGAACCATCGCGGGTACCCGGGTGTGCGTCCTCGGAAAAACAGCTCGTGCAGAGTTCTTCCCGTTCCAGGCAAGCATTCTCGCCTATTTTCTGCGTTCTGGTCGCAATGATCAATCCGCCCAGAACATAAGATTTCCAGTGTGGTCGCCCTCCATGGGGCGTGTGTAGTGTAGATGTAGATCGCTTAACGACTGCGCCCACTTGGCGACTTACCCGTCGTTCTAAAGCGCCCGGAAAAGCGCATTCTCGCGTCCCGGGGCGCTTAGTCCTCCCCTTGCCCCCTCGCCGCTCTGTCCACCAAGGCCCTCGCTATCGAGTTTACACCTGGTTTTCAGCATCCTAGGGACTTTTCCCGAGCTTCCTGGCCTTCCCGGAGGTTGGGGAGAGGTCTCAGTGCCGGCGGGCCGGACACTCGGGCGGTCTGGGCCTGTAGATCGCTTAGAGAAAAATCAAGCGCTTTCTCGATTATCCCCGTAAGCGTCCGGTTACCCCCTTAAGCGTTCTACGTAGATTCCATAGTGTGTAGAACCACACTGGAAATCTAACGTTCCCCATCCGCCGTTCCCAGCCTGCAGCGTCCGCCCGTCGGTGCGCGGGTACGCTGAACGCTGGATCGGGCGGATCGGCGCCAG
Organism: Ganoderma boninense; assembly: GCA_002900995.3. NCBI lineage: Eukaryota > Fungi > Basidiomycota > Agaricomycetes > Polyporales > Polyporaceae > Ganoderma > Ganoderma boninense. The sequence continues at coordinate 1,133,685 of CM035306.1, forward strand.
GGAGCTGGAGACTTTTCCTTATCTGCGTCTCGCGGAAGCAAACGCCCACCGGCCACAGCGTGGTGAGAGCTCTTGCGTCAGCTTCCGGCCTGTTGCGCCGCTTCTTCTTCGCTCTGTTCCTGCCAAGGAGGGGCCGTCTTGTTGCGCAAGCTGCGAGGGCTCCGTGGACATTGTCTAACCTGTTTGATCTTGACTAGGATGCGCTGAACGGACAAGGGATGGGGATAGGGCGGGGGCGGGGCGGACGAGGGAAGGTGAGATGACTCAGGGAACTGGAGACGGCAAAGGTGCGAAGCCCAGGATAAATCTTTCGTCGAGATACGAGACATGCGAGCGCTTAAAATATCGCGGAACGTGTCCCAGAGATGGTGCCAAGATGATGCTAGGACTACTCTAGGAGAGCAATGGACACGTCGCCGACTCACCGCCTGCGCTGGTGAACCAAGCACCAAAAACAAACAAACCTCGGCAGGTCGGTGCATCTTCGGGCTCGCATCGCGCGCAACTTTGGCCTGCGAGCCAGGTTGGGGAGCCCTGCAAGGGATAGAAATACTCGCGAGGGTGGCGCGAAGCAGGGGAAGCCCTTAGGTACGCAAGGTTCACCTCCTCTCAGGCCCGGTTCCGCCGTTCTTGGCGGAGTCTGACCCCGCCTATCGGCGCATCGACAGGAAAATGTGAATGCGGGCCCGCGTACCGCAGTGCGGGGAGGGGGGTCACTACATATCCCCTTCAAGCGGAGTATCGCGCGGGGGCAGGGCTCAGGAGGGACGTAGCGATCGATGGTATCGCCCCCTCAATCTCTGCCATCGCCCGCACTTCCCTCGCCCCCATGCCCATTGCAGGTCCACGGCAGAATCATTGTGTTCTGAGCTCAGCCTGGCTTGCCGGTGGCACGGCCGCTTCCCGTCGGCAAACCCTATCCAACCACTCCATGGGAGAACGCATAGTGCACTGGCAGAGTGTGCACAGCCTGTTCTCGGATCGGTGCGATAGAGGTTTCATTACGCCTATTAAATAGGCACAGCTTCGATGAGTGAGATGGAGAGAACTCGAGCTCCGTCGACGGGGCTGTCGAGGTGGGTGGATCGACGATCAGGGCGGACGTCCAACCTGTGCTCACCCACGACCAAGGCAGCTTTTGCACTACGAGCCGTATCCGTTCGGAGGCTACACCGTGTCCCAAAGGCAAGTCCGGGTCGTCTTTGTCGCTGGTGGTCCGAACCCCATGCTGTCGAGCGGGGACGGTGACGAAGAACACGGTGATGCTTTGTCTCTTGACGTGCGTCGGGGGACAGATTTGGCGGCCCTTTCGTGGAATTGCGAATGCTTATCCTTCCTTTTTGCTTATCGATAGGCATCCGGGAAGCTGCGGCGTGCTCCAGGTTTCCGGCGGGAACACCGGTCAATATCGTGATGGGGCGGACGGAACACAGGAAATCAGAAACATGTCTTCCAGATGGCCTTCGTGCCACTGGCCATCATGGGGTGAGCCCTTGACGCCTGAGATCCCGGCGACGACCCGTCGCCGGAGTACGCAAGCTCCGTCGACGCTGCGACAATTCCTTGCGGGTGACTCGGACTCGACGAGAAGCACCTTCATGTGCTATATTGTCCTATCTGCTGCTCAAGCAACAGTCCGGTGAGCGAGCTATTCACGTCCTTGCTCACGTATTGCATTCTAATGCTTGCCGATAGATCATGGGGATCAGGGCTGCAGGTGTGTGTAACCGGAGGCGACGCCGGCATTGCGGTCGGTGGCGATCGTCGTGTGTGCCAGAGAGATATGCATACATTGTGTGGCCCTGGGCGTAGCTGACCTCCGCCGTATTTATAGGTCGTTCCGAGAGCTTCCTTGAATGACTACGGGAGTTGAATAGACGGGGCTTCACGACAGCAGCCTGAGTTCGATCACCAGCATTGCTGTTCCGTGTGGTATGTCTATCATCTAACTCTGTTATGGAGATCGGCACAGAAGCGGCATTGATATTGGCTGCTAACTTTGTCGCTCAATGTCGTCCAAATCCTGAGAAGGCCTGATGCATCGACGGAGCGAAGTACGTACGACTCCTTACGATCCCTTCGTCATTCAATGCAATGTAAATCCGGGAAAGGCTTGGTTGCATGGATGTGCGAAGTACGTACTATCCTTGATGTCTCTCTCGGCGTTTTACGAGGTATTCAGTCCATTGACAAAGCCTTTGCACCAGCGGCTTGAACCTCCACCCCCGTGCACCTCTGCTGGCTGAAAAGTGGATAAGTATTAGCCATTTTCTGAAAGCAGTCCTTAGAGTCAGCGTCAGCGGACAAAGCTAGTGTAGAACTTTACGGTTCGTTCGGTCAAGTTCCCCTGCGGCTTCTTGCCACTCACGCCACTCACGCGGCAGCCTTGACGCGAGGGTATTTGTCTTCACCCCAGCAGCCGCCCGCCAAGCACGCTGGGCAATGGCGACATGACGGATCTGCTACTCATACAACTACTAAGCAACCCGGGCTCTTATGTCGTGCGGCAAGCCACTGTGTCGCATCCGTTTAGACCTGGCTTGGAGGATTCAGTCATGCCGTCAACAGCAAGTCAAACAGTCGCCCCTTGGCTGACAGAGCATAATTTTTGACTCAGGTCCTGAGCACCATGTGAGTTCATTAGTGGGCTCTGGGCGTCCTGAAAACGACTGACGATGTAAGTCCACGGGTGACAGATTATAGGTGAAAATTACGGGCAGCGACAGTGTCTCGACCGCGCTAACCCTTCGAAGTCCCGTGATCGCCTTTCAACTTGACTCTCGCTGGTCTTTCCACCTTCATCTCCGTGGGCGCCCTTGTCTGGATGCAGGCCATCGTCTCGTGACCTGGTGTCGCCTTCATGCTCGGTATGTTGTCTTCCTCGATTGAACATGGGATGCTTCTGACCCTTCTCGACTTTTCCAGCGGAGAGAAGCACTAATTTGTTTTCTTCTGCGCTCCTCGCGAGGCTCTGTTTGTCGTGCGATAAGACCAAGTCAATGCGGCCACGGCTCTGACCCCGTTCATTCCTTTGTCCAGGCGTAGGGATACGGGGTTGTTCGCCAGCGCCACTCGACTGCCCCATTCCACGGCACAAATCGATCTTCCCGCCTAGCCAATGTTCCCCTACTTCACGGCGTCAACATGCCGTCATCTGACTGCCGGACGTTCCACAGACGCGCCAATTCTGACCGCCGAATTCCTACTTTGCGCGAATAACAATCGGTGTGTCTCTTACCTTGTCCCCCGCGAAGTGTAGCTAATCGTTAATCAGGTCCCCCCTCGCGTACGCCTGCCAGCCAGAAGTACTCACGGATGTGGGCACGGTTCGATGATCGATGACTTCTTGGACATGCCGTGTTCTTGGCTTCGGCCTCGGATGGGGTTCGTTCATTTCGCCATGAGTGCTTCGCCAAGTTCGCGGTGACCCCGGACATCCCTTCCTCCGAGCGGTGGGGCTGCGGGTCCCAGCACGGGGACAGACTCATGTTCAGCTTCTCCATGCGCCAAGGGCTTCGTGTTCAAGGCGCATGTAGAGCCCTTGGTCGCATTGCTCTATGCGAGATGGGGTCGACGGCCGTCCTGTGAGAACACAGACCCTCCGAGTTGCACGGTGCGCATTCGTCGGTCTACTGGATGGTCCAGCCCTCAGATCGCTTACTCGTCTGCCCGCAATGGGTCTCTTCCATGACTGCTAATGAATGGCGGCGATCATTCGACCCTGCTATTGCTATGGCGCCGGACATGCCCTCTGCCGCGAGCATAGAAATGCTTGTTCGGCTGCAGTTCATCCTTAACCGCGATCAGCCTGCGCTGGGATCCTCACCAATGATTGTCTCCCGCAGCGGCCCATCAGGACTCGGAGTTGACAAGGCGAGTTGGAGACGCATGCACCTAGAGTGTACTTTGCTTCGCGTAACCTGCGCATGCACAATACTTCATCGGAATCAACGAGCTCCAACGAGTTCCCTATGGATAATAGTATGTCTATTGCCATCGCCGGAACCGCGTCTTTTACTTTTAGCGTTTGCGTCCTATATATCGACATGACGATGTCCCTCTGCGATCTCCGTCGCTCCCGGGAGTGCAGCCACAGGACTCCCATCTGAACAACAACGTCTGAGGTGGCTGATTTATGGCATCCGAAAGCCACTTACATCACAGTGTGTTGAAAGCAGCCATGAGTTCGGCTGGCGTGCAAAGGAAGTTCAGCCCATCCAACAGCTCATCCAAATGGCCGTGCTCTCCTCTCCTGTACTCCTCCCAGCTCGAGAACAGCGCCGTCCACGTCCATGCAGTGCCCTGCCCGCGCACGAACCGTCCAGGCAGAGCTATCATCATGCTCAGCGGGCCGAACTCCTCCACCGCGCGCAGCGGTATGCCCGCGTTGATGCTGTTGGTGGTGAGCTTGAGGATGTGTCTCAGGACCGCCTCCTTCTCCTTGTCGTCCGCGAGCAGCGGCGTCGGGCCCGAGGGGCACTTGGGCCGGAACTGCGGGTAAAACTCCATGAACGAGCCCTGCAGGCCCTCGACGTAGAACATCGTCGGTAGGATCCCGGCGTAGTTGGGGTAGCCGTCGTACATGGCGGCGACTGACCTCCGCAGCGGCTCCCAGCGCGCCCACTCATCGGCCCCAGCGGGGCTGGATGCGAGGTGATCCTCGAGGAGAGTAAAGCGGTAGGAGCTGACAGTGAACGTGCGCGCGGGATTGCGCTCTGGGATGCCTGTGGGAGTGGGGGTGGGGGCGAGGAGGAAGGAGAGGACCTTCTGTGGGTTCTGGTCCTGTGGCAAGTCAATGCCGCCACTGATGAAAACGAGCGCCTTGGCCATGGATCTGAAAGACCAAAAGTGCGCTTCCCCGAACTCCTGAAGAGCCTCGGCCAACCCTGAGAAGGATGAGTACCCTGCTCCGGAGGTGGAAACGAGGTTGTCGTCATCGCGACATATCAGTCTACCCAAGGTGCCACAGTGTTGTCAGCAGAGCTATTAAAGATGACGGAAGGTCCTCACTTGTGGTTGGGCCACTCTGCTTTCTGGCACTTCTTGCTGCAGTACAGGACCCTGGAGCACCTTGCGCATTTTTTCAATGGAATGGTTGCGTCCGGCGATTGACCACAGTAATGGCAGCGCCGGAGTGCTAGAAAGGACACTGGTAAGTCGGGGAACCGGCTATATACTGCTTGGCGTATCGTATGCATGCGAGAGGGCTTCCAATTCTGATTGTCGGAAAGTGGAAGAAGGGGCTTGAATGTGTAAGGATTCTGTACTACTACAGTTGTCGCTCAGAACAACGGTCGATTCATCGGCGCTCGGAGATGCCGCAAGCTGCGGGCCTAACCCGGTCTCACCCGTTCTACACCGAGTCCGACCGCGATTGTCCTGTAAGTTGTCCTGGAGCCGCACGGCGCATATGCTAAGGTCATAAAACACCTTTCGAGTCCCCTTGAGAGTCTGATTTTTCAAAGTGCACTGGTCCATGTATGCCTCAACTTTTGAAACAATGACGGGTCAATTTACGACTGCCGTGGTGGTACCCAGGATGTTTGAAGTACATCAAATCGACTCGGAGTCGAATGCAACCATTAGTTTCGCTGGTGCGCTGCGAAGGTGTATCGCGTCAAGCATGAGCAGTGATAGGGAGCCAAGCTAGCAAGTGTAAGTACTTGTAAGTACTTGAGAGAGCGACATGGTGTTTGGTGGTTTCGGTGCAAGGATGAATTCCAGCTTTAAGTTTGAGCGCACCGGGAGACGGAGATCGGTCCGGTGTTGCCGGCCATTCTGCTGGAAGCAGACCCACTGTCACCCAGAGCAGACCTGCCCAGTTTCTTCCTCCGCATCCTCGTTTCACCCAGCCTGTGCTGGATTACTCCCGAGACCTCGCAACTCGCTTGTCTTTATGACTTACCGACTCATTCGTCTACATGTGTCTCATGCGAGATGTCATGGCCTACCAGCTGTATCTGAAGTGTCACCTCCACCCGCTCGTATTCCACCCCTAGCTTCGGGCAACCCTTCCACCTCCGATGGCTAAAGCACTCTCCAAAGCTATGAAATCCTGCTCTACGAACGGTTGTCTCACATAGAGACACATTATTGCGATCAGTATGATCGAGGACGGACGAAGCTCAAGTTGGCCGGTTCGAGGAGCTGTTTGGGATGTCCGGGCGTGGTTCGCGAGGAGGGGCCTCGTCTATCTCAAAGTGAGTTACTGTTTCGATATTCTATATCCCCTGAAGAATATGGCTGCAGACGCATTGAGCGCAGCCGACTCCGCGTCACCCCTCATGTTCTACAATGCAGCCAGCCGCTTTGTCATCTTCGTAGTGGGCCACACGAATTGTGGATATCGACGTCGACAAACTAATGAGTGGAGTTCTGCCCGCCGCAGAGCAGTGGATAGAAAGGAAAGGTGCGTGGCATCTTATTCGGAATCTGAGTGCACCCTGTCCTTTTCATGTACAATCGCCACCCCTCGCCAAGTTCGCATTTCCAATGCGCACTTCGTGATCCCTGGACGAGCTCATGGGCATGATCCTCTGCATTGCAAGTGTCATTTCACGGTTCGCGCCATGTGCTTCCAACCGAGCGAAGCCGTCTCGGAGTTATTTGATGCTTACAAGATTCATATACGTTGAGGTATGATAGGCGTTTGCATCAGGCATGCCACCGCTATTGTACAAGTATGCTACGACGACCTCTATCCAAAACGTCTCGAGGATATATCTGTCCTGCAACTCCCACTGAAACATCGAGCCCTGAGATTACTACCTAGAACATCCAGAAAGCGGCCATTGACTTCAAAGGAAGTTGAAAGTAGCTACAGTATCTGCTGGCGCGTTACGGAATGGGAGAAAATCAAACATGAAATCTAGCTGTCGATGGACTCCCCTCCTGTAGTCCTCCCAGCGCGGGAAGAGCGCGCTCCAAGACCACGAAGCGTTTCCCCCGCGCGTAAATTGCCCCGGGACCGCAAGCATCGTGCCTTCCGTGCCAGACCCGTCCACTGGGCGGAAGGGAATGCCTGCATTGAGGCTGCCACTGGAGAGTGAGACCATGTCTCTCAAGACAGTCTCCTTCCTGCGGTCGTTTGCCAGCAACGGCATCCGACTCGGGGGCTGCGCAGGCTGGAAAAGGGGGATGAATCGCCCAAAGCGCATGTTCAGGCCGTCGACGACGAACATCACATGCAGCACCCCGGCAAATTCAGGGTGCCAGCGCCACATGTGGACCGCGAGATTGTACGACTCCTCCTCGCGCGTCTGGGAGGCGACCGCGTCGGGAGTGGGGGGGATGGTCTCGACGGCTTTCGTGAAGGCCCACGAGAGGAAACAGAATGTGCGTGCAGGGTTGCGCTCGCGGATGCCGGAGATGCTAGCGGAGGGGCAGAGGATGATGTCGAAGCTCATCCGCGTCTCTCTCTGCGTCCACTCTATGCCTCCGTTCAAGAGGACGAGGGCCTTGGCTAAAGACCTGATAGCCCACTCGTGGGCTTCCGTGAACTCCTGAAGGGCCCTGACCAACGATGCTGGGGAGGAGGAGGGAGACCCGAGGGAAGAAGCACCCGTGCGAGGCTCTCCTAGCACGGTGGATGTCAGGGGCTCGGATGCGGTCAGGCTGTCGACGGAACGACATCCTATTCTACACGGTGCATGCAGACCTGTCAGCAGCGGATTGCAGGCCAAATGTGCTCGAAGAGAGATGCTTACTTGTGAAATGGCCAGGCCTTTTTCTGGCACTCCTTGCTGCAGTATAGAGTCCTCTTACACCCAGCGCACTTTCTCATTTGGGCATTGGCCTGCGTGCGGCCACAGCCACCATGGCAGCTTCGCAGCGTAGGCTCAGAGGACATCATTCTGTCCTGGAACTGGCGGACCTGATCTGTGGGTGAAGCCATGGTGCTGTGTGCCCGACGTAAGGATTCGGCAGTTGTAAGCGGATGCCAGCTTGAGGGGCTGGTGGATGGTGCAAATTCAGTGACTCACAGTAGCAAGATGTGTTGCGGCACTAAATACGAAGTGGTGGTGGTTGCAGAACAAGTTATCGATCCATCGATGAAGCTGCCTACGCCTCGAGGCCTTCGGGCGTTGTGGCCTTGAGCTTGAGGCTCGTGGGCAGGCTGTTGTTCGGCTCAGGGCTCGCATTGCATGAATGAACGTTGTCTTCGGCCCGGCCTTGCCGCGCCGGGGACGAGATCCAGAGTGAGACTTCTACGGTCAGGCCCGCCGCAGCGCCCTTCCTATCTGTCCTGTGTACATGGTCTACACTCCTTGCACCGGAGAAGAGAAGAGCAGTCAGCGACGCCGCACACCTCTGCATCGGAAGGTCAATCTTGGGCTGCTATTGAAAGTGGTCCTTCGAAGTTCGAGCTTCTGGAGGCGACGGCGACAAGGCTCTCCCGAGTCCCAACGCTAGTAGCTTCTACATAAAATTGGGTAAGTAGGTCTTGGATATAGATCCCTGTGGCTGCCCTATTCATGGAAGTGGGAAGTTGATTTCAGAGGCACGGTCCCGTTGAGCATGTTCCGAACCATCCTTATCACAAACGACAAAGCACAAGTTGGTGTAAGTGTTACCTATCCTCTGTCTTCTGGCGAAAATCACTTTGATGAAGATGTCACAGCTGTAAGTTAGTTACAGTAGCTTGGTCGATACATCAATTGGCATACTTAGGTATGTTCCGCCCATTGGATCGAGGAACACGTGACATCTGCATAAGGGCTAATGGGCCTGTGGCGTTCCTCGAGCTTTCCCTCGCATCACTGACAAGCTAGCTTGCAACGCCAACATGACTACTTACCAGCACCTCCTCTCTACAGTCTTCTCCATGGACATGCTGGCATATTCGTTTCAGGATAGTTTCGCAGTTCGGGCACCACTATTGGGAGCTTGCGACTGGTGCGAAGCGACGGGAAAACAGGCTAGCCGCCGTCGTCACGATTCGGAGGGCAGGCTGAAGAAGTGCGGCGGGTGTTCAGTGGTGGTGTACTGCAGCAAAAGTTGTCAGATGGCGGCATGGCCGACACACAAGTGCGTATCCTCCGTCGTTGGCGTGAATTTTCAGCATACACTGATTACTCTAAACGGAGCAGACACATATGCGGCTCGAAGTCGAAGAAGGATGCCGCTGTCCTAGGCTACCCGTCCACCGTCTCCGTCGCTCGCGCACTAAACACGTGGGTCGCCATGCACACCTGGTCGCTGGGAACCATCGCGGAGGCTTCCGCGCACTGCGGCCAAGGTGTCGACTCCTCGCTCGAAAATCAGTATGCGCTCGTGTTCGTACTGCTCTCGCGAGACTGTGCCCCCGGTGACCTGAACAACCCCGCCGAGGCCTTCATCCTCGAACAAACCAGCCTGGTCCTCAAGGACGCCATCCCCTCCCTGGTTGCGCACTGGCCGCGCATCGAGCGGACGTGCAAGGCCCTGGCGGATGACATGCGGGCGACGCTCAGCGCGGCGGAGCGGCGTGCGTTCGCAGGCTTCATCCCCGCTGCGTTCCACGTCAAGGCGACAGGGATGGTCGCGTTCCACCAGTTCCCTCTCTTTCGGCTTCGGGCGCACGGGCGCGGTCCTTCGTACGCGCAGCCCTTCGTTGCGGAGCATGACGCTCTGTGCAGCAAGGTGGCGAAGATCTGGGGCCTGTTGATCAACGACGGACTGGTGTTGCGACCCCAACACGCCAAGTATGGCGGATCGCTGCCCCAGGCTGGGCGATGCATGCAGCTCGGGAAGTCGTGGGCGTGGCTGCCGACAGAGGCCGAGGGGGAAGCTGAGGCCGATGCACCTGTTACTGGCGAGGCCCCGCGACGCACTGGCTCAGGATTGCCTCCGACTGCCACCGAGCTGTACCAGCGATACCATAAGTTACTCGGGCTGCGCAACTTCGAGTGAGTCTCATGATGCACGTTTTTGTGGAATTCACGATGCTGAGATCATCATGGCTGACACCATTCAGGTTTGTTACCACTCGGAGACAAAAGCTGGTGCTTACCGTTGGGTTGAATGGTAATCCTGCGCCAGTCGTCGCGACACCAGGTTCCACAGACGGAGTGGTGGCGATCGAGACGGAAAACACGAACGCAGAACCCTAGTGTCACGCAAATTCCAGTTTCAATTTGTAGGAGAAGGCTGTCCGCTTGCACAGGAAGCTGGAGATCGAGCTTACACTATCTTTCTCCTGTTGCCTACAAACCGCCACATCCTTCAGCAAGTTCGACCACAGTTAGACTGAGCAGTGCGCAGGAATTCGACTCCACTCACTGTGAGCACGGGTAACTACTGACGGCCAGTGTGCGATGTTTATGGAAAACGATCAAATTCGGACCGTTGATCCTCCTCGGAGTTTGCCGGGTGATTCAACTTTGCCGCATGGCTCATCCATTACAATGCATGCTGGATTGTCCAAACGGCGACGGTGGCGATCTTATCGTGAGCTCGTTTGTAAATGCTTTTCAGCTTTCCGAGTCGCAACGACGCGCCTGGTGTGCGCAAGTTCGTGCTTCTCTCTCGCCAGCACCGCTCGTCCACTCACTGTTTACTGCGGCTCTGTTGATATCCGAGTCTTCTGGAACCATGTTGAAGCTTGAAGGTTATACGAATTCAAACGTTCAAGGTGAATGCACTTGCACGTCCTTTCACGAGTGGCGTAGGCGGCAGCACTAACTCGCCATCAGATCTCCACGACTCGTACTGCAGTGACACGTCATCTGTTCGATTCACCAACCGCCCCAAGATGAAGCTCACCTACGACGCCCTCCTCCACGTCATCTCTTCCTCATGGTACGCAAAGGATGCCGTACCGCTGATAGCAACCTGCCGGGTTCTCTATCATGAAGGACCCAAAATCGCGCTGAAGAAGGCTGTTTTCATTTCTACCGAAGAGCAGCTGGCCTCATTTATCAAATTCCTGCGTGCCGACAACTCATCTCGCTGCCGATACCTCAAGCAACTCGAATTCTGGCCATGCTTCCCAGAGCAGGATGTCGTTCAAGAACTCGTCGATACCCTCCCGCTCCTGACCCGCCTCGAGTACTTGAAGCTGGTTGAGGTGGACACGCTCCTCGACCTCCACCCCAATCTCACAACCGCGTTATGTGCACTCCCCAGCTTGCGCCACATCAACTTCGCCGGAATCAAGAGAGAGGCCTGTGCGCTTCTCTTAAGGTCTCGCTTCCCTCTCGTCTCCGCGAGCTTCGACTTTATCCTCGACGACGACCGGAGGCTTTGGGATGACATCTCCGACGACGAATGGGGACAATTCCATCCTACGATCCTGCTAGAAAACTTCGCGCCGACACTCCAGGAGCTACAATGCACAGCGTGGTACACGCTCGACGAAACCATAATCCCACTCAAGGTCTTCCCCAACATGCGGAGGCTCTCCATAGAGCTCCACGAGTTGCCGCTCCGCATCGATCCCTTCATCCGCGCCTTCCCCAATCTCACCGACCTCCGCCTGAACACAGACTACCACGGCGCACAGTACTCGGAGGACATACGAGACAGCCACGACACGAACGTTGCGCAGCAGCTGGACCCTGCCAACTCCTGTGGGACGTGGGAGCACCTCGAACACGTCCAGGGGTGTCTCTTCGATATTTACGCCGTCGGGCTCACCTCTCACATCCGCCGCGTCACCATCGTGCTTCCCCTGGACGACGGGCCGACGACGGAGATGCTCGCGACGGTGCTGCGATACGCGCGGCCGTGGCACCTCAAGATCGAGCACATCCCTGGCAACCTGCTTGGCGACACCGACGGAGGGTTCATCGCCATGCTGCGCGACGCGAGCGCGTCCTCCCTCCTCAACCTCGATGTACGCGTCTTCTTTGGCGCGGACGACCGGGAAAAGGACCTGGCAGCCGTCGTTGTGAGCCATTCACCTTCCTCCGAGTCTGGGTCCCCTCCACTGAGCTCACAGACTTTCCGATCGCGCAGAACGACCTCATTTCTGCACTAGCTATCCTCCCGCTCAAGTTCCTCGAGCTGCGCTTTGTGACCACCTACCTCGACCCGACCCCGGAGAGCCCAGGCGATTTTGAGCGCATGGTCGCCCGTAATCAGGGCCTGCCCGAACCGCCAGAGCCCACGCCTCCTCCTCTCACCCCAGCCGAGCGCTCCTTGCGGACTCTGGATATGGACGCCATGATGTTGCGTCTTGAAGCCATGACGTCGCTCGAGGCCGCGCATGTCGTCGTGGAAGGCTCGCGGTACGGCGAGTACGCCTGGGAAGGGCACGACAGGACGATCTCGAAGGGCGGGGCGCGGCTGGCGGGGCGCGAGCAGTGGGAGAGCTGGATCCCCGGTATGAATCGGATCGTGCTGGTGCGTCTGTCTTGCCCGGGCTAGCTATGTTGTATCCGCTTGCTCATCGCTCCCGATTCGCAGTGACGAGATGGGCCGCGGCTGTGTCGGCGTTTTGAGCATCGCTGTGGTGCACGACCTCCTAGTAAGGCCTCACAGTACTTTCCTCGTTTGTCAGGTGTGTAGATTACTGGCAATTTACTGAGTTGACTACTGAAAAGGAAGACCTGGTATCCGCAATGATTGAACTGCCTGTCAAGTTTGTTTAGTTGAGACTCAAGCGTTGTGACCTAGACTTGGAGTCGAACTCGGACTCGGACTCGTCGGAGTCGTCGCTGCAAAGCGATCTTGAGAACATGGCCAGTATACCGCCCGAGCCCTCTCATTGCCGTGAGGCTCTCTTTATACGCTAAGGATATGGACCTACTCGTCACTCGTCTCGGAACCATCCGTTCGGTCGAGGCTGCGCATGTCGAAGTGCTCGATCACGAGAGGAAGGTCGGGGTTCGTGGAGAGTGAGCAGTGGGAACTCGATACGGGGAAAGAATTGATTCTGTTGGTACGTATTGACTTCGCAGAGAGGTATGTAGTATATTCACACATGTACAGACTTACAGAAAGGTCTCCAAATGACCAGCAGTTCTAAATACGATAGAACAAGGATATCAAATGGTGAGGCGGGAGCCTGCTCGTCGAACCCTCCAACGCGACTAACGGCTCACATTCGGTGTCCCCCGCCAAAGTCCCCCCCAGTTCGTAAACAGCGATTTCCACACCCAGCTCTTGTTTTCACGCACGTACCGACCTGGTACAGGCAATCCGCAGTCCTCTCCTTTGGGCATGGTGTGGATCGGGAACGGGACGTTCAAGCTCGCGGTACGCATCCTCGCGAGGTTTTCCAAGTGCGCCGCCAGGCTGTGTCGCATGATTGGCGGTATGGCGGCTCTCTCTGATGTCGCTGGGACCACGAGAAACACTCGAGCGCGCTGTGGACGCCCCCCTCCAGCGAGAGCATTGCGAGGATGGTGCTGTCAGGCACCCCCAGGTCATCGCGGCGCCAAAGTGCGACGCTGCTTGCGCGCAAGGCGGCGAACCTGTCGAGTGGCTTGGGACAGCGGGCTTCGTACCTGGAACGCGCATGAAGGTGAACATGCGCGAGGGGTTGTGGCAGCGTGAAGCCTCGCCAGTGGTGCGTGTAAACCAGAAGCGGAGGACGATGTTGTCGGTATGCGGGATGCGGCCGAACTCAAGATATGGATCATGGCCGCGGTCTGCAGGGCCCACCTGTGCGAGCCTGTATAGTCGTTGAACGTGTGCGTGAGCTCCTCCAGAGAGCGGAAGCCGTGCAGCATTTCGGGGGCAGCGCAAGGCGCGTTCTCGAGGATGCGTTTGTTGGTGCTTGCTGACCTGCATAGGAGTCTGGAGACGAATATTTGGCGCGGGCATCGGAGCAACGGGTTGAGACACTACGCACTTGTGCATGGGCCAGTGGGCCTTCTGGCATGCCTTGCTGCAGTACGTCGGGCGGCCGACGCAGCCAGTGCACCTCATGAGCTTAACGCCATCCTCGGGAGATCGTATGCAGTGGTTGCCAGTCAGAGGCGGAGTGCGGTGGGCTGAGACCCTTGGGACATGGTGGGATGCAGTGGACCGAGGAGCAACGACTTGGGTAGGAATACCGGACTAAGCAGACGAATATTCTAGCCTGGGTCTGGCGCTTCGGAAGTTGAATCAATGCCCCGAATGACAAGTGAGAAGCCCACTGTCAGTCGATAATTTTAAGCCTGAACAGGTACCTAGGCTACCATGGCTTGAACGTCCGCATGAATAAGTAGATACCGTGTCCTGAATCGTCAGTGGATCCGCGACGGGGAACACAGGGAATTCTAATGGGTCATTGTGATCAGTTGACCAGGCATCTTCGCAGATGAGTCACTGGAGTCCGAGGCAATTCAAGTTCTTGAGCGAAGACAGCTCGGCTGCAGAGGAACACGTGTTGTCCATGCTCGTTAGCACGCTACATTCACCCAGTCTCGTCCTCGTGGCATCGCACATTCCACTCCACCATCACCATCCCTAGATCCCCCATGGAGCGCGACTCGTTTGAGAGCTTTGAACCTCTTGAATTCCACGCCGATGGAGTATGCGATTGGTGTCACAGCGACCCCAAGGAGGGAGGTGAGAAGCTGAAGAAGTGTTCTGGGTGCTCCACGGTGTTGTACTGCAGTAGGACGTGTCAGGTCAAAGCGTGGCCCAAACATAAGTATGTATTCTCCGACGGTGACAATGGTTTGAGCAGCACCAATAATCAGTGCTGATCGTCGATTCATTCGGCCTCAGAAAGATGTGCCGCTTACACACTGGCACTAAAGAGTCGACTGCGTATATGGGCTACGCCTCGGCGGCCGCCATGACCAAAGCACTCAGGCGGTGGGCGAGCATCCACATGTGGACTCTGCAGAGAGTCGTGGAGATCCTGGCACACAAGATGGGCAGAGGCGTCGACGATCACCTCACTAACCAGCGCGCAGTCGAGCTCGTGCTCGCGCAGCAATGCCCGACCCCGCCGACCCAGACAACCCGGCGAAGGCGTTCCTGCTCGAGTCGGGCACCATCGCCGCCAGGACGGAGCGCGACTTTCTGGACGCGAAATTGGCCGCGCGTCGAGGAGAAATGCCGGGACTACACCCAGCGCATGCGCCCGAAGCTGCGCGCGGCCGAGCGCGAGGCGTTCGCAGGCTTCATCCCCGCCGTGTTCCACTTCGAGATGACCGGGGTCGCGTCGTTCACGCAGTACCCCCTCTACCGCCTTCGCGGCCACGGAAGCGACCCGTCCCGCAATCCTCCGCGCACCGAAGAACAGTTCCAGCTCTTCGACGACATGTAGCACCTCTATGTGGGGATGATGAACATGGGGATGGTCCTCCGGGCGCCAGGCGGGGACGACAACTCGGTGTTCCCCGAGGCGGGCTTCTACAGGCCGATCGGGCAGAGGAACCTGAAGTCTTGGATGTGGGTCGCCGGCCCTGGCTGGGATTGGGAGGAGCCTACTCCTGCTCCAGCCCCGTGGGGTACGGTCCCGGATATGATGAGGAAGTACCATGAGCTCCTCGCACAACGCAACTTCATGTGAGTCATGCTATCTTCGTCTCGGTGGGAACCACTTTAACGAAGGAGGATGGTTAGCGTCGATGGATTCTACTACGATCCACCAGAGTGATGGCTTACTTGGTATACCAACGTCTGTTGGAGATGGCAGGCACGAATCTGATGTCAAAGTACGACGATCGAGATGTTGGACGGCAGGCGTCCGCCAGTGCGTAAAGGAGGGTATGGATACGGATGATGGCCGCGGTCTGCGGGATGTGTGAGCAAGTTGTTGAAAGTCTGATGGATGACTTAGTATTCGGTTAGCGAAATCGCATACATCGGGCTCGAGGCTTAAAGGTATCAATAGCGGCAACTTGGGATATAATCCCAGGCTGGAACGTGCACCCTGACAGCGGTCCGAAGGAGCACGTGTCGTCCACGTTCTGGTATGGAACCGGGTCGCCGTGGCTCACCTCACTCCTCCCACTATCTCACTGGCATGGAACGCTATTCGTTCGAGGACTGCGTAGCTGTCCGAACGCCCCTCTCCGGAGTCTGCGATAGATGCCAGGCGGACCCTGCTGAGACCGGAATCAAGCTGAAGAAGTGTACGGGATGCTCTGCGGTCTTGTACTGCAGCAAGAAATGTCAGACGGAAGCATGGCCATCACACAGGTAGGCAGCCTTATAAGTACGGCCGGCTGGCATGTTTTGGACGATACCGATCGGTCCCGATTTGAATCACCAGGACCATGTGCCGCGAGCAGTCGCAGAAGACGTCCACCCAGCTCGGCTTCTCCTCGACCGCCTCCCTCGCCACCGCGATCAAGCGGTGGGGAGACATCCACGTCTGGGCGCTGCAGACGATCGTCGACGGGACCGTCCACAAGCTGGGCGGCGGCGTCGACGACCACCTCGAGCACGAGCGCGCGATCGTCGTCGTGCTCACGCAGAAGGAGCACGCAGACCCCGCCGACCGGCACAACCCCGCGAAGGCGTTCCAGCTCGGTGAGGTCTACCTCGTGCACAAGGACGACCGCGAGTTCCTCGCCGCGCAGTGGCCGCGCCTCGCGGCGTACTGCAGGACCATGGCGGACAACATGCGCGCGAAGCTCTCCGCGGAGGAGCGCCGCGCGTTCGCGGGCTTCATCCCCGCCGCGTTCCACTTCGACATCACGGGCATGGTCTCGTTCCACCAGTACCCGCTCTACCGCTTGCGCGCGCACGGAGGCGGACCGTCCTACGACTACCCTCGGACGGAGGAGGAGCTGAAGGTGATCAACGAGGTCGGGTACCACTGTGGTAGCTTGGTCAACCAGGGGCTGGTGCTCCGCGCGCCGGAAGGCGACGACAACGCGGTTCTCCCTGAATTTGGGGTCTACAAGCAGACGGGCAGGAAGTCTTGGGCGTTGGGGCGCGCGAAAGGCTGGAAGTGGTACGAATCGGAGAAATACAGGTCGCTCGCCGACGCATTCAGGCGGTACCACCCGCTACTCGCGCAGCGCAACTACGAGTGAGTGCTGTCATCGATACTGTCGTAGAGACTCGATCTGACGATGGCTTGGCAGCAATGACTTGTTTGTTTAATGTGTATTACCGAGAAAAACCTTGTTGCAGCGTCCGGTGTCCAAGCTTTGAGTCGAGAAAGTGGACGTTGAAAAGGGTGGCGTTCCCCAGTGTGCACTGGATCCATCGAACTTCGAAGGAGTCGCACCTTCGAAACGGATAGAGGGACATAAACCCACATTGAGATCACCTATAGTTTGGGGAGGCAATGATGATGAGAGATATCGTACTCACTTATGAGCCTTCCAGGCTGCCTTTTGACTGCAAGAACATGGCATCGTCTCACAGCCCCGCTGGCAGTCGCGCTTCTACAACCGCCATAGTAGCTGAAGACTTGAAAGCGTTTCTTCGCGAAGTTTTTGAGAGAGTTACGCAGAGAGTCGATGGATAAGAATACGAGATGACTCCGGAGTCCGAACGTAGACCAGACTGAGCAGCGCAGGGTAGGAGGTGCCGGCCGTTACAGAGACCGGATATGAGGAGGCTTGAATGGTGAAATTAACCTCCTTATGCAGATAATCGGAGCAAAGGGCGACGACCGATGAAAGCCGGCAGGCATCCAGAGAGGACATTGTGGTAAGGTGGCAAGTTTTGCAAGTTTTACGACGCCATGGCCTGGGCGAAGCAGTGCCCAGCGCTTATTGATTCCTTCGGGCGCTTCTCTCTCGGAGTTTGCCAGATGACCATATCGCTGTGGCGAAGCCTCTTGGAACTTGCAGTGAACTGTCCTTGTCTAGAGCATATGTCTCGCGCGAACTTCGGCTTCCCTCGGGTCATCCATCCCAACTGTCATCACTGCGGGAAGTCGTGCCTCAGCCCCAAACGATGTACAGGGTGCGCTCTCGCTTTGTACTGCGGGAGGGATTGTCAAAAGGCTGCGTGGTCGGAGCACAAGTAAGCCTCTTCCTGAAAATCATCAAAAAGCGCTAAGCAGTCGGATAGTGCGCCCAGCCTGATGTTCCATATTTTGTGCTTACGAACGCAGAATATTTTGTCGCTCGAGGTCGGGCACGACCCCGGCGAAGATTGAGTCCAAGGACAAGTTTGGACACTCCGCACAGTTCGCTCTTATCGACACCATCAGAGAATGGTCGGACATACACGAATACACCCTGCGGATCCTCATACACATCACGCTTTGGACCAACGGCGGTGTCGCGCATAACCTGGCCTCTGGCGATAAGGCGATGGTGATCACACTAGAAGCTGTCGCCAACAGTGCGGACAACAACCTGCACGTATCCCGAGCCTACCGTATTTTCGACATCAAAATCGCCCGCAGGGACGATGACCCTTTCCTCCGGCGGTATTGGCGAGACGAGGGTTCAGAAGAGCATGCTCACAACGCCGGGCAAGAGGCTCACAACCCCGCGTTCGTCGGTACAATGCATGTCGCATTCACTGTGCGAGGGACGGCGTTCGGTCTTCAGATGCCCGAGTACGACATCTATCGCCCCTACCGGCATACCGCAGAGGCCATCCCACCCCAGCTCTTCCGCCTCGGCTTCGAAGACCTCGCGGTCGTGTGCAGACGTGCCATCGCCGCCGGGATAGTGTTTTCGATCTCTGACGATCCCGAAGGGAAGTTCTTGGACTTGCCCCCGCCCGACTTCAGGATCTACGAGCGCGACGGGAGTGGGTGGAAGAAGGTACTCAACCCCACCATGGTCTCGGACGTGATCAACCCGGACATGGCGAGACATCGGTCCGAGTTCGTTTCCGGAATGCCCTTCCAGGGTCTTTGGGTCCTGCTTGGGAAGTGGTAAAATGATGTGCGTTCTTCCATCATCTCAAAGACAAAGGTGCTGCGACTGACTCTTGGGCGTGTCCCTAGTGCCGTTCGACATCAAGGTGTGAATGTTCTGTGGGCAGTTCGTGTAATCCCGACCTTCAATGCATGCCATGTTGTAGTTTATATTAGACCATTGTGTCAGCACGGATATCATGCACGACTAACTTAGTAGCCTAACTGGCGTACCTTCCGGAGGAGCGTTTCTGGAATGAGGCACAGCCTCCATGCTCTTTGGTTTGGCAGGTGCCATCGCCGCAATTATGTCATCCATGTAACGTAACCTTAAGTATGAAACATACTCGCCGAAATCTCCTCCTCCACGACCACGTCGCGCGTCCCTTCTCACCGTGCCCCCGATCGCTTGGTGCAGTTTCAAGGTAAAGGCAGCTCATGCTGAATGACTCATTCAGCCACGGGACACTGACCAAGTCGGAGTTTAGCCATGAAACTGACTTATGATACCCTGCTGCATGTCATTTACATGACTACCAGCATAAAGGACGGTATACAACTCACGGCGACGTGCCGAGACCTCTACCACGAAGGGGCCAAAGTCGCTCTCAAAAAGCCCATCGAAATCACCGACGAGGACCAGCTGGTTTTGTTTCTCCGATTCCTGCGCGCCGAGGACTTGTCCCGCTGTCGTTATCTCAGACAGCTGGAGCTTCGAGACTTAGGTTATACGGAACTAAAGAGTGCTCAAGACTTAGTCGAAACGTTTCCACTCCTAACCAACATCGAGAACTTGCGGCTGGTCGGCGCGGAAGTACTCCTCGAGGACTTCCCTGCTCTCGTTCCACCATTCTCCGCGCTCACGAGTCTGCGATACTTGGACCTTTCAGCAGCAAAGGAGGTCACTTGCGGCCTTCTGTCCGCGCTGCGATCTCCCCTCGTTTCTCTTCGAGTCGACTTTCTTTCGGACGACGACATGAAAATGTGGGACCTCATGGGCTCACACGAGTGGTCACAGTACCATCCAACGAAGCTTCTCGCGCACTTCGCGGAGACCCTCGAAGAGCTGTATTGCATGGCATGGTACACAAACCAGGAAGCCGTCTACCCAGTCACCGTGTACCCGAAAATGCGCAAGCTCGCCATCGAGCTGCACGACTTGCCGCTCCGGATCGACAGCTTCATCCGCGCGTTCCCCAACCTCACGGATCTGTACGTCACCACCGAGTACCACGGCGAGCTCTACTCGGAAGACATAGAAGTCAGCCACAGCCAAAATGTCGCGCACCAGCTTGGCAATGTCGCCTCCTGTGGAACGTGGGCGCACCTCGAACGCTTCCACGGACGTCTCTTCGACCTCTATGCCCTCGGCCTGACCTGCCACATCTCTCGCGTCGTCATAGTGAGCGCGCTAGAGGACGGCCCACACACGCACATGTTGAGGAAGATGCTGCGCTACGCCAAACCGTCGCACCTCAGGCTTGAAGGGATCACTGGCGCGATGCTCGGAGGTGCCAGTCGCGGCTTCATCTCGATGTTGCGGCACGCCAGCGCATCTAACCTCGTCAACCTAAACGTGGACATCTGCTTTCGCAAGGACGACCGGGAGAAGGATCTGACAGGCACCATGGTACGCAATCCCATCTCCCACACAGTCTCCTCCTCGGGCTCTCACCTTCACCCTCGACTCAATTCCGTTCGTTCCATATGTAGGAGGATCTGTTCTCGGCGCTCAGCCGCCTCCCGCTGAAGTTCCTCAAGCTCCGATTCTACACACACGACCTCGACCCGACACCGATGCCGCCCAGCCAGTTCCGACGCCATATGTGTGCGCAACGGGGCCTGCCCGAGCCCCCGACCCCATCCCCGCTCCTCTCACCCCGGCGGAGCTCTCCTTGCTCGCTCTGGACATGGACGCTCTCGTGACTCGTACGTTCGAGTCCCTTACGGACCTTGAGGCCGCACGCGTCACGATGCCTAGGTTCCCCCGCCGCGGAGGCGAGACGTTCAGAAGAAAATCGTGAAGGGCACGCATGTGCCTGGGCGCGAGCAATGGCGCAGCTGGCCTCCTGGGAAGAATGTATTTGTCTGGTACGTTTGCTTTAGCGAATCGATGGCTATATGCTATTTGCTGATGGAGTTTTGTACCTAGAACTGATAGGACAATGTCATCTGAGAGTTTGCATTGTGGTGTGAGTGTACGAAAGGTGCTCTCCGTACTACATGTACTTCTAATCTTCTTCTAACCTTCCGTCTGTGCTTTGTAGCTATCTGTTCGCGATTCGCAAAAGTGGTCCTTCCAAGGTATCAGTCCTTGGTCATCTCCAGTAGAGCGCATCGAGTCCGAGCTTATCGGGAGCCTTATAAAATGCGCATATACCCAGCCTCCTCATCCCCTTATTATCAACGGGCCAGCAATCTGACGAAAATTGAGTAGGATTCTCACGTCGCAAAACAACAACTCAAGAGGCGCACCCACGTAATGTGCATGTAGTGGAGGAGGGTCAACGTCTGGTAGGCACTCAAGCCCGACGTACGGTCTGGTACGATCTGCTCCAGGAGCTTCTCCCGCTGCCGCCACTTCTCCGCCGTGGCGGGGAACAGCTTCCACTGCCATGTCTTCCTCCGCCTTCCCGCGGGCTCGCAGATCCACCAGTCGGGCTCTGGCTGGCGCGGGTCCTCAGGGCGGCGATAAATCAAGGAGGCTACACAGGGCTGCCTTCATCATCCGCACCAGATCCTCCAACGCAGCGCGCGTCCGCTCGTCGCTGACGTCCTGGCTCTGGACGTGCCGGAGGGGTATGTGGAAGAGAGTGAATGCGTGGTAGCACACCACGCCCATGCGATGCACCACGTACACGACCGGGAGTGTGCCGATAGGGGTCCTCAGTGGGTCACCCCGCGTCCGCCCCGACCTGAGGACGGCCTCGGCAGTGTTCGCGCCGACGAGTGCGACGTTCTTCTGGACTTCTGCCCAGTTCTCGCGGACGCCCTCGGTGCTCGCCTTGTCGGTGATCATGGCATGGCCAAAGCGGAAGGCCATGGAGGGGTTGCCGTTGCACTCCTCGTCGGTGCGATGGCGAGCAACTAAGAGAAGGACCAGCACCTTTTCCTGCGACTCCAGCACGGCGGCGGGGCCGCCCTCGAGCTGCACGAGCGCGCACGCAAGCGTGATTTCGATCCATTCTCCGAGGGCATGGTGGACGGCCAAAGGGCTGGGGTAGCCTAGAGCGCTTGGGAGGCACTCGACCTCGACGTTGATGTCAGACTCAGATATGCATACAGGTCTGCCAGTGGCGGATCGGAGACATGAGCGAATCGTGGCGCGGGGACGACGGCGGCAACGACAACGCTCACTTGTGCCTGCTCCACGCCGCCTTCTGGCACTCCCTGCTGCAATATCCAACGGCTTGGCACCGGACGCATCGGAACTTCGGCTTGACCTGGAAGCATCCGTCGCAATGGGTACGGCGAGCCTGAGCGAGCGAGAAAGTGCCTAGAACGTCACTGTAAGAGATGTTCATGGAAGTTGATAGACCTGTTGAATTTGTGAAGGGGACCCGTCTCGGCGACGGGTGTGATATTAACTGCTGGTTACTTACATAATAGGAGGTACAAGCGAGTGTGTCGTCCATATTTCTGCGAACGTTGCGCAATTAAGAAGCTCGGCCACGGTCTAGAACCGCGTGGGGACGGATGATTGTAGCAGTACGCAGAGCTCGCACAACCGGGGATGCCACTAGTTAAAGTTATGGGCAGATTTTCAGGGAAACCCAGCGTCGCTGAAAGAGGAGCTTGAGTCCATGTTGGCCAAGTGACGAGCATGTCAGGGTGTACAGAACTACAGCAGCATTTCACGCATTCATTGAGTGCCTTGGAAAGGGATAGGGGACTAGCGTTGGGCTCACTTGTACACATAGGTCTAGTGTCAAGTATGAAATAGTATGAACCGCCGAGCGGTGAGGACGAGGTGGCGACGATACTCACTTGTGTTCAGGCCACGCAGCGCTACTTCTGGCACTCTTTGCCGCAGTACGCGACGTCCTTGCATCCTGCGCAGCGCTTGAGCTTTCCAACCTCTCCGCGCCAATTTCTTGCAATGGTTCCATAAAATGTTAGAAATCGAATCACAGGAGCTGATGTCCTTGTTCGAGTCTGCCATCGCACAGATGCACGGGTGGCGTGATGGGAAGAGGACAAAGCGCGATAATAGCCAAGCGCTCGATCCTCCAGGAGCCCCTGCAGGCTGCAGTAATAGTACCAAGACGCTTGTGTATTCATGATCATGTCGTTCGTAAGTATTCAGGTTACAGTATAAAAGTGGTTCTGCGAGTAAAGAATGAGCGTGTACTGTGGTCGCAGGGCCACGAGCATCGAAAGTAGTGATACCAGTAATCCATCTCTCCTAGAACATCTCCTCGCGCGGCCCTGAGTCGGGCCCTTGCATCCTCTCCGAAAACTGAGAGCTGAATCCGAACCGCACGTCTGAGACAGAGGAAGCGGCAGACAGTCCCTGCCAGCCAGAACTCGCAGACTCGACCTCGAAGTCGCTGTCCGATTCGAAGTTGCCTGGGGACGAGCCCGGCTGTCCATCTGCGTCCATGCGTTGTGGAACTCGAGGTCCGACATGGGAGTCGGGGAGCCAGGAGGCGGAGCGGGTGCCGGCGACCACGTAGGCGCGGCGAATGAAGCAGAGAAATCGAGGGTTGGCAGGATGAACGACCGCGAGGGGTCGATGGAGTTGTCGGACATGCTCCAACTGCCGTTGATGTCGGACAGGCCAGACAGCGAGACATCGCGGCTGGCCTCGGACCCGCTGATGCTGAGCGTTTCCAGCGCAGCGTCCATTTCTTCGGCTTCGGCATGCTCCTGGTCGTGCCAAACCTCCTCGAGAGTGCACCATCCTGTCCCCGCTTCTCCGAGGATGCTGCGGACCTTGCTCGCGGTCCATCCTTCGAAGCGGACCTCGAGAACGGTGCACAGCCCGCTTCGGTCGCCACGCGCCTCGCAATGCACGCCGGGCTCGTCGAAGACCCTGGCTGTGTCGAGGCGGGCGAAAACCGTAGAGACGCGTAGAGCGTGGGTACCATGATCAGCGTGCAAGGACGCTATGACGTCTAGCGGTAGAAGAGGACGCGCAGATGATGAAGACAGAGGCGGATTGAGGGGAAGGGGAAGGCGCGATGTCGGCGTCGGCGCAAGGGGGATGAGGAGGTGGGTGGTAACCTCGGGAAGAGCGGGGTTGGGGAAGTAGTGCTCGAGCTCGTCCTTCTCGGACTCTGCTGCGTTGGTGGTGGGTACGGAGACGATGTTGAGCTTTGCGGGACGGACGGGTCCCTTTGCCTTCTTCGCCGCTTTGGCTGCCCGCCGCGCCTTCTGCTTCTCCAAGCGAAGCCGCGCTCTCTCCTCCTCAAGGCGAAGGTCCCAGTCGACTTCATTGAAAGCGCGTGCATATACGGGCACGTTCTCGATAAGGTGTTGGAAGATGGGCCGTCCGGTAGTGAAGTTGCGGGCGGTGCCTAGCCCCACTTGGGCGATATGCCGCGGGACGTGCGGAGGGCGAGGTAGGAATGGAACCGCGAGAGGCTTGGAGAGGATGTGCCGCGCGGGGAAGGACAGGCGGTCCTGGATGGTGGGCATGCGAGTTGCTGGGCGATGGAACATCCGGGTGCCACTGGCTCCAGGTTGGACATGGATAGAGGAGTGCAACATACCCGGGGTGGTGAGATGAGCTACGAAGCGCGAAATAGCGGTCCTGGCATGTCTAAAGACTGTCTGCACAGTGGCCGTCGATTGTTTATTGGGAGGTGGCCGAGCAAATGCGGGGATGTGAATGAAGCGTCCAGCTCCCGGTTGGAGATGGTGTGGCCCGCCGCCCTTGAGGGCACGGAGCCCAGAAGATGCGAGCGGCATCGTCAAGCAGCTTCAAGTGCGCTGACGACGCAGTCGAGGGGTCGAACGCTAAGCAGTTGGGGTTGAAGGTCGATGTTGAGGACGGAGTAGAAGAGGTCAATATATGCGCGAAGCGGCCGAGAGCCACGCACCCTCCCGGCTCCGATCGGCTGTTTCCGATCTCCGTTGCCTGAAAAAGGCAATTTAACGCCGAAACATCTCGCCGCTGACGTCACTGCTCGTGCAGGCTACTACCGTGTGATTAATCCTCCCTTGCTCTTGCTTGCGTTCTGATACTGCCAACAATGCCAACATAGATTGGAAGCTCATCTGCCTTCCTGACAACTATTTTTGTTTCAGAAACTCAGGGCCTCCACAAACTAGCTTATGACTGGCTTCCGATCTCTGCTCACTGGAATCTCGTTCTATGTATCGCCCTAACTTCGCCTTTCAAGGCTCCCTCGAGAGCGCATTTCTTAGCCTATGGCAACACTGCGACCACTGTGCCAAGCGGAGCTGGAGCGGGAGAAAGCCAAAACAATGCAGTGGGTGCCGGGCGGTGGTCTACTGCGATAAGGAATGTCAAAAGGCAGCTTGGCCAACTCATAAGTGAGTGTCGCACCATTTGTCTGTCCGGGCGGGTCCCGAGAATTGCTTAGGACAATGTGCCGCCCCACACCTGCGAGCGGCGCCACTCTTACCTGGACAGAACTGGGATATCCTACGCCTATGGCTCTGGCTGCAGCGCTCGAAGAATGGCTCAGGATTCACACGTGGTCTCTCAGCACCCTCGTGGACTCCGTTGTCTACCTCCAAGGTGGTATCGACGCCGTCCTATCCTCCGGCTCACCCGTCTTCTATATGGTCGTGAGTCGTGACTGGAAGGAACAGAAGCGAAAAAGAAGATAATCCTGCGGCAGCGTTCCGGACAGACGGCAGCTGTATCATCCGAAAGGAAGACTATCCGGGCCTCCAAGACATGTGGAACAAGATCGAGACCCACTGCGATTCTGTGGCCAAACAGCTTCAGGCTCGGGGTGCCTTCGACCAGCCCATCTTCGGCGGCCTTCTGCCCGCCCTGTATCTCGTTCACGAAACTGGTGTTTGCGTCTTCCAGACGTACGCCGTCCTCCGCCTTCCAATCCGACACGTCAAGGACGACCCTCCGGACGATCACACGCGCGCCGCCTTCCGAGCACTGCAGGAGATGATGATGGGTATGATGTCCTGCGGTTCGGTGTACCGCTCTGCGTCGAATGCTGGTCAATTGGAGCCCGACTTTGGCATGCTTGTGCGCGACGGGAGGGCGTGGAAATGGCACTGCCAGGTGGACTCCCGGATGTGGGACGACTTCGACAGGAACTTCGGGAAAATGACTCGTCGCACCACAGATGTGCCACCTCGCGCGCTCGTGTCGATTTTCGACACTACGGACTCGACGTTGAGGGTATGTCTTAAACGTTCGAATATTGGCGCGACGTCTCATAGAAATGGACTAGCTTATTCCGTTGACTGTCAAAGGCAGCCAACTTCCGTATATTGAGCTCGAATGGCTCCCTGCTTCCCCCTCATGACTGGTGCGGCTAATCTCCAAGTTCTTTCAGTTAACTGTAATTTCTTGTCTCAATTCGATTACCACAGGCTCCCACGACTTTCTCTCTAAACATGAATGTTCTGCTGCATCAATTCCTCGCGACCGTCTCAGGCTCGAGTGTTGAAGTGGACGTTTTGGCAAGATCGACACAATCGTTAGATATATGCGCTGCCGAACTGTACAACAGTCTTCTCTGATGGATTCAACATGACGATGGGCATCGGACAAGCTATTTCGTCTGGGACAATCCCCTGTCATGACCTCCCTTGTCACCTGCCTGCCTGACATCCCGGACAAGGTCTGCGGTCTCGACGACGTGAGCACGAACAAGTCAGGTATCAGAGACGAACTCTAGGTCCGTTCCACGAGATATCTTTGTCGCGCTTCGCCTTGCGTAGCTCGGGTTAGGAGGAGATGTCTCACGAGCTTGCGGTCGGGATGCTCCCGGTGGGACCGGTCTCACACGAGGGCGTGTTGCCAGGTCTCGGTGCGCTGCCGCAATGTTCTCGTGTACCGTGCCCCAGGGCACGCAGACGCTGGGGCCTGGCTGTATCTCTGCCGCCCCGGAGGCCACGTAAAAGTGGTAGCCATTTCCCGTAGACGAGTAGGGGTAAGAAGCGGGAGGACTTGGCGAGTTCCTAGTCCGGCCGTGCAACGGGCTTTAGTTCTATGCGTCTGAAGTCTTTGACTTCCGGTAGAAATGGTGTGTATGCGCTGTGTAGCAGGACGTGTTTCAATTTTGCACTTTCAGTCGATCTAATATTCATATCCACAAAGCGTGCGAGAGTGAGGGAGGAGAGGACAAAGACCTACGTTTGCATTTGCGTGTTCAGAGAAGCGGGCCCGCATGCGAAGGGAGATAACACAACTAGGGCATGCCAGGGGCCAGCATGGAAAGCACAGCGATGACTCGAAGAGAAGAGCACAGATGTAGAGAGCTTTATAACGATATCAGCACGTCCCAGTAAACCATGCGAGTAAGACAGTTTCGAACTCGAGACGACCCGCCCCTCCAAGTGTGGCTGGTGCGCCAAAGCTGAGGTATATTCAGCGAATATTTCCCAACTACCACATGACGCGTGAAGATACCTGAACCAAAGAAGGCTTGCCAGGTCACCAGCTACGCCATTGCTCAGGCCCAGCCAAACACGACGAACCCTTCGCCATCGTCCTCTTGAAGTTTTTGACCCCCCGACGGGAAGCCTGGAGCTCGAGCCGTGCAGCCTTGAGTGAAGGGGAGGATTCGAGAAGAGCGAGAATCGCATCGACGTCGAGAGAGTTCAGGGAGACCTCCGCCGGGGTGACGGGAGCCATATCCTCGTCGCGAAGTCTCTCTCCTGGCCTCGACGAACATACAAAAAGGTCATGCAGCTTCGAGCCCGGATCGATGTTGTGAGTGTCCAAGATCAGTTCCAGAAAGTTCAGTCGCAAGCCAGCCAACGTCGAGGCTAGATTGCGCTGCGCAGATTCGGGCAGAAGACCTGATTAGCCCAGTCCCCGAGTGGCACAGGAGGAGAATAAAGACGCACAATGGTGTCCCGCAAATCCCTCTCTCGGTCCCTCGCGTCAAAGCGAATACTCACGGCGAGGTTGACCAAGTTGGACGCGCCCTCGCCACGCAACATCGCGAGAAAGCTCCTGTCGGAATCTTCGAGCATGGAGCTAGAAAGCCCCTCGAGCTTGAGGTGCACCGGCTGCGCGCAGCGAAACATCGTCGCCAGCATCTCGGTTGCCGGCTCGTGTTCTACTAGGGGGATGCCTGTGATGGTGACACGACGGATGGGGCAAGCGAGACCGGCAGCGTAGAAATCGGCGAGTCCCCCGCTGAAGTGCTCCAGATGCGCCCACCTTCCGACGCCGGAGGCGAGCTGCTTCTCGACGTTTATTCCGTGGCTCTCCCGTATGTTCTCCAGGTCAAACTCACCAACACGGTCATAGTAGTCGGGACGGACGTGGAGGTGAGCGAGGTTGGGAAAGGCTTGGATGAAGGGGTCCATCCGAAGCCGCGAGTCGTGGTGCTCTAGCGCGAGCTTGCGCATGTTCGGATAGATCGGGATCTTCGGAATGTCGGGCTCGATGACCGTGGACCACTCCCCGCAACGCAGCTCCTTGAGTGTCGCCGCAAAGTTCTGGAGAAGCGTTACCGGGTGAAATGCAGCCAACTGATCAGGGTCCAGGTGGGACCATACGTCTGAGCCATCAGCGGATGTGAAGTCGATGTCCGCGGAGGTAAGGGGCGACCGGAGGAGAGAAAGCAGCGTGACCCCTGCCGTTACGACTCCAGGAAGTTGAAGGTATCGTAAAGTCTTGAGCGTAGCGAACGCGGCAGGGAGCGCACGGTCGGGTTCGAGGACATATTCTGCATGGGATAGGCTCAAGGACTCGATGTTGACCAGACGCGGAATCGTGTCTAGCAGATCTTGGATCTCATCCTCATCTTTTCCGCAAAGTCCCAAGTTCCAGGTTCTTCACATATTGACAGCGGGACAAGTTCTCTGCGCGCAGGAATTGGAGGAAGGAGGTGAGCTGTTCCGCATCTTTGATGATAATAGGCTTTCTCAGAGCAATTTTGGCCCCTGCGTGGTAGACGACTCGACAAGTGGCCATGAGATGTACAGCGTTTTCGGCATAGGGAAGGAGTGATATTATATGCAGGAGGACGTCGTATGTCAATTTCATGGCTGGAGCTGCTGCAAAGGTTACGACCTGCGGCTACAGTCCAAATCAGCCTCGACAACGGCGGACATGAATCACTAGTAAGTACCTCTGATTGTAGAAATTTGAATCCCTTAAGACAATGACTGCAAGCAAAGATACGAGTGCAATGAGGTGCAATGGCGGAAGGGTTGTGCCAAGGGCAACAGGAGTAGAATGTGATGACGTATCAAGAGCGCCAAGTACGCAAGCGGTGGCTGTGCTCGGCCTTTGCTACTGTAATCTTAACCGGCGTCTCGTCTTCCTAATCGGACGATCGGTCGCCTGTGTCCCGCGTGCTCCCCCTTGGTCTCGACCATCATGTCTCACCCTCTTGGCCTCTCTTCGTTCAAGTGGGGCCCGCTCAACTCGACCCACTTTTCGCTTCCGCAAGCTCAAACTTCCACCAACCCGGCGCAGATACGAAGGACCCGCAGCAGACATGCCCCTGCCCCGCGGCATGTCGCGCTCGTCGACGATGTGTTCCGTGCGCTCCTTCACCACTCTGACCATGGATCCATGATCGCGCATAGCTCTGAAGAGCATCGAACAGAACCTGTTGCTGTTATTTCAATCGCTTCGAACTCGTCAGGTTGAACACCTATTATTTGCCCGGCGAGACTAAGAAAGATACGGCAGAACTCGAGAATAGAGACTCGCAGTCCTTGCAAACTACTATGGAAATCAGTGCCTCTTGTCCGCACTTGAAGAGGCTATCTCACGACCTGAGCTAACATCTCTTCGTCTGAAATCTCCCACCATGCATAACCTGGTGAAGCAGGGAGCTACCCAATCAGTGCTGGACACCTGCAGCAGGCAACTGAAAAGCATAAGTACCTTAATCCTGAGGGTTAACATAGCCTGCGATGCGCTCCAGTTTGTATCCAAGGTTGTTCACCGCGTTGTCCTTCTCCTTCGCGTTCGTCGTGTAGAAGTGGTCCCCCGTCTGCCCCTTGTACATCCGGTATAGCGGCACAGTATCGCAGAGCGGGGTTTCGTACACGTATCCCGTAATGCCCTCCTCGACGTAGCCGAGGCTGGTGGCCGCGGTGTCGCGCTCGCTAGCGGACGTTGTGTAGAAGTGGTCACCCGACCTCGGGCTGTAGAGGCGGTAGAGCGGGATCGTGATCGGGGTCTGCTCGGGGTGAATCTGCGCGGCGTCACCCTCTTGGTGGTACCCCAGACTGGTGACCGCGTTCCGCATCTCTGCAGAGTTGGTGGTGTAGAAGTGGTCGCCGCCCGGGGATTTGAAGGCGCGGAGCAGGGGGGTGGTGGGGTACCAGCAGGTGCGGCGCTGTAAGAGAATGGATCGTTACGGTCAGCGAAATGTTATAAGGGGACATACTTAGATAGCTATTACCTGGAGACTGGCAGCCGCGGCGGGCTCGGGGTGGGCCTGGACGGCGGAGACGACGGTAGAAATGAAGGCGGCGGCAAGAGCGAACTTCATGTTGACTATAGCGAGTGGAATGGGCTGGTAGGATGTAGGACAGAGTACTGCTCCTGCTACTCCCTCGCGAATTGATCAGGTTTTTATACCATTCCTATGACTTCAATAGGTCGTGCCGCGATTGTATAGAACGCCAGCCGGCGGACTCGTCTCCATTCCAATATGACACGAAGAAGTCGCGGGGTAATGCCGATGTCCTCGGCGCGTTCGAAGCTGGCCGCGAAGAAGTCGGATGACTTTCCTGTCTGGCCCGAGAACCACGGTCGGTCGTGATTGCATCACGCTAAACACAATCAATCGTCGGCATCGATGCGCTGCTTGAGCGTCGAAATGGTTTCAATGAGAAGTCATCATGATCGCATGCCTAATATGCTTGGAACTGGTACCACTGGGAACTTCGGAGCACTTGGCGTAGCTTGTCGGGACCCTAGCAAACTCCAACCAACTCAAGCTCTGCCATTATCCGGCCAGAGAACATAATTTGTGGTGGCTATACTGTTGCCAACCCAATGCGAAATCAATGCTCTGCGAAAGGCTGAAAGCAGAGACTCGCTGTCGGTCTGTCACTTGATCACATGATGCCACAGGGAGTCGAATTGCTGTGTCGACGTTCCAGGCTGCGACATGTTTCCATGTACAATAGGCGAGGATCCAGAGAAGCATAACTTCTGTCCATCTTGACTCTTGCTCGGAATCAACCACGTGCAGTGATGGAGTTGGAAGGTCAGTAAGTTCAGCCGAGGAACTGTTGAACTCTGTGCACCTCTCTGTACTTGGGACACTCTGGAAATGGATTCTGCACCACAAAACACTACTTTCGTCATGAGCTCGTTATCAGGTCGTGTAATAGTCGCAGATACATACATAAGCCATAAACTATCAGCAACGGCAAACCGGTCAATATCGCACGCACCAGAACACAACGCAACCCTCCGTTCTTCCCCTCAACGCACTCGACAATTCTCGGTGTCCAGCGCTCAGCGCTCAACGCCCAGCCTCCGCAGCCTCTCGTTCTCCTCCCTCAACCTGCGGTTCTCCTCCCGCAGCTCGCGCATCTCCTCCGCGAACTCGCCCGTCACCTCGCGCATGTCCGAGCGCCACCCCGCGCCCATCCGGATCGTCCAGATGCAGCCCGACGATCTCTCCCTTGGTCTCCTGCCGAAGGTCGTGCAGCGCGTCCCGCAGCAGTGCCTGCAGCATGTCCTGCGCCGCCCTCGCCTGCGGGGACGCGGGCGCGGCGGGGTTCCGCAGCGGGGACGGCACAGGGGCCCACCCTGCCCCGCGCGAGGACGAAGGCCCAGCGGTGAGCGGGCGCCGCGGTGAAACCTGCATCGTGAGCTCGGCGCACGGGTGCCGTGCATCCAAGGTTGCACCTTCGCCGCCAGTGCGGGTTACGGTCGGTCCTCGCAGCTCTTCGTCCTCGTCTGAGCTTTTGGCTCGCGGGATCTTCTCCGGCTCCTCGTCGTCGCTGGCGCTGTCGCCCGCGAAACCGACGCGCTTTCCGCCCTTTGCTTAAGCAGCGCTTCCGTTTCCTTGGCCAGTTTTGATCCACTGGTCGAGCTCTTGTGTGCCCACGCCGAGCGCCGCCCGCGCCCTCGCCTTGACCTTGGCCTTGTACGCAAGGATCGGCGTGACCGGCCCACCATCGTCTTCCCCTGGCAGGTCGGGGCTTGGGGTCTGCGGCAGGCGTGAAGCGACGGACAAGCCCGACACTCGTCTCCGGGGCTGTTGCGCGACGCCTACCGCTGAGGCAGACGAACTGGAACCGGAGCTCGACTGAGAGACGACGCACCGCGTAGACGATACAGAGGGTCTGCTTGCGCGACTTGCGAGGCCCGCGGAAGATGAAGATCGCATACGAGGAAGAACTGCGGAGAGCGACTGCGGCTGCGAGCCCAGCGTTGCGGAAGTGGGAGCACGAGGTACAGGCTCTGTCCAAGTGCGCTCGCGGGGGTGCTGCACTTCGCCGATTTGGGTACGAGAAGGTCTGCGAGACAGGGCAGATGGCGCTCTCGGTGGCACGGTGGTGAGCGGTGTGTCGTCTTCAACTGCTGCTGCTGCTTCTGGCGGGACTGCGGGACCTTTTGCCTGGGGTAGCGCGAGAAGATTCTCAACACGGACTACGCGATCGTCAGTCTCTAACAGTGAGAGTAGATAATGCTAGCAGAGGTGCTCACCGGACAAGTCACTATGCTCCTCCTCACCGTTCTGCTTGTAACGATGTACTCGTACGGGGACTAGCCCCAGAACTTGCGATACGATGACAACACCCACTCATTCCACTCACGTGTTGCAAGACATCTCTCGTGTTTCCGGCACCTTCGGCTTAATAGCTCAACGATCAAGCCCCGAAGGACGGGTATCTCACAGCTACATGACCCACAACTTGTCCGAAAAGAGTCCTCCCGTTCGCATATTCACAGAAGCCGCCACCGTGAGATTTCAGCGAATTAGAGAAGGCACCCACCATGCAGCAAGGCAAGATTGCCGTACGAATACTAGTACAAAGGCTGGGCACAATCATCAGCTATGCCTGACGGGCCCAGCCGCGAGTTGCGAGGTACACCAGTGACGCACCTTGATCATAACTCAAAGTAATCCTTGCTGTGCAACCAGCTGCGCCACTGCTCTCGCCCAGGCAACTGCGAGGTGCCCATCGTGATCAACCTCTGAGTTTTCTCCCCTCCGGTACCGGCGCTGGGCAGCACGACCAGCGCGGCCTTGAGCGAAGGGATTGATTCGAGACGAGCGACGAGCGCGTCTATATCGAGGGAGCTCAGAAGCTCTGCGGTATCGAGAGGAGCTCGGGTCGCATTCATGATGTCAGACAGGAGGTAATTGTGAAGGCGCAGCCCCAGCTCGAGGAAATCCTTTTCCGTCGGGCTCAGATCGAGGTCGGGGCTGTCGAACCTCAGCGCGAGGTACTTGAGACGCAAGCCGGTGAGCGCCGACACCAAGTTGTCCTGGGTGTCCGGGTACTCCGAGATGAGCTTAGTTGCGTAAGAGAAAGGAGACAGAGACGTACCACGGTGGCTCTCCAATCGCCGTTCCAATCTTCCTCCTCGAAGTTAATGCACACGTCAAGATTGACCAAGTCGAACACGTCATCGCTTCGCAACATCGAGATGAAACTGGGCTCGTAGGCTCCCAGCAGAGAGTATTTGACCCCCTGGAGCTTCAGGTGCATTGGCCGTGCGTAGCGCAACACCGTACCCAGCATGCCTAACCTGAGCTCGTCGGTCACGTTGTCCACGACGGTAATGCGGCCAATGCGACAGGTAAGCCCAACGGTGTAGAGATCGATTAGATCCCCGGTGAATTGCTCCAGGTGGGTCCACGTGCCGGTGAGCTGCCGCCCGACGTTTGCTTGGTGGCCCATTCGCAGGTCCTCTGCGTCAAGATCGTCATGGGAGCGCTGGCTCTCGACGTGTAGGTGGGTCAGGTTGGGGAAAGCTTGGACGAAGGGGTCGATTCGAAGGGGAAACTCGTGGCTCTCGATCGAGAGCTTGTGCATGTTGGGATAAATCCTCGCGAGAACGGCCATGTTCCAGTCCGGGTTCGCAGAACAAGCTACGCATCGCAGTTCCTCGAGGCTAGGCGCCACGTTGACGAGGAGCGCCGTTGGGTGGTACCTTGGCCACTCTACGTCCGTCAGGCCGTCCCAAAGCTCCGCCGAGTCATCGTCGAAGTCGGTGACGAAGTCGATGGTCGCGGAGACGAGAGGGGACCGGAGCGCGGACAGAAAGGCACAAGTCGCCTTCTGGGATCCCCCAACGCTGACTTGTTGCAGACTCGTAAGCATGGTGGCAAATGCTGCCGGGAGGTAAGGGTTGGAGAGGAGGAGTTCTTCTGCGTCGACCAGTCGCAGGCTCTGAAGGCTGACAAGAAGGGGGAGCGTCTCGAGCAGTCCTTGGGCTAGTTCAGCGTCTGCACGGAAGCTCCCAAGTTCTAACTGCTTGAGATGCCGACAGCGAGACGAGTACTCGGCGTGCAGGAATTTGAGAAACGAGGCGAGCTGGGCCGCATTGAAGATCGTAACAGGCTTCCTGAGGGCGATTTTAGCCCCCTCGTGGTAGAGAACTCGGCATGTCGCTATGAGTGGCACGGCCTCATGAGCAGAGGAATACAAGGAGATTATTTGCAGCAAGGTGTCGTAGGTAATTTTGGGAAGTGAGGGCAGTGGCGTTCCATTCACTGGCATGACTGTGGCTCGGCTTGATGTCAGCATTCATACTTGGTTTCTCGATGACAGAGGCGGAATTGCTTACCGTAGATACGGCCTTCAAAATCAGGGAGAGTATAGACGGTGAGATGAGCGTTGAGGGATGAGATGAATGTAGGTGGTGAGACGGCCGAGAAGCTGGAGGCATGAGTGGCAACGGGCGCTGCGCCATTTGAGGCCTCGTGCAGTGGCGGCTGTGCTGCCTATTTATTTCCCTGCAGACAAACGATATTTGTTGGGGCTTTCTAGCCTGCAGCCGATTCTTTGACGCTAGAATGCTGGCCGAAACATGACGCAAGACCGTGAATGTTGTTATGACCGTCTCATCCACCCCGTCAGATCGTGACGTCGACTCGGAGACTGATAGTACCAAAGGCGCGTCCATCAACGGGGAAAGCAAGCTTACTTACATTCCTGAATTTCCCGCTGTCAGTTCGTGAGAGGGCTTGAGTGCACTGCGCAGTCCTAGCAAGCCCATCAGCATGTCTGCATCGACGATCCTATCGGTGATAATTACAGGACACGACATTCATTCTCCTCTGTGATTCGACGGCTCTCTCCGTAGGCGACAGTGGGTATTGATATATCGCTGCCCTACTGCGGCCCAAAGTTAGAGACATCAGCTTCAACATTGATACATTGATCCGAGAAAAATAAAAATACCAATCAACATCCCGTGACGCATCTGCAACTTCAATTCCTCCCGACTAAGGATGACCTCGGCCGCAATATTGTCCAACTCCACGCATGAAACGGGCACCGGGTCTGACGAATGAGGACCTCCATTCCCACCAAGGACTTGCCACGCCTTCGACGATTCCCACCGGCTGTCGCGATGCACAGACGACGTAGTCATGGAGCTGTAGCTAGAGATAGCCAGGAAGAAGTACTGGAGGGTCGGCATCGAGTTCAAGAGTCGAACGGCGGCGGGGTGGAAGTCCGCCTCGCTCGGGATTGTGGTGCCTGTTGACCTTGTGTCGAGGTCAGCGTCGAAATCGGAGGGGTGCCTCGTCGGCCATGACGGGGGATCATAGTGGGCTCTATAATCCAGGATAAGGCGGAAATGGGTTAGGCGGAGCGGTTTCAGCATGTCGATCAGATTCGTCTGGAACAGTATTTGGAGGTCGCCTGCATGAGCTGCATAGAACACGTTCGCGAGGCTGTATCGACGCACCATGAGCTGATTCCAAGGCACATCGGCTCCGATACCGTCAGAGCGTGTCGTCCTCCGCTTTGTACTCGGACGCTCGATGTTCAATTCGGCGGATATGACGAGATGTATGAGCTTGTCCGCTGCCTCTGGGGGGAACAGCAGGTGGTTGAGATGCGTGGCATCGAACGAAAAGAGAAGTTTTTGAGGGGGGTTATAACGAAGGATTTCCGCCAGATCCTGCTCTTCTGTGGGGGACCACGTCATTCTGATCTCCATGCGGCGAATGGGACACCGCAGGGCCAGTACGAAGGCCGCGTCCGTACAGCAGATGAGATGGTCGAGTTTCGACCAAGTGGACACCGTCTGCGCAGCCTTGCTCCGTTCTCGGTGTGCTAGACGATCGTATTGCCCGCCGCTTTGCCCCAGAGGGTCCAATTCGCCGATCTGGAGGACATGGTCTAAATTCGGGAACAAGGACAGAATTGTTTCCACTGGAAGGACGAGCGCGGGAAAAAGACAAGAGGAAATAATGTTGAGGGATCGTATCGCGGCGAATGGCGTCTTCACAGAGGAGGGGTGCATGTCGAGGACAAATTGACGCAATTCAAGAGTCTCTAGAGTAGAGGAGAAATGGGCTAGTTCATGGATGAAGCTCGCATGGATACCATTGTCCTCCTCGTACGGGTCATCGATGCGGAGACGTCGGAGTGGAGATCGCAAGGTGGCCAGAAACCTGCGCAAATGATCGCGGCTCGATTGCTGAGAGTCGTCGACGTTAATGATGAGTTCCTGTATAGAGGAGACCTTTGATGCAGCAGTGAATACGGGGTCCTTGATGGTGGCCGAAAGGTGAAGATACTCGAGGTGTGTTGCGGCTTCCAAGATGGCCGCAAGGCGGGGACCTAAAGTAGACCAGTGAGGTCCTTCCATGCGATCTGAGAGAGAAAATGAAAGAAATAGTCCTGATATGAGTAGGGCGCGCGCAGGCATGTCGACGAATATGGAGTCGCAAAACCTCTCCACAGAGTCGACATCCGATAGCATGACACGCGACATGCTTGGACGTCTCACGTTCTTCACGGTCGAGCGTGTAAGAGGAGAATAGAGGACATCAGATGCTTTGGTCAGGACATTGCGGACCAGACGGAGGGCATCGGAATTTAGTAGGGGTTGTCGACGTCGACGCATTGGGGCGACCATCAGAGTGCATTCCTGCAAAGAATAGTCAGTTCAGAAACACGGACCCACCCTCACCGGCCCATACCAAATTCTACGCTTTGACAGCGTGCTTGACACGACAGAGCTCTAGAGTTGTGGACGAGGCGAAAGGCTGCGAAAGGTCGCACAGTTGTGGCTCAGCTGCGTGAGGCAGTGTCCAAACCTCTTTCGCCTCGGCCAACTCCAAGCGAGTCCGGCCGGCAGCGGAAGCGGAAGCGCTCAGAGGGGAGAGGATATTGAATATTGACCCGCCGCTGGCACGACGAGCACAGTCTACTGGAACATGTATCGTCGTGTGTGTGAGGTTGTTGTGCCGCTCTGCCCCGGAAAAAGATACCAACTTCAGCAAAGAGCTAGGATACGAGACCCCCATGGCTGTAGCCACAGCACTTTCAGAATGGCTCAGAATCCACACCTGGTCTGTCAGCACTCTCGTGGACTCCACCGCCTAGTTCGAGGGCGGCATCGACACCCTTCTGTCCTCTCGACAACCCGCGTTCTTCATGGCGCTCGAACCGAGAAACGCGACAGCGAACGACGGCAACCCCCGCCCAAGCCTTCGAGATCATCGGTCGCTTCATTATGAGAAACGGCGACAACCAGGGCCTCCAGGCGCTGTGGGAAAAGATGGAGGCCCATCACGATGTCATGACGAGGACCCTTCGAGCGCAGGGTTTCTTGAACGAACCCCTCCTTGGCGGTCTCCTTCCTGCCATGTACGCCATCCCCAAGCTCGGCATATGCGTGTTCCAGACCCACGCAATCCTGCGATTTCCCATCCTGCATGTCAAGGACGACCCTCAGGACGAGCGCACACGCGCTGCCTTCCGAGAACAGCAGAAGATGATCATGGGTGTGGTCAGCCATGGGGCAATTGTGTTCCGGGCAACCAGCAATCGCGCCCGACTTGGGTATGTTTGTGCCCCACAAGAAGGCATGAGAGTGGCGGGGTTTGAGGACCGATGTGTGGGACCATTACGATGAGCAGATGTGACAAGGGACAGAAGAAGCAACAGACTTACCTGCCCGGTCACTTTTGTCGCTGTTCGACACTCGGAACGCCTATCATGCTGCGCTGAGGGCGTGTCTCGCTTGTTTAAGTGATCGCACACACGCACTCTACTCACACACAGTAAACAGCTTGTGCCGTTGACCCTTAAGGACAGTCAGCTCGTCGTCGTTGCTCCTGATAAAGTGGTATGTCATTCACATCCGTCGTTGTGTATGATGCTGAGTTAAACACACTGTGGTCGCAACTCGGCCAGGAAATCCGGCCAACGTCTGATCCTCGATCCCAACCGACTACCTCCGACATTGCATGATCTTATCATGTGCGCCCCATGTGTTCTGTGACCGAACCGGGAGCCTTGAATCGAGGGAGACTGAGAAGGGGTCGTCCAACGATGCACATCCTGTGAAAGAGCGGCTGGGAGCCCTGCTCGGATCGCTACGACGATATTGTATACAATAGCTTAGTGCTCTCGAATAGTCTCGAGCAGTCTCAAAACGTCCTGCCTCGGTTCCCCTGGGGTCTGGATGTTGCACACCAGAAGGTTAATAGGTGCTTTCGACCCTTGGCCTGGTTCGCTCTTCGAACGATCAGTGCCCACCACGCCATCCTCGAGATAGCCTTCAAATGCGCCTGCAAGCCCGCCAAATATGAGCGGTACACCTGCATTCAGCGCCATGGCATAGCTACATACCTCCAGCCCTACATTCCACTTCAACCACTGCCAGCAACAGACAACCGCTCGCCCTCCCCAACCTTCCAAACTTCAACACCGCCCTCGCCCCCGACGCCAACCATCCCCCTGGCCCAGTCCACGCTCAACACTTTCTTCGGGCTCTCGTCCTTCCCCTTCCCGCCCTCCCACGTCTTGAAGGCCGCAACGGCAGCTTTCGTGCTGCGCAGGTCCCACAGGCGCACCACCCCGTCGTACGCCCCAGTCACGAGCTGGTGCGCGCTCGCGCCGCCCGCCTCGGGCACCGCGATCGACGACGGCGTCGCAGGGTGCGCGAGAGACGCGACCGAGGGTGTCACCGCGGACGAGGTCGACGCGCGCAGGTCGTACCGGCACACGGTGCGGTCTGTCGAGGCTGCGAGGGCCGTGGCGCCGTCCTGGGAGAGCGCGATGTCTAGGAACGGTTTCGACGACGCGGTCTGCGGGAGAAATAACGCAGTCGCGATTAGGTTGAGTTGGTGCGCATACATCGAGCAGAGTGACGGGGGGAAAGGCAAAAAGGTAAAAGGAAAAAAGGGAAAACGCACGATCGTCCCGGTGCAGACGCCGTTCTCAACGTCCCATGTGCGCACAGTCGAGTCGAACCCGCAGCTGTACGCGTGTGCACCCCCGTCGCCGCCGCGCTCGAAGACGACGCGGGAGACGCGCGCGGTGTGGCTCTTGAGCACCGCTGTCGGGGCTTTGCGTTTCGGGCGCACGGCCTCGCTGTCTTCTGCGATTTTGCGGCGCTTTTTCCTGTCGCCGCCACCTGCGGTCTCTTCTGCGGGGACTTCGTCCATGGTAGGTATCATCGTGTCCCAGAGGCCGATCAGACCGTCCCACGACGAGGTCAAGATGTGCGATCCGGATGCATTTGCAGCGACGGAGAAAGAGGGGGCGGTGTGCAGGTGCAGCGACGCAAGGGTGTGCGTATTTGAGGGGCCCGCGGTGGTGGAGAGGTCGATACGAGTGATACGCGCGGTGAGGTCGTGTGAGGCGCTCGCGATGAGTTGCGAGTCGGGAGAGTGTGAAGGAACGACGGCTATTGAGGATACCGGTGCTGTATGTGCTGACACGGTGTGGAGCAGCTTTTGGGAGTAATCGAAGACACGGATGGCGCCATCGTACGAGGCGGTAAGGAAATATCTACAGAAGAGTGTGATCAGCGTCCAGTGATAAAAAGCGTGAATATACGCCGCCTAAGCGAATCTAAGCCGCTACAAAACGCTAAGCCTTTACATCGGAACACCGGTGATCTTTCGAACGTGTCGGAATGAGCTATGCACAATATGCATTGTGGTCAATTCCACATACCTGAGATTCCGAAATTCTGGTCTCGAGACTATCAGACGAAGCGAGTCTCTGTCGAGGCTCAAGACAAGCCAAGACGCCGAGTGGTAAGAATGGGGCGGTTTCGTTGACAAGTAGAACAGGATGGCAAAGCACCCTCCCAAATCCTGACCACATCCATGAATTCAATCGTTACACATCACCGAGGAATGGGTGACTGCGACTGTGACGCAGCTGCAAATCAGATGACCGGCTACTTCTGGCCTCTCAAGATGATCGAATCGCTCAGCGGACATTCGCGAATTACGAGATAGATTCAGGGAGACGTAGGACTCGGGGCTCCCGTGGCGTTTGACTGGCGCGTTTGGAGAGGGCGAACACTATCCGACGCGTGATGGGAGAACAGTAACATACCCAGGGACCTGACATGATATTGAAGAAACCCAATCTTCGTGGGGCAGAGAGGACATGCGCTGAGGCGGCATGATGGACTCAAAGTACTCTATCTCTAGAGTCTCTTCCTAAAAAAACCATGCGTCATTACGGCCAGTCTCTGAACGCCGAGTACGACGCTAGACGTACCTCACCAACGCCCTTCTCAGCACACCACTCTGCTAATGTCCCACGGAGAACCTCCCCTTGGACAAGAAACTCGAAGGGAATTGGTGTTGGTAGTGAGAGAGCTTTGTTGACGAGCTGTGAGAGCTGGTAACGTTTCCAAGTCGCGGGGATCATGAATTTTTGTGACGGCAGGAGATACTGTGTTTGCGTGGTGAACACCACCGGGTGGGTGAGTTCTGACGTCGACGCTGAAGCCATGTTTGGTAAAACTGCGTGGATATGCAGAATTTGTTGCCTAGATAGAGTCCTAGCAATGCCAGAGAGGTCAACGAAGCGGCAAGACCGAGCAGAGGAGCCAGACGAAAGCACAAGCACTGCGCAGGCAGGGAAAGAATATTTTGTCACAGTCACGGTCCAGGTCACGGTCGGCTATCGCGCGGTCACGGGTCAAGCACGATCATGCGCTTTCGGTCCTCGGGCTCTCTTTCACCGCCGCGCAACCGGTTTATGTATGGGCCCACCCCTCGCAGCATCATGCCCCGCATCTTGCGACGTACTCCTCTCCCTTGTCCCCTCTCATCGTAAATTACGACCACACCACCCTCTCTGAAAACCAACATGTCTCAGCAATACGATCTCGGCTCAGCCGTTGGCTTCCAGGCTGAGGATCAACCTGTACGTCCTCCCATTTCCACGGTGCAACTTGCAAACACAACCCCTCTTACCTCACTCCCCTCGACAGGTATCCTGGAACCAGAGGGATCTTCTTATTTACGGTGTTGGAATCGGGGCTAAGCACAATGATTTTGCCATCATCAATGGTGCGCTTTATATAACTGCCTTGCCACGCTTGTACACGCAACTGACCTGTATCGTCATGTCACTCAGAGTTGGGTATGCATCCTTCCGTTCAAGTTCGACGTCTTCGACGAGATCTTCATGCCACCCTTCAGACAAGTCATGGTCTCCTTTCCCCACATATCCTGTCGTGCTCCCATTCAAGGGTCAGTCTTGACATACTTCGCGGTCATCCAGGCTATCTCTCATGCTCCCGCCTGCCTCCCATTCCACAGGCACGAACCAAGACGTTGTGAACTTCCGTCAACTTATGAATGGCGGAAAGAGTGCTCCGGGCCTCCCCAAGTTCGAACCGAACCGCGGTGTAAGTCCTTCTCCGTCAGGGCGAGGGCGAGGGAGCTGACCTGCTTGGATGACAGGTGCATGGCAGCCAGTCCATAGAGATCCTGAAGCCTCTTCCTCCAGTAAGCGGTGCAGGCTGGACGGTCACAAAGCGGATTGTTGCCGTGAGCGAGAACAGTAGGTCGCGTCGACTGATATGTTGAGCTTCCCCTGATATGCATATATGCCATACTACCAGAGTCCGGTATCATCCTCGAGTTTGAATCCATGCTCGTTGATCCTCAGGGCACACCCTATGCTAAGCTCTATGTGCGTTTTATCCCTTTGATATGAGGCATGAGACAGCAAATGAGTGCATATATCCCGTTCCCTCGAAGAGGCCATGCCTTTCGAGCTACTGATGCACTCCTGAACATTTGTGTTCTGTTGTTCGGGCGTGCACACCTCAGTCCAATACTTGGCCCCGGGCAGGCGCGCATGACCCTACCGTCTCGACGAATGCGCTGACATGGTACGGTACAGAGTGCCTCCTTCAATCTCGGCGCGAAAGCGACTGGCACCAACTACTCCAAGCGTATCGCAGGGCCACCCCAGGCGAAACAGCCTCCCAAGGACCGCAAGCCTGACTGGGTCGTGCGTGACCAGACCAGCGTCGAGCAGGCCGTTGCCTACCGCCTCAGCGGCGACTACAACGAACTCCACATCAGTGCGTCCTCCTTCCTTCTATGGCCCCGCACGCATATTACAGTGCTCACACGGTTCTGCACCTGCAGACCCCGCGATCGGCCAAGCTGCCGGCTTCGGCGGAGTGATCTTGCATGGGCTGGCGACGTTCGGCTTCGCCGCACGCGCTATCGTCTCCGCCGTCGGGGGCGGAAACCCGGCATCCCTCCGCCTGTTCGGCGTACGCTTCACGGCACCGGTCAAGCCTGGGGACACGATCGAGACGTCCGTCTGGGAGACCGGCCCGGCAAGCGCGCCCGGGCACGAGGGCGAGACGGAGGTCGCGTTCGTGACGAAGAATGTGGTGACGGGCAAGGTGTGCTTGGGTGCGGGGATCGCGTATGTGAAAAAGGCTGAGAAGAGCAAGCTCTGAATTTGATCTTGTTGTTGGGGATTGGCCCGGTTGCCTATTGGGTATGTCGTAACAAGGAATGCCCACCTATGTGTGGCCTGTCCCTTCTTATGTTGCTGAGATTCTTGGTGAGGTGAATTGTTTAGGCAAATTTACAAAATCAATGTGGTTCATTTCCAGCAGGTAAATGCTAAAGCTGCTCCAGATCATGAATCAATAACAGCATTTAGTAGGGTCCATTAGGTATTTCTAGACATGGCACTGCTTGAACTGTTCCAGGTAGCTGGTCCTAAATTGATTATTTCTGTTAGAATCAAAGCTTGCATAAGATTACATAGGCGCGACTATCAGATAATGAAAACAAAAGTGTCACTGAACAGATGTTAAGAAGCTCTACTGCTCCAGCAGTGGGAACTATGCCAACATTTCTTCTAAATCTATTGCTCCCCCCAACCATCAGCATGAAGACCTGTGCCAGAAGGATTCATAGCAACATCTCTCAGAGATTGGCGAGTGTTTAATCTGTTTGCAATATAGTTTTAGTCAATATTGGACAAACTTCTTGGATTAAAGGTTTGGATACATGCGCTGCAAGCAATGTGTTCGTGTATACTGAGGTGAACCAGTGAGAGTTAGTATTATGATCTTGAAACCTGTATGACATTTGCTTACATTTAGTTGAAACAAAAGACAATGCAACATATACATATGCCTTTGGCAATGCCACTGCCTACAAATAGCATCAAAAGTTTAGCTTTTTTAATTTCAACTACTCTAAACTACTAAAAATTACTTACAGTGATGAGTAGTGCTAGCATCAAGGTGCTATGCTCAACTTGTAAGAGCCATTGTAATATAGGTGAGGTTTGTAAGTGTTACCTAGTAAGCAACCCTGAAAATGTGTTCAAAAGTCTGGATTTCAACTTCACAGTTGTATGACTGACCAGTGGTTATTGAGTAGAGTATTAAAATATCCATCAAAGAGTCAGTGCTAAATGTCATATTAGAATTGGTGCTATCACTGTTTTGAAAATATTTGAAGTACCTTCGAATACCAGTCCGGCTTTTATATAGTGCAAGTGTCAATATGACTGTTAATATAATATCTGCTATGGCAGCTAAGACTGCAGAAACTGCCACGATCCACTTATAAATGTGTTAGACAATTCTACATCCATTTGTAATATTGCACCTACAGGATCAGGGACTGAGGTGAAACTTTGACTTGATACAAAGCTATAACCCAAATTATTTTAGATTGATCAAAGTAACAGTCAATATAAATACCTATTAATTGTAGAGGCTACAATCAAGGTGAGCAATAAAGGCTATAAAGCAGATTGTTGGGCAGTAACTGTCTCACCTAATGTAAACCCTGTTTATAGATACCACATTATAGTTACAGTATCTAGATGTATGAAATCTTACTTACCAAATTCACCAAGCAGCAATATAACCTTGTTTAATTATGTGAGCAAATTAATGCATATTCTATATGCCAGGACTCACTGCTATGATTGCCCATTTCTGGTATTGCCTTCCAACTAAAACAGATTGAAAATATAGTTGAGTTTTATAGGAGCATGCTCACTTATAAATGCTCGACGAGCAAAAAATCTAGTCTTTATAAGCTCTTTAAATTTAAATAAAGGCTAATCTACAATGCTTACCCCTGAGTGCATATAACAATGGTTCCCTTGAGAGTAAAAATATAAAACTACGTCAGAGGCAAGATCTGGGTGTTATGTAACAATGTCCTACTGTTAATGCTGGCAAAACCTATTGTTACAATTAGTGGAGCCTATAAACACTTAAAAAAGGACTGGTCACTTGCATAAGAACTCCTATTAAATACAATGCATGTCAATAAAATGTTAATGGCAGTATGCATGCATACATACTCA
This sequence comes from Ganoderma boninense, assembly GCA_002900995.3. Taxonomy (NCBI): domain Eukaryota; kingdom Fungi; phylum Basidiomycota; class Agaricomycetes; order Polyporales; family Polyporaceae; genus Ganoderma; species Ganoderma boninense. The sequence continues at coordinate 1,178,302 of CM035306.1, forward strand.
TCATTGTTCAGGATAGATGGATCTGAATATTTGATGATGAATGTGTAATAGCTTGAATGTGTTTGATATGTTAGGTCTCAGGCTTTCAGCTGGGTAAGTAGTGCAGGCTCACTTTGCCCTGATACATAAAGCTGTATGGATGCTTTCCAAGCAACTTTGTTGAATTAAATGTCAGGTGTTTAAATCAAATAATCAGAAGTTGAGTGCTTACACCACTACAAAAACCTAGAAATTATTTGAGCAGCATCCAACTGTGAATATTGCTATTAATCTCACAAGCACTTTCAACCAGAGAGGATCATCAGAATACATCCTATAGTACCGGTATGCTTGATGGACTAGTATGCCATATAGTCTAGTTGGTCTCAACGCTTCAGTAATCATTTCTACAATGGGAGAGTGCTAAATACTCTTACATGAGTGAAAAAAATGTCCCAAGAAGGGCAGCACCAATTGTGCTGTTCGGAGGAGAGCTGGCCAGTGAGGGGATGCTAGCCATTGACTCGGAGGTGATCATCATGTGGGTTGCGGAGATTGGTCACTACCAAGAGCACTCGAGAGTTTATATACCCAATGCTTTTTTTACCCCCCAAACTTTGTATGGCAGACGCCAACACAGAAGTGACAATCAAAGCCAAGGGTATTGAAACTTAATCACGACGCTGTCTCTGCAAGATCCGAAAATCAGTGTCAGACGGACAGCGTCAGTACAAGGAGCAAGATGCCACCAAATAAAGATCTCGCTGGCTGCAACAGGAGTTGCAATGTCCACGGGGCCTCTTCTTTCGAGTCGGACTGTCGAAGTACGAACGCACGGAGATACGTCAGCCGGCGAATCATCACAAGCAACTGCTCACGGTCTCGCGCCGATCCACGTTGTTCCATCTCAGCGACCTCGAAGGTCTCTTGGACGACCAGCCCAGTCACGTAGGCTGTGAGATTGGCGTCTGTATTGCTTGTTCCAGAACGTACAGCGCGCCATCAAGAGCCTGTAGTACAATAAGAACGCGAGTGGGAATGGCAAGGCTTGCGACGGAGACGACGTGCATTGTTCTCATACTGTTCATGAGAACAAGAGCGATAAAAAGTACTTGTAGTCGTGGGAACAGAAGTTTTGTATGTAAGCGACACAGCCGGCCTGGTCATTTTGCGGCCACTACTTATGGCATAGATTTGTATGGTGCGGCTGGACTCTCCCAACTTTGACCCTGAACCACCGCCATGACCGATGCCCCAGGCGAAACCTCCTTTTTCCTTCCTGATGATCTTACTCGCTGTCACCACTGTGGAGGAGGAGATAGGAGAAGCAAGCTGAAGCGATGTGGCGGGTGCAACACAGTCATGTATTGCAGTAGGGAGTGTCAGAAGGAGGCATGGCGAGCACATAAGTAAGTCACCGTCTCCCTATCGTTTGCTAACGAATTCACCCTCCCGCCCCGTCAGAGTGGGCTGCCGCCAGCAGGGCCAGATGCTCAACACGCCCGAGGGCCGCCGCCTGAAGGTCCTGCAGACTATCGGCTTCCCCACCGCGGTCTCCTTCGCCCACGCCCTCAAAGACTGGGCCGAGACGCACCGCTGGTCATTCACGACGATGACGAAGGCGACCGTCTTGCTCGAGGGCGGCCCTGAACGGCTCTGCCTCAATTCCTCCACACCCTACTTCATGTCGTACACCGTGACCGCGAACAAGGTGCACGACGGCTGCCCCGCCACCACATTCCGCCTCGATTCGGTCGCGGTCATCACTCCCGCAGACTACCAAGGGAACTCAGTACTCCTCCGGGCTTGGGAGGACGCAGAACCCGGGCGCGTGGCGATGGACCGGAGCTTCCGGCAGGACAACGACCCCGCGTTCGCTGGCGTCGTCTCGGTCGTGTACATCCTCAAGGACACGGGCATGGTCGTGCACAACCAGCACCCGGTGTACCGCGCGCGGCGCGGGCCGCTCGACGAGCCGACGAAGACGATGGTGCTCGATCTCATGGGGCTCTGCAAGGGCAGCGTAAACGCGGGGGTGTCGCTGCGCACGCCGAACGACTACGTGAACACGCCGACGCCGGGGCTTATGGTGCGCGAGAAGAAGAACTGGGTGTGGCAGCCCGTGCTGCAGGACACGGACACGTGGAACGAGCTCGCGCGCAAGCTGCCGTTCTACATCGTCAAGTCGGGGATGCTTCCGAAGGACTTGTTCGAGCGGTTTGCGAGGCTCTGACGTTCGACATAGTAACTTATGGGTGCGTCGTCATTGTTTTGTATCGACGATCGAAGAGAAATGTCTGACACGTCGACGGCGTAGCTTTGGGCACGTCTGTAGGACAACATGTTGTACGACTAGTGTTGGTTGGCTGTATCGATATCGTTTCCATGGACCGGCAGCTACGTTTTGTAAGATTATAGCCCCAATCTATCCTCGCACCCTTTGTGGTGCCCTATCTCAGAAGCAAGGACATGTTCTGACATCCCTTCAAGTCCGGACAGCGAACAGGTCTTGCGGACCCTCATTCTGCTCAACGTCATGGGCCGCTGTTACTTACGCGGCCTTGAAGCGCCTACCTTCCCTCTGGTTGAACGACCACATCGATAAAACATCGTCAGTATCATGCCTATTGACGATGTGCATATGCGTTGGCATACAGCTGATCCACTGACAATGAGGGTCTTAGTGTGGCGAAATCACAGCTTCGAAGGCCACGATGACACGGTGTCTTTCGGGTGACTGCTCTGCGTGCCATAAGGCGAGTCGGCATCCAAAGCGTTCCGAGATTAGACAACTGTTTACTCATATTCTGACCCGGCTGCAGGCGTTACCCCGTGTGCCAGAGAAGGATGGACAACCCCCGATGTTCTGTCCTCCGAGGTGCTTCCTCAGAGTTACTTCAAGTTTGACGCTCGGAGAGTCTCGGAATCGAATAAGCGCTTATCAATGCTGTTCCGGTGCACCCGAAGCTGAGCGACCCGGAGGCTTTTTGTCAGGTTGTCAATGTTCTCAGCGCCGGATCCGGCCACAGTCGGGTGGAGCGTTACGGTCGGATTCAATGAAGAATCCTACGAGGAGGCGTTTCTATCCTCGCCCGTTCCCGGAGAGCCCGTGAACTCATGCTCCCCGTGAACGCCATAGTACTGGTGCCAGGAGCTTGGGTTCAAGGACTATAAAAGTCTCTCCAGGATGACCGTCGACATTCAACAGCCACATCCTCCCTTCTCTCAGCATCTCAATTCCCCTAGACCCACATCCTGTCAACAGCCATGTCTTTCCTCAACGCCTCTGCCACTGCTCTTAAGCGTGGAATCGCGTCCACCGCCACTAGGGCCCATGTCCCCAACCGGGGCATGAAGGTGAGCAATCAGTACCGATTCTGTCGGGATAGTTGTTGACATTGAGAACTCTTTAGATTCTCGCTGTCCTTTACAAGGGTGGCGAGGCGGCCAAACAAGAGCCCCGCCTTCTCGGTACCATTGAGAACCAACTCGGCATCCGGCAGTGGCTCGAATCCCAAGGCCACGAGTATATCGTGCGTCGCTTTGCCGCCCCCGCTGTCCCCGCGATGCAGTGCCCTCATTCTCGTCCCTCTTTAGGTCACGGACGACAAGGAGGGCCCGAATAGCGTCTTCCAGCAGCACATCGAGGACGCTGAGGTGCTCATCACCACGCCCTTCCACCCAGGCTACCTCACGCGCGAGCTCATCGCGAAAGCGAAGAACCTCAAGGTGTGCGTCACCGCGGGCGTCGGCTCGGACCACATCGACCTCGACGCGGCTGTCGAGCGCGACATCCAGGTGCTCGAGGTGACGGGCTCGAACGTGGTGTCCGTCGCGGAGCACGTCGTCATGAACATCCTCCTCCTCGTGCGCAACTTCGTGCCCGCGCACGAGATGATCGAGCGCGGCGAGTGGCAGGTGTCCGACGTCGCCCGCAACGCGTTCGACCTCGAGGGCAAGGTCATTCGGCACCCTCGGCGCGGGCCGCATTGGCTACCGCGTGCTGGAGCGCCTCCAGCCGTTCAACCCCAAGGAGCTGCTGTACTACGATTACAACCCCCTCCCTACTGGTGAGTACATGCTTGCCGGCCTAGTCCGCAGAGTTCTGACTGGCACCTCCTCGCGCATATAGACGCTGCCGCGAAGATCGGCGCGCGCCGCGTTGAAGATCTGAAGGACTTCGTGTCTCAGGTAGGACATCATCCCCCAGAGCTCTTTTCCACATATCTAACCCCCTTCAGTGCGACATCGTCACGATCAACGCGCCCCTCCACGAAGGCACCAAGGGGCTAGTCAACGCCGAGCTCCTGAAGCACTTCAAGAAGGGCGCATGGATCGTGAACACCGCGCGCGGCGCGATCTGCAACACGGAGGACGTCGCCGCGGCGCTCAAGTCCGGGCAGATCAACGGCTACGCAGGCGACGTCTGGAACGTGCAGCCCGCGCCCAAGGACCACCCGTGGCGCTACATGAAGAACCCGCTCGGGGGTGGGAACGGGATGGTGCCGCACTACTCGGGCACGACGCTCGACGCGCAGGCGCGCTATGCGCAGGGCACGAAACAGATCCTCGAGAACTACTTCCAGGGCAAGGCGCAGGAGCCTGCGAATATCATCGTTGGCGTCGGTGCGTGGTTTTGCTTGATCCATGAGTCAGAGGGAACTGACGCGTGGACTGCATTGCAGGCAAGTACGAGACCAAATCGTACGGGCAGCGGTAGTTCGCGCGATGCGCGCAATCCAGCTCTGACGTCGATAAATAGCATCCATTTGTTTTCAAGCCGCCGTTGTATCCACTGTAGAGTACTGCGCATATGTTAATTGAGTCCTAATTAATCCCTTTTTACAAGCTCTGCAATAATGAGAGGCTGTTTGAGGACTATATTCATCGGATATATTCGATAGGACATGGGCTACATGCAAAATCGTCGCGATGCATTGGATGAAAACAGAGTTAAACAAGTCAGTTTGGGTAATACTTTGCTGTTAAATAAATGTATGTTGATTGGAGAGTCATCTATAAACGGAAAGGGACCACGTACATCTCAGAGACCTTCAAACATCACCAGTAGTTGGAGCATATTGGCCTCGGACTTCAGGGAAGAGACGAGACTCTTCAACTTGAGCGAATCGAAGCCGGGAGGGTCGTATTTGCCTTCGAGGTATCCCTCCCAGTCGGGGAAAGCAGGCTCCCAAGCCCATCTCTTGTTCACTCGCACAAACTTCCCCGGCAGCGCGACGTGCGTGTTGTGGGGATCGATGCAACGGAAGGCCAGGCCGGCGTTCATGCTCCCTTCGGACAGCCTGACGGCGTCGTCGATCGCGATCCGCATGTCCTCCACGTCGAAGTCCGTCTCCATGATGACCGGGCTGGGGTGGCGCTGCGGGAAGAAGGAGAGCATCGAGATGATCGTGCCCAGCACCTCGAACCGCACCGGCAGCAGCCCCGCGAACAGCGCGTTGTCCCCGAACCGCGCCCGCATGCTCTGCTGCGTGGGCAGCGTGTGGTTCCAGTTCTCGAGGTCGATCGCGGAGCCGCTCTTGTACCGCTCGACGGTGATCCAGTCGTGCCCGAGCACCCGAAAGCCGCGCCCGGGCGGGAGGGCGCGCGCCCCAGGCAGACTGAGGAGGCCGATGACGAGGACCTTGGGCGGGTTTTGCGTGAACTTGATGCCGCCGTCCCGGAAGCCGCCCTCGCGGAGAGCGTGGGCCTTCGCATAGATGCCCAGGGCCCAGTGGTTGATGTCGATCCAGTCGGAAAGCGCGTCGGAGAGCTCGGTGGCGTCCTTGAACCCGACGAGCTGTCCTTCGGTGTCGAGCCGATCCTTGCCCCAGTTCTCGCGATCGCGTCGCGCGATGTATTTGCACATTGTCCTAGCAGAGGGTATGGTCAGTTATGCCATGATCCCCTTTTGAAGTACCGTTGGCACTCCACATACGACAAGGATGCTACGTGGCATGTGCCGGTTTGTACTACAGGAGGCACGGCGCGACGTACTTGTGGTCAGGCCAGTCATTCTTTTGGCATTCCTTGCTGCAGTACATGACGGAGCTGCATCCTGCACATCTCTTCAGTTGGACATTCTCTTCCTGAGGCTTGAGGCAGCTGCAGCATTTGCGCAGTACTATCATGGACTCAGGGGAATATTTCGAAGTCTCGGCCATGGCAGATCGTCGTTCATGCGAAGCTCACGTTCCCGAACGGCGATGCGTGCCCCCGAAAGACGGTGTTGATGGCAAGAACAACTTGAGGGAGTACGTCGGTGTGTGGTGAAGGAGGACTCGGGGAGGCGTCTAATTGTTGAATGAGGACGGTGGCGGTGACGAATGCTCCTCTACGCCACTCGGACTGGTACGATAATAATGAACCACAATCGTCGTAGAAATACACAAGACAGCTGTGTAAAATATATAAATGGAAGACGGATAAAATTGATGGCTACATCGATGCGCCTTCCTCACTCCTCGACTACGACAGGCCATCCCGACTTGAAATCGAGGTAGTTGATGCCGAGGTACGAAGCACCACCATACGTATCGTTTCGAACATAGTGGTAGATGAGGATATCGCGACCGCTGACGGGATCTAAGTAGACGCTCTCGCTTCCGGGAGCGTAGATGTTGTCGTGCGAGCCGAGGACGTGAACGCCGATAGCAGGGCTGGACGCCTTCGTCAAGAGGTTGCCATGCTTATCGGTAAACGGACCATGACGTTCTTGCTGCGGCCGACAAGAATCTTGTACTCCTTGCCTGGGGCTGGGCGAGGGTGGGAAGACTTCGCAGAAAAAGAAGTGAGTTAAGCAAGCGTCAAGTCGGAGCACTCGGGGAACACGTACGTTGGCGCCGATAAGTGGGGTGAAGCCGTTGGAGAAGAACAGGTAGTAGTAAGCTGAACTCTTCGGCTTGTACATGAATGCGGCTTCGTTCGGCTCGGAGTTAGCACCAGCGAGGTGGGTACCGGGGCGCAGGCTGCACATCGTTTAGCCTACCGAAAGGTGTCAGAGGAGGAGAGAGTCTTACCTTGGCAGGCTTGCTGATGTTCGTGAGGGGGATTTGGAAAAGCCCCTGGTTCCATGATCCGAACGACAACTTGAGCCCGCCGTCCACTTCAATCAAGTTGGGGCCGACTACATGCAAGGCATGTGGGTCTTATGACGCAAGAAAGGGGAAAGTCGTTAAGTCACTCACTAGCATTGAAAATATCACCTTTCTTCGAGTGGAAGACCTCCCCGTGGTCGGTCCATGTCCCCTCCTCCATTGTCGGGCTAGTCGCGAGACCAATGGAGGAGTTCGGGCTACCAACAACCGATACGGCGTAATACAGGACATATTTTCCGTTCACGAAGTTGATATCCGGAGACCAGCCAAGGCAGCGGCCTGGCAGGTTAATCTTGGAGCACTTGCCGGGGAGGACCGAGCCCGTACGTGTCCAAGGTCTATCCATTTCGCATCAGCAAGGAGTAAGCGACATGCCGGATAGGTTGCGCACCCTTTCAACTGAGGGCTCGTGAATACCTTGAGGCCCTCGTCAGAGGAGAAAACGAAGTACTTCTTGAGTTTGGCATTGTACCGTATGGACGGGTCGCGAAGCACAACATTGCCTATGACACATGATGTGAGAAGCGTGCTGTGAGTGAGGGTGACGAAATCCTATTACCAGTTCCAGGGATGGGGTTAGGCACCGATGTTGATAGCACGACCGTAGCAAGAGAAAAAAGTGCGGCAAAAAGGAACTTCATCATAAAAGCGAAAGATACAGAAGGGTTGAAAATGAAACGCCCTTTCCGAGTCCTCGGACAGTCAACCTATATACTCATCGGGGATCGCCACATGGACTCAGTACGTATACGTATACCTGATCGCAACAAGTCATGTACCTGTGCGACACCACACGTACTCGCATCTCCAGACTGTGGAGCTTTACATAAGAATTCCGAATTGCTTCGCATCGCAGATTCAAATGATGCTTGTGGCAATGGCATGCTCGTTCCATGTGATGATATGATGTGACAAACATGCCAGCGTAACCACAAACGCTGCAGTAGCGATGTGCACGCCTGCGGCCCTTGAGGCAATTTGCATACTTATAATAGTCAAAATTTATTAGTAGTTTCCAGGTTCATGAGCAGCAGACTAAACGTACGGCGCTTTACCGTAACTTACTGTCAGGATATTGCTTCCGTCTCAGGGACGTGACGAGGATGAGGAACCGGGGATGATGCCCTTGGTGGCCGAATACCATGCCCGCCGGTACTGGTTTGGTGGAGCTTGGAGCTTGGAGAGCTCATAGGATGGAGCTGATGGAGAGCTGAGGAGCATGCTGCGCTGGCCACAGCGGCGTGCCTGAACCTTTGATTTGATATATGGGCGAACGCTTGGAGGAGGCATTGCCCCAACATTGGTTCGATGTGCCAAGCCACCGTGGCTGCGTTCGCTTGAGAAGTACTGCGGGTAAGTTTGGTCTCAGGTGAAATAATGCAGACGTTGCATATCAGGTGCATCTTTGCAAGGTGCATGGGGCGGCGGGGTATAATGCGCTGCGATCATCCGACACACTCACACAGCCTATAGAGACAGGAGGATGTTCAATGTTTCTCATGTTGTTAGTATTCATGAAACCAGGCGTCAGTAGGTAAATCACGTAGATACACAACATTGCGGTCGGTCCCCGAAGTTGAAGCTTGATGGCCTTTAACATCAATCTGCGTTGATCGGGGGTAAAGGCTCCTTGCGTCCGGGCACTGGCCAAACCTCGGCCAAGGTCGAAGCTTCGAAGACACGACCGCCTTTCACCACGAAACGGATATCCCTCGTACCGCTTATGTGGCCCTCGAGGAGGTCGACGCCGGGAGGGTAAACGACGAAATCGGCGAGCTTGCCCGGAGTCAGAGAACCGACTGCGTCGTCGATACCGAGCGTGGCTGCTGCATCGGACGTCGCGGCCCGGAGCGTCTTGAAACATCCCAGTTAGCATTCACGAAGCGGCAAGAAAATAAATAGTAGACCGACCTCGTAGTTGGTTAGGCCGCCTGATTGGGTGTACCACATCTCGGCGTGGTAGTTGACACCGAGTGGCGGCTCACCGTGTGCACCAATGTGTGCTTTGAGACCCTTGTGAACAAGCTTGGCGGTGGAGATGGATGTGTTGAAGGCCTGGTAGGCTATGCGGGAATAAATTATCGTCCTTGGTTCAAAACGGGTTTAGGACTCACAGAGTTTGGGACGAGCCGTGGACTCAGACAAGGACTCCAGGCCGTCATGCCGAGCGAAGCGCCTCAGCCTGTCCAAAGATCAGAATTGCCATGCCTCAACAGAAACATGTACTCACTTCTCGTTGTTTGGGATGTCCTCTGTTGCCCAGATGAGTTGTTCTCCCATCACACCTCCGTAGTTGACGATGTGCGTCGGGGTCGAACCCGTGCCGCTGAGCGCGTACAGGTTCAAGACGTCATCATAGAGCACCGGGATGGGAAGAGCATGTTCGACAGTCGTCATGCCTGTTATTCATCATACATGAGCAATACATCGCGGTTCAAACAAAGGAGAGCATTTACCGTCAACGATGTACGTTTGATCCCAATCGTAGTTCATACCCTGCGAATAAATCAGCGACGATGCCATCGAAGATAATAATGGTACTTACACCCTCCGGGAAGCAAAGCATGCCAAGCTCGCGCGCAGCAAGAAGCAGCCTCTGACGGGACGCACTGGCACTTACGTCAGTCCACACCCCACAAGGAACGGAATGTTAAGACATACCGCGAAGGCAGATTGTAGTTTTTGTACGAGAAGCTAGACGGGCCACCCTCAACCTTGATACGGAGCAGGGCAGACCGAGCCTCCTCCATGCTCACAATGTCTTCGTGATAGACGGGTGCCCCAGCACCATATACAATGGTTCCAGTTTGGAAGATGCGAGGGCCGACAAGCTGGCCACGCTCCAGACGGAAGCGCTCTGCGAAGGCGAGGACGGTGTCCGCACTTGGGCTGTAGTACATTGAGTTAGATGAAGTGCAGGAGAAGAACAGAACGTAATTGACTTACTTGTGGAGAGTCGTAACGCCATACGCGAGGAAAGTCGCCATCTCCCACGACCTCGCCGGAAATGCGGTTTCAAAGCCGTTCCAGTGCGCGTGAACGTCAATGAAACCAGGAACGACATATCCTGAGCAGCTCTGTTCAGCAATACTTCTAAGGCAAGATGCGGCTTCGATGACTGACCTCCTTCAGCATCGAGAACGGTCGCCCCATACGGAATAACGTAGTCGTGGACACCAGCGATCGCCTCAATCTGGCCGTTGCGCGTCACGAGCACCGCGTCGCGTAGGATGTCGTTGTGGATGTTGCCAGTGCTCATCGTCAACAGAGTCGCGTTCGCAAAGACGAAGAAATCTGCGCCTGAGTTTGCATCCTCCACTGCAGACTTGCCATACTCAGCCTCCGCGAATGCAGCGGCCTCTTCCTTCAGCCGCGCGATGTCGCTGGCGTACTCGACGACGACCTCCTGGTACTTCGGGTGGCTCTTCGTGCATTCGATACCAAAGTTCACTTTGTCCTTCTGGGCGGCCTTGGCGCAGACGCTCAGCGTTGAGACGTCAACGTAGTGGAGGTAGGGACCTAATAGTCACAAACGATTAGTTATACTCTTCAAGAAGACGCAGACGTAATTTTCAGACTCACCAAGGAACCAGAACAGCTTCGACCCGTCTGCACTCCAAGTGATGGAATGCCCCCCATCCACGCTCAGCCTCTGCAGGCCCTTGGTCGCGTTCGCGGGCTTGCTCCACACAGCATCGTCGGCCGCCACGGCGGGCGCATAGTACACGTGATGGAAGTCGACGATCGCCACCGCGCTCTTCTTGCTCTTCGACGGCGGCGGGACCGCGAGCTCCGCGGACATGCGGCCCTTCGCGAGCGTCTCGTGCTTGTACGCGCCATCATTGTCAGGGCCGCCGGCGAGGTCGATGACGAACGCGCGCCGGGGCGATGAGACGAGGAGCTTTTTGTTCTTGTCGAGGAACCGGAGCTGCGTGGTCAAGACGTCGTCCGTGTCGATCTCGGACGGGACGAACTTCAGGTTCTTGATGGCGACTTTGTCGTGGATGCGAGAGGGGAGCGTCAGCTCGCCGATGTACAGCCCGGCACCTGCGGTTGCGACGACGTCGCCGGTGAGGTAGTCGCCGCCCGTGCGGAGGAACGCGATTTGGCGCTTGGAGCCAGAGCAAGCACAGAGGATCGGGGAGTAATACCGTCCGAAAGGGAGGCCAGTCAGGACGTGCGCGGTACCGGACGTAAGGTTTGCAAGCTCGAGTGTCGTAAAGTCGACGTCTGACCAGCGCGCATGAAGGACGAGGTGGGGAGCTCCCGGCACGAACGAGGGCGAGTAGTAAGGTGCTTTGCGGTCGCGGACAGGAACCGGTTCGGCACGGTGCTTGCCGCTGCCCTCGACCTTCTGAACGTAAGTCGCACCGGCGGCTTGGAAGACGGCATAGTCGCCTGCCTCGTCGACGCGGAGCTCGTGGAACGCGTATACGCGTTGAGTCTTGGCCGTCTCGACGGACTTGAGGTCCGTCTTCGACGATCGCGTCTCCGCAATGCGCTTCTCAATATGAGCCTGGAAGGGAATGACTTGAGGCTCCCCAGCAGAGACCCGCTCGCCGTTCTTGTTCACAGCGAAAGGCACGTGGTAGATCTTTCCGGCAGCCCAGATGATGATTGCGTCGTCTTTAGGAGTAAATGCGAAGGATGGATAAGTCCCCATGGGAGCAGAGACGATGCTGAGGTCATATGTCAGACCATACCAGACATTGCGCAATGTCCCAGTCTCCAGGTCCCTTAGTTCGCAAGCCTGTCAGAGTATGTCCGAGGCACAAGCACTGAGTGACTCACTTAAGAACCAACGCTTCCTTGTCGCGAACTCGGCGGACGAAGGCCAGGGTGCGGCCATCGCGCGACAGTTCAGGACGGGTGGCTCCTCCTGGATTAGCGTCAACGAGGGTGGTAGTTTGCTTTGAGGTTATGTTTGTCGAGAAGATAGCGTTGATACCCTTGTAAACATCTGGGAGGATGTCAGTACATTTTTCTATCAGTTTCGACACTCTTTCGCTCACCTTTGCTGTACTCCCAACCACCATTTGTGTCGCGTACGTTCTTTGAGTAAATGAGCGTATCGTTGCCTTTCCAGATGAACTGTTCAGGTCCGACTTGCTGGTCGCCGTAGTCCTCAGCGCCCCAACCCAACGGCAGGGTCCGACCAACCAAAAGCTTCCCACTTCCGGCTCGAATGGAGTTCGCCGATGCATGCCTAGGAATGGAGAACTCCCAAGCCTCACCCGCGCCGAGACTACGGCCAGATGTGAACCATTTCGTCGCCACAACCTTGGTGCTGTCCGGGTGAAAACGCGCGTCGGATACCCATCGGTAGGTCTCATTAGTGACGCGTTTCGCTATATCATATGTTTAGTGAGCACTAGACCTCCGCAATGATCAGACTGTCGGGGACAGAAAGTAGCGAATAAACACGGATAAGACTGATACCTCGCCTCCAACGCGAGTATACACTGCTGTGGGTATTGTGCAGGTACGGAAAGAGGCTACGCTTTGCCAAATCTGTGCCCGAGACCTCACATTAAGAACGCGTAGACCTGACCCTCGAGTTACTCGACATCGGCGAGTGCTCTCGCGGGGCCGTACTTGGCATGAAGATTTCATCATTCACGCAGGGTACAGATCCACACGGGTCCTAGTATGGCCACACGCCCGCAGCTACATCCGTGTCCATCCCTCCCGACAGACTGGCAAAGCATATCAGAAGCAAAGAACGCACCATCATATCGCCCCTCGCGAAGCAGCCTGTTGTATTTCCTCTCTGGTGTCTCCTGGATGCCGCTAGCAAGAAGCTCTTCTTCCACTTCCTGGGCGTTCAACGCGTCCTCGATATCGCCTGGGGCATGGACGGGGCGGATGTCTGCGGCCGCACAGCCGTTCCACCGTTTGACCCAAATGTTCTCAACGCCAAGTCCTGCGTCGCTCCGGAAAACGAACTGTGTGCCGTCGGGGGAGAAGTGAGGGTCGGAGTCGTGGGGAACGCCCTTCAGCACAGGGACGGCACGCGCATGAGCCCCCGCGGATAGCGAAGACGCGTCGTACGCGCTCGAGGGGAGGCAGTAGATGTCGCCGAGCAGATCAAAGATGACTTCACCTGTCTTGGGGTGCACGTCGAGCCGCATCCAGGTTCCCTCCATCACATCGTACTTCAGCTTGCGGGGGAAGGGGAAGTCTGTGGAGATGTCCCAGGGGGTCTGCTCGCGAAGCGGCCAAATATCGTCCCGCCATTCATGCGCGGGGTCGGCGAGATCGGCGGACTGAGAAGAGATGGGGGTACTGAACAGACCAGCGGGAGCCCAAGATGTGGGGTAGAGCGTAGAGAGAAGCGCAAGGGAGGACAGGAGCAACGCGGTCTTCACTAGGCGGGTCCTCGGTGTGCGCGCATACATCGCAGACACATGCTGGACCCCGTAGTAGCCGCGTTTCTCATCCATCCTGGGCACCTTCCAACGTCACTGGGATCGCGCATGTCTGTGAGCTCAGGACGCTTATCTCAAACGAATTCAGACCGTAACATACAGTCGCCAGGCAATCTTGCGTAGGAGGAGGTCGTATAGGGTGGTAAGGAGATGAGAGTCGTCTGAGAGGGAACAGTCTCTCACCCGCCCCTCAGTGTTCCTACCCACGACGTGCATTGACGCGTGCTTGCCATCGTCGACGTCGTGCGACATTCCCAGCTCGGCGCTGAGCGTTAGTACACGTTTACGTAACAGAAACTCTTCCGACGTTGTATGTAAAGTGAAGACCAACTCTAGCGTTACTAGTTCTACATTTACTCTTTCCGCCTTTCACAAGTCTTTCCAGTGTTTCTCCCCATTAGCAAACTTGGACGCCCACGCGTAAGTAAGTACTCACGACAGGAGAGGCTCTCCGTGCGAGCCAATGAGATCAAGGGAACGATGTGCTTACGATAGGGGAATCTCGGGAAGCCAAGAACTCATGACCAGTGGAAGCACAAGCAGAGCATAAATAGGCCAACAATGCGAATCATGTCATAAACCCGACCTTCTCCTCGAGCCACATACTGCCACAATGCCCGCCATCGAACTCAGGACCAACGTTTCCGTCGCTGACCCCAAGGCGTTCGTGAAGGAGCTCTCCAAGGCAAGGTGGTCCACCGATAACAACCCACATTCTCACTGACGCCGGCATCATGCTATAGTTCTCCGCAGACACTCTGGCAAAGCCTGAAGCTTACATTGGCGTCCACCTCGTCCACGACCAGAACATGATGTTCGGAGGCTCTTTTGATGGTGCATTCCTGCTCTCGATCGTGCGTGACGTTCCTCCTGCCCATCTGCATGCTTGGCCTGAAAGGCGCCATCGCTCCTCTAGACGAGCCTGGACAACCTCCCACCTGAGAACACGGAGAAGTTCTCTAAGCTTTTCGCTACCTACATTCAGGAGAAGCTAGGCGTGGCTCACGACCGGGGCTACATGTGAGAAGTCCTCTCGCGCCGCTCGTTCTGCATGTTCCTGACGGTATATTCGTAGTGTCTTCACCGACCCGGGAAGGGCGAACATTGGGTGCGCTCCCGTCCCAGCACTGCGCTGAATGGCGCAATTGTCTGACCAATCGTTCCCATAGGTTCCAATCGACCACCTTCGCTACCATCTTCGGCAAACAGTGATGAAGGAAGACGAAGACGCGAAGTTCGAGGAACAAGATGGCGGGATTCACAGAAGTCGCGTCACATGTGTACGAATATCCCAGCTCGATTATCCAGCCGCACGCGTTTTTCGCTGTGGATGACTGTCTACATTCGCGGACTGAAACCAGCATCTGATCCTCAGTCCGAGCTGACCCTTCGAGATCCATGACTGCTCCCAGTCGCCCTGTGGCCATCTCGTTCCAAAACTGGCAGCATGCTCTCCGTCTTGCTGATCGTTCATCGATTCATCTACTCATCCCAGGCCTTCTTGGACTCCTCGCGTGCCAAAGGCATCATTATCATGGCATTCGCCGTATTTATCGACCTGGTCTAAGTGCTACAACTAATAATGGCATTGGTCGTTCACGTTCAGCGCTCGGGCACCTCTCTGGTGATCGATCCGACGATATCTGCGCCCAAGTCGTCGAAGTGCGTCTCAAGTTGTTCCTGACACGTTCGGTCATTCTGGTGGCCGGAAGCATCATAATACTTGCCGGTTAAGACCGCGAAGCGCGAGGGTGGAAAGCGGTGAGTTTGTAGCCCATGAACTCTGCGCAACACATTTGGTGCTTTAAGTACGGCTTCCGCGTGGTGGAATTCTCTGCACTCGAAGAAATATTGAAACGTGATTGCTGCTGACGGGTCTGAACCACCATCCGCTATCCTTGCGTCGCTATCCTTGTGTCGCTGAACGCAGGTTGAGCCGATGGGTGCCTGTGGCCAATGTCTTATCGCATCTCACAATCCGGGCCGGCAGTTATGAGTTCATGGAAATAAGTAAGCAGTTCTGTTCAAGCCCGAAGCAACGTCAAAACGCGATGGTCCTCATCGCGCCGCGCCGAAGAAGCCGACGGAAACCGGAAGCCATATGCATGAGCGGTGAGGTCTGATGCTTCTTAGTGGCTTGATACTTCCCTCTGACATACATCGTATACCGGCGGACGTGGTGGTCACTGTTCGCTCTATACTGCTGAAGCTTTGAAGCACCGCTGATATTTGCTGGTCTCTTAGGGCTCTTAAGTTGGGGCTGGATCGGTCTTTTATCTCGATCGGAAGCCATCCCTAGAATGGTGGAGCCCGTGGATGGTGGGCGTCGCTCTGCGGGCTTGGGCGAAACGCCAATTTGAATGAGGATGGTACCCTCGACCACTTGCCTTGTCCATGCCCCCCATCCACGGCAACTCTGAGTTCAAGTTTGAAACCTCCTAAGCGTTTGCTGTCGCTATATTTCTGTTACTCAATCGTTCACAATATCTTTCCCTCTCTGGCGATTGACCGCGCGCGGAATACGCCACGATGGTGGCGACTGCTCAACCCTCTCTTCTCCAGATCGCCACGCATGTCGCGCCGATGGCTTTGGTGCGTCGTGGCCGTACAGTTGAGATACCAGTGTATTGATCGCACAGCAGATTGGGCACCAAATATTCCGCCTTTATGAATCATACTCTCCTCCGATACACGCTCTCCTGCTCCTCGGACCTCCTGCGCTAGCAGCAACATATTGGACGTCATGGCTGTCGACAGGAGACATCTTCGAGATGTTTACAATGTGTCTCCTCATTCACTCGGTGACCCTCGCGTCGTCCATCGTCGTCTACCGCCTATCTCCCTTTCATCCACTGGCGGGCTATCCAGGACCGTTTCTCCGGAGAGTATCCATGCTCATTCCGGCCTACATGGCCACTCAAGGAAACCTCAACGTGAACATCAAAGCGCTACATGATATCTACGGCGATGTCATCCGCACTGGTGCGTGGCGTATCTCCGTGGCCTTGAAATATAACCGAAATGACGCCCCCCGCGGCGCTCGCAGGTCCGAATGAGCTCCATGTCCGAGACCCTTCAATCCTCTCTTCGCTTTGGGCGATTCCGAGGGGCCCTAGTAAATACCTCTCGCCACAGCCGGAATGCACAGAGTACCCCGGGGTCTGACCAGTGACTTTTGTGATTACTCCTCAGGTTTCATTGGTGTGTCTCTGTCGCAGACCAAGATTCCAATGACGGGCATCCGGGACCCTGAAGAGCATCACCGGAGACGGCGGCCATGGAACAGAGGACTAGCCCCTGGCGCGCTCCGGGAGTACGATCACCTCATCACGACGCGAGTGCAGCAGCTCGTGCGTAGGCTGGAGGAGCAAGATGGCCGCGAGGTGATATTGGGAAAGTGGTTCTACTACTTCTCGTAAGTGGCGTACGACCACTCTCGAGCTCTAGCATGAACATTGTTGACGCTTGGTGATCAGATACGATTTCATGTGCGACATGGCGTAAGCTTTGTTTCGGATGCTCTCTACCTCTACCTCCGTGGCTCAGGATATGATGACAGCTTTGGCGGTGGATCTGAGCTCCTGCGCGACGGAGAGAGGGACAACTTCTGGTCTATCCTAGAGAAGGGTCTCGTGTAGGTGTTTCCCGGCTTCGCATGGCTATCATATGTTGCTAAATCGGCTACCGTGACCCAGGTTCGCTGTGTTCTTTGCCCGCGTCCCGTGGCTGGGACCCTACGTGGGTTATATTCCAGGCGCAGGACGCGCCCTCGGAGTGCTCCAGTCTCGCTCCAGAGAGTTCACCTTGAAACGCATCCAGCGTGGATCGACCACCCGAGACCTTTTCCACTACTTGGTACGTACCCTTGGTTTGGCATAGAGTGGTCAACTTTTGCATGGTGCTGATCTTGTAGACATCGACAGAACAACGAAGATCTCCCGAATCGCCCGCCACCGCCTACGAATCACGTTGTCGACGACGGCATATTGGCAATCGTCGCAGGATCAGACACGACTGCAGTCGCGCTCACCAATCTCTTCTACTGCATCCTCACGGATCCGGAAGTCTTTTCGACTCTACAAGCGGAGGTCGACAAGTTCTACCCCCTCAGCGAGGACGGGTTCAGCTCAAAGTACCATCGCGACATGGTATACCTCCAAGCAGTGATGTAAGCAACGAGGATGCGAACAAGCATAAGTTTGTGTTGACTGTGCCCCACAGCAACGAGGCCCTCCGTCTGTTCCCTCCTTTGCCTGGTGGTGCTCAGCGCCAAGTACCACCGCACGCAACACCTGTTGTCGCTGGAACTCGGTGCGTACTTGCCTCCTGCTCCCGCAACTGTTCTAACTTATGCTCCCCATGCGTTGACAACTGCGCACCCACTCAGGCACATCCCACCAGGGACGATCGTATGGATCCACCCGTACTCCGTGCAGCGCCACGCACGAAGCTTCACCCTCCCCGGCGTGTTCTGGCCCGAGCGGTGGCTGATCGCGTCGGGCCATGTCCGCCTCGAAAACGCGCGAGCCCCGCGGGGCCACAACGCCGTCCTAGCTGAGGACTTCGTTCACAACGAAGACGCGTTCATCCCCTTCGGTCACGGACCGTGGAACTGTGTCGGGCGAGGCCTGGCGTTGCAAGAGGTGCGCACCGTTGTGTGCGCGCTGATACAGAGGTTCGAGTTCAGTCTCCGTGAAGGATGGGATCCGAAGGAATTCGAGAAGGGCATGAAGTGCTATGTCTCGACGGGGCGGCCGACCTTGCCGGTGCTTCTCCGTCCCCGGACATAGGAGCTCGCGAACCGCTTTAGTAGCTGGTATATTACGCTTGCTTCCAGTTGGTTGTTGGCTATCGTCCTTGCGGATGAGTCTAGCTGTGCCGCGTCTCCTGACATAGAATAGAAGAACTTCGCGTCTTCGCCATTCACTGAGGTGTGCTTCAAAGAAGATGGTGAATATCTACTACAACAAGACGATAGATCTCGTAGCAATACAATCAATGTCCACACGAGGCGATCGACGTTAAAGTCTCAAAGCTTCGCGGGTGGCATAGGAGGTATGCTATGTGGCAAAGTCAGACAAAGGTAGTACCAACAGTCAGCCATAGAGACCCACTTTGAGATCTGCTTGTGCACGTTCGACGCAAGCCGCCTCGCCCAGTTGCGCGCATCCAGGTGCGGAATATATCCTTCCTGAAACGACGCGAGGGGGAGGACCTCCGGCCGGAAGCGCAGACGCGTCAGGTGGTCGCGCAGTTCGTCGCCTGGATCCGAAGTCGACGCCGAACGAGCGCTCAAATCAGCCCTCGACACTTCCGGCTCGTCGTCACAAGAAAAATACGCACCTGACGGAGCGTAGCGGAAAGAGGGGTCTTGCGAAAGCCAGTAACGGTACAACACCCACGACGGGCCGTCGAACTCGCCCCCGTCGCCCATCCTAGGGGGCATGCCTACCGCCCGCGCGGCATCCACGGCGGCGGCCTCCTGTAGGCCGCAGTTGTAGAACGCTTGTAAGGGCGGGTACAGGCACGTCAGATATACGCCAGTGCTCTTATCTTCAGCCACAAAAACCTCCACTTACCTCTGATTGCCTCTTGGGACATGGTGGATAGAGATAGGGGACGTCCTTAATCAGGGGAGGAAGGTTTTCCTTCTGCGCGTGGCACGAGTCCTGCCTATAACCCGTCGAGCTCCGACTGAAAGCGCGCGCTCGCTGTCCCCGGTGGTCATGGTGTCGCTGTGTGCCCGGGAAAGGGATTGCGCATGCGTGCACTCGGTTTTGCGGAGGATCATTGCGGAACGTGCGTGACCAAACCTTGGACGCTTCTTGACATTGTCGTTGACATTCAGAGGGACTCTCATTGATCCGGGGAGCCGGGGATGGGGTCCAGACGATGTGTAAATCACCCCGGAGAAGATGCATATTCGTAATGCGGAGAAGTGGGGAGCAATTTCAATATGCGCATCATAGCAGTCAGGAGCTTTAGCTTTCGGTTCAGATTCGTTTAGGAGAGGGGGGAGGGCAGCAAGACGAGCCTGCACTAGAGACATCGAGGAAAGAAGTCAGGATGTACGATGATGAGGATGGATGGAAAGGAAAGGCTGATGACTGGAAGCGCATAACTGACAACATGATCCCGGCCAGCGCGTCGCCCATCACACAAGCGACAAGGCTCGGCCTCTGAGCACACGGTCGCCTTTAGCCAAGAGTTTGCCGACATTCACTTTTGACTTTCATCCTCGAATCAGAGCTCGCGGTCCGTTCGCATGAAGATCAATGCTACGTACAATTCCCGGTTCGCCGTAGCCTCAGCCTGACGCCTCGAACTTCGGGACCGACCACTCGTGTTCCTCGATTCTTTCATTCTCTTGAAAGAGCTATAAGTAGCATGTCAATTGAGATTCGACTTGGCTCATCTGCTCGGAGATTGTAGCGCGGGGAGTGTGTTGTTATGCTTGACATCAACACGATGGGGAGCTTCGCGACTACCCGAGAGAAGTAGATGCTGAGGCACTGACCGGGGCGTGTTGTTATTGACAACGCGCTTGCTGGACGGATCGTGTGCAAAAACTGTGAAAACTGCGGATATTCGCAATGATGACGTGCCACTGCCAGCGCGCGGAGAGGCCTTGACGATCCATGCATTATGCGGATGGATGAAGACTTGGAGTCACTAAGTAGGCTTGGTTGACGGTGGTTGAGAGCCCTGTGGGAGTGATTGTACGGTCTGCGACCTCGACGCTGGCCGCTGGCCACGATGCATACAAACTAGCTGAGCTCGCTGCCTTCAAATGAACAAGGTGCGAGAATGGTGAAAGTGAGTACAGGGCAATATAGCAGGAGCATCGTGTGGAAACGACGTACCTGTTTTTAAGAAACACGAGACGACGAACCCGGTTTGCCAACGACAGCAGAACGGACATTCAGTTAGCTCCCAAGTGCATCCTAGTCTCGATCGAAAGCAATTTGAGGAAAGGCTGCAATAAGTACATTATTCACATCCGGCGGTGTGGGTTACGTCGCACTCACCATCCACTGGCACAAGTTTTACTCATGATCATTGTACGACCTCAGCGTAGTATTCCCCGCAGTGGCGACCTACGGATGCCGCTTTTGGCAGCTTGCGACAACGAACCACACCATTACCTCAATGTGCACCACTCTCATAATATCTTGGCGGCAACAGGAGAGGTTCACTCGGGGACTGGAGAGGTGGTCGAGGTGGTCGTGGTGTCGGAACCGTCCAGCCCGCATTTGGATACAGAGACGCCTGTAAATTGTCGAACGTGGGAATTGCGTCGGTAGCAGCCAAGGCCCAACTTGCCCTCTTGTTGCTTTCGCTGCTTACCCCGCTACGTGCTTACGATCCCAGGTATATGAAACTCTCAAACTGCTACAGAAAATATTAAGGTTACAATACGGTGAGCAGTATTAGTGCTGGTGATTGAGTCGTGGGAGGACTCACAGCCGACAGGTCTCGCGAAGAGGTACTTGCTACCTTTTACCATCTCCAGAAGCAGGCACACCATCTAGTTTCCACTCAGGGACTCCTACGGGATGATGGTTACTTAATACTTTGTAATCCTACAGGTCTGGCGCTGAGCGAATCCGGACTTCGTGGTGCTGGTCTCTGACGAAGTTTCTCTCTGCCGACGCAAAAGACAAAGAAAACAATCTCCGCAGGCATTTTCGATATCGAACAGATCCATAACGCATGCACAAAGTAAATTGAAAAAGTCCAAACTCCCCAGGCACACGCTCGTAAGTATCCGAAAGACAAGTCCTTTTTGAACAACACAGCCCTTCTTCGCCACTTCGACGCCACTCAAATCCTTCTGATATATATGTAAGGTACAGAACCTACCGGATCTCAATATTCACCGCGAAGAGAACCTGCCACCACCAACCCAGATTACTTTTCTGTGCCTCACTAGACCTTGTGCTTACTTCCACTCTACAGGCGACGTCCTCCGTTCGCTCGGTTCTAGATGTCGCCGAAACTGTGTGCAGCTTCTCTCCTCCAGGAGACCGTCGACTCGCGGGACGATGGATGCCTCGGATCGCACATAGGACATCTTGCCACAAACACATCCCTCCAGTCATGCCCAGCTCTGCCACTCGAGCTCGAATACATGGTCATCGACCATCTGCATGAGGACATAGTCTCCCTCAAAGCGGCCTCTCTGGTTTGCAAAGACTGGACCACAGCCGCCCGTCGGCATCTGTTCCATACCATCCAGCTCACTGGTGTGAACCAGCTCCTTCGCTTCTCCGCCGACGTCCCTCTTATCCCAGATATCCGCGAGAGCGTCCAAGTGCTGGAAATTTGCGGCAAAGAAGACCAGTCCCTGGCCCCACCTCAACCTCTGTCAATATATGCCAACTTCGTCATCGACACTGTCGCTTCTATGCCGAGGCTGCTCGAGGTGCACTTCGCCGGCGTGCCGATGGCGTTCACGCCATTCGCGATCAACCCTCCCCTTCGCCCCTCATTAACCCTCCTGACTTATGTGATGAGGGACTGCTCCCCAGAAGACTTCCAGTGCATGCTCCATATCATAGGCCTGTTCTCTGAGATTTCCTCAGTCGTTTTTGCGATCCGAGCGAGGGACATCGATGGACAAGCCATGGCCCCGCCCGAACACCTCCTGCAAGCAGGCGCGCTCCCGCCTTACGGTCCGGTGAAGCTTCGCTGTCTTAAAATCATGGCCCTCGAATACCACTGGCTTGCGCTGCTTCTCAGTGCCCTGCGTCACGTCGGTGCCCTACAAGATCCTAGGTTAGAAGTCCATCTATGGCGCAATGGGGACCATGCAGCTGTGGCCATTGACGGGCCTTCGGCAGCACGCATGTCTTTAGAAGGGTATGGTGCCTTCTTCCGGGGGTTGGGCTCTGCCGTCCTCCTCCTCGAAGTAGACCTCCTGCACCTCATCGCAGCCACACAAGAAGGTAAAGCGAACAGTGATGATGCCTCGGGCTGACACATGCTCACAACTCACATCCAGAGCTCAGCGGCACCTTGTCCAAGGCCCTCGGCCTGTCCGCGTTGACGAACCTCAGGTGGCTATCCCTGTACCTCGACGTCCCGAACGATCTCGACGACGCACAAGTTATCCTTACGGCCGCGCTCCGCGCCTACACCGAGATCTTCGCCACGACCCCCTTCCCCGCGCTCAACGTCGTGTCCCTCCACCTCATCGCGGACGGCGACGAGGACGAAGGCGAGATCTTCTGCAATCTGGACTGGTCCCCGCTGGCGTCCGCGCTCCTCAGCCTCCCCGCGCTCCTCAGGTTCGGGATCCGCGTGCGGTGCAATAGGCCCCGCCCGCCCATGTGCGGCCGCTACTTGCAAGACCTGATGCCGCTACACGAAAGCTCTCCTTCCACGTCGAGGTGAGTCTCGAGGCTTTTTACGCACATACTGCACGTTTGCAAAAGCAAGTTACGCACACGCACGCCGCTGACGTTTCGATAGGAAGAGATCGCGGAATACTAGCGGAGGGGCGGCAATAAGCGAGTGCGGCCGCAGCGGCGGAGACAGCGATCGACGCGAGGAGAACGACAGCACTCCTTCTAACTACGCGGGGGCGGGAAGCGACGGCGGAGAACCCGCGGAGGACGGCTTCGGGAAATCCGTCGGACCTGAGTGACACGGACGAAGAGTATTAGTCCGAGGCGCAAGCCTGTGTTCTTTCGATGGGTCCCTTCGAACACCGGTTCCTGGGCCATTTGCGTCCGTGGGTGGCCAATTAATATTCTGTGTGCTTCGGTGTGTCCGTCCCTTTCTCGTGGACGCGCCCTGCAGGAGAACCATTTGTATGCGAGGCGAGGCCGCCTCAGGCTTGTCATTAAGTAGCGTTCTTCTAGCATCTGTTTTTCTTTCTCCGCAATTCACATTCACACTTGCTTAGGCTCGCCGTCACGCCGTGCCTTGGCAACGTACGCGGGCACCGATCTCGCCCACTCCTCATATTGTATTCAGGTTAATCCTGGAACACACAACGCTCACACCTACATGCATGCCGATACCAAACGCACGGCGACCCAGACCTGGCCGTCCGTACGCATCTCGCGACAACGCCACCGCCGTGCGAAGTGCGAAAGCTTAACCTGTTCCAGAACTCGTCCTGTGGGGAATGCGGGAGAGGCGCCGCCGGGACGGCGACCCTCGCGCCCATAAATATAAAGCTTATTCGTCTCCCAATCGGACAGGTCAGGACAGGACAAGGCGGACGTGCCCTGTGGGCCGGCGAAGGCGAGCCTTGTTTGGGCCAATCGCGTCCGAACCGAAATGAATGGCATTAAGGGCTCACGGCGGTTGCCAGCTGCCTGCCCTACTTACTACGTACATAAGTACCAGCTGCACGATCCGTCGCGAATCATCGATCGCGAGGAAGCGTGCAGGGTGATCGCGCCGGGGCTCCTGGCCATTGCACACGACTACCATCCGAGTCCGGATGTGCGTGTTGCCGCGTCCAGACCGGTCCGTGGTTGCAGGCAATGTAAGGGGCGAAGGAAAACATTCCCGACGACGGCCACGAGAGGGTTGCGGACCAGGACGTCGGCCTCGCGACCACCATTCTTCCCGAGAGGCGGGACGCGATGGCCGGCGAGGAAGCGCAAGACAGATAGCGTCAAAAAACCTATTCGTGTGCTGCAGATAAGGATACGGGCGACAATCGACGACTACTAATGAACCTACTGTACGAGGAGACTACGAGAGTGCAGGAAGGAAAGTGGGCGAGAAGATGAAGGCCAGAAAGAAGAGCAAGGCACGAGGACGCGAGCTGGCACTGGTACCTCTCATGCGAGGCAGTGACAAGGTACAGGGAACAAAGGGATGGGTAGAGGGAGGGTACGACAACAGATTGTGAGAGACGATGCGTGGGGAAAGGGGGTTGGGGTGAGAGAGAGAGACGGTGGAGAGAGGAGCTTCCAATCAAGAACGAACTAGGAGCACAACGTTGAGTTGAATCAATGAGAGACAAACATGAAGACAAAAGAACGGCAAGCAACCCATTGCGAGACAAACCACACGCCGTTCCCACCATCCAACAACGGCGACCGGCGAGTCCACGAAGAGAAAGCGACCGTGGACAATCGCCGATGAATAAGGTAGCGAACGTCGAGCGTAACCGCGGCCTCCGTTGACGGCGACAACGGCGTCTTGAAATCGTTCCTGATACGGACTGAAACCATCGTCCCATGAGGCGCGATCGCATCGGCCCACAATGCCGATGACGAGAACGCTGCATCGCGGCCAGCTGCAGGGTGTGGGGTGTTGGAGAGATCATCGCGCGGCGGTCACGCAACTGGTAACCACTAGTCGTGAGTCGTACACCGTCATAGATTACAAGGAGGCAGGAAGGGGAGGCAGCGAAGTGACGAATGCGGGGCCACGCCGGCCGACAGTCCGTCCGTCCGTCCGTGTCCATCCACGTCCAAACCAATATTCGAGCCGAAAACGCATGCGTATGCGCGTGCGCAGCGGGGCGCGTAAGCGTCCGCGCCAAGTGTGGAGAGGGCCTTGGTGGTAAGGTAAGTTTACCACCGGCCAGATTGCCAGATGCCCGGATGCCGATTCGATGCGATTCCCTGGACCGAGGTCCCCAGCCGCCCCCACCAGTCTGAGTCTCCACCCACTCCCAACTCCCGATTCCTGATGCCGATTCCTGGAGCCCCGCGCGCCCGAGCCCAGGCTGCCCCAGACCCCGCACCCGCCTCCCGCGACCCTCGAGGCTCGCAAGGGGTGGGATCCATGTTTCCGAGACGAGACTCGTGCCCCTACCGCAGGCGCGTCACCTGCGTGTCATGACACTGGGATCCTGGACCGACGCGGCCGACCGGCGCGCGCCGCACGGTGGGGCCTGAGGACTGTGGCCTCAGTGCACGTGTCCCAGGATACGCCTGTAATCAGCGACGACGCTCTGGAATGTCTCCTCGAGCTTCTGCTGCCGTTCCTGCTTGTCTAGCTGCATGAGGACCTCCTGTGGGGGGACGGGGACCCGTCAGTATCACTATCTGGGCGCGAGACCTGTCGAACCCCGGGTATTACGAGAAGATGGTCGAGGGTATGCACGATGCAGCGGCGCGGAGAATGAAGTTGGGACATAGAGGGGTGGGGCGGGAAATGAGGGCACGAATGAGAGTGTACGCACGAAATTGAACCTGTATAGTCGCTCCTTGACCTGCAGGCGGTACGCGCGGTTAGCACGTTCGTCTGAGGGGTCCATATTCTTCAGGACGAGCATCTCAACGAGTCGGTGGAACTGCCGCTGTAAGCAGCCATACAAGCCACAAGCGACATCGAACCGGAACACAACGTCCATGAGAATGCAAACGAGATCATCATGAGCACGCGACCAAC
This sequence comes from Ganoderma boninense, assembly GCA_002900995.3. Classification (NCBI taxonomy): domain Eukaryota; kingdom Fungi; phylum Basidiomycota; class Agaricomycetes; order Polyporales; family Polyporaceae; genus Ganoderma; species Ganoderma boninense. The sequence goes on from CM035306.1 coordinate 1,204,172, forward strand.
AACATGAACGTCACCAAAAATACGCACCCCTGCAATTTTCAGTTCTGTTCGCCACTTCTCGAGCCACGCCCGCTCAGCAGGCGGGCCCATCTTGCCCGCACCAGCTCGTATTGTGCGGCCCTTCGCGCGGTGCCTTGAGCGGCCGTTGCCAACGCCGCCGACCTTACCGCCATTGCTCGACACGGCCTCGGGTCCAAAGCCTTCGCGCATGAACTTCTCATTCGCGAGCAGCATCTTCAGGTCGTTGCGGTCCCGAAGATCCTCGAACGCCTCCGCCGGATCCTCGACGGTGAGCTCGGCAATGCGTGGGTGCGCGAGGACATATTGGTAGATAGCGGTGTAGAGTGCAGAGCCGTGCCCGTCTTGCTGGTAGGGCGGCAGGATGAGGAATTGAGAGATGCGTAGGCGGACGCGCTCCGGGAAACAGTAGAACGGGTAGAGTGTGGCGTAACCCACGAAGTGGTACGTTACGATGTCGGGCGAGGACCGCCGACGCCGCTTCTCGTAGAGGACGGCGAATTCCCAGGTCTCTTCATCCTCGCTGATGTACGAGCCGCCCTCGATATAGAGCAGGACGTATAGTTGCATCCGGCGGTGAAATTCGCGGAAGCCTGGTGTCTTCCATGTGCTCTGGAAGAACGGTGTTAGTCATGACCGGTCGCAGTTTGAGTAGAAGAATGAGGTATGATTGGTTCTAGCTGCATCGCGACCGGTCGGCAGCGCCGTGCGTGGTTAAGGATACACAAGGCTTACACAGGCTATGAGCGGTCTCGGCCGTCCCAGCTTGAACGCGACAGGCTAATCCACAGCAGGGCGAGACGTCATGTTGGCGCCTCGCCCGAGATCGAGACCCAACTACCCCGGGCGAGGACTCCAGCCAACAAAAGGGCTTGCAAGCCGCCGAGAGATGGCGCGCCATTGGACAAACGGGAGTGAAAATGCTGACTCACATGATATACCTCGTAGTCTACGGTCTCTTGGTCTTCGAGAGAGAGGACTTGGGGGATGGCGACGTTCTTGCCCTTGTTAAGGGGCATGGCGGCCCGCGAGTAAGAGTATATTCTCTCCCCAAAGGGTTTGAAGTTGACGGCATCGTGTTCGACGCGCTCGAGGAATTTCTTCTCGTCGGTGTAGTAGCCCGATGGTATGACCTTGGATATTGTGTCTTCTATCTCGTCTACAGCTGAGGAGGACGGAAGGCGTTCTGTGTGGTGGATGTTGAGGTATTGAACGAGTGAGCCAGAGGCGAATTTGAGCTGTGGCCGGGTCAGTGGCGGTTAGCGGGGCGCGTGAGTGGTCGCGTACCTCGATGGAGAGGTCCTTGTAGCCATAGATCTTCTCCTCCTCGCCAAATATCTAGATCGGGGTGGTTTGTGGCGGGGCGAGAAGGAGAAGGGCGACGGACTCACTGGATATGTGAAAGTGGGGTGGAAGCCTTCGTAGACTTCTCTTGACCAGAGGGAGGCTTTATCCTCTGGTGCGCGCACTGGAGAGGAACAACGGTGAGCAGGACGGGGAAGAAACGGCGGTGGGAGGGTGCGGACCTAGTGAGAGGGAGAGGGCCTCGTTGGCGTCTGCGGTCCAGAGAGAGGAGGACATGGTGGATGGGGAGAGAGGTGCGAGACGGGCGCGCTGGGCGAAGTCGCGTCCATATCCCCGACCGCGGTCTAGATCCCCCAATCTCGTCTGTCACGTCACACGTGCATCATGTCACGCTTCGCGTTCTCTGGGCTCCCACATTCCAGAGCCAGCCCGTCCCTGGCCAGTCACTGGCTCCAGCTTGCCGCGCGCCGACACCAGCCACTTGCTCTCTCCCACTCCCGCCCCTTCCCACCTCCCTCTCCCTCTCCTGTCCAGCCCGCTATATACGGCGGCCAGCGCGGTGCGCATACAGTCCCCGACGTCCCACATCCCGGCGCACATTGAGCAGGCAAGGGCCGCTGCCCAGTCGCAGTCGCACCCCAGAACCTACCATGCCCGAAGAGCAGTCTAGAGTCCGTCCCCCTCATTTCGGCACACACGGCCATATCTCGATGATCGCTGACGACATCTCCTCCCAGGTTCTCACCGCTTCCGTCTCGGATTTCAGGTACTTTGCAGCCCTTCTCAGAGGCGTCAGCTTCGCAAACGTGATTCTCATCCTCCTCCCCCCGTTTTGCCGACCTCCTCTGCTGACCCGTCTCCGTCGCAGAGGGCCACTGTCCAGATAAATGCCGACGGCCTTACTGTCACCGTCGAGGATAACCGTGTCCTCGTAGGTGAGCCTACCCTGCTGATCTTGCTCTGATCGCTCGCTTTGGCAATGGAAACGTCCAAATAAGAAGCTCCGCCATGCGCGCGGGTGGCAGAACCATTTCGTGCCCAGAGCCCAGTCTTCTCGTCCGTCCATCGAGAAGCTGTCCCCACTCCTTCTCCCGCTCTCTCTCCGCGCTTCCCAATCTGGTGATGCGCGGAGTCCAGCTCCCGCCCACCCGCGCGACGTCTGCATATCCACGCCCCGGCCTGCCTTTAGCCACATTCGTCCGCAGCAGCGCCCGAGGCGTGTACCTGCACGCCCCGTCCTTCCCTTCGCACTCACGTCAGAGTCCAAGAGATATTCTCTCGGTTTATCTAGACGCGTCGATGCCCAACGAGACTCGTTGCGCCAGCGCCTCCTCCGTCTGTCTCATGGGACACAGGCTGAGGCCCGGCATGCCCTCTCGGGTTAGCATCATTCATTCCCCCGCCGCTTGTTGCTCTCCGACGACCTCCGGACCTGCCTCGTCCCCACCATCAGTCGTTGGGCCGATGACGGCCGAGAACGCGCACAGCAGAGTGCCCTTGGTCTCGAGATTAGTTCAGTTAGTCGCGCGCGTCCCACGAATGTGGTACTTCGAACCCGGCGCAATGCGGATGCAGAAGACACATGCTGATACGACAGGTCGCCTGGTGGTCTCTGGCCACGAGATGCCCTCGCTTGCGTGCAAACCCCTCCAGATTCCGATTTTATGAATGGGTGGGGGAGGGGTCGCGAGCCGTTCTCCGTTACGTCCGGCGGCGAGCCCCGTCTCGTGCCAGGGTATGACACAGCTGCATCTCAGAGGTGAATGCCTCTGCCCAAGTAGCTATCGCTTGCCCAGGGACCCTGGACGTCGTCCAGGCAGCCGCACGACCTGCGTGGATGTGCCATCGCGCGGGTTCGGGCCTGTGGTTCCTGAGCGGCCTGGGCCACAGCGTGTCCACCTGAGTTGGGGAACCGGCAGGTTTATCCGCGCTCTGGGAGGAAGAAATCGTCATAGGCCTTCCCTTTCGTGCGTGGCTAGGTCTCAGAAGGCTGCTCGCGGGGCTTCGACGGTCTCTTGGTGCTTGGCCGGGAGAAGACCGGGGAGGTGTGGGCCCGTCGTTGCCAGCTTTAGTGCATGCATTCCTCGTCCGGTCATCCTTCAGGTGCCCAGGGCGTGTGGTTTAGGCTTCGAACTCGATAGACGTGGTAGTCGCCCAACGATGGGGGTCGGAGCATGTGCGCGAGAGATTTGATTGCTATATGCGCACCAGACGAGACCCTTTCTTGTTTCCAAATAATTTTCGGGGCGATGGACGGCTGAGGCTAAGAATATGCGTGGGCCATCTTCACGCTGTGAGTGGTTTAGCACGCTGACATTATTTCGGATATATTTACGTGTTTACTTGTCACGCTAGATACAGCAATATCATCGCGCCTTTCCCCGCATCCATTGAGCCTGTCACGGCGCCTGGTGTGTGCGAGATCCGTCCAGGACAACCAGCGCTGCTCGCAAGCTCAACAGCAAGAGTCCGGACCTTCGCCTCGTATCAGTACCTCCCTGTCGCGGCCATCCAGACCGGACAGACGCCAGGTGGATAGAGTTTATCAGTCAGGGAAACGCGACCACGGACACCCAGGCCTGCCCTGAGACTGCAGGTGAAACCGCACCTCCTGGCCTCCTTTGGAAAGTACAATCAGGCGATCGCCCATATGCATGCAGGGACCAGCGCGCCTTGTGGTGGTGGTGGTAGTGGTCTCCTCTGTTGTGGACGGGGAGATCCTATCATCACCTTTTGCGCGCGGACGCGCACGCCAGGCAGCTGGAATTAGGGGGTTACGAGAGAGAGGGTGCGGCAGTAAACATTACGTTTCGCGGTGCGTTTCGTTGAGGTGATTGGCCACCCTGACCATGCCACCCTCCCACACGGGTGCATTACTGTTCGTTCTGTGCGTGGCGCATCTGCGGCTGCCGCCGCCATTCTGCGCCCTCTCCTCCGCGCACACAGCAGCAGGCCGCCAGCCGGTGAGCCGGGCTGGTAATTCTTTTCGAATCCCTCCGTGCTGAATACTGTGGGGGCCCGGTTTTCATGGAGGCGTCGATATAGCCGGACACATCGGAGACGGTCTAGCCTCCCACACGACCTGCCTTCCTCTTCCTTTTCCTCTTCTCGTCTTCACGCGTTCGAGCTCCGCATCGTTGTTTTCTGGCTGTGTACAGCGGCCGCCGATTATTGTGATCGGAGCAGCGCGCTAATGCCCCCGGGGGCCTTCCTGCCCTTCCCCGCAGCGACCGCCTGGGTGTTCAGCTCCGTCTTCGACGAGTTCGCGTACAACCCAGACGCCGCCCCGCAGTCCCAGCACCCGCAGCCGCGAGGAGACGAAGGCGAAGGCGAAGATGACCGGATGCGGATGCGGATGCGAGAGGAAGAAGAAGAGGAGATGGCGACCGCGTTCGAGATCCCGCTCCACACGCTGATGGATTGCCTGAACGTCTTCGGCACCGCCGGCCAGGCCCCCGGGGCCGCGTCGAAGAAGAAGAAGGACGGGGACGACGACGACGGCCCGGGTGGTGGAGGAAGCGGGGGAGGGGGAAAGAAGGACAAGGGCAAAGGCCGCGCGGACGCGGATGCGGGGAACGCGCGCCTCGAGGAGTGGTTTGCGCCCGGGAAGGGCACGGGGATGCGCATGTCGTACGCGGGGCCGGGACATCCGTTGACGGTGCTCGTGTGAGTTGCTGTTCAGTGTTCTGTTCGGTGCTAGGCGGGCCCCAGGGTGGATAGGCCCTTGCTGTGCTCGGGGAGTGCGATGTATGCGCGTGGATCGTGGATGCTTGTGTGCTGACGAGTCCTTTCGCTGTTCGCAGGGCAGAAGAGTCCGGTGGGCCCACGGCGACGTGCGAGGTCACGACTTGGGAGCCCGAGCCCAGGATGGGGATGCATTTCGACAACGACGCAGCGTGCGTGGTCCCTTTTTCACCCGCCATGAGTCCTCTCTCATAGATCCTTTGGACGCTCCAGGGTTTTGAAAATCATCCTGAAGGTCAGCGCATACCTCACAGCGAACACGGGCTCTCGCTTACCCATCCACAGTCGTCCTGGCTCCGTGATGCACTCTCGGAGCTGGACTCCTCAACAAAACGGCTAACCATCATCGGCAACCCACCGCCGCCCGCCGCCCCGCCGAATCGTGCGCCGCGAAATGCGCCTCCGCGTCTCCGCCTGCGGGCGGTGGGCGAATTCGGGACGACGGAGATGGACTACCCGAATGACCGCGAAGTCCTTGAGACGTGCGAATGCCCCGCCCCCGTGTCATTCACGTACGTACTTCTCCGCTGCGGCGATTGTGCTCTGTTAGGTGTGCAGGGCTGATGAGTATGCTTGGGAGATTAGATATACTTACGCGGTCATCGCACGGGCGATGCGCGCGCTGCAGAGTTCCCTCAAGACATCGATGAGGATCGACGACGAGGGGCTGCTGAGCATGCAGTTCTTGATGCCTGGGCCGAGGAGACCGGGCAGGGAGCGCTCGCAAGCGTTTATCGAGTTCTGGGTAAGTGCTTGGTCTGCTGGCTTGTGGCGACCTTGGAGGGCATTGTTGACACGATCTCGTAGTGTCTTCCATTGGAGGAGTGATGGCCTGGAAGACATGACGTTTCGTACCTTCTGTGTGTATGCAAGGCCTCGTCCATTGCCGTCCATATTATGCCCACCACATGCCGGCACCCCGGGTATTTCAGCGTGCGCAAAGAAGTCTACCGAAGATTAGCGAGAGTCCCAAGTACATTAAAGCAACCCGTCCAAGAAAGTAGTGGTCTGAGGGTTCGGCAACGAAGCCACCGAAGTAGAAGCAGGAGATGGGATCATCTTCGATGGTGGGAGGTAGTCCGCGATCACGGAGTCGAAGTTCATCGACTCCTTCGGGACTAGATAGTAGAGTATAAGTACAAGCTCTTCTTCTCGAACTAGGACGAGGAGTGAGAGAACGCACCAGCAGCCGCACGCGCTTTGATGGAGACGTCGAGCATGTTGCCTACAATAAGCCTCCGTAGTGCCAGGCCGTCCAGGGTGCTGTCTCCTCCTTCGGCTTCGCATCTGTCTTTGGGGTGGTCTTCACGTCAGGCGATGGCGTCTCGTGGTAGGTGCCAGAGGGTCCAGAAGCGAGGCCAAGGTGGGTGAGAATGTCGCCCTTGGTGAGCATCCCGCGAACACCGGTGCCGTTGATCTTGTCAACATCCCTTTGCGAGATACTGTGTTCCTGTATTAGACGGAGGACTGACGGGAAGAGCGGTCGCGAGTGGTGAGGAACGTGGTGCCCAGCCGACGCGGGTGTCTCAGATTTTGCAGCGGACGGGGTGGGTGCTTTTGGAGGCTCGGAGGTGGATTGCGAGGCTGCTGACGAGGGCACGGCCTCATCCACAGGAACTATGAGGTTGGATATGTCGTCGCCCTCCTCCGCCAGGAGCGCAATGGCCTTCCCGACGGGTATGTTCTTAGCCCCGTCCGGCGCCTAGACCCGCAGAATGAGACCATAAAATTCAGAAGTCGAGTTGTTCTGGCGCACCAAAATCTTGCCCACTATACCATCATCCTGTGCCTCCACATCGATCGTAGCCTTGTCCGTCTCCTGCAAATCCGCAACAACTCTGTTAGCGCTTTCTAACCCATGGCGAAGAGGATCTGGGGGCGCACTATCTCGAGCAGCACATCTCCTGCCTGGAATGATTCGCCCTCCTGCTTCTTCCACGACGCAATCCCGCCCTCCGTCATCGTCGGCGACATGGCTGGCATGGCGAACTTGGTGACTGCATGACGCACGGCGCTCGTGCGCATCCCTGGCCACGAAGGTGTCAATGGTCACGCATACAATTCGAACACGAGACACTCACATCGCCTGCTAGAGGAAGCACAAACAGCAGCTCTGGAGACGCGGGGTAGGGACTGCATTGTGGAGGTTGGGGTCGAGGTCTAGTCGTACGTTCGCGGAGTCGGTGACAGGTCTCGCCAACGCGCCTGACGGGCTCGGTGTTTGCCAGTACAGCGCTGAGCGTAGCGCGTCATCGGCGCCGGTCAGCGCATGTCCCACGGCTATGCTGCCCGGCCGGACATGTGGCCGGCAGCTTTCTGCTCTTGCTTCCTGCCGTCATCTCTTCCGACTATATGCGCTTGATTCCTTTCATGCACTAGCATCAGCCAGCGGAACACTCTCTAAAGGGTTTTTCTTTCGTGAGTCGCAGATAATGGTGTCTTGTACGATCTTGACATTCCAGTCTTAGTTGGTTTCATGCATATTGGCGTTTAACACTCTCCGGTCCCGTCTTATTAGCTTGCGTCCTCCAAGACCAGCACCTCCCAACGTCGAGCGGAACGATGTACACTCCCATGGGCTCTGCTCTCCAGCATGCACGCCTCCTTGGGACGCAGTTCTTCTACCGCTTCGGCATGTGCGTATCGTCCTGCTCTCCTTCTGCTTCTCCGCTTAACTCGAAGCCGTACAGCCACTGCGCGACGCACCAGATCCGCCTCATCCTCGTCTCCTCCGTCGTCATCACATCCCTCCTCTTCCCGGCTATCGCCAGCTACTACTCTTCCCAGACCCAGTACTTCGCCGGCTTCACCCTCCGTGTACTCGACTCCTTCCTCACCCCGGACGATATTTCCAGCTACTTCGCACAGCATGACTTGCGACACTTGTGGGAGAATGATGCGGCGTTACGGACTCGGGCCGATTCGGTCGCCCGGGCCAGGTGCGGGATGGAAGGGATCTTGCGAGAGGAACGGGTCTTGGTGGGTAGTGTCTCTCCCGGAGAGGGTCTCGGAGCTCTCGACAAGAGCACGCTCCTTGCTACCCTGAAGCTCGAGCGGCGGATTGGCGAAGCCCTGTCGGCACGAAGCATCCCTTGTCTGCAGACCCGCGGCGGGTCCTGCTTCGTGCTCAGCCCTTCTGCCTTTTGGAACTATGACGAACGCGACTTGGCCTCGGACGACGACATCGTGGACACCCTGAACCTCTCGCACAACATATCCATTTCCGGAGTACCGATCACCCCGGACATGGTGTTGGCTGGGCGTGATCTGGGCGACCCTTCTTCGAACACCATTGATGCTGCAATGTTCCTCGTGCTCACGTACTTCTTCCCGAGCAAGACTGTTTCGGAAACGACGGTCATTTCCAGTGGCTTCACGCACTCGAAGACGCTGGTGGGGAGGCGGGCGAACTGGTAGTGCTTGCGCAGGACCCGCATTTGATCGCCCTGGAAGTAAGTAAACTCATTCATTTGTTGGCCCAACAATTGGGCACTAACACGTTCCCGATCGCAGTACCGGAAAAATGCTTCTCTCCGCAACCGTTTCACCATGCTCTCCGCCTTCACCTACGTTACGTACACGGTATTTGGCGTGTACTGTTTCTGGCTCTTCCGCCGGATGAACATGGTGCACTCTCGCATCGGTCTCGCTTCACCGGGCTTGTTGAGATTGTGGTGAGCACGATTACTAGCGTCAGCGTTTGCGCTCTGGTCGGGTTCCGTGTCACGATGGTGCCCTGGGAGCTGTTCCCCATCATTGTGGTGTTCATAGGCGTAGAGAACATGTACAGTATCGTGAGTGTTTCATCGCTGAACTTTCCCCTCACTCGAATGTTCATGCTTCGGAGCAGGTCGATGCAGTAGTCAAGACGTCTATTACGCTGCCAGTCAAGGAGCGCATAGCACAGGGTCTGAGCCGAGCAGGCACTTCGAACACGCTGAAGGTTGTTTCGTATAACTCGATTTTGGGCGTCCTGGCTGTCTTCTCTACCGGCGCCATACGGCAGTTCTGCGCATTCTCGATCGTCGTACCTAGTCGCACACTGGTTCTTGGTGCATACATTCTTCGTGACTGTTGTGTCCATTGATATTCAGCGCCTCGAAGTAAAGTTTCATTCCGCTTCTCCATTCATTCGACAAGCTGACGCCTTCTTCAGCTTGATGAGCTCCTTCGCCAAGGCACTAGCCTTGCACCTTCTGTTATCCACGACCCAAGGAAGACTACCGCGCGGCAATCGAAGACGAAGTTTGGTTCAACATGGTCGACTGTCCAAAGCCTCGTGCGCGGCAGACCGGCGAAGAACATTAGCTTGTTTCTGGTCAGTTGGCAGTCGCTGCGACGTCGCCTGTCGTCTAATTCCTTGCATTCAGTTGTTGGCCATAACTGGTGCATTATGGTACACGACGTCTCCGCAAGCGTTAGGCAACAAACCCACGGCTAAGCCACCGGTCACTCACAATCCTCTCGCGCAACTCTCCAGGACGCACAGCATGACTCTGGACAGCGTTTCGCCTGCTCAGCGTGTCTGGCAGATGCTGAACCCTGTCGGCGACTCGCTCATCCACATCCGCATCGAGTCACCTACCATCCTTGTCCTCGGAGACCGCGCAGACACTGGAGCGCCGGATACGACACCTGATGCTGCCGACAAGCCTTCCCCGCGACCTCGCGTCTCCCGTTATTGGAACCGGACGGTCCGGCCGATAATTTGGCTCCTCAAGATCTTCGTCATGCCGATCACAGGCACCACAATGCTGCTTTATGGGCTGCTGTTGTACCTTCTGAAAGACGCGGAACTCTTGGAGGCCCAGCGCCATGCTGCCGAACCGGATTCCCCGACGACGGAAGAGCCTACGTCCGTAGAGGGCGGCATCTCCTTCACTACCCTTCCTCGCGCCTTTGCCACCGACGTCGACCTCATTGCGGCGAGTGACGATGGGAAGACGATCGCAACAGTGGGCCTGCAGAACGAATTCGTCATTTGGCGGACTGAGAAACAGTCTCATGTCGTCGTCGATACTTCCACGTTCGTCCTAGGCAGCAGTGCCAGCACGCCTTCCGTATCGACAACGGTGACGGCTGTCGCAATGAACAGTATGGGTAACATCTGCGCGGCGGGAACTGGGGATGGTACGATCGCCGTTTTCGTAATCGGGAAAGACCACATCAAGCCTTTACCACACCTCCATCTCGACCATCTCCCCTCCGGCGTCACATCCCTCCACTTTACTGGATCACTCAAGTTCGCATCTGGGGCTGTCACTCCTCTTCGTCCTTCGAGTCCAGAGCCTCCGGCAGAGCTTATCTGCCATCTATATACGTCGTATGAGAACGGTGCTGTCGTCGAATGGGACATCTTGTCAACCAAGAACCCTCGCTATATTATCCCTTCCCGCGCGGCTTCAGTCGTCAAATCTATGCTTCTCCCCATCCAGGCCGATGGTAGGCTTCTAGTTGGGTTTGCGCTAGACGACGGGATACTGGAGCTGTGCAACGTCGAGCGAAGCAATCCAGTGCTCCAGGGCGAATGCGCCGTCTCGGCGGGCAACCCCGTCGACCTTGTAGCCAAGGTCCATGTATGCAGCGTCGAGCTCGACGGTGCGACGCGGATTATCATTGGAGCTGTGACACAGGCTGGTGTCATCTCCCTTTGGGACGCGCTATCAGGGGAGTGCTTGATCATCCTTGACGAACCGTTCGGCGATGTCAACGTTCTGAAGATATCTCCGGTCCACACTTCAACTTGTACGACTTGCGGCGAGCTTCCGATCGAGAACTTCTCTATCACTTTCTCCGTCGGCCATGTAGTTCAGTTCTACCGGGCCTACCTCACCCTTCCCACCCGACGCTGCTCGTGTCCCCGCAATCTGCCTCAACAAGCGCCTCGCTCAAGTCTGCTCAGCCACCGTGCCCGGAGTGGGAGCAGCACGTCCGTCACGTCAACCGGGACGAACACCCCCGTCCGCTCTCGCTCCCGCATGTCCTCCATCTCCTCCTCGCCTCCCAACATCTTCCCCGTATCCGGACACGGCGTCCACTCGCGCCGTGCGTCGGAAAAGGACAGCCTCCGCCGAGCGTCGGAGACATTCTTCCTCAACAACCCCGATTACTTCGAGTGCGACACCCCCGTTGGCCCGCAGGACGTCATCCCCGCCTCCAGTTTCCTCGCCTCGCAGGCGAACGCGTCGATATGGCAGAGCCTCGTCGTCGTTCGTGCTGCAGAAGCCACTTTCGAGCGTGGCGGGTGGGACGTCGGGAACGACAAGATCGTCGGCATCCGTCGACGCCCCCGACCCCCCGCTGCGCGCAAGGGGAGTGCAGATCCCCGTGCACAGGTCGCCTCAGAGAAATCCGGGGGACTGACCGCAGCAGCGCTCGACCGGTGGGAGCTATGGACGTTCGACCCGGCGGAGGGCCGCCTCCAGGCATCGCCGCTGCTCGCGCTGAACCGCGAGCCTCCGAGGAAGCGCAAGTACGAGGCGGACACGAGCACGGGCTCCCTGCGGATGACGGCGCCGCTGCCGAAACGGCGGGGCGCGGTGCCGAGGCTGCACTTTACGCGGGTGTCGCCGTTCGTGAGCACAAATTGCTGCTGTCTGGCTGGATTTGGGAACACGGTCGGCCTGTTCAAGTTCCACCTTGGCGGTGGCGGCGGGGCTGGGCGCGGGTCTGGCTCGGGTTCTGGATCGAATCTTGGGTCGCTGTCGAAGCCGCCGAGGGAGGGCCGGAACGCCTGCGCGAAGGCGGAGTAGATGGTTTCCGGCCAGGCTGAGACACGAGCCTGGTGTTCGAGTTCGAAACGAGCCTGGCGCGCCGACGCCGACGCACGACGCATGCATGCATGGTATCATACATGGATTCTTGTATAATCTCTCTCTTCACCGTCGTTCATAGATAGTAGCACTAGCTCAGAGCTCCTGGGTGTCCTCATTTCGTGTCATGGCTCGCGCACGGTCTCGTCCGTCTGGTTCGCTGCATGATATGCTATACTATGTATACTCACCGAGCCGCTTTCCTGCAATACACGCATTGCTGACTCCTTGTACATTATACCGGATGTATGCAATAGGCTCGAACCGCGAATCCCCCGCTAGCGGTCCTATGTACATATCACGCTCTTCACGTTCAACACCGATTAATTATTAGCTGCCCTCCCTACTGAATTGGACCAACTCTGCTTTGCCTTCTGCACACCACTCCGCTGTCCTCGACGTTCCTGGCACCTGGGTCCGATGCCCCCCATCATCCACCGCCCGAGCCAGCCTCCTCCCGCAAGCCGCAACTGCTCAAGACGTGCTCCGGATGTCGTGCCGCGGAATATTACAGTAAGGAAAATCAGAAGACGGCATGGCCGACGCATAAGTACGTGCCCTCCGCACCTCTTACGCCGGCAGCTCGGGTGGCAATACCCTATATGCGCGGGGTTCGGCTTTGAAAATAAGATGACTGACTATTTCTGTCCGTAAGAAAAGAATGTGGTGTCACCTGCACGCTCGCCAAAGCCACCGACCCCGACCTCCTCGACAAAATCTTGGAACGGTTCGGCTTCAAGACACGCGTCGAGGCCCTGAAGGTCCTGAACGAGTTCGCACAGGCGCAAGCGGCTCGACCCCTTCGTCCCGCTTCCGCCTCCGTCACGACGGCGTCGCTTCAAGCGGCTTCGCCTGCCTCCGCCGCGAATTAAAGTTCGCGTCCCGCGAGCGCACCGTCGCGAGCGCACTGAGGCCTTCGACCGCATGTACGGCGAGAGCCGGGCGACCATCCAGCAATTCCACAGCGCGAACCCGCTGTTCCTCGGGGGGTGCCCGGTCGCGTACCGGATCTGGCTCCTCGGCGTCGTCTCGTCCACCTGCTACCCAATCTTCTCCCCCATCTGCGCGCCACGCGCCTTCAACGAGGACGCGCCATGAGCATGAGATCCTCGAGGACATGCTCCGCCTGGCCACGGCGGCCAGCATCAACGCCGGGCCCGTCCTCCGCGGCGTCGAGTTCCCGGTGCACCCAGTGCCCGGCCGGGTCGTCCGCGCGAACAAGATGTGGTCGTTCCTGCCTCTGTTCAGGGCGGACGACTGGGAGGCTTCTTGGGCTGCGTACTTGGGGGCTGACCCGAGGCGGAAGGGCGCAGATCTTCTGAACGACGCCATTGTGCGGTTCAAGTCTGGCTTGCCGCTTCTTGAGCTGATCCACGTCGCCACAGATTCTATGATGCATATATATGCTTCAGTGTGCACCCTTGGGTGCATGCAGTCAAATTTGCTAATCAGTACATTCTTTCTTGCTCTCATATGATGTAGGCTGCTGACTAGGAGGATCGCAACAGCTGGTAATAGCTCAGCCCATAGTGCATTTTGCTGTGTTGTCCACGGACTTTCTGTGCATGCCTGTTGTTCTAGATTGGTGCCCTTGGAGCGCTCGTGTATGAGTGCGATGATGATGGTTCTAATGCCTGATGTTTTAGAGATCGTACAGCACGGACGAAATACACTTACTCCTATCACTTTCACTCCGACAATGAGGAGGCTGCGGAGTCCGCTACCTTATTTCGCGAGAGTGACACGGGATTTACTAAATCAAAGTGAGCGCACCTAGTTGACACCATGCTTATGAACTCTTGACGCCGGGCTATGGCTCTGGCAACGAAGTTTGGTAAGGGTTGAGGGCAGCTGAAGGCTGGTGCCGCCTTTCGCCAGGATAGTAATACCGGCACATAACTTCGGCGCGTGCGCCAACGAAGCAAAGTCCCGCGACCCCCGGGTTAGCAGTGGTCTCTGAGTCTTAAGAAACGAGCCCCTGGGAGATTTCCATAATCTCATTCTCACCCCACTGTCACCTTTAATCTGCTAGCCTCCATACCACAGTCACACCCATGAACGAGCAAGTGACTTCAGGGCCTATATTCCCTGCTTTCGACGCGTGCGACAATTGTGGCCGAACGGACTGGGGCTCAGAGAGGCCGAAGCTCTGCCAGGGGTGCAAGGTCATGAAATATTGCAACAGGGAGTGTCAGAAGGCGTCATGGGAGCGACACAGGTGAGATCTCGTACATGAACGCGCGAGCTCTACCACACAGACCGGTCTCTAGAATCATGTGTCGTTCGGCACCGCTGAGCGACATGGAGATGAGTCCGCAGGTCATAGGGTATTCGACTCCTATGACCGCTGGCAAAGCACTTCACGACTGGTACATCATCCACCAATGGTCTCTTGGCGCCATCGGAGATGCCATCGTCCGCCTTCATGGAGGCATAGACTCGCTTCTCCGGTCCAGCTCCCCGCCACGCACGATTGTATTCACAGTGAAGGCGGCCAGCACTGGTGAGAGCGTCGAGAGCGACGGAAACCCCGCAACGGCCTTCAAGCTCGCCAACATCACCATCGTGCCGAGCAACGAGCATTACGCCACCGCAGCACGCGGAAACGAGATGCTTGAGCGTCGAGACCAGCTCAACATGATATTCGAGGCCGGCGGGCAGTCCATCGACGACCCCCTGTTCGCGGGTATGTTCTGCGCGGCGCACGTCGTGAACAAGACCGGGGTCGTCAACCACGAGTTCTTCGGGCTCTACCGCTTTCCCCTCCGACATGTACCCGACGACGTCAGCAACCCGCGGACGCGCCGTGCGCTGGCACAGTCTGTGGAGTTTCTGAGCAGGCTCATCGCCTCTGGGGTCGTGCTTCGGTATCAGACGAACTCCCACTCTGTGGAGGCCGAGCGCGGCCGGTACGTGCGGACCAGAGGTTCGTGGAAGTTCCAGTCCATCCAGGACGACTGGGAGTCCTTGGTGCCCCTTCCCGGGAATCCGGCCGGGCAGGGGATGGAGCTGTCCCCACGGGAACTGGTGACGCTTTTCGACGCTAGCGGGTCTCTTTTGCGGTTCAGGGTAAGTCCTTTCAGGTCCCCATAGCTGATTGGGACTGACGTTTTGCGCTGAAGAACACATCAGCATGAGCACGGAGACAGGCGTATGAGCCTTCCTGTTTTCCTATCTCCGCCTTCTCCACTGGCGACAGATGCCAGTGGTCCAACGGTATAGGAACCAATATATTCGGATAATCCTTCGTCTCTGCGTGCTCGAGTGACGTCTCCAGGAGGGGTAGATTGAGGGATTCGCAGTCTCAGCGCCGACTTAGAAGTCTGTATGTCAAGTTTCGAGCTCGACGCAGCTGTACGCTACAGCATTGCAGTAGCATGCCTGTGTGGCAACGCCGGTCATTGGCCCGGTCAACGCCGACGATGGTTGCCGGTTGGTTCCGTCGAAGCCGCTGGCGGATAAAATGAGCGCTGAGCCTCAGTTCCACCTTGAGCTTGAACGTTTGAACCCCCATCATCTTGTGTTCGTACATTCGACACATCCAAGGTATCTATCAGTTATGGGTGATAGAGCTACCTCCGGACATATCTTTGCCGTTGGGGACATGTGTGGTCACTGCGGAAACAGAGATTGGGATTCTGAGAAACCGAAACTCTGCAATGGCTGCAAAGTGACGAAGTACTGCAATAGGGAGTGCCAGAGAGCAGCGTGGCCGAGGCACAGGCAAGTGCATTCTTCTCTCATTCGTGAACAACAAGTTTCTCAATGACGGCATTCAACTGGCAGGCTCATGTGTCGGTCTGCGGAGCCCAGCGACATGCCGTTATGTCCGACCGACATAGGCTACTCGACCCCAATGACAGCAGGCGACGCACTTCACAAGTGGTACATCCTCCACCAGTGGGCTTTGAACACCATTGCAGATGCTTTTATAAGCTCTCGTGGTGGAATCGACACTCTGTTGGAGCCTGGGCCGCGCCGCACTCTTGTCTTCACTGTGAGAGCGGGCGATGAGAGCACAGAGAATGGCGGGAATCCAGCGAAGGCGTTCAAGCTCGCCAACATCAACATCGTGAAGAGCGAGGAGCACTACGCCATCGCTGAGCGCAGCGAGTACATGCAACTCCGTTGCGACAACATGAACGCGGACCTCAGGCGCAGCGGTGCTTTCTACATCGATAGCACGTTCGCGGGCATGTTCTGCGCCGCCTTCGTCGTAGCCGGGACCGGCGTCGTCAACCATGAGCGGATCGCCCTACATCGTCTTCCCCTCCGACACGTCCCCGCTGATATCAACAACAGTCAGACGCGGCGCGCTCTTGCGCAATCTGTCCGGTTTTTGAACATGGTCATCGCGTCTGGAGCCCTGCTCCGTTATCGCGACCCCAACCCCCATGAGGAGCCAGAGCGCGGCCACTACGTGCGTGCTAGGGGGTCTTGGAGGTTCCAGCCTCTCCAAGACGACCAATGGGACTCCCTAGTAATGTCGGCAAATCGGAAAGGGGTAACTTTGCCTAGGACGGAGTTAACCACGTCGGAGATGCTGACTCTCTTCGACGCCCATGGCTCTTTCTTGACCCTCAGGGTAGGCTGTTTCACCTCGTATTGTAATCAGTCAAGATGCTGACCCATCTGACCAAAGAACTTGGCGGCCTGATCGCCTCAGGTTTATAAGTAGTTGGCCAGGTTCACCTGTGACTTTCGCTTACGTGACACTTAGCGGCTCGTATACTGTACCATCAGGGACAATGGATGATGTATCGTCTACTGTACTTTTCTCTTGATCCGAGTCTCGAGTATGATGCGCCTCCGAGATTGTGTTACTGGAGTCGATGAGCTCGACGTCCAACGTTTGTGTCGTTAGGTTTTGTTACTTATAAAATTGTAAATCCTCTTTCTTAGATACTCTGGAGGCCAATAACCTCTACGAATTTACGTTTTCTATGTTTGATATTTTTCGAGATACAACAGCAGTCTTGAAGCTTGAAGCTAGATGCGCACGTATAACCATGTTCATCTATCGTCTGTCCTTCCACATCAATGTCGACCACCTCAGTATGGACCGTAGTACAGGAAAACGACCTCATACTACGTCATTAAGATTAGGTGGATCTCCTTCGAATCCAGACCGACGTATACTAACATGACGAGTTCCATGTAGGTGTCGGATGAGTGCCTTCGGGAGTGAGTCCTGGTCCCGTTCATGTCGTGCCGATGTACCCCACGTTCTTCCGCCCCTTCAATTGCAACTTCCCACCCAAGTTCTCGAAAGCCTTGATAGACCGAGACCGGAAGTAGTGGCGTAGAGCCACAACTCAACTTTCGAGCCACCATGTCCGCGCGACCCAACCTCGGCCAGGCTACTTCGCAATGCCGCACTCCACGCCCTTCCAGGCATAAAAGGCGCAACGCATCCACGTTCAAGTCCATCACATCTCTCGTCTACCCTCGCACCGCAGTCCGTGCACAACGCCATACTATCATCATCATCCCCCACCCAATCCCTTACGCACGACCGCGACCATAGCCACCATGCGCCTCTACTTCACCCGCAACGACCCCGAGCACACGATCCTCATGTCCGCCAACGGCACGATCCACTACCAGGTCGACACCGTCAAGCCCGCGACGTTCTCCGCGCCGACGCTCTGCGTCTCGCGCCCGCCCGGCATCGGCGTCGACGGCGACATGTTCGTCGCCGAGGTCCAGTGGCGCCGCGGCCTGCACCACCCCGTCGTGCGCAGCCACATCTTCGACGGCACCGAGTTCATCGAGATCGAGATCCGCGACTTCCTCTTCAAGATCGGGCGGCACCGCTCGCAGTGAGTCCATGATTCTACGTTGTGGAGGGCACGAAGGGAAGGCTGATCGTCGCGGCTCCCCAGCACACGGTACTTCCTCGGCAACGACGAGGAGGAGTACATGTGGAAGCCGGTCAAGGGCGTCGGATACGTCGTACGTCCTCTTTCTCTTCTCCCGCGCCTAGATACCTCGCATCGCATGCTGACACGCGCCGCGCATCGCCCTTTGCAGCTCTTCCACTGCAAGACGCGCCGCGAGATCGCGCGGCCCATCCAGGAGATGGTGACGGAGGGCTTCTTCCGGGGCCAGAGGAAGTATTGCCTGGCGATCGAGCCGACGACGCTCGACATCGACGTCATCGTCGTCTCGTTCCTCATCATGGAGAAGCGGCGGCGGGACCGCGTCACCGCCGAGAGCATGAAGGTCCGCAACCAGGACGAGGAGTCCACGGCGGAGGGCGGGTGCGAGGGCGAGATGTCGGGTTCCATGCAGTGATGTTGAATCAGTTCATGATTTCCGCGTTGCATCCCGTGTCTCGGCATCGGTTTCGCTGTCTGCTACTTGTTGGACTCTTGCTTGAACTTTTTAATGCTTGAATATGAACGATGTCCCCATTCGGAGGTTTATTAATGCATCTGAGTGAACAATGTCGACCTGTACGTCACCTCTCGGACAAGCGTCGTTAGTGTCACAATCATACAATTTCCCCCGCATGATACAACCAACCAAGGGCAAATTTTCTATGTCTACAACAAGTTAGATAGTATGCTTTCGATGGTCCACGCACTCTTCCTCAGGCCACTTGCTGCGCAGCAGCTTTGCTCTTGCCAAAGGAGGGTTCGATCTTTCGACTGCCGTCCATGAACGCCTTGATGTCCTCCTCCGTGACGGCCGCTCTCCGCTGCATGGGGATGTGAGTCCAACGCTTGCTGCAAGAAAAGGAGGATAGGAACGCACGTCTTGGAAGTCCTTCACGAAGTCCTGCAGGATCTTTATGCACTTGCCCTTCAGCTCGCCCGTGAGCAGACGCCCAGCGCGGTACTCCTGCATACACATCGTTCGATCAACCCCATAACCGCAAGGAAGGAATCAAAGCAGCGCGCACCTCGCCCATGTTCTTCCACTCCTCGTCGTCGTCGAGGAAGAACCCGAGGTACTGATACGCGACGTCGACGTCCGGGTTACCCCCTAGCTTCCTGTGCTCCTCGACGGTCTCCTGGCCCCCGGAGAACCCGTGCTTGTTGATCTTGTTCTTGATCTGGTTGGGCGTGTCGTTCATGAATATGCTCGAGTTGGCGTCGGACGCGCTCATCTTCGTCTGGGGGCCCTGCAGCGCGGGGAAGAACTTGGCGTGGATCAGCGCGGGCTTGGGGTACTTGAGCTTCGCCGCGACGTCGCGCGTCAGCCGGAAGTACGGGTCCTGGTCGATCGCGCACGGGATGAGGCACGGGATGTTCGACGCGCTCCCGAAGATCTGCGGGAACGAGTTCGAGAAGGACGGCGCGGCTTGGATGGACGCGAAGTGGATCTTGCCGATGTTGTCGCTGTATGCGCGTGTGGGTGTGTGCATGCGGTGAAAGTTGGTGGTGGTGGGGGCGATGTCGGGATATCCAGTCAGCGAGATGCACAGGATTGCGGGACGAGAGAGTGGACGTACGAGTCGTTGAATCCGAACGTCGCCTTCGCCTGGTTGATGGTGATCTGGCGGGATATCTTGGAGACGTTGCGGTAGAACGCGCCGCCGACGAAATCGTAGTCGCTGAAGATGAACGTCTTCTCGAGCTTGAACCCGACGGCGATGATGTCGCGCGCGTTCCGCTTCGCGAACTCGTACGTCTGCTCGACCTTGAGCTGGTGCTTGAACAGAAACTTCTCGTCGTCCGTCAGCTGCACGACGAGCGGCACGTCGAACACCTCCTGTAGCCACCTTCGCGCCCCCTCGCATCGATCAGCACACGCCTCTGAGCACCGGACCACGGACCATGCCCCGCCTCCCGCAGACACCGATGAAGAGTGTATGCGTACTCACTTCGTGAAAACGAACGGAATCATATGCCCCAAATGCATCGAGTCGCTGCTGGGCCCGCGCCCGGTATACAAGAAGAACGGCTTGCCCTGCTCATAGCGGTCGAGGATGCCGTTGAGGTCGCGATGCGAGAAGAACATCCCGCGGCGGAGGAAGACGTGCGGCCGGTGGCCCGTGAGCCTCTCGAACCGCTCGAGGAGCTCGGGCTCGATCCTCCTCGTCCCGAACTGCAGGATCAGCTTCTCGTAGTCGATTGCCTGCTGCTTGCCGTCCTCCGTGACGCCGCCCTGCACGTCCCAGGGCGTGATGACCTGCTCGTGCGCGGCCTCCTTCGCCGCCGCTGCTGCTGGAAGGACGCCGTCGGGCTGCTGCTCGGGGTGTGGGGGCACGGTCGATGATGCTTGCGCTGGCTCGGAGGACATGGTGGTAGAGGTATAAGGGTGCTAGGACGCCAGCGACGGTGACTCGAGTGCAGAAGATGATTCCTCGGAGGAAGGTCTGTGCATGATCGCTCTGGTAATCTCCCTCTTCGATCGGTATTCAAAAGATCAACTTTTTTCATCTTATCTACACTCGCTGCCAGGGCCCAGAGCACGCGATATTCTTCTGATCAGAGCTCAACTGTCTGCAATCGAGCTTGGCCAGAGGCCTCCGAATTGTGTTTGATCACCAGAGGATAATGATACTTTGCATTGTGCAAAAAAAAGGAACTGTAATCGCTGCTAATTGTATTGATGTATAAGTACAGATTGCTACACCGGAACGCAATAAGGGGTTTGCTATGTACGTGAGTATGAGGGCCCTAGAGTAGATTGTATGCCACAAGAGAACGTGAGGGGGTGGGGGATACAGAGGGACACGACATCAGCGTCAAAGCCGTCCGTAATTTTCTATCGCTGCGCCCCAGGCCCCCTCCGCCATCCACCAATTTCGCTGCACCCTTGGGCAGCACACACGACCGGATGATTAAGACATGTGGTGGTTGGCGAGGGAGGGCGCGCCGACAACAACATTGTTAAATGTCGGTGGGGACGATCATGGCTTGCGGAACTCGACAAGCACAGTGTAGATCGTGTTGAACGCAGTGTAGATCTCTTCGCGGACCTGAACGGCCAGCGGCGATAGGACGTTAGCATGGATGTACGTAAACGATAATCTCATGACCTTCCCCGAGAGGATGCTGCGGAGACGATGGGAATGGCAAAGAAACGAAGCTTTACCTTTGCGCCAGTCAACACTATCTTGCCTGACACGAAGATCAGAAGCACGACTTTCGGCTTGATCATGCGGTAGATGAGACCAGGGAAAAGCTAGAAGACGAAGACTCAGCAACTGCGGTAGCTCACACGAGACAAGGGCGGCGCGTACCTCAGGCTCGTAAGAGCTGAACTGTCCGTGGCTGTACGCAAGACCCTCCAGACGGATGGGGAACTTGACGTCGCACGAGCCGACGATGTTCTGGATCTTGAACTCGGAGAACTTCGCGTCGAAGCCGAGCTTCTGCACGATGCGCGCGTACTTGCGCGACGCGAGACGCGAGTCGTCCTCGGACTTGGCGCCGGTCACGACCATCTTGCCCGACGCGAAGATGAGCGCAGTCGTCTTTGGGTCGCGGATGCGCATGATGACGGCCGCGAAACGCTGTAAAGATAGCACGACGGAGGGAAGTCCGACGGCTACGCGATCAGGAGCATGGGATACGAACCTTGGGGTTGTACTCGGCGTTCCTCGCGTGGAGCGCGATCGTCTTCAGATCCAGGCGGCAGTCGAGGTTGACCGTCGCGACGATATTCTGGAGCGTCGGCACGATGCCGTCGACCGCGGTGATGTGCTGCTGCTCGAGAGTGAGCGGCGCGGGAGTGGCGGGGACGGCTGACGGGGGTGATGAGGGACCAGCGAGCGCGTTGGTCGGGCTGGCGATGGTGGGAGACTGAGACTGTGGCTGCGACTGGGCAGGCTGCGCGGTCTGAGTGGGTTGGGGCTGGGATGGATAGACGGGCCCTGGACCGGGGAGCGCAAGACTCGGCGGTCCGGGGAGGTAAGGGTTGGATGGGTAGGGGAGCGCGAGCCCGGCATTGTTCTGCTGAGGCTGCTGGGGTTGTGGCTGCGACTGCTGGTAGGGCTGGGGTTGACTCTGCTGGTACTGTTGCGTTTGTGCGGGGTGGGCGGTGGGACGGAAGCCGACCTGGCGGGACTGGAGAGCGAAGGACATGGTGATTCAGGACAGACCAGCAAAATTCAACCGTGGGAAAAAGCAGTGCGCGGGGGAGGAGGAGCGAACCGGGTTCTCTCTCCCGCCCTTATATACAGCGTAATTCAGGCTCCGCCCGAAACTTTCGATCATTTATAATCATCTGCCAGCTCTTATCATGACTCATTCCGGTGCTTTCTGACGGTCCTTACAACAATCGCCACGTCGACGTCGTCCTGGGCCTCGCTCCTCCATCCGTCTCGCTCCGCTCTTTGGACGACTTTCGACCCTTTGCAGCCGGCATTCGTTCATTGGCATCGATCTACTGTCCATGCTCTTGGTGTGCTCTTGCGACGATGGCGGAGGGACTGTGGGGCGGCTGGGCGGAAGCAGTTGATTGTTGGGCGGCTGGCGGTGTGTTGACGACAATGGGTCTTCTGGTCGGCTTCGGTATCAGCGCTCCCTGGTATCGCTCCCAAATGAGGTCTGCGGCTCTCAGCCTCGTTGCCTTCTCTCCTCTGTGCTTCTCCCTTTGTCCTCTACTCTCCTGGCCTCTGCGCGCCAATCCACCGCTGTGCCACCCGTCGTGACGTGGAGGCCCTGCTGCGCACCCATGTACAATTACTAGCAAGTACAGCACAATACACGATTAGATAAAGCTATAAAGTTATCCATCTACAGTGCGCGTCCAAATGCGGGGAGAACCAACTGCGAACGAAGGATGGGGGCGGTACTCAGCGTCCCCTCAATCAAACTCAAAAGTGTCCCTGGGCTCCTCGGCCACAGAAACATGCCGCAAGAGCGGGTCCAATGATGCCAACTCGTCCTTGATGCCTGCCCGCGCGCAATCGTCCAGCTCCTTCAGCAGCGTCGCTATCAGCTTCTGCGGTGCGCGCATTGACAGATGGCGATTGCGGCGGCGGGAAGGACGCAGACGGGATGGAATGAGACAGATGCACGAACGGACCAAGGGAAGTTGTGGCGATCGACGCACCTTGAGCTTATGGTCGATTTGCCGTATCGTGTCCCCGAGAGTCGACGTCCAGCTGGGCGGCGGACTCCCGGGTCCACCGCCGTATATCGAGTTCGGGGTGACTGCCGAGCCCAGCATCGAGGCGTGCGCGATCCCCCATAGGCTGCTGTCGCTATCATTGATGGAAGCAGCCTCGGCGCCCGAGAATAGGTAGGATACACCGGGGTGCGGTGAGAGAAGTCCCAGGGGACCCATCATGCTGTGGCCCGAGTTCGAGAATGGAGAGGGCCCGAGGATTTTGGAGATTTTGTTGTATAGCTCGGAGAGGACGTCGAGAAGGGATAGAAGGGTCTGGTGGTAATCGAGGGAGAAAGGCTGCGCGCGGGCATTGAGTTGCCTTCAGGGCCCGAGACGGTAGGGAAGGACGTACAACGTGGGGAAGGGACATGTAAGCCTCGGAAGGGTCGGTATATGTTAGTGCATAGTCTGCGCCTGGTGGCCGTTTGGTGCCGGTTCTCGTCTTGAATAATCGTTGCTAGATGCACGCGCGAGCTGTAGCAGAGGGGGATGCGGGAAGGGAGAATGAATAGAAACGTACGATACGTGACTTGTCTGTCTCCTCCTTCAACAGGTCATACTCGGTCAAGACGTTCGAGAGTCCCTGAGCAGGTCTTGAGGCTCCTTGACATCAAATTGGTTTGCTAACGCCATACCGAGGACGGCAAATCGGTATGTCCTGAACTGGAGTTGCGGCGCGCACGACCCACGGAGAGGAAATGAACACTCACCGTTGTTTCATGGCGACGTTGGTGAATGTTCTGTCAAGCTCCGCACGCGTAATCATAATGGTATGGAACCAATGGCTTCGCCTGAGGGATGTATGCGCGGTGTCCGGTTGGCAGGTGTCTCGTAGCGCGGAGGGACATAGGCGACGCACCCTTCGTGGACGTTCCGCAAGTACGTCAAGGTGATGATCCTCTTCTTCACCAGCTCCCTGAGGAACTCCACGGAGGTGCCTTGGGGGGTGCTTCCGTTGGCCTGGTGCTGCGCTGAGTTGACCCCATCGCTGTGCAGTGACTGGACGTCCCATTCGCGCGGCATTGTCGCTGTGGTTGGGGTGGGGACCGCGGAGGGGTATGGGAGGCCGGGCGTGGTCGCTCCTGAATTTGCAGGGAAGGAGGAGGGGGGTGCGCCGCCAGCCGGGGGGTTGGCGGCGGCCTTGAAGCCACTGAGGAGGTTCTGTGCAGAGGACTTGCGCCGCATGGCAGGCCTGGGGGCTTCTACGATGGGCGCCATGGACATAACGGGGTTGAAGGTGGCCATGGCGAGGACCCTCTGAAGTGCGTGGCAACCTCGCCTGCCGGTGGAAGTGATGGGATGCGAAGCGGCTGGAACAGAGACAAGCTTCGGTGCCCGGATGCGCACTACTTCTTGTTTTCAGCGCATAAGTACGCTGGGCGCTCGCTTCCGCGGAGTAAACATTTACATAAAGCCGTGTCTAGTCGATCAAGGTTGGGATATTTCCGTTTGTTCTTACTCGGGTAATATGCGGGATAAAGACGGCAATCTTACCGTTCGTAATCTAATCACGATCGCGTCTTTGCCATCCGTGTTCCCTGGCGTTGGGCAAGGGTTTCCGCTCGTCCTCTTCCTCCGTCCCATCCCGACCTCGTCCTTGCTGCTTGCTGTACCATAGACCAGCCATTCACCATGGCGGACATAAACGCCATCGCAAAACAGTTCACGGACTTCTACTACTCCACCTTCGACACAAATCGCGCAGGCCTCGCGAGCCTCTACGTACGTCCTCGAATCCCTTCCTTGCGGATGAGTATTTCTGATCGCCGTTTTTTACTTCGCATAGCGCGACTTTTCCATGCTGACCTGGGAGGGAACGCAACTCGTGGGTACCAACAGCATCTCGGAGAAGCTTGTGGTGCGCCTTTGTCCCGTCCCCCTCTCGCCACTCCACGTTCTCTGACTTCCGAGGACCTCTTCTAGGGCCTGCCCTTTGAGAAGGTGCAGCACAAGATCAGCACCCTCGACGCGCAACCGTCCAACCCGAATGTCGCAAGCTTGATTGTTAGCGTCACGGGCCTCCTCATTGTACGTCTCACATCACGACCTCCGGAACCCGTCTTCCCCTCCCCCTCATATCATCCGCCGCAGGTCGACGACAGCCCGAACCCTCTCCAATACAGCCAGATATTCCAGCTCATACCCGACGGCGGCAGCTACTACGTGTAAGTGCCTACCGCAGCCCCTGCATTTCCCGTTTGGCCTCACCCGCTTGGACCTCAGCTACAACGACATCTTCCGCCTCAACTACGGCTAGCGCAACAGGCGAGATGTCAACAATCGGGCGTTCGGGAGCGAGGACTTCATCATATCAGCGAAGAAGGGAAGAACTCTCGAGCGGTGTAGGACGAGGGGTAGGATGCTCGGGAGGAGAAGTTGTACCTCATAGTTTGTCTTCTATAATGCGATCCGCGGTCTTTCTTGCCTTTTCCTTCCTCCTATGCTTGCATCCTCTTCTCAAGGTCCGCGCCATCTACGTCTGCGCAGGGCTCGCCTCATCATGCGCCCCCAAGTGCCGTCGGAGGGCTACCTATTGCCAATGCGAAGTACGCATTTACGCAACGGCTACCCCGCCTCGCGCCGGCGCTCCGTGCTTGCCTGCGTTTCTCTCTGTTCCACAGCCTCGCGCCCTGAGTCTTGAGACTTTTTCGTATCATCCGAAGTGTTCCTCGGGCTTCCTAGGGCCCAGCTCCCGCCTCTATGTGTCGCTTCTGCCGGCCGGGGAGCCATGCAGATCACGCACCTCTGATCTCCACGTAAGTCTTCGCCTCCATTTTCCATCCTCTCCACGCGCCCCGCCCGGCGACCCTTCAGCCTCTGCGTCCCATTGCCAAGATCCGGACACTGGGACCACCCATGACTGACGCCAGTACTGGCGGACACGGCGGATCGGACGAGTCAGGCTGCACGAGGGCGATCCGAGTGTGGATGCAACGTGCGCTGCCCGGGCGGCGGAATAGGGCGAGTACAAAAACCGCGAGAGGGGGAGGGGGCCGTCCATCACCCACATCATCGTCAACAGCAGCAACGACGACGGCTGCAGGAGCACCAGCCACAACTGCACAAGGCGTATCCATATCTGCACCATTCAACGTCACGATGACCCAGAACCAGAACGCGAAGGAGGCAGAAACCCGCGCAGTGACGGTGTTCTGTGCGTCCTCGAAGGGGACAGACGTCGCGTTCGCGAACGCAGCCAAATGTACGTCCCATTGGCATTGACCGTCCCCCCCCCGCCCATTGCATCCATTTACACCCTGTTCCCTCCCGCCTCTCCGTCGCGACCCACGAGGCATATCCATATCCGCCACGCTAACGAGCTCAACCTAACTTTCCGACGGCGCGGCGCCATCGTCACTCGTGCGTCACCGCAGCGCTGGGCAAGGCGCTCGCCGACGCGCGCGGCCGCTCGTGTACGGCGGCGGGTCGCATGGGCTCATGGGCACCGTCTCGGGCGCCGCGCTCGCCGCGGGCGGCGCCGTGACGGGCGTCGTGCCGTACGCGATGGTCGTCGCGGGCGGGGAGCGCGGCCAGGTCGCGGGCGGACGCGAGCGCGAACGCGAGCGCGGATCAGGCGGGCAGGGAAAAGGTGCAGGGAAATCTTAACTGCGTTTAATGTCAACGCGCGGCTTGTCTTCGGGTCCGTGCGTGTGTTGCATGGACGCTGACGGGCTCGGGGCCGGAGTCGAATTTCGGGGGGAGGACGCTGACGTGCTCGTTTCCCGTAACATCAACGCGGATGCGGATGTTGCGCGCTGCATCGAAGGCGGAAGTTGTAAGTGACTGTGTGCCTGTGAGAGTGGGGAAGGGAAGACGGGGCTGACGCTCGGTGCAGGTCGTCGTCAATTCTATGCACGAACGAAAGGCGGAGATGGCGAAGCGCTCTTGCGCGTTCATCGGTCTTCCTGGAGGGTACGGCACCTTTGAAGAGGTGTGTTTTTAGTACCGGGAAGGCGGCTTTCTTTTTATGGCGGGCTGACGCGTGTTTGCAGGTCCTCGAAGTGGTCTGCTGGTCCCAGATCGGCATCCACAGGAAGCGTATGTTGACATCGAGCGGCAGTCTCTTCCCCCGAACTCACAATCTCCGTCATTCGTTTTCACAGCGGTCCTCGTTCTGAACGTCCACGGCTTCTGGAATCCGCTCCGTGAACTCGTGCGCAACGGAATCAAGAGCGGGTTCATCCTCGAGCAGAACGAGCAGCTCCTTCGCTTCGTCGAAGGCCCCGAAGACTACGCCGAGCACGAGAACTTCGACTGGGGCAAAGCCGCCGTCGAGGCGCTGGACACATGGGAGAACATCGCATCCAGTCATTTCTACAACTGGCACCTGCGCAAGGACGGCAAGACGGAGGAAGACACGCTCGGCGCGGCGTAACGCGCGTTAATAGTCCAAGAAACGGGATTGGGTATGGTCCAACGGTATATGTACACACACTATGTTATGTACGGGAGAAAGCCCATACGGCCGGAGGCACGGATGATGATCTGCATGTTGTATAGAAGGCACCCTGGCACATCTATGGCCACCCTTCCTCACCGCTCTTCCGGCCTTGGAAGTTCCACTCGACGAGGAGCGGCACGACGGAGTTGTCAGGGTCTGCGTAGAAGTCCATCATCGCCCAGCCGCGGATCCTGACGTCGTCTACGTCCGAGGCGCCGCCCCCGCCCGACCCAGCGTCCTTCTCAGTTGCCCCGGTAGGCGTGGTCTGCGCGGGACTCCCACTAGCGCTGCCAGGGAGGTTGTCGAGGAGCCAGCTACCTAACCGCGCGTTGACGCCCTCGACGCCCAGCTTCCACTGGGGCCAGCCAAAGCCGTGCGCGACTAAGGTCGGGGGCGCGAGCGGGATGTTTACCGCGGAGAAGAACGAGAAGTTCAGGATCGGCTGGGACTGCGCCCCGGAGGGGAGGACCAGGTTCTGGCTTGAGAGCTCCATCTTCTCGGGTATCGACAGGAAGGACGGGATGTCGTACCTGCGAGCGCACGGTCCCCGTCAGCTGTGCTCGCAACGGACGAAGAGCAGAGTCGGTCACTCAGGCATACCAATCCTGCGTGCGCACGAGCGTGCCCTTGAGCGTCCACGTGAAGCCCGCCTTGTCGCTGTCCGGCCAGGCGGTGGGGTGTATGCCGAGCCCCTCGAGCCCGTTCGTCCAGCCGCTGCCGTCGCCGCCGAACCTGCTGAGCATGACGACCTTCCCGCGCACCTCGCCCAGCGTCGGGATGCGGTTCTCGAGGAACCACATCGCGAACCCCCCGGGGCCGTTCATGATCTCGTCGTGCACGCTCTGCGAGAAGACCGGGAGCGGGGTCGTGTTGTAGTCCTCCTGCTTGATGGACATCACGATGGTCTCGCGGCTGGTCTCTGGGGAGGTGAGGAAGGCGTTGATGCTGCTGAGCATCTGCTGGAACGGCGTGCGCTCGGGCCAGATGCCGTGGTAGGCGATGAGGGCGCCGTTGATGACGGCGAGACGGATGTCGATCACGCGGATGCCGGATGCTAGCTGGATGTCCAGTGTGGTTGACGTGGACTGGCATTGGGTAAAGGGCCAGCCATAGAAGGCCATCCTGCCAGAAAGGAAGTCGGTTGACTTGTCTGGTCAGAGGATGTCGCGTACAGTACGTACGTGTCATGAGTGCCTTTTAAAAATATTGATACGGGTCAGGAAGTGCTACCACACAGGACATAAATCCGTACCTGGAAGGACGAGGGAGGAAAGCGGGAGTGAATCCGGCATCTCCGAGAGGAAAGTGGCGAGATTTCGTTGCGGTAGCACAGTGAGCTTGTAGTGCTTCTTTGAGACCTACACAAAAAAGAGCGCAGTGAGGGTTGTCTCCCTGTGGCATGTATTGGCCACCAGTATGTACCTTATTCCTGTATACGCGCCATGGGAAGTCTGTAGAGACCTGGACAGACTTCCACCCTGCACCCAGTTTCACAGGCAAGTTGTGTGCGGCGTGATGACCACTACCAGTGGTGACAGCTGGCGAGTCTGTCTTCCCCTCCGCCGCCTCCAGAGCCCTTATCGCAATGGTCAAGGACTTCTTTGAGACCGTGGTGGTCGACGAGGCGTGTGGGGGAATCGCCAGGTCGGACTCTCCCAGCAGCGCCGAGGCCTCCGAGGCCGCCTTTGAGCTGGACTTGTGCGCCGATTGAGAGAAGGACAAGTGCTTGTCGGTTCCATTGAAGACGGTGAGCTTCATCCTGTGCAGACCGGAGAGCAAGGGCGTGCAGGAGCTCGAGGGGAGGGCCGCTGTGGGGGGTTGGGGGAGCGAGGCCAACCATATTTAGCACGTTGCTGGGAGAGTGCTTCGAGCTGTGGCAGTGCCGAACAAGGAGGTGTCACCGAAAGTGGTCATGAATTATCTATCGCCTCGGGCCGGTGGTTGCCGTCTCCGTGTCGGACATAGGCGACTCGGATGACCTCAGCCTGTTGCTACGCCTTATCCACCGAGCTGCAGACGACCTCTGCCAGTCTTCTCGACAGCAGTGCTCATAGCTCATCTCTCGCATTGGTTTGTGAGGGGTTCTATAGGTGAATATCTCCATGTATCACGTATAACCATCCGTGCTAATACACACACCCCGTGTCCTCCGCTTCCAGGCTGCTTTGGCAATGGAGATAAGCGTCGTGTCGGGAACGTTCGAGGACTCGGTCCTCGCCAAGTTTATCAGGAATTCTTCAACTCTCAGGTGAACGCTTCTTAGCTTCTCCGTACGTTCAAAGCAGGGCCCTTATTTACGGACTTCAGCACTGCAACGTCACCACATGTGCCTTACGACGTCCAACTCCTCGTTCTCGACCAGTGTCAGAAGGACAAGACTGCCCTCTTTGCATGCTCGCTTGTGTGCAGAGCATGGCTCGGTCCGACTCGCGCACACCTCTTCCGCGACACCACGATCAAGGTGCCCCACCGCACCGACGAGCCCGTGCGCAAGTTCATCCACACTCTCATCCTATCCGAGACCGAACTAGGCCACAACGTCACCACGCTGCGCATCGTCGGCAGCGACAGGTTTACTCCGTGGATTCGGCTCCGCAACCCCTACAGCCCGATGGTCCTAACTATCGCGTTTTACCCCATGTTCTCCCGGCTCCCGCGCCTCCGCAGGCTGTCCTTCGTCAACGTCCGATTCATCACCCTAGACTTCGCCATGTCCCACTTCGTCTGCGACGACGACGTCCGCCCGACGCTAGACTACCTAGAGATCAACTCGTGCATCGACGACGGCGACAAGGCCAACGGCACCGTCAACTTCATCACCCTCTTCGCCTCCATCCGCACCCTCGTCCTCGACCTCGAGCACTACGGGAACACCCTCCACCGGTCCGTCGAGCGCATACCGCACAGCCACCCCGTCAACATCCGCTCCATCGTCGTCCGCGGCATGGTCGACTGGTGGGCGTCGTGCCTCTCCCTCCACTTCAAGCACGCCATCCCCCCCTCGGGCCACGCGCCACACCCGTCCGAGTGCCTCAACGTCTGGCCGCACTGGGGCCGCGAGTGGACGCAGCTCAAGGGCATCGGCTCCTTCGTCGAGCACAACGCGCCGACCGTCCGCGCGCTCCGCATCAACCCCATGCAGCTCATGGTCGCCAACCCCGAAGACAGTCAGTACCTCACTTCCCTACCTACCGTTTCCTCTTTCCTGCACCTATACTGAGCCACGCACCACGTACAATGCCGCAGATCTGCAGGGCCACTGGCAAGAGCTGCGCCTCGCGTCCTGCACACACCTGCGCGCGCTCCTCTTCTCCCTCGACACGGCCGACTTCGCCGTGGACCAGATCCCCGACGCCGTCCGGCGCGCGCACGAGAGCATCCTCGAGATCCTCATGGACCCCGCGCTGCCCGCCGCCCTCGAGCGGGTCACGTTCCACCTCACGGTACCCGCCGAGTCGCACCCGGCGCTCGCGGCGTTCAACTGGGAGTTCGTGGACGAGGTCCTCTGCCGCCTCCGGAGGCTCCGCGCGGTCGTGATAGAGTTCGCGCCCGGGAGCGTGGTCCCGGCGGAGAAGCTCGCGCGGCGGTTCGCTAACACCAGGGCGATGTTGGAGTTCCGCGTAGGAGAGGTAAGCGCTCTGTTCTCGCAGGTGTTCGCCCGGGCTAACTTCTCGCACAACCTAGGCGGGGGTACCGTGGTGGGAGGTCCCGGTGTGAGATGCACTGTCCCACCAAAACCTAGATGCTTAGATAGATTTTTTTTGGATTCATACGGAATCTATGCCTGGATCGACAGCATATCATGATACAGTGGTGGAGGAAATCCCTGTGCAGCTAGCATTGTGAGATGCCACGACCCACGAGCTCGTTCCCGGCCTTGATGAAGAAGTAATCGCCTGTGTTGACAGAGTGGGAAGTCAACCCCCAACCAGGGAAGCGAAGAATAGGACACCCACCATAGACGATACCCGTCAGGTTATTGTGTGCCGGGTTGTTGATGGTACCGTTCGCAAGCAAGCTCTGCCATGACGGCGCCCATGACAGGTTGGTGTTATCGCTGATGACCTTGATGGCTGCGTTGGTGTAGTACCTCGACCCCGAGATATTGAGGAGCGAAAACTCCTGGTCCGCGAGCAGGAAGAGACCGTTCGCAGCGATCATGGCGGCGGACGAGTCAGCAGGTCGTGGTGAGGGGACGAGCGGCGCGTTGAAGTCCCTGGAAGAACGAGGATGATATGTTAGATTGTAATTCTCATGCGGTGGCGCTTGGGAGGATTACCATGGGATGACGCCGTCATCTGGGGTGTTCGAGAGGAAATACGACGCTACATGGCGGGCCGTCTGGATGTAGTCGGCCTTTCTGGTATGTCTGAACACTGAGGACTATGCGTTAGCTAGTGTCCGCGCTTTAGGTGACAGAACGTCTAAACGTACTGTTCGCGAAGCCGTAGAGGGCCCACGCTTCGCCTCGGCTCCATGTACTTTAAACCTCGTGATGTAAGTTCCTATTACCATCGAGCTAGAGAAAGGTAGTTATCCTACCTGTTATCCGCATAGCCCTGTGCCGTGTGACGAGAAATGACGGCGCCAGTCGTGGAGTTATAATCGACAACATGGAAAGTGCCGCCTATATGCGGCGTGAGAACCCGACACAAAACGTGAAAGCGAAGCGTGCGCGAACCGTCGGGGCGGACATGGTTGGCCATTGTCTTGTCCGCGTGCGAGATGGCGATGTCTCGCAGTGTGTGGTTCCCCGTGAGCTTCTCGGACGCGAATAGAACCTGTCGTATCGGAGGTTATGTCAGATTAAACGCGGCGCCTCCCACGGACAAGATCCGTACCTCGAGGTTCATCATGTTGTCGATGATCACCTGTGCGCATACCGGCCGGATGAGACCTTTCTGAAAGGGCACGTATTCGGGTTGCTCTCGCGACCTACCTGGAAGTCCGTTGGGTCTGCGGTATCCCAACTCCGTGTGCACCCCACCGTCGGGTTGAAACGCGCGGCCAGAGCGGTCGCGAACGCGTTCACGGCTTCGATGGCCGTTGCGTTCTCTGGATTCCTGTGGACGAGGCGTCTGAGCATCTTTGATTCGCAGTACGTGCAGTACTCACACCACAAGCTCGTCCATGAACGGGTAACTGAGGAAGCCGACATCGTGCCCAACACCGGTTTTGATCTCGAGCGGAATCTCCCCGGTTGCCCAGGTGCGGGCCAGATCGAGCCACTGAGCAGCATCACCAGCGCCAGAGCTGCATAGCTTCGTGCGCTGATACATGGCGTAGAGGGTGGAGGGGAAGAAGCCAGAAGTCCACGTATCTGGAGAGAACCATTCCCAGTCCCCGACGGTGCGATCGGTGTACTGTGGGTACTGGGCAGGACTTGGGAACGCCTGTGCGGTCTTGAGGACCTTCTGGGCGACGAGAGGTGAGAAAAGTTCTGCTGGTGGGTCTGCGAAGCCCGGCAGAGCGGCGGTGCGGACAATCGAGAGTGCGAGAGAGGCCAAAGAAAGCGCAAGCATGGCGTCAGGGAGCAAGAGCACGTACGGCTTGTCAGCCTCAAGACCTCAATGTCGAGCTCGAGGGAGAGGGCCGGTGGACGGCGAGTCAGCTTGAAACGGATCGCGTGCAAGGGCGCGCTCTGGCTTAAATATGGCTCCGCCGGGGCCTAGGGCGTCAGGCTCTGCTGCGTTCGCGAAAGTGAAGCTGTGGTGGTCTGGCCATGGCGAAAAACGCCCTGGCAGTGGGAGAAGCTGGAACCAACCCGTGATGCCAGATGCCTGCGACTTGTGACTTGAAGCAGCGCGGAGCAACCGTCGGCAAAATATGCTGTATGTATAGAGCCGCTGAAGTCCAGGGAGAACGACACCTTTGGAAATTTCCAAGGGCCCTCGCATCGGCACACCCAACTGAACTAAGACAGAGCGCATCCAATTCTCCCACAAGGTCGCGTAAAAGGTCTTCTTCAAGGCTTCGGTGCTGGTGGATTGGGGATCCGCCTGACCTCCTTGGAATACCCAACGTAACGATGCAGATGGGTACTGATGGGCATTCGGTCACGAGGTGCGCGGCCGGCGCATGCACAACCAGCTGGTAACGACCATTCCGGTCTTAGAGCCGCCAAATTGCTCGAGTTATTGCGCGCATTGAATCCGAAGTTGACAGCAGTGAGCAAGGGATGGCGAAGGTGAGTGTAAGAGAACAAGAGTTGATTGAATTCAGCCCACGCCAGCCTGCGCACGAGAATGGCGCAGCTTCGAATAATGGATAGACGCACGTCAATTTAATCTAATCAGCGAGACTTGTCTTGCCGACGGCCAAAATGGGCGGCTCTGCACCTTGCGTTCGACCAGGTCTTCAGTTCTACCACCGACACCGCAGTAAAGAGGTTAATCATCTCAATGAAGACGCAGAAGTCTGATAATTATCCATTGCAGGTCACATTCTTCTCCTTTGTTGAATCTGGAGGCAGGACTGTTCCCGGTCCTCCTAGGTTCGCATCCCGACTGAGAGCGCAGCTGGCCTAATAAGAAGACCCTCGCATTCTTACCTTTGAAAGCCGTCATACTTGGAGATAATGGCGGCACCTCCCCCAGAGGCCAAGAATGTGCTGCCACCCACAATTCTCTCCGTCCTTCAGCAGTTTGCGTCTCCAGACGTCCTCACGTCGAGTGAACTTCATCCTTTTGCTTCCTCTCCGGAGGACACCGTATCAACATTGAGGCGACTGGTGGATGCCACCAATCAGGCGGCTCTATCGCTAAATGCGCATCTCTCGTTGCCACTGAACAACCCAAAACTGTTGTCCCTGTACCGACAGCAGGCAGCTATCGCATCCTCGGTCCAGCAGGTGAGTTGGAGAGGAGAGAAGAATAATTGACGTACATTTCTGACGAGCCTGGCGTAAACGAGACAGTCGGAACAAAACGTCCGTCATGTCGTCAACTCCCTTCGAAAACGTGTCGGTATCATGTTTGGAGAAGACATCCCACCGGAAAGATCCCTCCTCGTCCCGTGGTTCCTCAAACGACTCCTCGAGTGGGGAACGTCGGTCGGGATGGAGACTTTCAACGATCCAGAGCAAAACGGAAGGACCTCTGTCGTCCTCGGCGGCAAGGTTCTCGTGGTCGACATCGACTTCGCCATCGACCGAACTGATCCCACGAAACCAACCATCGATGTAGCCACTCTAAAGACAGCATACGCCATACCGAACAGCACCGCAGAATCTTCATCGGGCAATTCAGTATCCCTCGATGGTTTCCTTGCTCACGCCATACGCGCTTTTCTCGGTGAAGTCCAGAAGGAAGATGCAGACCGCGACAGCGTCGAGGCAGCGCGAATAGGAAATTTGCTATCCGACCATCTGTCCTACCTCATGAAGCTGGACCACTTGGCTCTCAGCGAAGGCGACGGCGGCCTGCGGTGGTTCTCCTTCATCGACAAGATGTCTCTCGAGGTCGAGAAGCTCGCAAGCAGGGAGGCAGCAGCTATCCAAAGGTACAGAGCCCCCAAGCACCCTTGCTGAATACACAATTGACGTCCATCAGGTTTGAGAGAGGGTCCGCCACAGCACCCCTCGATGTCTTCCTGCTGCGGGGACACGCGCTCCCGCTCCCATACCTCACATCGCCCTCAATATCCTTCCTCACATACATCTCGCCCCTCGCCTACCTCAAACTCTTCCGCACCTCCCAGCCCACCGCCCCGCCCCCCAGCCATCTCGCCG
Organism: Ganoderma boninense; assembly: GCA_002900995.3. Classification (NCBI taxonomy): domain Eukaryota; kingdom Fungi; phylum Basidiomycota; class Agaricomycetes; order Polyporales; family Polyporaceae; genus Ganoderma; species Ganoderma boninense. Next base: position 1,239,291 of record CM035306.1, read on the forward strand.
CTCTCGACATCCCCTTCCCCCACCTCCGCGCCGCGCTCACCGCGCACCCGCGCCCTTTAGGCTTGACGGTCGCCACGCTCGTGCTCTCCCCGAACCCCCCGCCGGCGTACCACGCGGACTCGATGTCGATGCCCGCGCTGGACGCGCGCGCGGCGACGACGCTCGTCGAGGACGCGGATCGGCTCGAGGTCGTGTTCCCCGCCGCGCGCGAGGTGCCCGGGCAGCAGCAGTTCAGCTGGGTGCTCGACTTCACGGGCGGCGGCAAGTACCCCGGCGTCGTGTGAGCCAGGCGCGCATGCGCGAGATCGAGCTCGTCGTGAACCCGTTCGGCGGGATGGACCAGATGGGCGACGTGCCGATGATGGCGTTCGGGACGGGCAGCTGGGTCGACTTGCTGGTGAGTGCGGCACGCGCCTACAGGGGTGTTGGGCAGGAGGAGAGGCTGATGTGTTTGGAAGTTCAACTCGCAGGTTCCTATCTCGCCGGAGAGGTACACTTCGCTCTACGTAAGTGGGCCATTGCAACCCGATGTCACAGGATTCAGTCACCCAATGCTGTATTTAGATCTCGCCGACGGCGGTCCATCCGCCACTTCAGCTGCGGCTGAGCACCCCAGACGAACCTGGTTTCGTTTTGGAGACGATTCCTGTCCGCACTCTGAAGGAGGTTTGGAACATCCTGGAGGTATAGTAGACGTGTTTAAGGTCACACGCCTCACTTCATGCTCAACTGACGTATCGCGGTGTAGATCGTACGGGAGCAGTGCTGGCTAAACGAGATCCTAACGAGCTGCCAATGGGTACCAGAAGGACTCGGCATGCCTGCGCAAGTGCCAGACGCTCCGAGGACGCGACGGCAACCGACGATGACCTCCAAGCCGTACTCAAAGGTGCGCGTTTCGCCTGAGTTCCAGAGTCCCCGTCAGCGCGCCTTTGCTCACAGGGCGCACCGGCTGGTTAGGGATCCGTGAAGCCGCGCAGCATCCCCGTCAACGTGCACATCCCCACCCCCGTCGCGCCCTTCGCGGACGCGGACGTCGACATGGACACGTTCTCGCTTGGGCGCGGCCACGCGCGCATCACGATGACCGCGCCTGAGCGGCCGCCCATCTCGGGGCTCGTCGAGATCGGGGTGACGTTCGACCCGACCAAGGAGCGCGGCGTCGCGGTGGACATCACGGGGGCGGTCGGCGTGGACTTGAACACGGAGGTGCTCGAGGAGGCGTGTCGGCGGGGCGGGCTGCTGGGCTTGCCCGGGCGGGTGTGTGAGAAAAGCGCACGAGAATTAAATTACGGTTTGTACTGTGTACAGGTCTGACTCCAGGAACAAGATGTGGGCGATATACTGGCGAACGATAGGCTGTAAGAATACACGCACTGGGAGTCATTTGCTGATACGCTACACTCTGTGGTCGCAATCCGCGATCACATGAAATGATTGCAATAGTGGAGGCCCTTACATCCTGAAGTCCGACTTCGTGTTCGCTCGATTAATCTGCGCTACCCCACCTTTGTTCTTGCGGCCGCACTACCCGACCCTGTTCTTGCACTACCCCACCCTTATTCTTGAACCAGGCCATATCCAGGAGCCCAGATGCTGTTGAGTACGGCACCCCCGACGGCTGACCCTACTGTCCCTACGAAGCCTAGTGAGCCCTGGCTGACCTGCGGGGATCCCGGCGTGTTTGAAATGGGGGTGGAAGGATCCGCGGATGTGGTCGCTGCCTGATCGGCCGGGTGCCCCTAAGCTATATCCGTTGTCTTCTGATGATTTGTAAGGTGACAATAATAATAATAAGCCTGATCGGCCGGGGTCAATGCTTGGGCAGAATTTCTTACTCGTTTCGACAATTTCTTGACTTTTCTCTTTTTCCGCCGAATGGAATCATTTTGCACATACGTTGCGGTCAGTTGGGCCATACCGTAGAGTTCTTGGTCTGGGGTTGGTCCTCTGGACCCATCGTCTCCTTCTGCTCCGAGCCTTGCTGTGTTTTCATCGAGATCCGATCCCTGGTGTAGCCAGCAGCGTTTCCCCACTGACAAGTCCGGGAGGAGCGGCACCAGAGATGACGGAAGATGAGGGACCAGAGGCTGTGAGAGTGGAGTCGCTCGCCGGAGGAACGGGCCCTGCCGCGACATCAGGAGAAGCAGCACTGACCCCCCCTGGCTGAGACGGTTCCCCCGGTTTGAGGATCGACTGGCTCTGCAAGTCGTTCGCTGACAAGGGAGGCAGCATAGGCTTTTTGCCCAGAAGATGTGTAGGTTTGACGGCCCTTGAGTGCGGGACTCGTCCCCATGCTCGTGGCGAAATGACTGCAGGCAAGCCGAGTAGGGAGCGGAGTACTCCGCTGGCTTGTGGCATCTCGCCCAATGCGATTCTCTGGATGACGTCGGGGAGGGATTGTTGGACGGCGGATGTAGCGTAGTTCTGGTAGAGGTAGGAGATGGCATCTTCGCGGAGGCGGTCATATCTGCGTCCAGATCGTAAAGCCTCTCCGTTAGGACTGGAGGCTGCTAAATCGATTTATGACATACCTCACGAAGAAACTCGAGAACGCCTCCTCGAGAATGTTTTCCGGCTTCAGTTGCGAGACGATCTCGCCATACGCAAGGTCCCGCAACTTGGTCAGACCGTACTGGGTCGGCTTCGGTAAGACAACAGAAGAAATGACGCTGTGATGATAACGTACCAAATCGGCAAGCCGATACATGGATTTCGGGGAGCAAGGGGGAGCCAAGTCGTCGGAAGGCGTGAGCAACGCGAGCTGTCTTCCTTGTGCTCCACTCGAGGTAAGCGGTAAGAAGTTGACCTTCCCAGTGTATAGGTAGAATACACATGCGTGAAGGCTATCGCGGTCACGGTCAGCAAGTTGGTCAACGCAGGCCTAAGACAGGAGCGTGCTCACGTTCGATATGCGATGTTAGGTACGGGAACTTGGAGGTACCTCTGAGCCGCAGTGACAGTTGAACCCTGCGCTGCAGCTTGATCGTTTGCTGAATCCTCGTTCCGATTCTTGGTATTGCCCTCGGAGGGCGAACCTTCAGCGGGTGTTGGTTCTAGACTGATAAGAGAGGGCTCCAGGTTGGGGACCTGAAGTTCTTCGAACTCATCGAGATCGCTGTCGGATTCGTAGTCGTATTCTGAAGAATCGGCTTGCTGCTGTACGGCACCAGGCTCCCCTAAAACTGAAGGGAATATTATTCAGCCGCACGAGTTCGAGGACGCATGAGAACGAACTCACGTTTAGAAAAGGATTCCGTGTTTTTGAGGATCGAGCTGATGGCGACGACTGGGAGAGGATGGTTGATCCTCAGAGTGCCATCAGGAAGAACGGTCCTGCGGGAGAAGGCATAGAGATACACGTCTCGAAACTCCGATACGTGCAACGAATCTCTGAGGGACTTCTCTACCGCAGTCAGCGGGGATCCGGACGCAGTGAGATTACCCATGCGATCCGAAGGGGGATGTGAATCGACGGAGAGAAGGGGCAACTGTTTCGTCAGACATGCTATATAGCGGACAAAGAGAAGAGAAGTCGGGACCTCGAGGCATACACGATGCAAGGCATGTTTTGGCGGTTACGTGAGGTAGTATGTGCTGCGGTAGCCCTGGAGCGCCCAACTACTACAGATAGACGAGAAACCCGGAAAGATATACGGCCTATGGGACACGAACAGTGGCGTCGACGACGTTAATGAGCGAATGAACTCCTCCTCTTTGCTGGCATCGCGTTTCATACTTGTGAATATTTATGCTATGTTTCCCCATCAACAAGGTCGTGTTTCACCTCAGGCTCGAAAACATTCACATACCCTAACAATCCTTGTCTACCCGCTCTTCTTCCACGGGGAAAGGCGATAACGGGGAGAGCGCAATGCGAAGACCCAGCAGCGACCGCAGCACGCCTCCGGCGTGCGGTAGCTCGCCGCGCGCGAACCGGTCGACGCATTCGGGGAGAGCGTCTTGGATCGCGGGGTCGTCATAGTTCTGGGACAGGTAGGACACCGCATGCTCGCGCAATCGGTCGTACCTTTGCATGCAAACGTATCAGAACAATCCACGCTCGATGCTCGGAAGTCAAGTTGATCGTACCTTGCGAAGAAGCTCGAAAACGCCTCCGGGACGACGTTTTGTGGATTGAGCTGGGAGATGATCTCGTCGTATGCGAGGTCTTGTAGCTTCGTGATGCCGTACTGGAGCCATCCGTGGTCATAAAAACAACATATTGCAGAGGTGGAGGCCTGAGAACGTACTGCTTCCGCCAAACGATACATGGACTTGGGAGAGCACGGAGGGGCAAGGGTGTCGGGGGTCGTCAGCAGCGCGAATTGCCTGTACGTCTGACCCTTCGAACGGAGCGGAAGGAAGTTGAGCTTCTCGGCGTACAGGTAGAACACGCAAGCCATGAGCCTAAGTAGTACAGAACTCAACATTCTCGCGCAAGGTAAGAACAGTGAGCCTGCACGAGACGTACGTTCGATATCCAATGCTCGGTATGAGCACTTGGTGAAAGTTCTCGCCCTTCCCGTCCTTGACGGTAGAGCAACTCTCCGGAGCATCCGGTCCCGTCTCCTCTCTGAACTTGCCCTTGACAGACGAGGAGCTTGCGACGGGCGTTCGCGCCTCCTCGAGCTCTTCGAACTCGTCCAGATCACTGTCAGAGGGGTAGTCGTACTCCGATTCATGAGCACGTTGTCGGATCGTGTTCTGGCCGTCGGTGCTGGCCTCCGAGAAACCGGAGGTCAAAACTGTAGGAAAAGTCAGTGCTGCGGTACCATTATGCTCCAACAAGATAGTCAAAGAAGAGTCGAGTCGCTTACGTTTCGAGAAATGCTCGGTGTTCTTGAGAATCGACCCAACGGCGAAGATGGGCAAGGGATGGTCGATCTCGACGGAGCCATCGGGAAAGATCGTCTTTCGGGAGAAGGCATAGAGACGAACATCACGACTTTCCGGAGGATGTAACGAGTCCCTCAGGGCTCTTTCCACGGGACTCAAGAGAGAAGGATTGTTCGTTTGAGGACTCATAAGATGTAAGACGGATGAGAAGGTAGCTGAATGCAGGACGTAGCGCTTTATGAGTTGACCGGCGCCCTTCTCAGGGACGGATGGCGAGAGGTCCACCTCGAGGCTGCCGCAGGGCAAGCTTCTCGTCTCTCTTCTATTTGAGCAGATGCCGTGATAAAAGCCGCCACACTGCTGCGGTAATCGAAAGATACAATTGCCCAACAGTGCCAACGATGATCTGATAGACGTAAAACAGAACAGGCTCACTCGGAAGCTGCCTCGCATTCGCACTTTTCCATGGCCTCTACCGCAGCCTGTCGGGAGGTCAGGTATCATTCAGACTCGCGGGCCTTGCCACTCACCTGAGCTGCCTCAACAACGCTTCGCCTCCAGCTGCCTTTCGCTACATCCTGCAAAATTCCCTTCCAATGCTTCCATCGATCGGGATGATATCCATCCACGCCGTCCCACGTCCCACCACTGCCTCCCGGACACCCTCTATTCGCTTTCCAATCCGGGTTTCCCTTCGGACCCATGATCTCCTTACACGCGTACATCCTCGCGCCCGCGATCCTGAGCCACAAGGCCGCGACCTCGATCTGCAGCTCATCCGGGTCGGCACAGCCGTCTCTCCATCGCCCGGCGGTCGTGGTTGGTCCGCTTGTCGACGACAGTGTGAGTGGTTCGAGATGCATGCGCATGGATGTGATACCGAAGAACGCGCCATCCCAGACATCGAGGGCCCACAGACGTGCGAGGAACGTGTTCGTGTTGAGCCACACCTTGCGACATCTGACCAGCTCGCGAGTTTCGGGCTCGTCATCGGTCGGTACGTCGCCAGCGAGAAGAGCCTGCGCTTTGGGAGTGGTGATGTCGAGAAAGCCCTGGCCCTCAATAAAAGGCTGCGGACCTAAGAAGGGGCGCACACCGTTCAGGACGAGGAATGGGGAGCAACGCGACGTGGGACGCACCGTTCATCTCCTCCCTCGAGGCGAGACCAAAGACTGGGAGCTTTGACCAGTCGGTCTCTACACCCCACAGCTTCCAACCTTCGCAACCCTCAGAACCCCTAGCTTTCAGTGCGGCCATGATCAGCGCGAGACGGTCGTGCATCGACACGTCTTCCTGTGCAAGCCGTAGCACTTCGTTCCAAAGAGGCCAAAAGAACGCCTCCACTCGCGAGTCCTTGTCTTCCGCTTCTCCTTTATCATCATCTTGAGTGGAGCTTCCATGGCTCGACGCCGGTCTGATGAACTGCTTGCATTGTTTCGCAACCTCATCCGCTGCCTGCTGTGGTGACAGTGATTGGTCTTGGACGGCTGCGATCGCCGCGTCGACCTCAGGGTGGCGGACCATTACGAAAGAGGAGGAGGCAAGGGATGGCGAATGTGTGGAGATTGTCGGAACATGTTTTGCATCTTTACTCGGCGGTGTTCACTGCCAGGGCCAGCGGCTCCGGGAGTGATATCTCCACAGTACCCATGTGTCGTGGGCTGGCGTCCGAGTCATCTTGAAGTTGCGCGAAGACCCTCTCAAAGAGCGGCTTAACGATGCTGGCAGCATAAACAGAAAGCAGAAGAGCAGACAAAGTGAGCCTGAAGTGAGGCCCAGTTGGAGCTGTTACTCGAGTCCAGTGAGAGTGGTGCAATCAAACTGGAGCCAAAAAAACATTACGTCATCCCATGGCGTCCATGTTTGAGACCCGTCGGCGTCTGTCGGGGTCCACATCCGGCACTCGCACTGCAGTTGAACGCTTGAATCTCAATTCGAACCACCCCCCGCCGTGCGAGCGGCGTGACCGACCAAATGCAATGTCTAACAATCTACCAGCCAGAAGTGCTCAACGCATCTCGCGCAAGCAGCAACAAGCTTTGAACAAGCCAGTAACGGATGGCACAATTCAGCGCAACGCCACAAGCAATAGACACGGCCATGGTCGCGGCGGCAAGCTCGCTCTCCTGTTTGGCGTCCCGATGGACGTGTTTTTCGAAGTATTATGTTTGACCTGCCCTACGTGGATCCGCTTATTGACGCGAGGACCCCCGAACGTACCAGATCCTGTCCCACCTTCCACCACTGGACATCCTGCGACTCGCCCGAACCTCCCTGGCGTTCAGGGAAATGCTCATGTCCCGGACCTCTCGACATATCTGGATTTCGTCGCGGAGGAGAGTTGTGCCCCCTCTTCCTGAATGCCCCAGCAGTCTCAGCGAGCCCCAGTATGCGTCCTTGCTGTTCGAACGCACCTGCCAGGTGAGTGGTTGAGAGCTTATTTCGTGCTGTCCCTGAGGACCTTCTTCTGCAAGAACTGCGGCGCCGCCCGCTCCATGAATGTCGACTATGCAGCTTTTGTGAGGCTATGTAACAATTGTTGGACGGCGAGGTGCGTCGTCAACCTTCAGACTATGTTATTGTGCTGATGGACGCCTTGTTCAGGGTCAAGAAGGGTGGCGTGCTCGCGTACAACTCTGGTCTTTACAATGACACCGACTTCATGAGTTTGGCGTTCAACCTTCTTCCCCCCGCTCCTTATGAATTATACAAGCCGTTCCTACCAAAGCCATCCGCTGGGATGGTGGGAGTACCCCCCATCACTCAGCACGAGCATATGTTCTATCATGAATCCAAGTTTAACAGTATTGTAGATGGGTACCGCAAGTTGTGCTCTGGGTATCGACAGCATCCTCGAAACAATTCTTGATTCAACGTCGAATCGACACTCGCGCGAAGCTGAGGGTCAGCACCTCCTCCTCCTCCTCCCCCATTCATTGGTGGGCTGTAGAGGCATACTGACGCCTACCTGAGTAGTTCTCAAGACAAATACTTGAATGGGAGTATCAAAGTCGAGTTTCGAGAGGTGAAGATATGAACCAGGCGAAATGTGAACGCCGGGCCGCGTACGTCTACGACAACTTCATCGGCGGCTCTTCGTTGACACGCTCGTACTCTCAGGATTGAGGAGAAGCTGCGGGAATTAGGATTTGAGCCCGAAGATTTTCCGTTCCGTAGCAAAGAGTTCAACAAGATGCTGGATCAGCCCCGCAACTTGACGCCCCGAAGTGAGTGCGTCTTCCGAACGAGGATACGTTTTTGCTGAGCGATACATATGGCCAGTCTGGAAGAACATCTGCCCCAAGCTCCTCGAGCTTCTGTGCGCTGAGCGAGGGCGCCGGGAGACAGAGGTTTTCAACCAGGCGTGGGGTGTACGGCTTCAAGGCATCAGAAAGCACTACCAGAGATTCCTGGATAGTCGCCGCGACCTTGACGTGTGGGAGAGGATGGTCTTTCCCAGCTTTGAAGAGATTCTGAAGATGCCCGCCATGGCGAACCTGCTCCTCCCTGACGAAGTCAACGAACAGGTGTCACGGGAAGAGTTCGCCTCCATAGAGCCCGAGATTATCGTGGACGTCGCAGATACCACGGCCAGGGTGCGCCGCAAACTTGTCAAGCTCCTGAGGGAGAAGGCCGCGAGTGCAGCAACCGAAGAGACGGCACCGTCGACTGCCGAAAGCAGCCGCAAAGACAAAGGCAAGGTCCGAGCGGTGTCCCCAGATCGACTTGCCGTCATGGACGACGGCACAGGAGAGGATGTCGAACAGGACAAGGCGCTCCTCGAACGCCTGTCGTCTCTCTTTGTCTGCGAGCGCCCCCCATGCAAGTTCGGCCAGTCGGCGGGCAGGCCGGTCCTCATGTCCTTCTTCGGCGTGCTGGAGCACCAGTCGCTCCAGAGCATCACGCACGGAACGTGGGACGATATCGCCGTCGCGCTCGCGGACCCGTCCTGGCATGCGCAGATGCCAGGCCTGCTCGACGCGATCGGATTGCCGCGGGACAGCAAGCTGTCTGCCGTCCGGGAGCGCATCTTTTCGGGGTTCGCCCGGTGCAAGGCCAGTGGATGCGCCAAGGGGGTGCCTGACCCGGGGTTGCACGTCGGCGCGCATGAAGGTGCTCTGCTTTGCAATATGGTGCGTCCGAGGGGTCCTTGAATTTGCTCTCAACTTCAACCATGCTGACATGCGTCTCGACACGATACATTCCACGGTGTGCTCAGTTGAAGCACGTCTCTCGTCCGACGGGGGTCGACGCGTGAGTCCGGCCATCCGCTGCATTCCCGGACATTGAATGCTGACCGAGAGCACTCTGCAGGACCACTATGCAGCCTGTATACGGCCGCCACGATATTACGTTCGATCCTCAACCACAGAAGTCCCTGTACGGCGGTATGCTCCCGGATGCGGGTTTTATGCCATACGGAGACATGCCATTGGTCGATGTCACAGGCTACATTGTTGGCCATGGTCTGCAGCCAGGGCAGGGCTTCGGGATGGCATTCGCTGGAATACCGTCGGTCATACAGCCTTTCGTGCATGGGGGAGGCCTGCCATTTTGACCTAGGCCGTTGTAGTCCCTACCAGGTCTGTTGTAGCGTGTGTGTCCCTGGAGACTCCCCCGACTTCAACTTCAACTCCCTCACTTGCGGTTAGCCCCGGTGTCAGGCCGGTACGTCTCTGTGTCTGTACCCATATCCAGAGGGGTTAGAAGAGATGACGCTGGGACAGACAATATTTCCTTTGGATGCTGTATCTGAGCTCCCGTTATGATGTGATTTCTTTCAAAGCAAGTCGGTACTGCCAGTGGCATTGTGGTATTCTTGACAGAAGCAAATGTAGTCCTCTCATCAACGGAAATTTGTGCAAACTGCTGTCATGCGGCACCAGTCGACGCCCTGGGGTCAGTACTGTACAGTAGAGCAACGACGTCACCTGCTCTCTGGGCTTCCCACCAGTGACCACGGACCTTATCGAGCATCACTCCGAGCCTTCTGCCACTAACTTAGATCCAACACAGCCACCGTCTCGCACGCATCTTCGCGAAGGGTCATCAAGAATTAGCCATGCATACCCGATTTTGATAGTAAATCTTCCTGCTCGGCCCCGCGGTGATGGGCCTCGGACTTCCGACTGCGCCACTGACACTCACGTCCGAGTCCCCCATGTTTTCCCAGCCAAACTGGGAGGGGCAGGTTGAGGACCGTGACCTGGTTAGAGTCTAAGGGCCGGGGCTGGCGATGGACAGGTTGCTGCCACCACGGGCCGCGTGCTCGTGCATCTCCGCCAGCATCCAAACGAGAGGGGGAGAGTCACTGAGGCGAGGACTCGGAGGAGGTCGTATCGTCAGCAAGTACTAGATAAGTTCTCGATGGGCGGAACGTCCGGCCAGTGAAGCGAGTCTTGACTAAAGGACGTTAACGTTCGCTCAGTAGGGCCGGTGTCGAATTCCATGCATGCAGTCCGAAACTTCGAAACGGCGGGGATGGTTTTGCCTAGTACCTAGTAGTACTTATCATGGAGCATGGAGCAGCAGTGATTCGGAGTTGTCGCCGGTCGGTGCTCAGTTCCGCGGACCGCAACATACTTATGTGCTATGATACGGCGACGGTTGCGTGCTTGCGAATGTTCCGATTTGTATCATCTATCATGAGGCAGCACATGGCCCTTCCCTGGTGCCGCCGCGCGCCGCAAACACCGAGTGGCTTGATCGACTTGAAGCTTCGATCGTGATCGACCATCGTCACCCCATTTGCGTGCTGTGCAGGGAAGGCGCCACGAGGTTAGCACGAGATTATCATACATGTGTTTGTCACGACTCTGAATCCGTTTCGTCGGGGGACGAGTCGGGGCGAATATCGATGATCATGCATGTTGGATTTTCGACGGCAAGTATAGTTTGTGGAAACAGGATAGAAACGCGATCGTTTGAGCCGGTGACCGGGTCAGGATCCGGAAGTGTTTGGCGAGTACAGGTTAACGTAGGTCTGCTTATCAGCTGCAGATGCTGGTGTAGTCTGTGCAGTGTATCGTATTAAGTACAGCGACAAAATACAACAACAACAGTGTGGTACATGATCGGGGATGATCGATGATCCCCAATCTCATCACTGGTAAGTAATGTTAGGCTGCGCCTCCTGCCGCTGGGGCAGGGCACCGGATACACTTAGGTGCGCCGTGGTATGTAGTAGAGTACATGGGTATATGTCGCGTCATCGTTGTCGGCGACGACGGCATCATCGTCGTCGTCGGTCTTTAACGTCCCCTCCGGCCACAGGCCGCGGTATTCCTAGAGTCATGCACGCGCTGGCAGGGCAGGACTAGCTCGCGTCCTTCTGCCAGGGCACGGCGGAGGAGCACGCCTCGACGTCGCCCTTGGCCTTTGCGAGCGGGATGGGGAGGTCCGCGTCGTCGACGTCGGTGTCTGTCGTGGTCGACGCCCACGGGCGCGACGCGCGGTGTTGGCGCGGCTGAACCGGATCGTGGACGCGTCTGTCGTTGGGTTCGCCGAGTTGTCTTTGCGGTACGTGAGGCCGAGCGCGGCGACGATGATGATGGTCGTTGGTACGATGCCCTACGGAGACGCAGTCAGGGAGGGAAGGAAAGGGAAGGAAATCAGCGAATGAGGTATAGAGAGAGAGAGGGAAAGTTGGGGCGTACTGTGAGCTGCGCGATGGGGTCGTAGACGATGTAGAACGCGTTGTTCCCGGAGAAGTAGAGGATGATCTCGATGAGGAGCGCGGTCGAGTAGATCATTGCGGACTCGATGATGAGCAAGAACGCGCGGAAGAAGCGGAATTCCTTCACGCCTCCGGTCTCGCGGGTGATGTACCTGATGGCAGCAACAAGAAGAGAAGCCAGTTAGTGTCAAACAGTCATGCAGAAGAAGCAACGATAGTCGGCTTCTGGAAGAGGAATGGAAGCGGTTCTGTATAGAAGTGCACTTACCATAGCCGGACTGCGATTAACCCCGTAACAACCACGTTCGTTATCAGGGATAGCGAAAAGAGGGACCCGTTCCATCGCGCAAGAGTCTGGAAGACGTACGCACGTTAAAACTCAGCGGACGACATCGGTGGTTTTATCCAGCAGACGCACCGTAGCAAACGCGCTATGCGTGGTCTTGGCTGTAGCGAAGATGTATGCTTGACCAAAACCACAGACTTCACGTATCCTTGTGAGTCAGCGGAGCGACCGCACGGATCAAAGGTGCACTCACTCGCAGACCCGATGATTAGCAACGCAGGTAGCACGCACACCCTCCATTCTCCCGTCCACACATGGTAGCATCTCCAGACCTGTGAACGGTGGTGATCGAGGCTCACCGGTCAGCTCGGACCGGCCATGCGTGAAAAAAGGTATGCGATAGATATCGTACGCACCACAATACTGTCGCCAAGGATGGAGTTGATTGTGTGAATGATGACCTTGGCGACATTGGGGGGCTGGGAGACGTCGGAGAAGAATGCCGCGGGCCCGCCAGGCTCGTCACGGAAGTCGATGAAGCCCCAGATGAGGCGCGCGAAGCCGAGCGAGACGTGCGCGGTGGAGAAGGCGAACATGAGACATGCTACCCAGAAGATGAAGGGCGAGATCTCGCGCGGCGTCCGGTGGAAGCGGGTGATGTACAGGTAGGACACAAACAGGCAGAGGTTGATTCCTGCGCGCCATAGGGCAGGGCTCGTCAGCCGAATTGAGCTTCGGAGCAGAGAGGACTCGAGAGGACGTACCGTAGAACAGCGTCTCGAGCCAAATAGCTACGAGATAGGCCCGGTCGAGGGGAATCGCCTCTGCAGCCGCCATGGGTATAGTGGAAGGGGGAGTCGGGTGTGAAGCGGGAGGCGTTGTGTCGCGTCGGCCTGGAGATATGTATGGGAACCGGTTCGGGGGACATGAGGTGTGTCCGGGACCGCCGTACGGCGTGTTACTTAGGGAATCACTTGGCCCGCGACCATCACGGGATCGGGCTAGTTTGTGGGGTGAACACGAGCTGCGCTGAGCTGCGACCGCGATTGGAGAACGGGCTTCGGAGGAGAAGGAGGAGCAAGTCTAAACATTGATTCCCATCTGCTTCAGCGCCCGCCCTGCCGCTTTGATGGCAAGATGCTACCGGGTTCGGCTGGTCGGATTATCGGTCGATCAAGATGCTGACACCACTTACTTGTGTTTTACTAGTACCAGTGCTTCTCGTTCCTAGCCGTCCCTCCGTATTGCCCAGATGGCTACGCGCTGTGTCGCGCGTGGCGGGATATGGACTGAGGAGGCCAACCGCTGGACTCTGCTAACAAAAGAATGGATGCGCGAAGGGGAAAAATAGTGAACGCGCAGTGTGCATCCGACACCCCCGGGCAGCTTGCGTGCATGTCATTGTCAGCGGGGCCTTGGGCCTTCGCATGAACTTGACGCAACGAGTTCGTAACTCCAGTGAGCTCAACACATATGTTGTCCCTGCCAAGCGGGTACAAATCAGAAAGCTGTACTGTACACCAAGTGCTCTTGGCGGACCGTTGTCCCCCGGCGACGCTCGGTAATAACGGCCCTCGAAAAGATTCTGATCAGTTCTCGTTGCTGATTCAACATCCCCTGGAAGTCATGAGGGAGTGTGGCGACGAGCCGCACGAGGATCGGAGAATTGAAGCCCGGGTCGGAACACAAGGAAACATGGTCGGAAATCGCACTTAGTAGCAGGCTTGCGTCATTCGTGGGCGTAGTAAACTTCCTCCAGTTGCATCTGGGGAGCTGTGGCCTATGCGCCCAACAGGAACAGGCTGGTCACCAGTAAGTACGTATGATACTGGGACACGGACAACTTTCAATGTCATGGACAGACTGGGCAGGCACTACTCAGGCACTGTGGCCGGCAAATGACGCGTAGAGTCACGCATGCCCACGTGCATCGAGTCACGCGTCTGTGCCAGTCACGCTGAACTCGGGCGCGTCAGCGAGCATGAGAGTATGGACGACGAGGACGTGTGCTTGCCTGGTAGTTATCAACCATTCCGCCTGAGCTATGACCACGATGGCATCAATGCTCGACAACCTTCTTGCGCAAGACATCACAGACTCCACAGACTTCCCCGACGACGCCACCACCCCTGGTCTCCGCGCCTTCGACGACGCCCTCAGGTGCGGCATATGCAGAGACTTCTACGACGCCCCCGTCTCTCTCCCATGCGGTCATTGTTTCTGCTCAGCGGTGCGTGAGTGCCGCCTTTGACGCGGTGGTGTCGCTCAAGCCTTACACGCCCCCACAGTGCATACGCTCCGCCTTACCTGAGAAGGCTCAGTGTCCAACATGTCGGAAGGAGGCTTCTGAATCACAATTACGCAGGGTTGTCGCAGTAGAGAGCGCAGTGCATGCATGGAAAGCAGCCAGGTGAGTTCTGGACCTCTCCTCGTCCTTCGTCACACCCCTACTACTCCTTCAGAGACCTCATCCTGCAGTACGCCCTAGAAGAAGAGAAGCGGAAGTCGCGGCCCATCCCCCCTCCAATCTCACAACCACAGCAAAGCTCGAACAACAACTATTCCGAGCGTGCGGGGCAGAAGCGCAGAAGACGCGAATCTCCCCTTCTACCCAGCTCTGACGATGAAATTGTCGCCATACCCTCCAGCCCCGTCCCCTCAGGCTCGTCTACCCCAGACATCAGCTCCCTGCCAGGTATATGCGCCCCCACAATTCTTCTCAAGTACTCCATCTCACGTTGAGGATGATGCCCGTGCAGACTTGGTCGAGTGCCCAGTTTGTGAGAAGGACGTGCCCTCGAGCAAGATCAACATGCACCTAGACAGCGGCTGCAAGAAATATCTATGTGAGGGCTCAGCGTCCACGAGCAACAACGCTGGGGCAGCGGAGTCGTCGAAGAGTAAACAGAAGCAACAGTGGTCTCATCTCTTCCCAGGAAGCAAGGGAAAGAGCCTTCCTGCGAAGGCGAAGGACCGGGAGACCAAAACCAAGGGTAAGGGCAAGGGCAAGTCGCGGTAAGTCGCCCGCCCACGCTCAGCCACCGCTCCCCGTGCCCATGTTCAACGTCTCCCAGAGCCACACCCGACGTCGACGTCGCCGACGAGAGCCTCGACCACCTCCCCAAAGTCGCGTACGACATCCACCCGCGGCAGCGCGTCGCGGAGATGCTCGCCGAGTGCGGCCTGCCGACGCACGGGGACAAGAACGCGCTCACGCGGCGGCACGCGCGCTGGCTCGTGCTCTACAACGCCAACGTCGACCGCGACCCGCGGCAGCGGCGCACGCTCGACCAGCTCCGCCGCGAGCTCAGCGCGGAGGAGGCGGAGGGGAGGGCGAAGAAGGAGACGGTCGACGACGTCGTTGCGTACCAGGTGCGTGTCGCACTTTTGCTGGATGAGAGGGTTGGGATGTAGATGCGACCGAGGGCGTACAGAAAGCGAACAAGGGGGCCTTTGCGAGGCTCACTGAGGCTGCGCGCCCGAAGAAGGCCGGTGCGCCGAAGGCGAAAGAGACTACCCCTTTGCCAGACGGCGACGAGACGGGCGATCGTGGGCCGGCCGAAGGCAAGAGGACGCGATCCGGGCATGAGGTAATTGATGTAGACGACTCGGAGAGATGACCTATATAAGGGGTGTGTATATCTACATGGTAAGTGGTGCTTTCTTCGCAACAACCTTGGAGGCGTATTAAATTACTCGAACTTAGGATGTATTTGCTTTTTACAATTAAGGATGGATGTATTACTCTAAACCCTCGAAGGCACTTGCTAGCTCCGCTGGATATTGGCGTGCATCGACTACGCTGGACCAGCAACGAGCTCAAAAGTGAGGACATGCTCGACGGAAGGGGCCGCTTGAGTCACATCCGGACCATCACTGAGTTGTCCAGGGAGATATGGTTAGTGTATGCATGTGCCATACAGAAGCTCCGCACTCACGCAAGGCTTTGGGGAGGCATCAAGTGGCATAGCTGTTCGCCATGGTCAAAATCCATCCACCGTGGGCGAGCACACCCTCTGAGCACTCACCAGTCGGTCCAGAACCTCGTACCTGTTCTTCGCAGGCTCGATCGCCTCCCCGCAACTACACGCCGGGCTCCCCTCCCGGTCCGCAACCGCGTCCTCCAGCGCAGAAATCGTCGTGTCCTCTAGGAGCCCAAGCGCCTCGATCAGCACCGGGACGCCCCCGAGCTTCGCCCTATCCGCAAGCCAGATGCGCTGCGCGCCGTTCTACTTGTACGGTTGCCCCTCCTGCCAGTGCTCGAGCAAGCCAGACGCCGTCATCGCCGCGCGCGTGTAGTCGCTGCACGGGAACGACGAGCACCGGAACAGCGCGTCGTGCACGTCGAGCAGCGCCGCCTCCCGCTCCTCCGCGCCGTCCCCGCCCTCGTCGACCTTGAGGGCGGAGTCCCCGCTGAGCTCCCCCGCGCGTGCGGGCCGGAAGATGCGCGCGACATCGGCGCGGGTCGTCGTCAGGTACGGCTGCGCCTGCTCGCGCAGCGTGTCCGCGATCGTGGCGAAGTATTCCGGGAGGAGCGGCGTGTCGGGCGCGGACGAGCGCGCGGACGCAGTGGAGCTTGGCGGCCTCGACGAAGTGCGGGAGCGTGCGCTTCCAGGGGTGTGCGGCGCGGGAGGAGGCGAGGAAGGCGAGGTAGTGTCAATGCGCCTTGAGCTGCGCGGCGCGCAGGTGGTACTTGTCTTTGAACTCGGCGGTCTCGCGTTGGGCAAGCGCGGCGAGGAGCTTGGGCTGCATGTTGTCCCAGGCTGCCATGGTGAGAGAGACGTGAGATGACAGGGGGAAGAGACGTGAATCGGAAGCTGGTAGTTTTTGATGCAGGGGAGGACACACCTGCTTCAGTGAGGGGGATGGTGTGGTTGAATGCCGTCTCGAACTCGGGGACGCCAAGCCAGTCTGCGGACCCGTATCCGAATTCTTCGAGTCGTTTCTCGATACTGTAATCTGGTGTTAACTGGCGGCGGCCAAGGTGGCTTGGACGAGGAAGGGGGATGGGGACGTACGCGGCTTTTCGTGCGCGAAGTGCCTTGAGCTTCACTTCAACTCGCGCTCTGAAACGATCGTAGTCCCACTGATCCATCGCGAAATGGAACTGCAAACATAAAGTTCAGTCACTGGCAGAAAGATGGAATGCATGGGTAGCAAGGGGATGAAGGAAAATGCGGGCACTAAATCACACGACATACATCTAGCCTCTTCAACGTGTTCGCTTTGCGGCGTTCGATGAATTCATCCACGGCTTTGCTGTCATCTCCAAACGACTCGACAATGGCGCAGTATTCTTTCGCCACAGCTGCAACCTCCCGCTGGTAAAAAAACTGTCGCGATGTTTGGTGTATGGTAGCCGCGGCATGGTGTCCAATGGCTAGTCGTATAATTTACATTCACGTCGGGATTCAGTTGGCGGCGAAGCAAGAAACGATGGTACGTACGCATATCATACGCCTCCGCTGCGAACTCCAAGTTAATAACACCGAGTACTCTTTCATTACAGACTTTGGCCTCGGGCGCAAGGTCGAAGAGGGCACGCTTCAGCGATCTGTCCCTGCGAAGTTTGAGGTCGAGCTCATTCGTGATCGTGTACCCTGTCTTGATGCTAACAAACGTAGTCAACGTCATGAAGAAAGGAATTGATACCAAAGGAATTAGCGCACTTGGTCTTCCAGCACTGCTTGCACAGCCTAACGCGGACCGCATAGCTGACCGTCAACTCCACGGTATTCCAGCTCGCCGCATTGTCATCATCATCCTCTCTCCACTCCCTCCCCATTGCGCCGCAGGCCTAGTCCAGAGACCTCCCTATTAGCTTCAAGTTCAAGTTCAAACCCACAGAAAAGGAGAACTCACTGTGCAGAAACGATCAAAGACCAGAGACGCGTACTGGGGCTCGCTCAGGTCCTCCGGACACTCCGGGAGGGGCGGATCGAGACTGTTCCGCGCGGAGACCCACACGCCCTTGTTCCGTTTCGCGAGTAGAACGCCTCTCAGGCCGATGGACACGCGAGAGAGGCGCAAGAGGTCGAGCGGGTGGTAGCATGCTGAGATCTATGCGTCTGCGTTAACATTCGGGTCGACACTATCACAGCAGACAGGTTAGGACGCATGCTCACTTCAAGAGAAACGTCCACTGGGAGGTTCATGGCATGCGTGGCCTCCGAACCTAGCTTGACAGTTGCTCCTCGGGTCTGTTTGCCCTTTGTCCCACTGGTTCGTGCCTTCTTGGTTTTCCTGGGCATCGCTGTAATACGAGAGGTGAGACGCTGCTGGTAGAAGCGGGATGAGCCAGTAAATACTCCGTCAACCCTTGAAACTTAAAGCAGTGTTTAACTGGTGGTTGCAAGTCATTGTGTCAGCTGTCAAATGGACTGTCAAAGCACAGCCCAACGTCGCCAACCTAGCCTCCGTCAGACTCACATTCTATAGCTTCCGTGGTTACTTACTCGAGCGAGAAGAAGTTAGTGGCAATAAGAAAGTCATCCGAAATCAACCGAAATTCACATTTACCTAGTGCGCGCCTGGCAGCTCGACACTGGACCATTATTTAGACCACAAACACAGTGTCGGGCCTTCCCACCGTGATTTGTCCTGTGGACACAGTACATGTGTGGGTCCTCCCTTTGATTAGCCTGCGATACCCACCTCCGAGCCATTGAATATATTGGTTTGCTCATTCAACACTTCCCACATGGGCTCGAGATTAGGCACATCCGAGTCTGAATCGGATGTTGGTCCGCGACGGATCCTCTTGTTATATGGAGTTACTCGCAAACTGTTGCACAGAACCTTCCTCCATACTGCGCAACGAAACATGACCTTCTACGGCGACCTGCTAGCGGCCACTGATTTGAGACTCGGCCTCTTGTAACCTCATTGATGATTTTGGGGTCGTGGGCATTATGGACGATTAGCATGTGCTACTCGTGGGATGGTAACGTGAGGCGGATATGCATGATGGTGCGGTCAAACCTATCGATGGCACGAGCGACGCGGGCTTCATGCTGCGCTCGAGCATGGTCTTGACCCCACTTGACCAGCGCCGAATGGAACTTGAAGCCTCTATCAGAACTTGAAGGGGGAGAGTGGAAAAACGCACAGGGACCGGGCCGGGTGGGGCGGGCATTCAGCATGACGCACCTTCACCCTCTCCAATGCGCGGGCCTTGCGGCCTTCAATGTACGCCTCCAAGACCCTGCTGTCTCCTCCAGACGACTGGGATACTGTGCAGTACTCCTTGGCCACCGCTACGACTTCCGGTTGGTAGAATTTAAGGCGCGGCGTTTGATCTAACGTGTCCCCACCTAAGAGATAGTCTGGCACGCATAAGTTACGATGCATAAATTCGGCGTCAGCCGACAAACACCCTGCATCGCGCATGCAGACGTACATCTGAAGCCGCCGACCGCTTCCGGCAGGAGCTCGCAGATCACACGCTTGAGCGATCTGTCCCTACGGATTCCGAGGTCGAGCTCGCGAATGATGGTGTAGCCCTGCTTAACACTGTGCATAGATGTGCGTCAAATGTGCGTCAGATGCCTCGGACAATCGACTTGGAAAGAGGCCACGTACTTTGTGTCCCAACACTCCTCGCATAATTGAATGCGGGCCCCGTGGTCGAGATACCGTGACAGGGAGCCGCAAAGCTAGCAAGAGAACTCGCACGTCAGCACCCTCAGACATACCCCTCCTAATAAGTATTAGAGAGGCACGGACCATGCAGAAACGCTCGAAGACCATGAATGCGTATTTGGGCTCGCTCAGGTCGTCCGGACACGCCGGCATGGGCGGGTCAAGGCCGTTGCGGGCGCAGACCCATACGTTCCTGTTCCGCTTCGTGAGAACTACCTCTCGGAGCTTCTTGGAAACGCGAGAGAGGTGTAAGAGGTCGAGGGGATGGCAGTGTGTTGCAATCTATGACTCGCTTGAGATGCCATGTACATATGTAGGAGTGGCATAGCTGAAGATCTAGGTGACTTACTTCGAGGAATATGTCCATGGGGAGGCTCATGAACGGCCCCGCCTGATCTACGGTCTTACAGTGCTGATCAGGGTTGACATCTGCCTTTGCGAGCTGCTGGTCCTCGGCTGAGGAGGCGCCAAGCCTGGGCTCCTTGTGAGCTCGCGACTTCTTTTTGGTCTTGGGCATCGTGTTAGGGCACAGTTCGACAACGATGGATTCCGGAGTCAGGGATGAACACTGTGGATGCTTCAAAAGACGTGTGCAGCATCGGGATAGGGGATGGTGCCTGAGGAATACTTCTGATAGGGGTGGTTCTGAACGGAATTAAGGATGCTGCACAGTCACAATTACCAATCAATGTAGTGATGCATATATGGGAGTTACACTTTGCCAATTAATTATAACAGTTGTCAAGATTGATATTGTATTGATCCCTTTTAATGCTGACTTACTCGACGGCGCTTAATGTGGGACTCTAAATCCCATTCTGTTGAGAATATAGATTGTATTGCTTCCGTTGGGGAAGTACTAGTAGACTCGTAGTAACCAAACAATCATTAGCACCGCAGTGTCCGAGGTAACAGCTACAGCTAGAGTGGAAGCCCGAGCCGAGAATATAGATACATCTGAAGCCCCGTAAAGAACGCGAAGAAATATAAAGATATAGGCTACACTGTCCGACCGTAAGCCCGTGCGTGAGCGGGGGAAGAATGCGAATACAGTCAATGTGGTTGTGTCTCGCGCGTGGCGATTCGTGGCGGAGCGTGATCCGAGTCATCAGCAGCGGACGTCCCAGACGCCGCAAGGTCCATTACCATGTCATGTCCATGCTCGAAATCACCCCTCTCAGAGGAGAGCCTGTGCGAGTGCGACGGCGGAGAGCGCGAGGAGGGCGCCAGTCCCCCGAGGCGACGTCGCGGCGTTGCTCGTGGGCTTCGGGACCGAGGTCACGGTGCCCGTCGAGACCGCGTTCGTGCTGGAAGCGGATGCAGAGCTGCCTGAGGCGGAGCCGGTGCTGCCCATGGCGTTCTGGAGGAACGCGGAGAAGGTGTTGCCGGTCGTGGGTGCGTTCACGGCGAAGACCATGCCCGCCTCGCAGTGGCTCTT
This sequence comes from Ganoderma boninense, assembly GCA_002900995.3. NCBI lineage: Eukaryota > Fungi > Basidiomycota > Agaricomycetes > Polyporales > Polyporaceae > Ganoderma > Ganoderma boninense. The sequence continues at coordinate 1,260,171 of CM035306.1, forward strand.
GGGGTTCGTCTGCTTGCAGTAAACCCAGATCGGCGCAGTCTGTAGGTGGATAGAGAGGTCAGCCATTGAAGGTGCGTTGCCGCGAGGTGGGCGCTGCACTCACGTCGTTGACGGTGATCGTGAAGCTGGGGAAGTCAGTTGCGTTCGCCATCACGGGCATGCTAGGAGGTGTCGTCAGTCACATTGTCCACACGGAAGAAGAAGATTGAAAAAGACGTACAATCCGGAGTCAAACCCAACCTGGCCGATGGTGCTCGTCTGGCTGAGAGGCGCACAGGGATCCGCGAACGAGCTCTGGGTCGCGGTGTGGTTCTTGGTCGTGAACTGGAACGTGATCTGGTCGCCGACCTGCGCAGTGAGGTTGCTCGGTTCGAAGACGAGTGCGCCGTTGGCCCCGACCGTAACAGTGTGCGCTGCTGCAGCGGTAGAAGTGGAGGTCGAAGTGCCAGAGGCGGTGGCGGAAGCAGCGGTTGTGTACGTCGTGGTCTCGGCGGAGCCACTGACGGTCACGGTCGCGGTGACGGTGACGACGCTGACAGAGCCGGAGGTGGTGGCGTTGGAGGCCCCCACTGCGGTGTTCTTGAACTGGTCGAACTTATTTCCGGGGTTGATGGCGAAGACCATTCCCTGCTCGCAGTGGTTTGCTTGACGGCAGTAGACCCAGACGGGGTTGGTGTCCTGGACGGTGAACTGAGCGCTCACGAAATTGTCGGTCTGGTTGTCGGGAACAGGGACGCTACGTTGCGTGTCAGAAAGCAGAGGCAAACGAACGTTGCGGTACTCACAAGCCAGAATCGAAACCGTTGGCGAGCGGGGAGCAAGGGGAGTTGAGGGACGACTGTGTGACAGTGTGGTTCTTCTGCTTGAAAGTGAATAGCACAGTATCCCTTGGTTCGCGTTCTGTAGACAGTTTTAGCGCATATGTTATATGGAACGTATGATAAGGTACATACAATGAACTCTGGATCGTACTTGAGGACACCGATTCCTCCGACGGTCACTTGGTGCTCAGCACCACGGGAGACCGGGATGACGAGACCAAAGAGAGCGACAACAGCGACGAGAGGCGCAAGCATAAGCATGTTGATGGTTGTGATGCGAGACAGCAAATGAAAAGTGGTAGTAGCTGTTGAACTAAGTCCGCTGGGGGCGAGGCGAGAATGTCGCGAAGATGAAGGCGGGAAGACCGAGAGACCAGCTAGTGGAAAGGTAGGGACTGTGGTGGTCTAGAGAGAACAAGTGAGGAGCGGCGGTTGCCCCCATCGTGTTTTTGTACTCGCCGTGGGCGTCGGGCGAGGGACAAAAGGCAGGAGGCGCGTTTTGCGATGCGCTTCATTGTTCTGACGCGGTCACGTGGGTGGCCTATTGTTCTCTATCCGGTAAGCGCCCTTCGGCAACAAACCGCGAACTTCGCGAACCTCGCACAATTGGCTCGTCCCCGAGAAGTCCAGAAGGCAGTGACTCAAAGGGGCTCATGTATCGCAGTGAGACCCCTTTCCGCGCGCGCGGACATAGCAAGGAGGTATCACAATAATGGCCATTGGGACTTTGCAGCCACCGCATTGCCAGCTATCGCCGACAATCTGCTCCATATATTCAGTAGCTTGGAGTCACAGCCTTTTTGCTGTAAGGCGACAAGACTCTACATCGATTCATTTATGTACGAGAAAATACATCAGCCATGAGTGTACAGGACTCGTTCTTGATTTAATACATAGCTAAGTGTGAAGTGTGATGATAACATCCATGACAGTCCAAAGCAATTTCACAGCAGACTCAGTCTTGACAATTTCAGGGTGCGGGCACTGGCAATGGCTCATAGTACGTTTCGACAAACAGGCCCCATTTTTCCATGACGGGCTTCACGATCATCTCCCACTCCCTTCCCTTGAACGGGCCTTTCTTTGCGCGGGGGAACGAGAATATCTCCTTGTGCATAGCCCCGCCTATGCCCGCTCTGTGTCAGCAACGCAGGGACCCGCGCGGAAGAATGGAATGGAGTACGTACAGTCAGGACAAGCCTTCCTTACCACAGCTCGGCCGTTCCCGCTCCCATTGCCACCCTTGACGTCCGGATAGTCCTCGTCCATGTAAGGCGCGTTCACAGCGAGGTCCGCGAGCTCGAGGTGGATCAACCGCTCGAGGCGGTGACAGTACGGGCCAGGATCACCGACCTTGACGCGGCCGCGCGCCAGGTTTCCCTTGTCGGCGTCGGGAGTGGAGGGCCAGAATCCGCGTAGATGGGTCTGCTTGGACTGGCACTGCTTGTCCCACTCGTGCAGTCGCTTGGTCAGTTTGACCGCACGTCCGACTTTGATGTGGAACATGTCGGGGTCGGTTGGATCTGTTGGAACGTCTCAGCTCTCCCCTCGACAAACGAGGAGAACTTATGCATGGCACGATTTCACTCACCGTCTATCTCAAACGCGTAGATAAAGCCATATTCGTCCGCAGCGGAGGGGTCCATCCTCATCTGCTCCCTGAGCGAATCTCGGGTATCATCTTGCAGGTATTCCGGAACCCATTCTGCAAGGCCAATCAGGCTCTGCGAACTTGAACCATCTCATACACGCGGGCCCGGAGAAACACGCACCATCGTAGAAGACCTCGACGCTCGGCTTCTTGTGCGACCAGAACTTCTTGTCCTCAAACGCGCCCTTGAGATGCTGGTGGCAGTAGTGCGGGATGTCCCCGTCCGCGTTCAGCCGGGCGAGCGGCACCGACACCTGCACCATCCGCGTGCACCGCTTGTCCTGCTTCGTCGTCCCGCTGCACTGCACCTTCAGCCCGCCCTTCCCCCGCCCCCGCCCCCGCTCGTGCTGCCCCCCGACGAGGACGTGGCCGATGGCGACGGCGGGCTCGACGACGCCCGTTGGCGCTTTGATGGCGTTTGTAGGGGGGAGACGGCCGGGCGCGGCTTGGCCGGGGCCGAGTTGGGGGCCTGCTGCAGCTGAGGACGGCGCTGCGGCGTCGACGGGACTTGCAGGGTGTTGGCAGAGGACGGGTATGCCCCCGAGTCCGAGTGCGGGCGCGGCCGATCCCCACTCCCTGGGGGCTTCAAAGCGTGCCCAGCAACACTACCAACGCCATCCTTTCGAGGGGGCGGCGGTGGCGGGAGCGGGGGCGCGCCGAGCGGAGCGTCCGACCCGGTCAGCGCGTACTGCATCGTGCGGGACGTCTGGGGCACGGGCATCGATGGCGCCCCGGGGGGAGTGGGCAATGCGGGCACGGGAAAGGCGGGCGCACTGTTCGCAGCGTAGTACGAGGGGCCGTCGATCTGCATCGCGTGCGGGTCGGGGTAGTAGGGAGGCTGGTTCTGGTTGAACCCCCCGACGAACTGGCCGCTCGGGCGACGGCCTTGTCCATCCTGCGGCCGCCTGCTGTTCCCGTTCCCGTTCCTGTTCCCTGTGCGGGAGTCGTCCGACCGTCTGCCATTGCCGAGGGAGAGGCGTCCGAACGCGTCTACGACATGGCTCGGGTCGGAGGACGTCGAGGCGCGTCCGCCGCCGTACGTCTTGGAGTTCGGGGCTGGGGGTGGGCGGGTGGAGGTGTTGAGGGCCATGTCGTCCTGCGTCTGGCGGTGCCGCTTCTTGAAGAGCGAGAACAAGCCGGGGGACATGGCAACGGCGACGGCAGGAAGCTGTTAGTTAACGGGCTCTCAGGCTGCCCAGAAGCCTCCGTGCGCGCTCAGGCTAAGGCTTGTCGATTGTACGAGCCCAGGGTGCTGCGCTCGCAAGAGACGTCGACAAAGAATTGGTAGCCTGACTCTGTCCCAGCCGGGGCTGGGAGGCGTGGGCAGCGGTGGGCAGGCAGTGGCAGCGGCATGAGGCGTTATGGGCGCTTCTGGTTGATGGAAGGCGTTCGAGGGCTCCGCGGGCGGTCTTGGGCCAGGTGCTTTCCCTTCGCGAGTCACCTTCGCTCGTTTTGGCTCTTTGCTCCTTTGCCGTTGGTCGCATCTTTGCACACAAAAGCGTCGCGCGTGTTGTCCCTGGGCAGTCTGATTCAGCGCAACTGAAGAGCCTGGGAGTCTGCGCTTGGCTTATCTGCATCTCTACATCGGGCTCGTCTGACTCGACTCAACTCAACTCGTTTATTCCCTGACGACCTGACGAGAGGCGGATCACATGGAGGATCAGGAGCTGGCGGCGATTCGTGCGGCGAGGAAGCAGCAGGGGGGTGCGCAGGGCGGAGAGGACGAGAGCGGAAAACAGGCAGCAGAGGAGCAGATGCGGAGGGATATGCTTGCAACCATTCTGGACTCTGCTGCACGAGAACGATGTGAGTACACCGATCGTTGTATGGTGCGATTAGAACATGCAGTTGAGGTTGTTATCTTCGCGTAGTGGCGCGTATTGCGCTTGTGAAGCTCGGATAGGGCGCGGCAGGTTGAGGGCTTGCTGGTGCGGATGGCTCAGACCGGGCAGTTGAGGGGGAAGGGTATCGGAAGAGCAACTCATCGAACTGCTCGATCAGGTGCGTGGATGTCATATTCGTCGTTGTTGGAAGTCCTCATCTGTCTTGTAGCTCGATGGTGCTCAGTCCAAGGCTGCACCGTCCAAGGGCTCTATTGTGGTTCGCCTCTCCTGATCCTCTGTTGCGCCATCGCGTGCTAATTCTGCACCTCACGTCTAACAGTTCCAGCGTAGGAAGGATGCATTCGACGACGACGATTGGTGATCCGGAAGATCGAGAAGAAACCACCTGTACCAGTACCGGCTCCATTTTCCTCACTGTTTGTCACAATTCACCGGACCTATTCTTGGTGTTACCCTATTGGAAACGTCCCATCCACAGCGACAGTGACGAACCGCCAAAGACCGCAGGGTGGCACGACCACTCAATCATCTCCACTGAGATTCATATCGTGCAAGCCGCCACAATCTACACTGGTCGTCAAGGCGCAAATGCCGGGTCATAGACATTGTGGACGTGAGGGTTTATAGCCCCGACATGGCCCTCGGTCCATGCGGCAGTCTTTAATTGCGGGTTGTATGGCAGTGTGCCAGGGCAATGTGTCATTCCACCTAGCGTGAAGAACTTTCGGTGCGAGGCCGATTTCTAAAGCCTGTTTATGTGTTACAGGGCGTGTTGTGACGATCGGCGTGATCGCCGTTCTTGCTGAGAGTGGCTTGAGGGAAATGGATGATGCAGTTCATTATTAGCCTCCTGCTGCGGGCGAGTGCACATCCGAGATCGTCCTAAACCTTAGGGCAGAGAGCGAACCTTTGCGTTGTATCACAAATACGACAAGGCTGTTCGAGGTGCCATGATATGAACCACGAAACGTTGTACAGGAGGCAATCTGACCACCGACCGGGAGCTGTGCAGCGATGGAATAACGAGCGTCTAGACAGGGTCGGGTATTTGGTCGTGTTGTTTGTGCCACAGCAAAACTCGGCAAGCGCCTCATTTGTCGCGTTTACCACTCTCCCTGAAACTCTGCATTAGCTCTGCGTTTCCTCCGTCGCCCTCATCCCTCTCAATCGCCCCTCCAACGTCATCCAACGTGCCTCTCAAATGACTACCAGGATTCATACCAACTCTCCCCTCCCCGCTCCGGCCATGCACGCCACCCATGCCCTTCCACAGTCGAAGTCGCACGTCCTCGCAGGAGTGCAAGATGCTTACTGGAGCGACGACGAGGCGGTGCGTACTCCCTAGGAACGCAATTTTCTGCGTAGACGTATCTCACTTTCCCGCAATGTCCGCAGGAGGACGCAGAGTGTCCGCTTTGTCTCGAGGAGATGGATATATCTGATCTCAATTTCAAGCCGTGCCCTTGCGGTTACCAGGTGCGAATCTCGGTCGCACTCAGTTGCCCTGCCCCCTCACGAGCGATTCTCTGCAGGTCTGCCAGTTCTGCTGGCACCACATCAAGGAGAACCTCAACAGCCGTTGCCCTGCGTGCCGGAGGGCGTACACTGATGAGGCCGTGCAGTTCAAGCCGATCAACCCTGAAGAGTGAGTCTCCCATCTCTTCTTTGGTATCTTTGTTATGCATTGCATGTCATGCTTTCGATGCATTGTCGTCGCCATGTCTCTGGTGAGGTCTTCTTTGACCGTGCGCAGTCGCGCTCAATTGCGGCGCCCGTGTTCTCTTGCATGCCAGCCTTGTGCCAGCCTCTGTCCACAGCAGAGGCATTGCTGCGTAACTGTCACGACCCTAGACGTTTCCCGGGTCGACATTGTCACCCAGCCCGCTGGCAACGTCGATCTCCTTCGTGTTCTTTGTCTGCCCAAGGCGCCGACCGCCCGGAGCATGGTCGACTATATGCGGCCTCGTGTGGAGTTCGAGGCTACTGGGTTTTCTTCACCCGCCCGCAGTCGCTCAAATTATTGTTCGCCACGCGACTTGCTGTTCGCGCTCAATATGCGGAATGAATACTGACCCAAAACGTTTGTCGTTAGTCACAAGCGCTTGACACAGCAGAAGAAGCAACGGGAGCGCGAAAGGAAGGAGCTCGATGCCCTTGGACGCCGTCAGCTCGCGAACGTACGCGTCGTGCAACGTAATGTAGTATATGTTGTTGGGCTTGGACCGCGGTTCGCTAAGGAAGAGGTACGCCCCCTCTGTTTCTTCCCATCGCTTCGTGCGATCGCCCTGACTCTCGCTCAGCTCCTACCTACACTGCGTTCGAACGAGTACTTCGGACAGTATGGGAAGATCTCGAAGATCGTGATGAACAAACGCACCCCACCCGGAGGACGCGCGCCTGTTGTGGGCTTGTATATCACATACCACCGGCGAGAGGACGCAGCCCGCGCTATTGCGGCTGTCGACGGTGCGCCGTCGCCAGGCGGGGGAGGGGAGATCATGCGGGCGAGCCACGGGACGACGAAGTACTGCATGGCGTTCTTGCGCGGGGTCACCTGCCCCGATCACAGCTGCATGAACTTGCACGAATGGGGCGACGAGAAGGATTGTTTCACGAAGGAGGATCTCACTACGTTGAAACACACAATGAAGGACACTGAGACTCGCCGTACGACGACGATTAAGAAGGGAGACGAGGCTGAAGGTAAGCATGTGCGCTGAAATTTATGTGCAAGTAATTGACTGCTTGTGGTAGGTCTTCCGCGCGCGGCATCCTGGGCCAACAAGAGCAATGCGTCGCTTGCCAGCACTGCGCTGCACAATAATACCAATGCCATCAGTCAGGCCTCACGCGGCGCCCGTCGTACGGGGATGCCTGCACGGCAACAGCGGTCTGGCTCGACAACAACTCCTGCACCTGCCATTGTGGAGGTTCGAAAGAAGAGCGCCGCAAAGGCAGCTTCGCAAGCATCTTCATCTCGGCCTGCAACTCCTTCATCTCTTCCCAATCGTCCCCTCACGCCAGCAACTGCGAAGATAGCCAAGGTCAAGGAGATAGTTGCCGCCCCACCACCGCCTCCTCCACCACGGTCTCCGACGTCTTCTCTCGGCATCGCATCCGACGCTGGTTCTGGAGTCCCCGATGTCGCGTCTCCTCGGTCACCCGTCCCACCTCCATCCAGAGATATCCCGTCTGCGCCCCCCGGTCTTCCAGCAGTCCCCCCGGGCCTTACCCCTGTCGTACCACCTGGTCTTGCTACGCCGCCGGGTCTCCCGCCGCCGCCATCCCGTGCCGCCTCCGAAGCGGCATCGCCCCAGATTCCCATGCAACAATCTCAGTCATCATACCAGATGTCCTCGCAGGCGCAGGCTCTTATGGAAGACCTCCGTGCCCGCAGGGAGGGCAACGTCGCCGCTGTCGTCCAGAGTCCATTTCCCGATTTCGACCGCATGCTCCAATCGCTCAATAACGACACCGAGTTCGGAGGATTCAGCTTCAATTTGGATCCCAATCTTGCTGGAGACGTGCAGGAAGACACGCTCACTCTACCTGACTTCGACACGGACGCCAGCGTGCCGTTCAGCGGCAGCTTCTTCGACGTGTTTCCCACATTGCGGCCGAGTGGACAAGCCTCGACCAGTCCTTTGATGCCGCCACCTGGAATCCCCTTCGCATCGCCGAACTCGCGTACTGTGTTCGATCCGCTCACTAGCAAGGGTACTCTGGAGCGCCAGTCGACAGGCTCTAGCTATACTGGTTCTTTCAACCCTTTCGCTGGAGATGGCTCAGACGATGCCCCATCGCGCAAGTACTCACCCATGGATGAAGAACGGAAGGTGTCCAGGTTCGGCTTCGCACGTGGACGCCACGGTTCTGCGTCGTCTTCGTTACATGCATCCTCTCCTCTCACCAACGGGGAGAGTCTATCGCAGCTGGCACTCCACAACAACTCGGCGGAATTCTCTGGACATGCATCTCAGCCGCAGCCGCAGCAGTGGTCATTCCCTGCGCGGCACCACGAGTTCGCGAACCATTACCAGAGCACTTCGGCGATGAGTTCGCCGTTGGCTCAGCACATGCAAGCAGCGCCACCGCACTTCAATCACAACCACAGTCATGCTCATAACCACAACCAACAGCAGCCGCTACCGCAGTTGAACCGCTTCCAGTCGTACGACAACGGCGGGGTCAGTGAGCAGCAGCTGAGGGATCTGATTATGTCGAGTCGCGAGCGAGCGAACGTATCGAGGAACGGACCGATGGGTAGGGCTCCTTTAGTTGGATATGTGTAATCTGTTGTTGACTTAGCGAATTTCTCTCTCGTCTTTATGACACACACCTCTTCTATGACACAGACCAGACACCGTTCAGCCCAGGACAGCCGTTCAGTGATCCAGCTATCATGTCAGCGAGGTTGGCTTCTCCAAGTCTTAGTCAGGCGATGCCGAATGGTCGGTTTCCCGCCCCACCCGGCGTCGAAGGGTTCGGATCCCACCCGATGGCCTTCGGACCCCCGCCTGGGTTGCCTTTTCCGGACGAGACAGTAGGAAGTCCCGCGCTCGCGAATCACCAGCACGGGTACGGAAGCGGGCCATCAACAAGCATGGAGGTTTCGCAGGGCGGGTCAGCACATGGTGAGTCCATCTTCCGTCGTCTCGCGGGGTGGGAGTCCCAGGTCAGTGTACCGAGCTGCCGTGCTTTCAGTGCGGAAACTGTATCATCGGCCTTGATCTGAACCGTCTCGACGGCCCGGTTGTCCTCCCCCTCTCTCACTCTCCCCGTCGCTGCTCGCTTCGTCTGCCCCCCGGTAGGAGTCCCGTGACGCTGACCATACGCTTGTTCCTCTTGTTGGGTATGCCCATCCCCTCCTTTTCATCCGTCCATCCTCCATTTCCCTCGACCCTGATCCCTTCGCAATTTTCGTGACGCTCTGACTGTCCTTCTCGTTTTTGTCTACCCTCCTCGCCTCCTTCTGTTGTTACGTACCTTGCTTCGTTTCGCAATGTCTTCCTCGGCGGCGGGTGTGCAGTGTCAACGGTCCCTTCTCCGGCTCCCCCAGAGTCCCCCGCTCTGTCTACCTCCGACTTCCCCGCGCTAGGGGCGGCCACCGAGCAACCTGTCCCTTCCGACAAGCCCCAGGCTAGCGTTGATCCTGCGATCGCCGCTATCGAGACGCTCAATACTGCAGCCCAAGAAAAGGCTGCTCGTAAGGCTGCGAAGAAGGCCGCTGCTGCAGAGCGCGCTGCGGAACGGGCCAAGATCGCCCAGGAAAAGGCGGCCGTACGCGCAGCAGAGAAGGAAAAGTTGGCCAAGGAGAAGGCCGCAGAGAAGGAGCGACTCGCCAAGGAGAAAGCCGAAAAGGAGCAGGTGGCGAAGGAGAAGGCTGAACGAGAGAAGGCTGAGAGGGCGAAGGCGGCTAAGGAAAGAGCGGAGGCGGCGAGAGAGAAGGCTGAGAAGGAGGCAGCGGAGAAGGCGGAGAGGGAGCGTGCTGCTGAAGCGCATAGGGCTGCAGCTGCAGCTGCGAAGGCCAGCAAGCAAGCTGCGTCCAAGGTGGTGAAGGCTCCTGCTCCATCCTCCTCGACTGCTGTTGTCTCGCCAGACAAGGCGGGGCGGAAAGCGCAAGTTGCCAAGCAGGCTGCTGGTGCTTCCACTCTACTTCCCGACGGTGTCGTCCAAGCTCCCATCCTCGCAAGGATGCCAAAGAAAAACAAGCCCGTCACCAAGCCCATCAAGATCCCGAGGGAGGATCACAGCGTGGACGCCGGCTCCCCTATGCCCTCCGCCGCCACTTCAGATGCGCCTCAGCTGCCAGACGGTCGAGGTCAGGATAGCAGCTCCAACAACTCGCGCGCTCATTCGGTCGACCGGGCGCTACCGATCCAACCCATGTCGGTCAAGGAGATGCTCGACGAGCTACAGACTCAGTTCCCTTGGCTTGCGATCTCCAAGCACCCGTTCTTCGACATGACGAAGATCAACCCTGCCTCGAAGGTCCCCCTCGAGTACGGCCCCCTCGTCCACGCGCTTTCCGCGCTCTCCGTCGGCGGCGGCTCTTTCGCGAACAACATGCCCTCCGGCTCTATCGACAATGCGGTGTCTTCGTTCCAGCAGTTGCTCGAGACGCTCACGCAGACTATCTCCGACCTTCTCCGACTGCTTCCCCGTACCACTTGGGACGACAGCTCTTCGTTCGACGGCGTCCTCCGCGACATGCTGAAGGGCGACGATTTCCTCGACGACGGTGGAGACGATCAGAACGGCCAGGGGAAGGAAGACGAGGTGGCGGCGCTGACGCTCGCGCTCGAGCGCCGTGCGCGGTGGATGGAGGTCCAGCTGTCGAAGCTCGAGGAGCTCCACCGGGACATCAACAACGCCGCAGTGCGCGCCGTGCTGACGTTCAACGACAGCGGCTGGGACCCGCACGGGGTGCTGCCGCGCATCGGCAACACGCTGAGCCGGTTCGACCAGGTCGGGCTCGTGCCCGAGGAGGGCACGGACGGGATGCGCGCGATGACGGCGGACGAGCTGGAGAAGAAGCTGGTCGTGGCGAAGGAGGCGGCGCAGTTTGTCGAGGCGGAGCTGAGGGAGGTCATGCGGAGCTTGCAGGGACTGAGGCCGTCGGACGACGGTGGTGCGATGGACGATATTTGATTGACTGGACAATCCTGGGCGCTGGGCGCCAGGGGCCAAGACGGATTTTGTGGCTTGTACGAGCGTATAGATACAATATCCCCCGCGTGAACTTGAAAATAATACCTGGGTTTGGTTCTTTGCCCTCCTTGACTGGCTCGACGATCTTTGGTCTTTGACAATCGGGGATGCAATGTTCACAGAAAAGCAAGTTACAATAAAATTTTCTGTTGATGCATGGAAACTTAGTAGTACAGTGTCTGCGCGGTATCAATGGTATCGATGTCTGCAATCTCGTGAAGCTGGGTAGAACACTCGACTGCTTTCGGCGTAACTTCAAACCACAAGGCATGGGCCTAAGGCGCGGAATGTCAACCCTTTGACCGTCAAGGAAGAGTATGATTTTTCAGAACTCACCTGATCGCTTGGCCACCCCATTAGGAAAACCATCGTATGGTCGTTCTCAACGATCCGCCCAGAGGTGGCCAGCACGGGGGAGAACGGCGACTTGTCTGCATTGGCCAGGTCGACGAGTTGGCTCAAGGCCGACTCCAGCTCCTCGATGGTCCTTCCAGGATGCAGCGAACAGGTTGCCACTTCGAGGATCGGAGCTTCGAGGGCGGCGTATGGCTCAGTTGAGGTTTTTATGTGGATCATCGTGATGTGGGGCAGGTCGAACATGGCGGTGATACCGTCGAGCATGGGTTGGTACTCAGCCTTGTTGTTCATGAACTTTTGGTGTTGCTCGAGCGTCTCCCATACTGGGGCGCGGGCACAGACGTGTGAGAATGGAGAATGGGGGAATGAATGCATCGAAGTGACGCACCATAGAAGCCGTACGCAATCGTGCTGTCCTCGCTTTTCACGCCGTAGTACGCTCTATGGTCGTGATGACGTGGTCAGGACCGACCATATGACGGGATACAACACCGTAGAGGGGGTAACTTACTTGATTGCACCATCTTGCTTCAAGATACGGTCATAAGACGGCTTCACGAGCGTGGAGTCCGCAGGACTAGTTTGAAAGCGCTTTGGTGCGGGGCCGAAGACAAGCTCAGTGATCGGCATGCTGAAGAACCAGAGCCCGAGTCGCGGTCCACAGGGTGAGAACGGGGGGTAACAGAGAGGGACCGTGAAGGTCGCGTCCTTGTTCGTGGTGCCCTCGACGATCCTTTTCTCATTGTAACCTAGATACTCCGACGTGAGAATGGGAGCTGATCACAAAGGAGGACAGCTTCCCCGTCAGTCGGAACGAGCTGAGCTAAATTGGGGTTCGAGGCGTCTCGGATAAGTACGGCGGAGCTGGGGTTTCAAGGCCCTCTGAGAGCTGCGCGGTACCAGTCTGTCCACACGGTGTGGCTCACTACCCCGTAAAGAAGCCAAAATCCCGATAGCGGCCACCTGCGTGGGGACAGCGTTCAAGCCATCAATGAAGCTGTCTTGTCATCATGGAAAGCATCTCTAAACCAGTGTTGTCCGTCACTGCGATCTCGGAGATGATTTCATCGAAATGAGACCGGTCAATGACCAACGCTGGGCAGTTATTTGGAGGCTTAGACTGACCTCGTGTTCATAATCATCACGGTGACTCAAAGGTCAGACTGGTATCGACAAAAGCAAATGTGGGCAAACTTGGCTCATTCGGACAACTGCGCCTAGCGACTTTGGAGAGCCCTCCAAGTACCAGTGCCAGAAGCGGCTGGAAGGATTCCTTGACGTCAATCAAAGGAATGCTGCTGATGCTTTGACTGGGGTCAGTCATTGATCATCCGTACACTCTGAGCGAGGCGCACCTTGAGCTGGAAAATTGATCGTCAGTCGAATAAAACCTCCGATGTCGAGACCACCAACAGTTTGCGGTGCATCGACAGGAAACTATCACACCAAGGCTGAGCTCGCAATTGAGAACTTGTCTTTTGTTTGTCCACACTCTCCTCGTTATAAGTAGGATGATAGGACGGCCGTCCATAACCATGTTCGACGTCAAAATTCTTCAGTAGGAGAGTGCACAGGGAGTGCCAGGCTCATGAGCGCATGAGCTCCTGCTGAGTCCGAGTGTCCTTGACACAAAACATGGTGCCGATACCTGTGAGGCCAAGTCAGATTTCGACCTTCAATTCGCAGAAAGAGGAAAGGCCCATACACATTTAACCACCCCTTGCACTGGCTCGCGGGGAGAGGATCATCAACAGGCCTTTGACGCCCAGATGAGCGAGACGAGGGGCGCGCGGGTGGCGGGTGGCGGACCCGACGCTTGATCTTGGACGACCTCAGCAGGGCTCAACAGCCTGCAGACGGCCTCTCTTGCTCTCGTCAACGGTCATCACTGTCGCGCATCCTTGGTTGAATGTCGACGACCTACCACCAAATCCCCTCGCTTGTCTACCAGAGGGATATCTTGCCACAGCCGATCACTGCACTCTCCTTTGATCCTGTTTCCGACATTCTTTGGTCTGGCACGAACTCTGGTCATGTATGCGCAAACTACACCCCTCAAGGGCTCAGGGGGGTCCACTACCCCGTAGGGGGGCACCTCGCGGTAAAGAAGATCCTGGCGACGGACTCGAATGTCATCGCCTCCGGAGTCGCGAGCGAAGGCATTGGTGCATGGAGCAAGGGAGGCATTAACAGCTGGTATTTCAAGTAAGACATTCATTTTGCTCGTGCGCATATTGCGGAACTAGAGCTATCGTCAGGGCGGGTGGGCACATAACCACCTTCTCGAATAAGGCGTCGAACGCACCTACTGTTGCGGTTTCGACGGCCACTTCGGAATTGATCCTTCTCAACACTCAGACCGGGTCGGTCGTTCGAAGGTCCTCCATGCCTTCTATCCTCACGCACCTTCACTTCACCGCCTCCCAGTCCTACTTTGTTTCTGGAGATGCAGATGGTTGGATCCGACTGCATGATCCGCGAGATGTGACCGCTCGCTCCTATGGCTCGAGCGCCGTCAAGGCGCACCTCAGTGGCATCCAGGGTATTGAGGCAACATCGACTCTCCTGTATACGATCGGACTTGGCATTCGGTGAGGACCGATCCCTCTGCCTGAACCACTCGACCAGCATACTTACGGTCGACAGTCAAGGGAGACCATTCCCTGACCCGCTCGTGAAGGTCTACGACTTGCGTACCCTCAAAGCGCTGCCTCCCATCCCGTTCTCTGCTGGTCCCTCTTTTATCACGCGGTTCTCAAATCGCCCTTCGACCCTTGCGATCACTTCCAACCAAGGCCTGGTTCAGATCGTCGACACCTCGAACCCGAATGCCAACGAATTCTGCCAACTGGATACGCCATCGTTCATCAGTTCCGTTGCGGTCTCTCCCACCGCGGCGTACATGGCTTTTGGGGATTCGGACGGTGCCATTCATCTGCTCTCCGCCGCGGACGAGGAAGCGATGTTACCGTTGAACGGCTTTGAAGGAAAGCCTATCGATTGGCCTGATAGCCCTGAACCACTCCCAGAAATTATTTGGACAGACACAACGTATGTATGTTGCGTAAGCGACGTTTATCTCTAACTGAAAATCCACACAGTCCGTTGAATACCGTCGGGCTGCCACACTATCAACATCTTCTACTTTCATCCTGGTCGAACGAGTTTGGGCCGTCGAACATGTACTTCCCGCCTCCGCCCAAGATTCCACCGCAGATAATGAACTCGATCAAAGTCAACGACACCATTGCCTACGCGGCCTTGCCGAAGGAGTTGAGAGGTAGACGAAACGTCGTCGCAACCGCGCCACGAAAGCCGAACGGGAGGTTCAGGAGTGGCAAGTCACGCTACAACGACGTGAGTCCCGTTGGTTGATTCGACTTGGGATGATGCTGACCATACGCGCATAGTCTGAGCCAGTTACGCCTACTTTTGAGCTTCAGCCCGACGTCATTCCCAAGGCCTATCGCAAAGTCGAGATTGAGTACTCGAAATTCGGCGTCGAGGACTTCGATTTTGGTTTCTACAACAGGACGCCGTTCAGTGGTCTAGAGACGCACATTCTCAACTCGTACACAAATCCGTTGGTTCAAGCGCTGCATTATACGATGCCCATCCGGCGGTTAGCCAAGTCGCACATCACGACGGACTGTCCTCGTGAACACTGCCTTTTGTGTGAGCTTGGATTCGTGACGCGTATGCTTGAGGACGCGCGGGGCACAAACTGCCAGTCCAGTAACTTCTGCAAGACCGTCGGCGTGCTTGCACAGCGTAAGTATTTATCCAACCGCGAGAGCTGGACATGTCGCTGACGTTTGTATGTAGTGAACAATAGCATCGAGCTCATGGACTACGGCCGAGAAAGCGCGGAGCTGAACTACGCCCACATGATTCAGCTCTTCCACCGCTTCCTCATCGACCACCTCAGCTCGGAAGGCAACTCATTCCCGCACAACCCGAGCCTCCTTCCGAACGCTGGCTCGGCTGACCTCCTCTCTCCTGCCCCAGCGCCGATCACGCAGCTGCTCGGCATTGACGCCAAGAACATCATTGTCTGCTCCTCGTGCCACGCCGTGCGCGAGAAGGAGAACATGACGCACCTGGTCGACATGACCTACCCGGTGCGCAAGGTCCCGACCAACGACCCCGCGCAGGAGACGGACTTTGCGTCGATCGTGCGCAACTCGCTCCTGCGCCAGACGACGCACAAGGCGACGTGCCAGACGTGCAAGCAGTTCGCGACGTTCGAGTCGCGGCGGTCGATCCGGTCGCGCGACCTGCCGCCGCTGCTCGCGGTGAACGCGGCGGCGCACGGCGAGGAGACGCACAAGTTCTGGCGGGATCAGCGGAAGCAGACGTTCCTGCAGCCTCGGATCGAGCTCAGGGGCCAGATCGAGGGCATGGACGACCCTGAGACGGTCACCTACGAGCTCCGAGCAATGGTCGCGCAGGTCGTCGCGAAGGATGCGCGCTCGCATTTGGTTGCCATTGTCAAAGGTGAGCCCTGTGCGCTCCCTTTTTGCGAGAAGGATGATACTGAATACAGTGCCGGTCTCAGTGCCCGAGGCCGAGGAGTCCGACCCGGAGCCGTGGTTCATCTTCAATGACTTCGCGGTGCAGAACATTACCGAGAGTGAGGCGCTGAGCATCCCGTCGGGTTGGAAGGTGAGCCTCAACCTGCCTGCGACGAACTTCACTGTCATGCCAGGCTAACGCGAACCACGGGTTAGGTGCCCGCCATCCTCTACCTGGAGCGTGTCGACGTCTGTCAACGCCTCGACTTCACCGGGCTGCCGGACAAGATGGACCCCTCGATTCTGTGTCGAGATACCAATATTGCAATGTGCGTGCCCCGACACCTTGTTTGCACCCGATCCGTCTGGGTTTTGACCATTTTGACGGTGCTTGTTTGCAGGAATCGCGACCATCGCCTCATCAAGCACGAGCCTCTCAGGTTTGAGGAGCTCCCCAGGCCCGGCACGCTCATCGCCATCGATGCAGAGTTCGTCTCGATGCAGCAGGAAGAGACCGAGTACCGTTCCGACGGCACGAAGAAGGTCATCCGTCCAGCGAGGCTCTCCCTTGCCCGAGTGTCTGTACTGCGCGGCAATGGGCCGAAGGAGGGGGTGCCGTTCATCGACGACCACATACACACGAGCGAGATCATCGTGGACTACCTGACGGAGTTCTCTGGGATCAAATGTGAGTCTGCCGTTGTACCGGCGTTCAAGGTTTGCGAAAGCTAATGGACAACCATAAGACGGGGACTTGGACCCGACCTTGTCTAGGCAGACGTTGACACCGCTCAAGGTGGTGTATAAGAAACTCCGCTTACTCGTGGACAGTGGGTGCATTTTCATCGGGCACGGCCTATCGAAGGATTTCCGTATTATCAGTAAGTCCCCGTTGTGCAGGAATCTCGTACATTTATCGACTCATGTTTGCGTGCTAGACATCTTCGTGCCACCGGAACAGGTGATAGACACCGTCGACCTATACTACCTCGAGAACCGTCAACGGCGACTGTCGTTGCGTTTCCTGACCTGGTTCGTCCTCAAGGAGAACATCCAGACAGACACGCATGACTCCATCGAGGACTCGCTCTCGGCGCTGAAGCTGTACAAGGTCCACCTGCAGCTTGAGTCGGAAGGCACGTTCGACAACAAGCTGGACGAGCTTTACCGCGAAGGACGCCAATACGTGAGATTATCCTGACGGCCTCCCCTGTCCGGAACAGACTCGCTAATATCCTGTATCTTTCGATTGCAGAACTTCAAACCGCCCGTAGCTCCAGGCACCACCCAGCAGACGTCTTCTCCCCCACCGCCGTCAGGGACTGGAACCCCGATCCCTCACATAGCAGTGGGGCGTGGTGGATTTATGCCTCAGCAACGGTTCAATGGAATGGGCAGCGGCCAGTACCCCCTCAACGCTGTTGCGACGCCACCGTTCTTCCCTGGCGCCGGGTCTAATCCCAACTTCAACACCAACCAAAACTGGCGGATGAGATAACGATGGCCACGTTTATGACTGTACGAGTCGAGAGAAGACTGGGAAAGGATTGTAGCAATGATCACTTTATGTATTCGGTAGCATTGGTTGTATCGTCGCATTGTTTTCGAAATGCAAGCTCATGAATGAATCGGCAGTTTTTATGACATGGAGGGAATGTGGCATTTGGATGACGAGCAGAAGCCAAGTAATATTTTGTAAACTAGTGCGTCACTTGCGACCACCTTTCGACGACGTCCTCTTCTTCGCCGCCTTGACCTCCTTGTCGAACCGCGTCCGCTTCCTCTGCCTCGGCTCATCGCCGCCCAGGTCATCGAACGAATCGTCGCGCGACCGGGCCCTCGACCGCACAAGCACGCTCTCCTTCTTGCCCCGCTGCCTGAGCTCCTCATATCCATCCCCAACGGCGCCCTGCCTACTCCTCCCCACGGACCTAATAATGTCCCCAAACTCGTCCTCGAGCCCAACACCGGGCACGCGCCGCCGGCTGCCCGACGCCATGCCCGTCCCGCCAAGCGCGATGTCCGCCTCGTCCAGCGTCCGCCTCTTCGCATCGCGCTTCTTCATCACGAGCCGCGTGAAGTTCTCCTCCTCGAACGCCGTCATGCGCTGCAGCTCGCGCGCCCTTGCCGAGCCGTGCGCCGCCGACGTGGCCCCGCCCCCGAGGCCGGACGTCGACTCCGTGTAGGGCTTCGAGGGGTCGAGGTGCGCGAGGTGCGCGAGCGCGGAGGGGACAGGGGCGCGCCGGTCTTTGGACTTCTCTTTGGATTTGGCGCTGGTCTCGGTGTAGGGCATGGGCGCGAGCTTGGGCGGGCGGTAGATCCCGTCGCGCGCGCCGGCGGGGGCGCCGTCGTCTTCGCCCTCGCCGTCGGACCCGGAGGCGGCGTCCATGAGGGCTTGCGGGTTCGGGCGGAACGCGAGGGGGTCTGGGTGGGGTGCGCCGTGTGAGAGAAGAGCGGTGCGCGCGGAATGAACGAAGAGTTGAAAGAGAGAGACGCGTAGGGGAAAAGGGAGACAAAGGAGCGTACCGTTCGCGATGTCCTTCTCGCCCGAGGCGCCCTCGTCGGCGATGCGTACGAGCTTGTCGATTTGGTACTTCATGCGGCCCTCGAGCACCTTGACCTTCTCGAGCACGACGCGCGCCTCGATCGTCGCGTCGACGCGGTCTCCGGCGCCGTCGCCGCGCGCTGCACGGTTCTTCGCGCTGAAGTGGGCTACAGGGGGGGAGCGGTCGGCGAGCGAGTCGCCGATGGCGCGGCGCGCGGTGAGGAGGGTGAGGGACTGGAGGTAGGAGAGCATGAGGTGGTGCTTGAGCGAGAGGAGGGAGATGCCCTCGCGGGTGTCGAGCTCGGACGTGGTGCTCTGCCTGGGTGAAGGAGGACGCGCGGCGCGGTTAAGAAGTTGTTGAGAGACGAAGACGGGCAGGACGTACTTCTCTCGCAGAGACTTTATGATGTCTCGAGCAGACGACATGCTGACTCTCATCTGGTCAAGCAGGTCGCAGAACGCCTGGACGTCTTCGTCGCTTGGTGCCGCCGCCGCATTTTGCACGTCTGGCGTTGTCATCAGGATCGGCGGAGGTCAGGGAGTGGGGAGAGGAGGGATCTGAGGCGGGAGGAAGGAGGAGGAATTGTTAGTAAAATTTTCAAACGTTGTGGAAAAATCGAATTTAGATCAGTTAACGGGTTTCTAAGCCGCCGCTCGTAATGTTATAGAGTGTAATGCATGACACTCATCGTCGTCAGAGCCCAGTGCGTTTCATCCCTCATCTCCATCATGCTAAACATCTCACTCACCAAGGAACCTCTCCGTAAGCCCTCGCAGGTGGGCGTAGAAGGATGATGGCAGGCATTTTGGGGATTCACGGCGCCGCGAAGGTCTATATAGTCACCAGACCACCTGTTCGCACGACTCGGCGGAGCACGAGACTACCCCGCCGTCCAGGCTCCAACTTATGAGCCGCCATCTTCACAGGCTGTAGGCGAGCTGTTCTCGAGGGCCAGGCATGATATTCAAGATGAGGAGGACGGCCCGTGAGTGCTACATCTGACTCCACCCTGACTTGGGCTCACGCACCAGAGCAGTAGAGGACAGCAGGAAACGTAAACCACCGCACGGATGCATTTTATCCACCTGGCCCGTGGCTGGCCCTGTCATACATCTCTGCTGACGATATGGACCGCCGTATGCTGCTGCTGTAGGCAGCGTCGCAGCGACAGTCCGTGAAATCGCCGCTCAATGTTTCCGCATACTTGAACACGTCGTCTCCAAGTAGAGTGAGTTCTTGTGGTTGTAAGTGCGTCTTTCGTCTTTCATACGTAAATTCTGGCACCATTATCGATGTTATAAGTTTCGATGGATCGCGCTGGTCATGTGGAGAGTACCAGCACGGCCCTCGAGACACCGAGGGCAACTGTGTTTCCGTAGATTAATGAACTCTCACCAATGAGTAGAGCGATGGACCGGTACGCCCCGTACCGGTCTTTGAGGACCAGGCACAGACGGTGACAGGGAGAACTGTGGACCGTTTGCAAGGAAAGTCGGTGGCCCCTCAATGATGCTCGATCTCTACTCCTTTCGCTACATTCGTCGTTGGCGCTGTCCATCAAAAGCCGGGACAGCTACGACCGGTAGGGGTGTGGTCATACGTCCGGCCTAAGGACAGTCACATCCCACACTTAGATAAATACCAGCATCATGGCTACCCACACGCTGCGCGACCCTCATCGATTGCTCCTCCACCACCCGCCTCCGCTGACACACTTTCATCCACTTGTCCCCGACTGTGTTGCGCTATATCGCACGAAATGGCCCTCCCTATTGTTGAATTCGTCGTTGCACCAGCCTCCGAGGCCTTCCGTGCGGACCCTCGCGATACCACTGTCACAGGGCCTCTGCTGGAGATCATGAAGTCTTGCGAGGGCATGATGAGGTTCGTCCTGAAAACCATCTTCCCGGCCTGCGGCTCTCGCATCATTGATTTCCTGTAACATGCTCACTCTCCAGCGCAACCCTCGGTCTTCAGGATGAAGACAAGACGACTGCATACATCGTTGTAGGTGAGCATTTGCTTGTTTCCTGTGGAAGAAGCCCTGCAGGCCTGACGCAACGCTTCTCACGCACAGTGTGGCGCTCGCTGGACGACCACAAGGCGCTCATGAACGACCCAGTCAAGTACCCGAAGGTCGGCAGCGCACTCAAGGCTGTGGTCGATGTGCAGGCCATCTCCATGTTCCACTGTGCCTTCAAAAGTGAGCCGTACAAGGCCTTGCAGGCTCCCGTCACCGAGATGGTGACGATCACGCTGCACAAAGGCCAGTCCAAGGACGCGCTCGAGGAGCTGGTGGAGGAGCTGGCTCAGTTGATCAACGCCTCGCCTCCCGAGTCGGGCGTCGTTTCCGCGTCGTGGGGCCCGACGGTGGAGAAGGACGACGTTGTTTTCTTGGCTATTGGGTGGTCGAGTGTTGAGGTAAGTGGGCCCGGGTCGGGTTTCGTACTTTTTTTCGTGGAGGGGTAACCCACCTGCTGGACTTTTTCTGCATGATAGGCCCATTGGACGTTGGTCAGGACCCGGCCGGACGCCCAGGCAGTCATCGAGAAGATAAAGGCTATAGCGACAGTCGACGTCAAGCATGTCGCTCTTGCGTGACGCTGATCTCGCGACGTCTTGGAAGTTTGGGTGAGACTTCAGCAGCCGGAGATCTATTGCTCCCTGTACAGTATGCTCTGCGGACGACGACGTCTCTGCGGACTTATTATAAACAAACCCGAACCCAAAGATATATGGACTTGTAAGTTATGAAGCCGTTGCCACACTCCGCTGCGGTTCGCTTGGACAAAAGTCAAATCATTTGCCCCCCCCCCAGGCTCTGGACGCGAACAGGAAATCCTTCACGTCTGAATCGTGGTTTCCCCTCAAACTTCTTTTCCTGGAATGTCTGAACCTAAGGAATCCCCGCTGACATACAAAATTTCACCGGATCGGATGGCGCCAAGAAGTATGTCAAGAAACGATAGACCACCATTAGGTTTCCGGTCGTACACTTCCTCGCGCGCGAGGCCGCGGCTCTCGATCCTGCCTCGGGTGCGTACCGGATGGACATGGAGCGCCACTTCGAACCTCCCCCTTGATGTAGAGGCCCTCCTCCCTGATCTCAGGGCTGAGTCAATGTGCCCGAGTACGACGGAAGGCGTCGACTCGTCCGGATGCCCGCATGATCTCGGGCATTGCTGCTTGTCGACGATCTGGCATGCGCGGATGCTTGCTGTGGGTTAGGGCACTACCCTAGGGCTTGCATGGCGGTAGTTCCTGGTTATTCCCGTTCGTGAAAGGGATGCGCATTGTCTGCCTGGATACAGGTGGTGTTGTTATCTGCAACGACTCTCATCCGTTACTCATATAACGATCAACACTATGGGTACCGGCTAGCCAGTAGGACTCTTACCAATCGCCTCACTTACGAACCATCGATGCTTACGAATAGAAGGAATTAGTAGAGACTAAGTAAGCTTTCCTCATGACGCTTGTCCTGACTTGCCCGGGCCGACGGGCATTCACTTACGAAGCATCCACGGAGTAGTGTCAATGCTTATGAATTAGGAATGAGTATTCGGCAAAGCACATCGTTGTAAGGGACTGAGGAGAGCTAGCCGAGGTGGGAGCCGTGGGACGAAGCAGCTGGGGAACAAGAGGGCGGAATTTCTCATGGTGGGGATGGTTAAGCGGCCAATAGGAGAGCAGGACGCATCCCCAATCTGGTAAGATAAGCGCACATGAGGCTTCACCGGAGACACTGGCAGCTGCCCGCTGTTGCCCTCCAGTTTCTCAGTTTTGTTAGACTCTCTGCCAACTACGTCCTTGGTCGTACATCTCTCACCCCTGGTTGCGCTGTGTTTTGTCTTTATGTCTGTCTTCGCATCTGACTCAGGTCTTTAAGCTTCCTTTACAATGACGGATACAAATTTCAGCGCACTTGAACGCTGCCCACAAGGCGCCGAGATGGATGTTGGAAGAGGGGCATGAAGTTGAGGGAGGCTGCACGCCGATCCGCAGACAAGTCCATCGCAGTCTTGAGCTGCCGATCCGAATCTCGTCTGCTTTGAGCTGCGCGTCGGTCGGAAGGGTGGGGCCGAGATAAGTACTTGAGTCCTATGTCTGATATCAGCATAAAATGGTACGCATTTTATTCCAAACTCGAGCATGCAAGGCAGGGATGAAAATCTATCTATCTATCGGGTATACATACTGCACTAACAACCTATGCTCTCGACCCCTTACAAATGCGCTTGCTAATGCGACCACCTCGCTGCATCAGCAAAAACCCCCCCATCCAAATAGTAATAATTGTCAACTTTTTGGATATAATTATCTCTTGTAGCACTATTTGGACTAATAGATGCAAACTGGACTGGTCCTGTTGTTCATTAGCTTTAAAGAGTATAATTATCACCAAGTTACTCCAACCATAGTGTACAGGTACATACAAGTAGTGTCATTGCACGCCAGCCTCACACCGGTTGTTTCAATATTAAGTAGTTTATTGTGTAACATAAGCAACATTTAGAGCAGGATAATGTAGGGCGACTAAGAATTACTGTATAGAGAGTGTTATAGTGGTGACTAAGGAGTGGATGGAGTGGGGAGGTCTAGCATTACGGTGGTAAGTATGTACAAGGTACCCAGGCTGAGACTATCAGATAAGAGACAGTAAGAGGGAAAAAAATATATGCTAGATGTAGACTAGGTCATACCCGCAACGTCAAGATAGTTCGTAGCATCGACAGCCTCTGATGATCCACTTGATGATCCACTGGTCAAAGTTAGCACTCAGTAACCGTGACATAGAAGCCTCGGCACATATGTAACACGAAGGTACAAGCCATGCATCAAGTTGTGATAAGCCGCGGTGTTCTTGCACTTGATCTCCGAAAGGTTCTGCATATTCTTCCTGTACGCCTGGATGAACGTGTTTGCTTCGAACTTCTGGGTTTCATACCGGTTGTACCTGAAGTCGTCAATTGCAGCATATATCTATAGAACCCAGTGATAAGAAAATTAGTAAACCGTACGTAGATAGACAACGGCGTACGGCAGTGGATACAAGCGCCAGCATAGCGGCCGGTATTTCCTTCTCATCAGGCTGCTCAGGGAGGGACGACGAGAAGAGATGGGAGACACGGTAACCATAACTGGTCCTCTTGCTGAAAAATGCGGCTGTCATGAACGGCACGCTCGGCGCCTACCCCGGCGTCTCTCTTTCCCTTTTCGGACTGTTTGCCTCCCGCGTCGTCCTTATTGTCCTCCGTTGTTTAGCAAACCCGTCCCTTGTTCTCGCAGTACAATAACTCCTGTTACCCATTGTTCCCGTCGTCATTGTACTACATACCATTGTTCTTCCACTGGTTCCCGTGTCCATAGTTACCTATTGTCCCCGGTTCCCATTGTTCACTACATGTATATAAGACCTGTACTTCGCTACCTGGAGACCTCAGTTTCGACCTCTTGTCTCCAGGTAAGCCTCGCTGTATTCTCGCTCGTTAGTCACTCGCTCAATACATCTTGTCTCCAGCCTGACTGTCGAGCCCTGCTCCGCTCTCGCTGCACAAGTGCTCGTCGACGCCCTTGCTCGTCTCGTAAGCCTCCTCCCTGATCTTACTCGACAGCCAGTCGTAACATTAGGTCGAAACTTCTACACGAGCACCGGCGTACTCCACCCACACTCTTTCCCTCTCGTACGGTACGCACTTAGATCCTCTGTGTTGGCCTAGCGTAGTGCGCGCTCTAGTCACACCATCGGACGTGGTCTCGGCGCAACCTGAGGCTTGCCACTCTTAGTGGTACAGTACGCGGAAAGCTCCTAACACGAGACCCCGGTACTGACAGAAGTGGTCCGCCTCACGGCGTGGGAGGCTAGAGAAAGGCGGCGAAACAAAGCCAAGGCAGAACACCCTTGGGCCCGTGTCCCTTGGGCTAAGACACAGCAACAGGCCGAGGAGGCTGAGCAGACAGTGTTGGATCGTGCACCCAGCTGCTGTTGTAGTATTGATGTATCATGTTACGACTAACACCCTAGAGCGTTTTACATCAGGTTACGGCTAAAAGTGCGATGTATCAGGAACCTCTGGAGCCTCCAGGACAGCTTGTCGTCGCTTGCCTTATTTAGGAGATCCTCCTCCGGGGCCACTGATGGCACAGCATTGCTGCCTCCCAGGCTTATCTAAGCCTGTAGACCACTGTCCCGGGTGCCTGGCTGCCTCCCCCATCAATTCTGGGCTCCCTCCCATCAATTCCGGTATTCCCCCATCAATCCTGGGCTCCCCCCATCAATTCCGGGTTCTCCCATCATTCTACCAACCTCCTGCCCCTCCTGTCCCAATATGGCAGTCTGTCCTTCCTCCCGGAATTGTGTTAGCTGTATCTCCCTCAATTCTGGGTGTATTGACTTCGTTCTTTTTGCATTATGTTCGTCTAATTAGCGCGCTTCTAATGCACTTAACATGACCATACAATGAGGGTTATAACATATACTAATGGCCCCTCTATAGTCGCTCTAGGGGGGAATGTTTGGCCCATATCTCGGCCGTTTTTGCACGCATTTGCTCGCGAGAGGGCGCGTTTTGTTTGCGTGATCGACGCGCACAAAACAAGCCCTCTCGCGCCCAAATCCGTCCAGTGGTTCCTCCGGGTGCATATATCCCCTCCTCCTGGGGAACAGGTATATGCACCTTGGGAACCACTGGACCGATTGGCTTCGTTCTTTTTGCGTCTGGTAGCTACTAGTAAGTGCATTCTAGGCGTACAAACTGCATACAGGCGCACCCAGTTGCCACTGTATGAGGGGGGCATCAATAGTCACCTATAGTCGACTTCTTCCCCCCATATCTCCTTCAGTTCTTGGCCGTTTTCTGTGCCCCTTATATGCCCGGAAAGCCCTGTGTAAGGGCTTTCCAACGAGCCTATATACGCCCCAATCCGTCCACTACAGCCCTCGGACCATGGGCCCCTTCTCCTGACTACTCCCCTCCCCACTGTTTGGCCCATATCTTGGGCAGTTCTGGGCCAAACCACTCGCTCTCTTCTGCGTCCTATGCATGCAATAGCACTGTTTGTAACTGTGCAGTGTATACTACTATCCCCTCATGCGATCTATATGCAGTCTGTTATCAGTAGTACCCAGATCTACCCCCCTCTGACATATATGTAGGTGGTGGTAGCTGGGTAGATCATATACACTACTTGAAAGCCCTTTGCAGCCGCTTTCTAACAAGCCCAAAACCATCCAAATCGGTCAAGAAATGGATGAGATATAGCTAATAGATCAAGTGTATGCTGGGGTGTAAGACACTTTAAGACAGGCAGTAAGACACTGCTCTCGGAAATGGCTTACTAGCCCAAGGGGTCCCCTTTGGCTTCCAGAAGTTATATCTCAATGACTTCTTATCTGTTTCCCCTCAACTTTGTTGCATTGGATAGCTGTAATTGGCTGCTATCCGACCCTGTAACTACATGTTTTATCAGGCAAATAGAAAAATTGTCAGAGGGGGGTAAACTGGTGACTACTGATAACACCCTGGATATAGATCTATATGCCTGATAGTACTTTTCAGTAGTGAATTGGCTTGTGGTATAGTACACATATACGACACAGAAGAGAGCAGGTGGATTGGCCCAGAACTGCCCAAGATATGGGCCAAACAGTGGGGAGGGGAGTAGTCAGGAGAAGGGGCCCATGGTCCGAGGGCTGTAGTGGACGGATTGGGGCGTATATAGGCTCGTTGGAAAGCCCTTACACAGGGCTTTCCGGGCATATAAGGGGCACAGAAAACGGCCAAGAACTGAAGGAGATATGGGGGGAAGAAGTCGACTATAGGTGACTATTGATGCCCCCCTCATACAGTGGCAACTGGGTGCGCCTGTATGCAGTTTGTACGCCTAGAATGCACTTACTAGTAGCTTACCAGACGCAAAAAGAACGAAGCCAATCGTCCAGTGGTTCCCAAGGTGCATATACCTGTTTCCCCAGGAGGAGGGGATATATGCACCGGAGGAACCACTGGACGGATTTGGGCGCGAGAGGGCTTGTTTTGTGCGCGTCGATCACGCAAACAAAACGCGCCCTCTCGCGAGCAAATGCGTGCAAAAACGGCCGAGATATGGGCCAAACATTCCCCCCTAGAGCGACTATAGAGGGGCCATTAGTATATGTTATAACCCTCATTGTATGGTCATGTTAAGTGCATTAGAAGCGCGCTAATTAGACGAACATAATGCAAAAAGAACGAAGTCAATACACCCAGAATTGAGGGAGATACAGCTAACACAATTCCGGGGAGGAAGGACAGACTGCATAATTGGGACAGGAGGGGCAGAGGTTGGTAGAATGATGGGAGAACCCGGAATTGATGGGGGGAGCCCAGGATTGATGGGGGAATACCGAATTGATGGGAGGGAGCCCAGAATTGATGGGGAGGCAGCCAGGCACCCGGGACAGTGGTCCACAAGCTTAGATAAGCCTGGGAGCAGCAATGCTGTGCATCAGTGGCCCCGGAGGAGGACCTCCTAAATAAGGCAAGCGACGACAGCTGTCCCGGGAGGCTCCAGAGGTTTCCTGATACATCGCGCACTTTTAGCCGTAACTGATGTAAAACGCTCTAGGCTGTTAGTCGTAACATGATACATCAATACTACAACATATGGTGGTGCACCTGCCGTTTCATTCCTAGGATAAGGAAGCGAGATTCAACGTGGCTTGCCAAGCCTGGGGACACGTATTCCACCCCACTGCAGTACAGGACGAGTACTGGGACGAAGATAAGCAAACCTGGTACTACTGCGAGGAGCAAACGTGCCCCCACCGATCACACACATTCAACGATACCCTTGAAACTCGTGAAGGCATCGCCCTAGACTCCTCACCACCAAAGAACAGGAAGTCCTAATCCGTGCGAAGATCGCAAACCCACCAGCACCTGCACCTCGAGATCCAAGCCGACCCAGCTCGCCAAGCCGCCTCATCGCATCCAGGAATCCATCATCCCGCCCTGCCTCACGCCCTACCTCACAACCCCAGAGTCGTGTCCAAAGTCCCCAGTCCTGCAAAGTGAATCCCCAGTCCTGCACGATCAACAGGGTCTCCCATCCTCGACAAGATCTTGAACTCGTTACAGAGCGTCTTGGACAGCGACGAACCTCGACTCCGCAACCCCCATTGCTTCAACTTCTAAAACTCCAAGGGCAGAGAAAAAGCCGGAAGTAAGAAGGAACCCAAGCAAGAGACCATCAGCCTCAACACTCCACAACCCTCATCCTCTTATCAGCTGCACCCAGTCGAGCGTCCACACCGCCATGATACCCCTGCCCCCGCTCCACGTTCGACACCTCCAACTCCTCTCCCAGATCGCCCCACGTGAATACGATGGAAAATCCGCACAGGATGGTCTCCGCTTTGTGTCCGCCGCTCAGATCTACTACAACACCCTTACAGCGGTAGCGGTTGGCGCGCTAGCGACGTCATATGGATGACCATCCTCAGTAAGCTCACGGAAGGAGCAGCAGCCTGGGCTGGCCCCACATTGTAAAGCTCGCCGGTGGAACTAGTCCTTGGGCAGACTATGGCGAGTTCAGCACAGCCTTCAGGATCACTTCTGCGCGGCTGACGACAAGGAGGCTGCCATCGCCGAACTCGTCAAGCTTTGCAAGGCGTATCGCAAGGTTGGCACTGTCCAGGAGTACACGCGCAGTTCAATGCAGCTGCAGCGCGGACCGGCTTCGGCGACGAGGACAAACGCAAAACGCTACCGCTCTGGCCTGCCTCCCAGGCTCCGGGACGTCCTCGCCACCAGTGCCCACGACATCTCGGACCTCACCAAAATCCAGAAGGTGGCGCTGTCGCTCGACCAGGCCCTCGTCACCAGAGAGGAAGAACGGCCAAAGTCGTTTGGATGGAAGAAGAAGGGGGAGAAGGCGGCCGCTACCGGGAAGAAGCTGTTCCCTGGAAACTGTCATATCTGTGGCCAGCCCGGACATCGTAAGTATGACTGCCCGCGGCTGAAGAGTCAGCAAGCCGCCTCCTCGTCCACTGCAACTACGGAAGTAGCGGCTCTTCAGGCCCAGGTCAAGGCGATGGAGGAGAAGATCGCGGCCCTTACGACCGCTGAGAAGAAGGAGGGTTTCTGATTAGAGCCGCACTGGACGCTGCGCGTGCCGGCTCTTGTAGTAATAGTCGATTTTCTGTACTGAGTTCTGCGTTTGTATATGAAGTAAATCATAGTGGCCAACACTTTCATATACCAGTACGGTTAATCGGCAAGCAGCGACACAAGGACATAGTAGCCATGGTAGATAGCGGGGCTACTACTAAGTTTTTACATAGACGGTTCGTAGAGAAGAACCAGGTTACGACGAGGAAGTTGGCAAGGCCAATTCCCCTGTACAACATAGATGGTACCGAGAACCGTGATGGAACGATCACGGAGGTCGCCGTGTTGGATATGGCGATTGGAGACCACCGAGAGAAGGTGGTGTTTGTGGTGACAGACATAGGAGAAGAGGATGTGATCATTGGCCTGGACTGGCTGCGCGAACACAACCCTGAAGTAGATTGGGAACGTGGGCTCGCTACGCCTATCGAGATGTCCAGAGGCATGTCCGGCTCATCGGAAGGCATCCAAACTGTTGAAACCAAAGCGCGTGATACGGAGGTACGGCTTACGGCGCGCAATGGTTTCTCGACGGGGTGCGGAAGGCAAAGACGATGGGTAGGATATGCACGGCCGTAATGGTCGAGGAGGAGGAGGAAGATAGGCCTCCACCACCAGGTTTTCTGCCGGAATGGGATTGGCACTGAGGAGTCTCTCTCAATGCACTAGAAGATGGACGACGACTTCGAGGTACCCCTAAGATCTTTGTGTCGGCGAGACTACACGTACTCTCAACAGCTCGCTGAACAAGAGTACCAGAAGAAGGAAGTCCGTCCTGTCGAAGAGATCGTACCTCCCAGTACCACGAGTATCTGCGTGTGTTCTCGAAAGAGGCGTCCGAACGTCTACCTGAGCACGGACCCTACGACCACGCTATAGAACTCGTACCAGATGCTAGGATGTTCCATTCCAAGGTGTACCCCCTGTCGCCCAGCGAGCAGGTTGAGAGCTTGACAAGTTCCTTAGCGAGAACTTGGCCAAAGGATATATTCAAGAGTCGAAGTCACCGATGTCGTCACCATTCTTTCTTCGTTAAAAGAAGGATGGCAGCCTACGTCCTGTACAGGACTACCGGCGATTGAACGACATCACCATTAAGAACCGATACCCACTACCGTTGGTGTCGGACTTGATGGATCGACTCAAGAGGGCCAAGTACTTTACAAAGCTTGACATCCGTTGGGGGTACAACAATGTGCGGATTAAGACCGGTGATGAATGGAAGGCTGCCTTTGTTACCAATCGTGGACTGTTCGAACCGAACGTGATGTACTTCGGACTGGCTAACTCGCCTAGTACATTCTCTGCGCTCATGAACGACATCTTCAAGGACCTCATCATACTCGGCAAAATCACTATCTACCTCGACGACATCCTCATATTCACCAACGACATCGAGGAACACCGCACACTGGTGCGTGAGGTCCTGAAACGTCTGGCGGAGCACGACCTGTTCTGCAAGCCAGAGAAGTGCGAATTCGAACAGCCTAAGGTTGAGTACCTAGGTGTGCTCGTCTCGGAGAACTGTGTGGAGATGGACCCAGTGAAGGTCAGGGGTATCGCAGAATGGCCTGTCCCCTCAGAACGCCTCAGATGTACGGAAGTTCCGCGGTTTCGCGAATTTCTACAGGCGGTTCATTAAGGACTTCAGCGCAGTATGCAAACCCTCGACCGTCTCACGGGTAGCGCTCCCTGGCAATGGGGTGCCGAAAGAGCAATCAGCATTCGACGAGCTCAAACGTCGTTTCACTGAAAGCCCTGTCCTGAGCATGTATGACCCAGACCGCAAAACCCGCATTGAAGTCGATGCATCCGGGTATGCTACTGGTGCGGTTCTGTCTCAGGAGGGGGAGGACGGCAAATGGCACCCTGTGGCTTTCCACTCTGAGTCAATGAGCAATGCGGAACGCAACTACGAGATCTATGACAAGGAGATGCTCGCCATCATCCGTGCCCTGCAGGCCTGGCGCCACTACCTCGAGGGTCTTCCCAGTGTGTTCGAGATCCAGTCGGACCACAAGAACTCGAGTACTGGAAAGCCGCGCAAAACCTCACACGCAGGCAGGCACGATGGGCTCTCTATCTGTCACGGTTCGACTTTGTCATTGCACACAAGCCAGGCACCTCCAATGGTAGGGCAGACGCGCTGTCGCGCAGGCCTGATCACCAGAAGGATGATGCCGATGACAACCTGAACCGAGTCATGTTGCAACCCGATCGCTTCCGAGTACTGGCAGCCAAGAGAGGGCACATGTCAGTGGTACCAGAAAAGGCACTGCTCCGTCGCATTCGAGAATGTGGAGAGCGTGAGCAGGAGGTCGCAGAGGCACTCAGCAAGCTCGATAAGCTAGGGCCAGCACGTCTACAGAACGATTTGGTGGACTGGAACACAGAACAAGGCCTGCTGCTCTACCGCGGCCGAGTTTATGTCCCCAAAGACGACGCGCTCCGAGCAGAGATAGTGCGCATTCACCACGACCTCCCGCCTGCTGGACACCCTGGCAGGCAAAGACGGTGGAGTTGGTTACACGGAACTACTGGTGGCCGGGCATGGCCAAAGTTCATTAAGGATTACGTTGAGACCTGCGACACTTGTCGCCGTGGCAAGACTTCACATGCGAAGCCACATGGTCCCCTTCAACCCAACAAGATCCCAGACGGCCCAGGCCAAGTAGTTACCTGTGACTTCATCACTGGACTGCCGGAGGTGGACGGATACAACGCGCTCCAGCTTATTGCTGATCGGCATGGAAAGATGATTCACCTTATTCCATGCACCGAGGAGATCGACACGGAAGGGACTGCAGACAACTTCATTAGAGAATGGTTCCGTCTACATGGACTCCCGCGAAAGATATCTCTGATCGGGGGCCCCAGTTCTCTAGCAAGCTCTTCCGTGCAATCCTTAAAGGCCTCGACATAGAAAGCGCGTTGTCCACAGCCTACCACCCGCAGACGGATGGACAGTCGGAGCGATGGAACCAGGAGATAGAGGCGTACCTACGGATGTACTGCTCAAGGCGCCGCGACGATTGGGTCAAGTGGCTACCAACAGCAGAGTACTGCTTTAACTCGCGCGTACATTCATCCACAGGGTACTCGCCGTTTTACCTCATGTACGGCTATGAACCTCAGTTCCACGTTCCAATGCTATCCACCACGGTGCCTACGGCGGATGAACGAAGAGAGGAGTTGCGGCAGGCAAGGGAGGATGCGACCTCAGCCTTAACCCTGGCAGCAGAACGGATGAAGGAGTACTACGATCGCTATGTCTCCGCTGCTCCAGAGTTCAAGGAGGGTCAGAAGGTGTGGCTCGACACGAGGAATTTCCGTGTCCCAGGAGTCTCTCGGAAGCTGGTGGACCGGTACGCTGGCCCGTACCCTGTCAAGCGCAAGGTGGGCAACTTGGCTTATGAGCTCAAGCTCCCCAAAGACATGGGGCTCCACCCAGTGTTCCATGTGACGCTCCTACACCCGCACAAAGAAAGCCAACTACCCGGTCGGCATCCCCCTGAACCCGCAGCCCTTGAAGTGGAAGGAGAGGAGGAGTATGAAGTGGAGGAAGTGTTGGACTCGCGTCGGTATGGGCGGTGGAAGAAACTGCAGTATCTTGTTCACTGGAAGGGCTGGGGCCCTGAACACGATAGCTGGGAAGACGTGTTGGATCTAGCAAATGCGCCAAAAGTGCTGCAAAAGTTTCATTCGACACATCCCGACACTCCTGGCCCTCTCAACAAGAAGACTCGATCATGAGGACACGATCCTTAGGAGGGGGGTATTGTCATGAACGGCACGCTCGGCGCCTACCCCGGCGTCTCTCTTTCCCTTTTCGGACTGTTTGCCTCCCGCGTCGTCCTTATTGTCCTCCGTTGTTTAGCAAACCCGTCCCTTGTTCTCGCAGTACAATAACTCCTGTTACCCATTGTTCCCGTCGTCATTGTACTACATACCATTGTTCTTCCACTGGTTCCCGTGTCCATAGTTACCTATTGTCCCCGGTTCCCATTGTTCACTACATGTATATAAGACCTGTACTTCGCTACCTGGAGACCTCAGTTTCGACCTCTTGTCTCCAGGTAAGCCTCGCTGTATTCTCGCTCGTTAGTCACTTGCTCAATACATCTTGTCTCCAGCCTGACTGTCGAGCCCTGCTCCGCTCTCGCTGCACAAGTGCTCGTCGACGCCCTTGCTCGTCTCGTAAGCCTCCTCCCTGATCTTACTCGACAGCCAGTCGTAACAGCGGCCTGCAGCATGTCTTCAAAGACCGGAAGGCTGAATGGCTTGTTGCGAACAACAGATTGTGCCTAGTACTCAGAAGCGCGAGGTCAAGGACAGAACTGTGCGACAGCCTGAGGATGGGCACATACCTTGTAGTCATGTGGAAAGGTGTACGCAATTCCTTGAAGGAGCCACGTCACCTTCGCTGAATCCCCAACAGTCAAACCATATGTCCCACGGACAATCCCTTCGCAAAGCTTCTTGACTTTTCCGCGAAGAAGGGATACACGCTGTGCTGGCTGCAATGATACACAGAAGGTCAGCGCAGCAGGTCGAAGATGCAAAACAACCCACGGACAATCGAGCCAAACCTTCTCCAATACTTCTTGTTCTTCTCATCCCGGAGGCGCTTCACCATGTCCTTGTATTTGAGTGCCGTGGCGTGCTTGATCAAGATGTTCCGCAGGTACTCGCGCCCGTCGGCTTCGCCTTCCGGGAATGCATTGACTATGCCAATGTTCCTCTCAACCTCCTTGATGGCGCGCACTGCAACACGATACACGCGCTGATAGGCCCGGTGCCTCTCCATGCTCCGAAACCACCCGAAATGCCCCACTTTTCGCACCGAGGAGTCGCACCCCTCGGAAGGCACTCGACCCGCGCCCCCCCTGTTCCGAACGCACGCCACCGAAGCCCCCTTTAGTTTTCCCGGTGGTCCCGCTGACTCCGCACTCCCCGAAGTTTCCGAGTGCATCCCTCGCGCGTAGTCTCCACTACCGGTGACAGGTGGATCGAGAGGGGACGGACCCCCGTTCGAGATCAAGACTTGTCCCCTAGTTTCCGTCGACTGGTCCTCGGGCGCCCGACGCGTACACGTGACCGTGTCGCAACGCATCGCACTCAAGCGCTCAAGACGCGGCCTCCGCGACCTATACGCGTCGATCCGCCGCACGAGGCCCAGCTAGCTCATAGACCGGTGGCGTACAAGTCGAGGCTTACGGAGTCTGCGGGACTCCGGGAGGGGCTCGTGATTCCAGCGGAGGAGGACATTTTCGCGTAGTAGTAGTAGAGGGTCGGACCACGCGGGTCCCGTCCCGTTCCTGTATATATACCCGTTGCTCCCCATGATTATACAGCTTTTGGCACCCCACGCTTACGATCAGACTCGACGGAAGGATAGCGACTTCCTCCCCTGGCCGACATCGACTCGACAGCGACCATCTGCTCACTCACTCTCATCCTCACCGCGCAAGCGTAGCGTATACGAGATCGCTCGGGCAGTCCGCGCGTGGACTCTCGACGCTTACGAAGTCTCCGACCTCCCCGATCCCGCGTTCACCCATTATCGCGCCTTCTTCCGATAGCGCACTCGTCCCGGAGGTAGCGAAAGCCTCACGGGTGTGTTGTCCCCCTCTCCTTTTGTTTCCCATCCGTTTCCCAGCTTTCTCGTCCCCTTCCTGCACGACGTCCGTACGTCGTTGTCTCCATCATCCACCGTCCCTCGGATCGTCCACACGTCCCTCGGTCTATTCGCGAGAGCCGGCCACCTTCCTCGCACCCTCAGTGACGGACTCGTTGGTCTTTGCCCCATCCACGGAGCCACTCCACCTCAGCCTCTATCCCGCAGTATCCTAGCGGAGTCCAGACCTTCCGTCAGTGTATCAGCGCGGGTACTGGTCACCTAGGTTAGGTCGAGGACCACGAACGCAGACAATATCAATGCGCTCGTCCTTGTCATCACATTCCGAGGCCAGATCGCTTTGGTCCTATGTGCCCAATCAGCGTGGATGTCATGGACGTGGTCAGGAACACGTACAGAATCTTCAACGTCGCGGCGTTTGCGAGAACGGGACGGCTTGGAGTCTTCGCCTCCAGACTCAGTGACCCATGAAATGTTCTATCCATTCACATGAAATTGGATCACCAATGTGTGGTTTAGGAATTACATACCTCGTCCTGACGCTTGCGCTTCGAGTGGGATTTCTGAGGGGTACTGTCATCGCTGAGGTTGCCTGTGGAGAGGTATACGGCAGGGCGCACATATGAACATAGGTGGTTAGCTGACACTTGTCCCCACCAAATGGGTATCATACCTTTAGAGCGGCTACTATAGCCCTTGTTCTGTTCGTTCGCTTCCACAGCGACCGCACTCCCAAGCCGCTTCTTGCGCTCGCTTCCGTTCCTGTGGGGGGGTTGCTCGCCGCGGTGCTCATGGTCGCGCGCACTGCTCACCCACTTGTGAGCCTTGTCCTGCTTGTAGACCTTGCTCTCCCGTTCATGCTCTTTCCCCCGTTCACTGGCCTTCTTGCGGTCGTACCCCTTCTCCAACTCGCGCTCCTTCTTCCGATCGCGCTCCTTCTTCCGATCGCGCTCCTTCTTCCGATCGCGCTCCTCCTCCCGCTCGCGCTCCTCCTCCCGCTCGCGCTCCTCCTCGCGCTCCCGTGCCTTCTCGCGCTCGCGCTCCTTTTCCCGCTGTCGCGTATTCTCCCGCCGCTCGCGCTCCTTCTCCTGCCGCTCGCGCTCCTTCTCCCGCTCGTGAGTCTTACGTTGTTCGAGATCTTCGGGCTCCTCACGGGCTTTCTTCTTTGGCGGTAGCACCTAACACAATGTTTACGGTGAAATCAGATCGCAGTGAGACGATTACTCACCGTGGGTGATCTTAGGGTGGCTTCATCCCCCGAGGACCCGGAAGAATCGACTCTGGGCCTCCGACGGTGGCCCGAACTTGAAGCAAGATGTGAAGGCGACAAGGCGATCCTACTCGAGGAGCGCACAGCTGGAGTGCGCGAGGGAGACGAGGCGGTGACCGAGATTCCCCCCGATGACCGGGTGTGAGCAGGTACAAGGGAGGGGTGTGGGGAGAAGATGGGCGATCCAATGGGCAATCCAATGAGCGATCCAACGGGCGATCCAATGGGTCCAACGGGCGAGCCTCGAGCAAGCGATGCGATAGGCGAGTGGGTGGGAGAGCGGCGAGGCGATGCTGCTGGGGACTTGTCGGAGGTAAGATACGTGGGGATAGTGTCGAGGTTGATGTTGTCATCGAAAGGCGAGTCATCGGGCTCTCCATCGACCCAGGAGGCAGTCTAGCGGCCATGAGCTGGGAATGGGCAGAAGAGAGGAAGAAATTCGGCGCTACTGACCTCGTCTGCGAACCTAGCCGCGAGCGCGCTTGGATTCTTGGCTTCTAATGCCTCCAAACCACTCGACTCACTTCCTTCCTCCGCAGACGAATTCAACTCATCTTCCTCATCCTCGTCCTCCTCGTATTCGTCCTCCTCTTCGTCTATGCAGCTCCCGCTGTCATTGTCTGACGTCCTCGCCTTGCTCTTGGCCTGGGATTTCGAATGGGATTTGGGAGTGCGGTTGGACTTCTGGTCCTTGGCGGCTGCCGCTTTCGACTTGGAAACAGGTGAGACTTCATCCTCATCCCCTGAGGAATTCAGAGGTATGTCCGGGGGGGTATATTTGAGTTTTGACTTCGCTTGAGAGGCTGTGGGGAGCGTCAGCATGGTACTGCAGAGCCAGTCTGAAAGCAGCAGTGTGTAAGTCTTACCCTTGGATGTCATCGATGTCGCTGAACCTTTATGTGCAGGTTTGGCAAGAGCGGCGCCGCGACGTTGACGCAACTTCGGAATAAACTCTTTCCATGCTACCGTGAGTCAGCATGGCGCGATACTTTGGCTAATGAGTGAAACTTACCTTCGCTTGCTTTGTTTGCAGATGCACAACGGGCGGCTTATAGTGAACTCGCCCATGTCAGCGGGAAGGCAGACATTGGAGAGCGACATGGCAACTTACACGTCCGGGTTCGCTGAACAGGTTCGTCATCACTAGCGTTCTCTAGAGATTGTCGCTCGGCGGCTCTGTTCTGAGATGGAGGGACAGGGCTGTTTGGTGGGCTTGACGTAGAATCCGCACTCCGATGTGTTGGCATCTTGGGGGGCGGGGGGGGACAAGTGCACGACAAAGACTGGCCCCAGGGGCCGCTGAAGAGAGGAAGTGGGGGATATAAAAGGCATATGGTGCAGTGAAAAAAGCAAAATGAGGGTGGGATATATGCGGAGTGGATTATGGAGAAGTGGTGAGTGGTACTGCGGAGAGTTGTTACGAACACCCCGTTTAGCGCCTACCTTAGCGCCCAGGTTTCCTTTCTCGATTAGTTTACATCCAATGTCGTCCTCGTCGTCCTCCATAGCATTGTAAACCCTCCGCATTGTTTCCAAGTACAATAGCCCTGTCTCCCCATTGTCCCCCTGTTGTTTCCCGTCGCTATTGTTCCCTACACCATTGTTCTCCCTTTCCGTTCCTGCGACCGTAGTTACCATTGTACTCCATTCCCATGGACCTGCACATGTATATAAGGACTGTAGCCTGCTACCTGGGGACTCTAGTTTCGACCTCTTGTCCCCAGGTGAGCCCCACTGTATTTCCCTTGTAGATACTTCACTCAATACACTCTTGTCCCCAGCCTGACTGTCGAGCCTTGCTCCACTCTCGCTGCACAAGCGCTCGTCGACACCCTTGCTTGTCTCGTAAGCCTCCCTGATCTTACTCGACAGCCAGTCGTAACATTAGGTCGAAACTTCTACACGAGCACCGGTGTACTCTACCCACATTCTTTCTCTCTCGTACGGTACGCACTTAGATCCTCTGTGTTGGCCTAGCGTAGTACGCGCTCTAGTCACACCATCGGACGTGGTCTCGGCGCAACCTGAGGCTTGCCACTCTCAGTGGTACAGTACGCGGAAAGCTCCTAACACGAGACCCCGGTACTGACAGAAGTGGTCCGCCTCACGGCGTGGGAGGCTAGAGAAAGGCGGCGAAACAAAGCCAAGGCAGAACACCCTTGGGCCCGTGTCCCTTGGGCTAAGACACAGCAATAGGCCGAGGAGGCTGAGCAAACAGTGTTGGATCGTGCACCCGCCGTGTTCATTCCTGGGATAGGAAGCGAGGCATCCCACAACACCCACCTAGAAACCCTCGATCACCCCACCGCTATGTCCGCCATCCCGCCATCTCAGGCCGAACAACTCCAAACACTGAAAGCGCGGATCGAAGCGCTGCAAGTGCAGTTGTTGCAGGTAGAGATCAAGCGGCTTGGTGAAAGGCTCACCGCGGCCACACTAGCCAAGGAGGAGGGTTTCTGATTCGAGCCGCACTAGATGCTGCGCGTGCCGGCTCGAGCAGTAACAGTCGATTTGCAGTACTGTGTTCGTCCTTCGTATACGAAGTCAACCATGATGGACAACACTTTCATATCCCAGTACGACTTATCGGCAAGCAGCGACACAAGGACATTGTTGCCATGGTAGATAGTGGAGCTACTACCAAGTTTTTGAGTAGACGATTCATAGAACGGAATCGGGTCACCACGAGGAGGTTGGCCAAACCCATCCCGCTGTATAACATCGATGGGACGGAAAACCGTGATGGAACGATCACGGAGGTAGCCGTGTTGGACATGGCAATTGGAGACCACCGAGAGAAGGTGGTGTTTGTAGTCACAGACATCGGAGAGGAGGATGCTATCATTGGACTAGACTGGCTGCGCGAGCACAACCCGGAGATAGACTGGGAACGTGG
Organism: Ganoderma boninense; assembly: GCA_002900995.3. Lineage (NCBI taxonomy): Eukaryota > Fungi > Basidiomycota > Agaricomycetes > Polyporales > Polyporaceae > Ganoderma > Ganoderma boninense. The sequence continues at coordinate 1,298,570 of CM035306.1, forward strand.
CTCGCTACGCCTCTCGAGGTGTCCAGAGACGTGTTCAACTCACCAGAAGGCATCCGAACCTGTTGAGACCAAAGCGCGTGATACGGAGGTACGGCTTACGGCGCGCAATGGTCCTCGACGGGTAAGGAAGGCTAAGACGGTGGGAAGGATATGTATGGCCGTGATGGTCGAGGAGGAGGAAGAGGAGGAGGTCAGGCCTCCACCACCAGGTTTTCTACCGGAATGGGATGGTACCGAGGAATCTTTTCTCGAGGCACTCGCTACTGGACGGACCCTTCGCAATGCCCCCAAACTCTTTGTTTCAGCAACGCACACGTATTCACAGCAGCTTGCAGAACAGGAGTATCAGAAGAAGGAGATCCGCCCGGTTGAGGAGATTGTACCCAAGCAGTACCACGAATATCTTGAGGTCTTTTCAAAAGAGGCATCTGAACGCTTACCCAAGCATGGCCCCTACGATCACGCAATCGAACTCGTACCTGATGCAAAGATGTTCCATTCCAGAGTGTACCCCCTGTCGCCCAGTGAACAAACCGAGCTAGACAAGTTCCTTACTGAGAACTTGGCCAAAGGTTACATCCAGGAGTCGAAGTCACCGATGTCCTCACCCTTCTTCTTCGTCAAAAAGAAGGATGGCAGTCTACGTCCAGTACAGGACTATCGACGGCTGAACGACATCACCATTAAGAACCGTTACCCACTGCCATTGGTTTCGGACCTGATGGATCGACTCAAAAGGGCCAAGTACTTTACCAAGCTTGATATACGCTGGGGGTACAACAACGTACGGATAAAGACTGGTGATGAATGGAAGGCAGCTTTTGTGACCAATCGAGGACTGTTCGAACCGAATGTCATGTTCTTTGGGCTAGCCAACTCGCCTAGCACGTTCTCTGCACTCATGAACGACATCTTTAAGGACCTCATCGTACTCGGCAAGATAACCATCTACCTCGACGACATCCTCATCTTTACCAACGACCTCGAGGAGCATCGGACACTTGTACGCGAAGTCCTGAAGCGTCTAGCAGAGCATGACCTGTTTTGCAAACCGGAGAAGTGCGAGTTTGAACAGCCCAAGGTTGAATACCTCGGTGTCCTCGTCTCAGAGAACCAGGTGGAGATGGACCCGGTGAAGGTCAAGGGTATCGCTGAATGGCCTGTCCCCCAGAACGCCTCAGACGTACGAAAGTTCCGTGGATTTGCGAACTTCTATCGGCGGTTCATAAAGGACTTCAGTGCAGTCTGCAAACCCCTCGACCGTCTCACTGGCAAGGCACCCTGGAAATGGGAAGCTGAGGAGCAGGCTGCCTTTGATGAGCTCAAACGACGCTTCGTAGAAAGCCCTGTCCTGCGGATGTATGATCCTAACCGTAGAACTCACATCGAAGTCGACGCCTCTGGCTATGCAACTGGCGGAGTCCTGTCTCAGGAAGCAGAGGATGGCAAATGGCACCCTGTAGCCTTCCACTCTGAGTCAATGAGCGATGCTGAACGGAACTATGAGATCTATGACAAGGAGATGTTGGCAATCATCCGAGCCCTGCAGGCCTGGCGTCACTACCTTGAAGGGCTGCCTAGTGTGTTCGAAATCCAGTCAGATCACAAGAACCTCGAATACTGGCGTACGGCGCAAAACCTCACACGCAGACAGGCACGATGGGCCCTGTACTTGTCACGGTTCGACTTTGTCATCTCACACAAGCCAGGAACCTCAAATGGTAGAGCGGATGCCCTGTCGAGACGGCCAGACCACCTGCACGGTGACACCGAAGACAACCTCGGACGTACCATGCTGCAGCCAAGCCACTTCCAGGTCATGGCAGCAAAACGAGGTCACTTGTCAGTAGTTCCGGAGAAGGCATTGCTTCGACGTATTCGGGAGTGTGGAGAACGCGAACAGGAGGTGGCGGATGCACTTGGCAAGCTCAACAGCCTAGGACCCGCTCGTCTACAGAATGACTTGGTGGACTGGAACACGGAGCAAGGCCTGCTTCTTTACCGTGGCCGAGTCTATGTCCCCAAGGATGATGCACTACGAGCAGAGATTGTACGCATTCACCATGACCTCCCACCCGCTGGACACCCTGGACAGGCAAAGACACTGGAGCTCGTCTCACGCAACTACTGGTGGCCGAGCATGGGCAAGTTTGTCAAGCAGTATGTGGAGACCTGCGACACCTGTCGCCGTGGCAAGAACTCGCATGCAAAGCCGTATGGTCCCCTACAACCCAACGAGATCCCGGACGGCCCTGGCCAGGTAGTAACCTGCGACTTCATCACTGGATTACCAGTGGTAGATAGATTCAACACACTTCAACTCATTGTTGATCGACATGGGAAGATGATCCACCTTATCCCCTGTACCGAGGAGATCGATGCTGAAGGAGCTGCAGACAACTTCATCCGAGAGTACTTCCGTCTTCATGGTCTGCCGCGCAAGATAGTCTCTGACCGAGGACCACAGTTCTCGAGCAAGCTCTTCCGTGCGATCCTCAAGGGACTTGGCATTGAGAGTGCAATGTCTACTGCCTATCATCCCCAGACAGACGGCCAATCCGAACGGTGGAACCAGGAGATTGAGGCGTACTTGCGCATGTACTGCACACAACACTGCGATGATTGGGTCAAATAGATGCCGATAGCAGAGTTTGCCTTCAATTCACACTCGCACTCATCGACAGGATATTCACCCTTCTACCTCATGTATGGCTTCGAACCCCAGTTCCACATCCCGATGTTGTCTACGGCAGTACCCACAGCAGATGAACGACGTGAGGAGCTACGACGTGCACGAGAGGATGCAACTGCAGCACTGGCTCTAACAGCCGAGCGGATGAAGGAGTACTACGACCGTTACGTACGAGACGCTCCAGAGTTCAAGGAGGGCCAGAAGGTGTGGCTCGACACGAGGAACTTCCGCGTCCCTGGAGTATCAAGGAAGTTGGTTGACCGCTATGCAGGCCCTTACCCAGTCAAACGCAAAGTACTGTACTAAATCACTCAATCCGACACCCCCTGTGACCTGTGACACGAGACAAACGGAGGGCAAACTCGGCCAATCGGGCTGTGACCAGTGACAGGCGCCAGATTTCGACAGGGAGGTGACCATGTTGTGACGCAGGCCTCCTGCCCAACCAAATTGAGAGGTCACAGGTTCGACTCCACACCATGGCAGTAGATTTAGAAATAATTGCAGAAATTTGAAGATTTTTCCGAGCTACACCGATGCGTCCGAGTCTGTACCCTACCAACCTCTGGTCATGGACCTTCTAAACCCCATCCCCTGTATCCCACCGGAAATCAAATCAGCTATTCTTCCCTCCCCCACACTCCTTATTCCTGAGTTTCTGTGCTTTCACCTGCCTCCAGTCGCCCCCCCAAGGAACACCTCGATACCGCCGTGCTTTAGCCCCGATGAACCAACAGTCAACAACCCCGCACTTATTCGAACAATCGCGACCCCACCACCTGCAGACGTTTTTGTCCTGATTAGGGGCAGCGCAAATGTGATCCAACAGGGGGCTCTGTCACTTACCTGCTCGCACACCGAAGCCGCGTCGTCGATGCGTCTTCCTATCTGGATCCTACTGTTCTGGGAAGCTGTAGTCCGCCTCCGTGCTCCCGACGGCCCATACACGCTTTGGAAAAGGGCAGAAGAACGACTGCGTCAGCGTCGGAAGATCTGGAACACGAAGCAGCCGAAAGAAGCACGAACCATCATCGATGACATCTTCTCGAAGCTGGCACTCTTGCAGTGGGGTGGGACCATCGAAGGTTTCGACAATCCAGAGCCTGTGGAAAGCCTGGCAAAGTATGCCCTCCGCGACTGGCTTACTGACGTGCAAGAAAACCAGATGCTCGATCTTCTTCGCATCGCAGTCCTCCGAGATCCAAACGGCCACCGCATCGAGGTCGAGAACTTGGCTTTCTGGAAGTTTCTTCAGTCAGCATTCACGCAACGGATGGATGGGACATACCAAACGGGCCGCTACTTCGTCCGGCCCCGTGGCCTCGGTGATGCGCTTGTGAAGGGAGAGAGGGATGTTGTCGGGATGTTGATCAACCTGGAGAACACCCACTGGGTGGCAGCGGCGGTAGACTTTCGTGCGTCCACTATCTTTTATGGTGATTCAATGGAGGCGACTTGCGAACCAAATCCGGATGTGCGGAACGTCTTGAACTGGTGGGTAACCACCCACGCACGGTGCGCATTTACCTGGAAACCCCTACCCATCACCCATCAGCCAGAAGACGACACCTTTTCCTGTGGACTCCTGAGCTGGAATGCCCTTGCACATCACCTTCTACCCAGTCACCACCCTCTCGCTGATGCGCATGCGCTCGAAGATGGCCGACTGGCGGTCATGCACAAAGTTTTGCAACGCCACCTAGACGAAGTAAGCATGTGGAACTCCTCTAGGCAAACAAACACTCACGTTTGCCTGTGTCAGGTATCGCTGCATTGGTGTTCTGCAAGCCCGAAGCGCAGTGATCATGATCCCGTTCCCAGTGACGTAACCGGTGCACCGCTACCCATTTCAAGTTCTCCATCACGTCGATCTCCCTCCCCACTATCGCGAGCGGCAGCCAAGGGCCGTGCATTCATTCAGAGGCTTCGCTTGTCTCCATCCCCACCCAGGTCGTTGTGCGAAGTGTCCCCTGCTCGTTCCAGCACCGATGTCTCGATGTCCTCACAGACAGGCCCATCCACTCATACCTCACCTGCAGCTTCGCCTCCACCATCGGATGCCTCCTCACGCAGGTCATCTGAAAGCTATGATCAGTTGTTCCGAATGGACTCGTCATCCGCATCGTCGTCGGACTCACACTCATCACTACTCATGGTGCCACCAGTTTCTGCGCCTGGTGCTCCGTCCTCAGCTCCATTGGCTCCTGGTCTTCCACCTCCCCTGCCTGCGCCACACAGAACCAGCCGAGAACCTGCCCAGAAACCGTCTGATGTGTCTCAGGGTTCGACGAAGCTGTCAGTCAAGTCATCAATCAGGCTCGCGCTTGATCGAACCAAGACAGGAAGCAAACCTTACGGCTTGATGAATTTCTTCAGCAAGTGTACGCCAGCGGAGTATCGCGAGCAGACCAAACGGGCGTCCGAAGAGGCTGCACTCCAGCTGGAAAAAGACGCTGACCTAGAGGTGAAGATTCAGCGACGCGAGGAGCAGAAACGGAAGGAGAGTCAGAACGCGAGGCAGCAGAAGCATCGAGATTCAGTTCGCAAGCAGGAGATCACTGCTGGAACGCGTGATGCAAACGGAAAGCGCGTCAAGCAGGCTACTCCGCTGACAGATGTGCTGAGAGACACAGCTGTACAGCGCTCCACGCCTTCGAACCCAACCAGCATTACAGACACGCATACGCCACACACCAACGATCCTGCTGCATGCACGACCGACAAGCAGCTCGCACTGTCAGCCACAGTCTCAGCACCCTCGACTACGCCGGCACAGACCACTGTCCCTTCGAAGACTCAACGTCGTCCGGTTGCACCAGGCAAGGCCAAGCTCGCCGAGGCCTCGCGCCCTGGGCGCGCTATCAAAAGGGCTGTGAAGGACGTGAGGAAGGGACCTGCAGGTCGCAAACGGAAGCACGACGCTCAGTCAGCGGTCTACGTCAACTGGCACTCACCTCTTCTCTGGCCTGACATCGCCAAGGCCGCGCGACACCCTGCAGTCGGCCCCAATTGGAGCGTTACGGAGATGCTCCGCGTCCTCATGCGCATGAAGCCAGAGACTTACCAGTTCTTGTCGCGCTCATCCGTCGAGGGTTGGATTGACCGTTCTGCTTCTCGACCTCGGTGGTCTGATGAGGCGCTCTGTATGGCGGAGGCCAGGCACATGCAACGGGCCCACGGTGGCTTCTCTGGCTATCTGGCAGGGTACCCTGAGGTTGTTGACACGATCATTCACCGGCTGCAGTAAGGCTGAGCATGGATCCAGCTCACTTTGCAGATCGATCCGCAAAATCCGGAGCTGTATCCGCAATGAGCTGTATCCGCGGATCCAGCTCATTGCAGCTCCAGATCGCTGCAGCTCTGGATCGAGGCAATAGGAAAAATCTAGATAATCCACGGATCGACAAAGTTGTAAACTAGAGCCTTTGAACACCTTCATGCATTAGAATTCTGCATGTTTAGCAGTATTTAGGCAAGAAAAGTAGTTAGACAACAAGATATATGTCAGAGACATATGATCTTTGCAAAAAAACCTGCGGATTATCCGTGATCCGGATCCGTTTGATCCGGATCCGCACTGATCCGGAGCCGTGGATCATGATCCGCACAGCTCTGGATCAAGCCTTAAAAATGCCCTCGATCCGCGGATTCAGCTCTGGATCAGCCATGGATCGAGCCATGCTCAGCCTTAGGCTGCAGGCTCTCCGAAATGCTCACGCACCACTTACCTTGGTTACCGTCCGTGGAATCGTCGTGGCGACCATCCTTCGAATGGCTCCTGAGATCTTCGAGAGGAAGGGACCGGATGGGAAGCCATTTCGCTGCTCTGACACGTTCCTCCGTCGCTTCCTGCATGAACGAATGCATTGGTCAGAACGCCACTCTACTAGAGACGGAAGAAAGTTGCCGAAGGACTGGGAGGAGAAGTGTACGAAGGCAACCCTACGTCTCGTTCACGACATCAAGGAGTACGACATCCCATCGGAACTTTACGTGAACACCGATCAAACCAACATGGTGTACGCGCAAGGTACTAAACTGACATGGGCGCCGACAGGGAGCACTCAGGTCTCTGTTCTCGGCACCGAGGAGAAGCGGGCCGTGACGGTCTGCGTGTCAGTTGCTAACAGCGGAGTCTTGCTCCCCTTCCAAGCAATCTACGTCGGCGAAACACATAAATCCACACCCTCAAACCACGCGGACCACTATGCGGAAACTATCGAGGCTGGCTTCCGCTATGAGTACGGTGGCTCATCGTACTGGTCGAACCAACGCACGATGCGGGCTCTCGTGGACGACATAATTGCTCCGTACTTTGCAAAGGTGCGGAAGGAGCTCGACTATCCCACTGACCACAAGGCGATCTGGCAGATCGACGTGTGGTCAGTACATCGCTCGGAGGAATTTCGTACCTGGCTCTCTGGTCACCATCCGTCCATCCTCGTTCACTTCGTTCCTGGTGGGTGCACTGGCGTTCTCCAGGCCTGCGACGTCGGCATCCAGCGGATCTTGAAACATTCACTGAAGCGTTCATACCACGAGGACGTGGTGAACGAGATGTTGTCGCAGCTTGACGATGGGATGGAAACGCTCGAGACCTCGAAGAAGCGCGGGGTTCTGCGAAACCGGAGCGTCGGTTGGTTGTGGCGGGCATACCAAACACTGAACAAGCCAGATGTCATCAAGAAGGTAAGCCTTCGTCTAGGAGGTGAATACTGAAGATAACTCACTAACTGTTTTAAAGGCGTTCGAATTGTGCCGGGTTGGGACGTTGAACCTCTCCTACAGCTGCCTAACCAGCAACGAAAGCCGGGCGAAGCTACGGGAAGCGAAGGCGAGCGACGCAGCCTTCCGAAAAGAGCTTGAGGAGCACAACCAGTACCACAACATGCGAGAAGAAGATGGACAAGCCGAGGACCAGCCAGATGACTGGGTGGGCGAGGACGACGCAGACCTTCCGTGTGAGGTTGTTGTCGCTCATGTGGTAAGTGGCGCGATTCCATTGGGAGTGATGGTGTCGGAATCTGGAGCTCTCGTGTCGTCTGCTGCTGCCGAGGTCCTAGAGGTGAGGGAGGAGGCGGAGGACGAGATCGTGTTCGCTGGTGAGGTGGCAGAAGAGTTTGGTCGTGGGAAAAGGAAGCGGACAAAGCGCGACTTGTCGAAGTTTAACATGGAGCACTTCTGGGAGCATTAGTCACCCGCTTGCGAGCTTCCCTAGGCAGTGTATTGAGTGGAAAACGCTGTTGCGCATGTATTGAGGGCATAGTTACGCTACAAAGACGAAAAATGGCTAACGGTCCTCAGGTTTGACATGGCCACCTGTGACCCGTTACAAGCGCCCAAGATCCGGCGGATCGACTGGCCGGTGACCCGTGACATGTCGGATTGAGTGATTTAGTACAGTAGGCAACCTGGCATACGAACTCAAACTCCCAAAGGACCTCACGATGCACCCGGTATTCCATGTATCCTTGCTACTCCCACACAAAGAGAGCGAACTCCCTGGTCGACACCCACCTGAACCGGCTCCCATCGAAGTAGAAGGAGAGGAGGAGTACGAAGTTGAAGCAGTACTAGAGTCCCGCCGCTATGGGCGGTGGAAGAAGCTGCAGTACCTCGTCCACTGGAAGGGATGGGGCCCTGAGCAAGACAGCTGGGAAGACGCAGCAGACCTGAGCAACGCACCACTGGTAGTAAAGAAATTCCATTCGACACACCCAGAGGCCCCCGGTCCCCTCAACAAGAAAACTCGGTCGTGAGGGCACGACCCTTAGGAGGGGGGTACTGTTACGAACACCCCGTTTAGCGCCTACCTTAGCGCCCAGGTTTCCTTTCTCGATTAGTTTACGTCCAATGTCGTCCTCGTCGTCCTCCATAGCATTGTAAACCCTCCGCATTGTTTCCAAGTACAATAGCCCCTGTCTCCCCATTGTCCCCCTGTTGTTTCCCGTCGCTATTGTTCCCTACACCATTGTTCTCCCTTTCCGTTCCCGCGACCGTAGTTACCATTGTACTCCATTCCCATGGACCTGCACATGTATATAAGGACTGTAGCCTGCTACCTGGGGACTCTAGTTTCGACCTCTTGTCCCCAGGTGAGCCCCACTGTATTTCCCTTGTAGATACTTCACTCAATACACTCTTGTCCCCAGCCTGACTGTCGAGCCTTGCTCCACTCTCGCTGCACAAGCGCTCGTCGACACCCTTGCTCGTCTCGTAAGCCTCCCTGATCTTACTCGACAGCCAGTCGTAACAAGAGTAGGTTGGAATCAAGGCTGACACAGCCAACAGAGGTTACTTAGTTTAAGATCGGGGTTACGCCACGTGACTAGTATCGGGGTTGCGGCACGCCACTGTAGTATCGGGGTTGCAACCCGCGGCTAGTTTGAATTTGACTCTCCGCGCACCTATCACGCTGTACGCCTCCTCTGAACTATTTACTTATTCACATAACATCTCCCCTTCGTCCTCCTCATGGCGTCTAAATCTAGAAAGAAAGGCTGGAAAGCAGCCCGGCAGAAGACCGAGGAATGCGCAGGGTGCAAAGTCCGGTTCACGGTCAACGGCTACTTCCACCACCTGCAGCAAACTCATAAAGCAGCCTGCATCGCTGTTCGCGACGCTGACAAGCATTACCGACCATCCCGTTCCGAACGCGACTCCTCCAGCTCTCGCGTTTCCACGCCCCCAACCCCTCCATCGCATTCCTCAGACCGATTTGAATCGGACAAAGATCTGCGCGAGGGCTCTTCGGAGCCTCAGGCGTTCCAAGGCAACTTCTTTGGCGACTACGCACCCTCGGACTTTGAAGACTTCGATGAATACGAAGGCCACGCAAACGCGGATGACGCGGAGGATGAGAACGAGGCCGAGGATGAGGTGGAGGATGAGGTGGACAGTGGATTGGATGGGTTGGCGGATCGTGTCGAAGACGACAGCGCAGGTGACGAAGAAGACGGCGCCGAAGAGGAGGAAGACGCGCAGAATTTTCAAGAGGAGGGCTCATGGGAGCCGCCTCCTGTAGAAGGCAACCCCCATAGCGATCGCAGCCTCGATGGATCGCCTCCCGAGTTGACAGACAAGACGTCGACCTCTCACAGGGCGCGAACAGCGCGACAACGTACGGAAGAGCAACTTCGTGCGAAGACCTTCGTCGTTCCGTTCCCCAGTCCCCATGCCGGCTCTCCGTCCTCCCGCAAGGGTTGTTCGGCTTACGACGACTACCAGGCGGACGGTGATCCTGACGGACAAAACCCGTACCATCCATTCACGGCGCGAATCGATTGGGAGATCGCACGATGGGCGAAGATGCGTGGTCCGGGTTCAACGGCTGTGTCTGAGCTTCTTGCTATCAAGGGAGTAAGTATCCTCACAATCACTCACGTTGTTTTCAGGCTTAATTTGTGCAGCTTGTACAGATGCTTGGGCTTTCGTTCAAGAATTCACGAGAACTCGACATCATCATCGACAACAACCTCTCCTCCGGCCGCCCGCGATTTGTGCGTAGGGAGATCAAGGTTGCGGGTGAAATCTTCGAGGTCTTTTACCGTGATGTCATTCAATGCATCCGCGCTTTGTACGGGGATCCAGAATTTGCTGGGATCCTTGTCTTTACGCCCGAGCGCCATTACGCGGACCCCGACCACACGACGCGTGTGTACTTCGACATGCATACGGGTCGCTGGTGGTGGGAAACACAGGTATGCAGCATGGCAGTATTGCATTGCTTGATAGCCGCTAATACCCTCGCACCTGCAGAAAGAGCTCGAGAAGAGAAAGCCCGGCGCGACGATTATACCTATCCTCATCTCCTCTGACAAAACCCAGCTCACTCTCTTCGGCAACAAGACAGCCTACCCAGTCTACTTGACTATTGGAAACCTCCCGAAGGACGTGCGCCGAAAGCCTTCACGACGCGGTCAGATACTCCTCGCCTACCTCCCGACCTCCCGCCTCGAGCATATCACCAACAAAGCTGCTCGCCGTCGCGTCAACGCCAACCTTTTTCATGCATGCCTTTCTATGATCCTCAAGCCTCTCATCAAGGCTGGCATTCACGGCATCAACGTTGTCGGTGGCGACGGAATCTCTCGACGAGGACATCCAATCTTGGCGATGTACATTGGCGACTATCCCGAACAGCTCCTAGTCACCTGCTGCAAGAACGGAACCTGCCCCAAGTGCGACATCGCTCGTACAGACCTCGGCGACAACCCCGAACCCGATCGCCCACTGCGTAACCTCACGGAAATCCTGACCGTGCTTGGGGAGGTGGACGGGACTGCGACTGCATTCTCCCGTGCATGTCGCGAGGCGGGCATCAAGCCAGTGCGCCATCCTTTCTGGGAGAAGCTGCCCTACGTCAACATATTTTTGTCGATTACTCCTGACATCTTGCATCAGCTGCATCAAGGCGTCATCAAACACGTTCTCACCTGGCTCAAGGCTGCATATGGCGCTGCGGAGCTCGACGCGCGCTGTCGACGTCTGCCCCCAAACCATCAGATACGTCTCTTCCTGAAGGGTATCACAACTCTTCAGCGAGTTACTGGCAAGGAGCATGCACAGATATGTCGCTTTGTTCTGGGTCTCATCATTGGCTTACCCCTTCGCGGGGGTTTCTCGCCCGTTCGGCTGGTGCGCGCCGTGCGTGCTATTTTGGATTTCCTCTATCTCGCTCAGTATCCTGCCCACACTTCTGAGACGCTCAGTCAGCTCCGCGCTGCACTCCAGCGTTTCCACGCCAACAAGGCCATCTTCGTAGACCTGGATATCCGGCAGCACTTTCACTTCCCTAAACTCCATTCCCTCGACCACTATGTCAACTCCATCAAGTTATTCGGAACAACGGATAACTACGACACTCAACACACCGAGCGACTGCACATTGACTTCGCAAAAGAGGCATATCGCGCCACAAACTGCAAGGATGAGTATCCACAGATGACACTCTGGTTAGAGCAGCGCGAGAAGATCCTTCGCCACGATGCTTACATAGCGTGGCGTCTCCGACAGGCAACCAAGCACCGAGAGGAGTCCGAGTCATCAACGCCTCCAACCTCCCCCAGTGCTCCTTCTGCCCGTCACCGAGTTTCCCAGTGTTCTGCCATCTCGGCCACCGGAGCTCCCCAGTCTCCCACACTCACTCAGATCAAGATCGCAAAATGGCCAACCATCAAAGCACTCCAATTCACGATCGCCGAGACCAGCTATGGCGCCAAGTACCTCCGGGATGCCCTCGCTCGCTTCGTCGTCAAGTATCGCAACCCAGCGCTTATGCCTCTTCAAGTAAAGCATGCTGCTCGGGACGTCCACTTTCGTTTCAACCATTTCCCTGCCTTCCATCGCATCAAGTTCATCTTGGAGGATGCACAACGCCTCGGGATTATGGAAGGAATTCACGACGCCGCTCATGCACGCCCGGCCCGGAAAGACCGGCAGGGGTGTTGGAAAAACCGTCGGAGGTCGAGCTGAGCAGCAAAAGCGAGTGGAATTCCGGTTGTCCTGTACGTCGTCGTGGTACAGAGGCAAACGGATGAACTACAAAAATGTACAATCCCGCTCTGTATCGTACGTCGGAAAGTCCCGGCGAGCAAGCGCTCGCTTGCTCAAAATCCACGTTCCAACAAGGGGAGGCAAGTTCCAGCACGGTTTGACACAGTGATCGTGAATCAGGGAACGGGGGGGCCAACGGGTGTAGAAGGTAAGTAGTATATTGTGCTATCTATGCTTGCATGATGAGTATTGACTGTATTTTTCCTAGGGTATCGGGCAGGCCGTCTTCGACTAGTCTTTGCACTTCCACGACGTGCATGCAAGGAGCTTATGCCTGACGTCATAGCACCTGGCGCCCTTGCCTATATCGAGTGGTACACACCATTCAAGGAACCTGATCGTACGCACGGTATGTATAAAATCTCGCGGACCCGCAATGGCCGGGATGAGGTTGTTGGCGAAGTTGTAGAGGTACGAAATATTCGTCGTAGTTGTCACTTGATTCCAGCATGCGGTAGCGTGGTTCCCCGGTCCCGTACAAGTAGTACTTAATGTTCTAGATTCTTGTGATGATTACTGGCTCAATGTGTTTAGTGATCAACATATATATATGAGCCTCTTTTGAGACAATTTATCCAGCTCGTCTTCGCCACTCATATGTTAGCGTTATATAGCTGCTATTAGCATTCCAATACCATTCTACAATTGGATTATCTCATATTACACTGTACTTCATTGCCGGTGTACATATTACAGCTATTAACATGCTACTAATAGTAACTTAGCGCGGAATAGTGTCGGTAGTGTTAATTGTTAAGGGGGGTTTTTCCTGATGTGACCGAGCAACCATCTACTCAGGACCGGGATACCCTTCAAAAGGGCCAGGGGTTCCAGCGCAGCACTCCAACTTTGAGCTAATACTGGTTACCTGTTACATCTCGAGGGCCCGCCGTGCGATAGCCCCCCCCCCCCTCGCCCTCGCTGATCGGCCGTACCAACCTGTCCCACTCCTACTCCTGATACGCGCGTACCAGCCTCGTCTAGCCACCATCCTTTCATTCACTCGACCCTGACTGTGTTGCACCACATCGCAACGCACGAAATGGCCCTCCCTATTGTTGAATTCGCCATTGCGCCGGCCACTGAGGCCTTCCGCGCGAACCCTCGTGACACGGCTCTCACAGGGCCTCTCATGGAGATCATGAAATCTTGCGAGGGCATGATGAGGTTCGTCCTGACAACCATCTTCCCGGCCTGCACCTCTCGCACCGCTGACCTCATGCGACATACTTCTTCTCCAGCGCAACCCTGGGTCTTCAGCATGAAGACAAGACCTCTACATATATCGTCGTAAGTGAGTGCTGAGCATTTGCTGATTCACCCAGGAAGAGCCATCCATCCATGATCTCGGGGCTGACACAACGCTGCTCACGCGCAGCGTGGCGCTCACTGGACGACCACAAAACGCTCATGAACGACCCCGTCAAGTACCCGCAGGTCGGCAAGGCACTCGAGGCTATTCTCGACCTGCAGGCGATCTCCATGTTCCACTGTGCATTCACAAGCGAGCCGTATAAGGCTCTGCAGGCCCCCGTCGTCGAGATAGTGACGATCACGCTGCACAAGGGCGAGTCCAAGGACGCGCTCGAGGGCCTCCTGGAGGAGCTCGCCCAGCTGGTCAATGCCTCGCCCCGGAGTCGGGGGCCGTTTCGGCGGCGTGGGGTCCGCTTGTGGAGAAGGACGATATGCTTTGCATGCCCATTGGGTGGACTAGTGTTGAGGTGAGTGGGCCTGGGCCGGGCTTCCAACTGTTTACTTTTTTGCATCGAGGCCCTAACCCACCTGTCGGATCTGTTTGCATGATAGGCCCATCGGACGTTGGTCAAGACCCGGTCGGACGTCCACGCAGTCATTGAGAAGGTTAAGGCTATATCGACGGTCGACGTGAAGCATGTCGCTCTTGCATGAACGCTGAACTCCGAGCTCGGCGTCTTGAAAGTTTGGAGCTTTAGTCACCGGGAATGTATGGCTCGATGCACCGTATTTCCTGCGAACGACGACGCCTCTGCGGACGTAGACGAACTTGAGCCCCATGAGCCTCAAGCTGCAAAGCTATGAACCCTTTTGCCCGACTCCGCAGCACAGCTGCGGTTCGCTTGGAGATCCATGTGAAACTAATCGAATTTTCCTCGGTAGCCCGAGGTCCCTTGTTCCGTACCAATACAATCCGCGTGCGAGACGTTGGATAAGAGCAAGTACTTTCGTAGATATGTAGACGTTTGTGATTGATTTCAGCAGAAGGTTTCGGTTGTTTCCGAGCACTTCAGGCCCCTCCGACCTGGACTTGATTCGTACTCGCCGCCAGCTTACCAATTCACAGGCCACCGCTCACTCCCACCTCGTCTCTACCAGCGTCGTGCACATGGCTTTCGGCACTACACGTTCCGTTCGGGTCCAGTTTGTGCCGTAGTCGCACACCATTCAGCGTGCGCTGAATCGCCCCGGGCGACACCTCTTCCACGGTGAGTTCGTCCTGAGAACTGCCTACGGCCTCCCTCGACCTCGCTCATTATTTTCAGCAGAAGACCGTGTTCCGTGAGCTGATAGCCTCATCAGAATCGTCCGGACTCTCACTGCAATAGCCTGCGTGCAAGACGATCCCAGGGATGCGGTAACCCCTGCCCGACAGATGCTCTGGCAGCTTTCGCTGGATCTCCTCTGTTTTAGGGTTTTGGAGGATGCGCCACGGTTCAGTGCTGCCGGCATGCGACTTGCTCGGTGAGATTCGGGATCTCCTCCCACGTCCCGTCGACCGTGCTGAGATATGAGATACAGGACTAGGACTCGGACTGCGCGCAGCATCGCCCCGAAGTTGGTAAAGAAGCCGGAATCTCACCAGTGGCTCCGTGTCCTGGCTGGCGGTGGGGACGAGATGGCATGCGGGCGGTATATGACGCTGGGTCCCCGCTCCATGGCACAGTCTTCTCCCCCACCTCACCGGGCACTGCGCATATAGCCACATTGTAGGTGGCTGATCTGCGATTCCTCCTTGTCAGGGCCTTCCGTGACTGACTCAACTTGGCGAAACCACGCAGCCATAGTCATGCATATAACGGCGCTCACCCTCATCCTCGCAGCAGTGTCGTGTGCGTTGGCAAAACATGGTGGAGACAAAACCGGCGAGGACGCCGACGACGACGATGACGTCCGGACATCCTCACCCACCTCCACCTCCACATTACCGCTGCAGCATCACCCACCCCATCCTCCCTCTTCCAGTTCCTCCCCCCCTCTAATGCCACGACCTGCTCAAACACAATGCTCCAATGGCAGTCCACCGACATCTCCGCCCCCCTAACCCTCACGATCACCAACGAGCGCGCGACGGCCGGCGGCACGCCCTCCGGCGCAGGCACGCCGCTCGTCTCGCGCACGCTCGCGACGAACGTCTCTGCCGCCGCGGGCCAGTTCGCATGGCGCACCGTCGACGTGCCCGCGGGCGCGTACGTCGCCGTGGCGTTCGACACCGCGCGCACGGCGGGCATCTTCGTGCAGTCCCCAAGCTTCTTCGTGCAGGACGGGAGCGACGAGGGCTGTCTCGCCTCGAACTCGAGTTCGACTTCAAGCGCGCCGACGGCTACGTCGGTCGCTGCTTCGTCGTCGTCTTCGGGTAGCGCGAGCGGAGGCACGGGCACGGGCACGGGCACCGGTGCGCAGGAGAAGACACTCAGTCCGGGGGTGTTGGGAGGCGTCGTGGCCAGCGTCGTTGTGGGCGTTCTGCTGCTCATCCTGGCGGCGACGTTCCCGCACTATTGGAAGGAGACACTTGTTCAGCGACGCATGAAACAGGCATCCCGGAGGGCCGTACCATCTGTTCTAGACCTTGCCGCCATTTACTATCGTTTATCGTATCGGAGAGACAAGTACACGTACGTACTTCCCGACATTTCGCTCTACGTTTTTTCATCCTTGCTTGGTTTAGTACGCTTTTTGACTGTCCGTACATTCGCATCGACACACGGACGACATGACGGAAACGTGCATTTGATTATACTGTATCATACAACTATTCGGGTGTACAGCTACAGAAATACAGTGTTTCTACCGGTTGGTCTAGCTAATCCGAGATCGATGGGCATGTCAATGGGTAGTGGCAGCTCTGCAGTGAAACGATGTTGTTGGTGGTGAGGCGATGAGGTCCGAGACAGTGCGGGGGTCCGAGAGCGTTCCAAACAAAACTAATAAGATAGGGAGACAGACACACAAACAGACAGACGGAGGGGCACAGACAGATCGCCTGGCTGTGTCCGGCAGCCAGCCCGGCGCAGCAGAGGCTCCCCTCAGCGCCTCGCCTGCGATACGGGTCGACACTAGATGCGGGACCAATTCCCGGCACGCACATGGCAGGGCAGGGCAAGGCTCCTACTGCCTGCCGATGGAGCCCATGAAGCTCTTGAGGTCGAGCTCCTGGTACTCCTCCTCGGGCGGGAGGTCCTCGAGGCCGCGGAGGACGTTGCGCTGGCCAGGGGGCGCGCCGGCGAGGTCCTTGTCCTTCTTCTTGGCAGCGGCCGCGGCGTCCTCCTCCTCGGTCGTGCGCTTGAAGAGGTCGAGCACGAGGTCGGTGTCCATCGACGAGAGCCCCGAGTTCTGCTGCGTGACGACGGAGTTGGCGATGTTGAGCTTGAAGCGCTGCAGACTGTGGAGTGTATGTGGGAGCAAGAGAGTTCAAGTTCATTGTGTCAGCGGTGGCTCGAGAGTGGAGAGAGGAGGGGAAACGGAAATGAGAGAGGAAACGCACCCCATGATCTTCTCCTCGAGGGTGCCCTTGGTGATGAGCCGGTACACGTTGACGACCTTCTTCTGCCCGATGCGGTGCGCGCGGTCCATCGCCTGCAGGTCCTTCATCGGGTTCCAGTCGTGCTCGACGAAGATGACCGTGTCTGCGCCCGTCAGCGTCAGACCGAGTCCGCCAACGTGCGTCGTGAGCAGCAGGCAGTCGATGCTCGGGTCCGCGTTGAACGTCTGCACGACAGCGTGCCGCTTGTTGGCGTCCGTGCCGCCGTCGAGCCGCATGTACGTCACCGCGGGCATGTGCTGCTTGAAGAGGTCGCGCTCGATGATGTCCAGCATCTGCTTCATCTGGCAGAAGATCAGCACGCGGTGCTGCGAGAACGCACCCGTGCCCGTCTCGTCCGTGTCCACGAGCTCGGACTTGGCGGCATCGCCCGTCGCGCCTGGCGCAAGCCCGATGCCACAGTCCACGAGCAGTTGTCTGTAGGGAGGCGAGTTTAGGTTTTAGCGAGAACAAAGGAGAAAATTAGAGCAAGGTCGAGGGAAGACACTCACCGCAGCGCCTGCAGCTTGGGGGCGTGCTGGATATCGCTGAGGTCGCCGGATGGGGACCCAACGCCGGACTTAGTGAGAGCGTCCTTGATCGCCTCCTTGTCGTTCTTGAGCACGAGCGCCGGGTGATTGCACAGCTTGCGGAGGTACTGCAGCGACTGGAATACGTGCGTCTGCTCGCCGTCCTTGTCCTGGTTCGAGCGAACGACATCCTCGGCCTCCATCTTGGCGCGCGACTTGGAGAAGTCGTCGTACAGGAACTTCTGCAGCTCCGACAGCTCGCAGTAGTAGTCCTGGATGATCTTGGGCGGCAAGTCGTGGAGCACGTCCTCCTTGAGTCGCCGGAGCAGGAAGGGCAGGACCTGTTTGTGCAGTGCCTCGAGCGCCAAGGCAGCTGAGTGCATGTGAGCGATCATACAATTACGCGAGGTACAAGGCGACTTACCAGCCTCGCCAGTCTTGGCTTTGCCATCGCGGTTGGACAATATCGGCTTGGAAAACCGCTCATTGAACGAAGACTCGGTACCAAGGAAGCCCGGCATCAAGAAGTCGAAAAGACTCCACAACTCGAGAACGTTGTTCTGGATGGGAGTACCAGAGAGGATGAGGCGGTGGACAGCCTTGACCTGTTTGACAGCTTTGGTCAACTTCGTCTTAGCATTCTTGATGATATGGCCCTCGTCGAGAATGCAGTAGTGCCAGTTGATGTCTTGGAGGCTGCTGATGTCGTTCCGAACTACCTCGTACGACGTTACGACGACATCGTACGTCTTGAGCTTATTCAGGATCTTGTACCGTTCTCGCGAGTTGCCGGTGTAGAGCACGGGCTTGAGGTTCTCCGTGTACTTGAGGATCTCATAATACCAGTGGCCAGTGAGCGTCGGCGGGCAGACGATGAGGGAAGGCAGGTGTTTGGAGTCTGGCGACTTAGTCTGCTTGTACTTCTGCGCCCGCTCGTTGTGCTTGCTCGCGAGAATGCATATTGACTGGAGGGTCTTGCCGAGCCCCATGTCTGCCATCACAGAGTTAGTAACCACACTATATGCGCGAATAAAACGAAAGCTGACCATCGCAGAGGATACCATGGAGCTGGTACTTTGCGAGGAAGGCGAGCCAGTTGACACCCTCCTGCTGGTACTTGCGGAGCTCTGCGTTGATGGTGACGGGGATGGTGTACTGCTCGACCTTGCTGCCGTCGAGGAGCTGCATCAGGAACTGGCGCTCCTGCTCCCGGCGCTTGAGCAGGTCCTCGGGGAAATTCGGCGGGTCGGGCAGTCCCGCCTCGAGCGGAACCATCTTCACCAGCGACGCGAACGTATTCGTCGCTGTCGCGCGCACGTCGTCGTCCGGGTCGCTCATTCGTCCAAGCACAGGCACGACCATGAAGATGACGTATGGCAGCGCCTTGATGTCCAGCTTCTGCACGATGTCTGATACCGATACTCGGCGTGAGACGGGGAGCACACCACGGCACAGCGCAGGATCACTCACGGTAGATGAGCTCGATGGCACCCTGGCGGTTCGCGAGCACCGAGGCGTCGCCGAGGAACGGTACCACCTTCTCGATGACATAGCGCATCGCGTCCCCCGTCAGCACGTCGCACACCGTCGAGAAGCACCGCGCCGCGGACTGGCGGACGATGGCGAAGCGGCTGCGAAGCGCGAGGATGACGTGCGGGAAGAGCTCGACGAAGTGGTGCGACAGGTCCGCGTGGAACGTCGGCACGACCGCTTCGAGGACGCTCAGCGAGTCAATCACGTCCTGGCCTTCCCGCTTCTCAATCCGCTCGTCCAATTTGCTCGGAGAATCTGGAGCGAAGGTGAGTACGGCATCGCTGGGTGCCGTTCGCGGAGACGCACCTGTGGAGCACGCGCCGAGCAGGCCACCCGCCATCGCAGGCCACATCTTCGGGATCGCCTCAAGAAGCTTGGGCCCAAACTTCGCAGACAGCTTCTCAAACGCAAGCCGCGCTCCGCGGCGGGAAAGCCTGGCCTTTGCCGGATCCTCTGTGCGGTTCGCGTGGTCCTTCCCGTTCTGCGCGACCGAGGCGTGCTTGTTGAACGACAGCACCCCGTTGAGCGTTTTGCGGTTGTGAAGGAAGGTCGGTGTCTGCTCCACGTCCTGGCAAAGGAACGTACAAAGATTCTTGACGATCTTCTCCGGTGGTTGTGTGAGCTCACGGTTGACGCAGAACTCGACGAAGGCCGCCACGGCTGCCGCGGAGTGCGTCTGCAGGTCCACGTTCTCCTCGTTCTATACACAGACGTACTCGTCAGATGTGTGCGTTGTGAATTCGCATCAGACCAGGAACCGTACCTTGATGCTGTTCATGATGCCCTTCACGATGGGGCTCACCTTGTCAGGCGTGCCCCTGAACGCTACAAATGCTGCCGCAAACGCCGCCGCGACGCGCACGTCGTACTGCGCCTTGACCTCCGCATACCGCTCGATGCTCGCGACGACCTTGAGCCGCTTGTCCTTGATGATCGCGAGCTCGCGCTTCTTCGTCCTACCCAAGCTCTCGCGCAGCGTGTCGAACATGCGCCCCACCGCCGCCTGTGCGGTCTCGATCGTGAAGCAGCCCGCCTTCGTGCCCGTCACGTCGATCTCCGTGCCGAGCGACGGGATCGCCGCCGCGGGCACCTTGCAGTCGAACGCGAACGACTGCAGCAGGTTGTAGCACTCGCCGTGGATCCGCGCGAGTGTGAACGCCATCTCGTGGTACGCGGCCGGCGGCTCCGCCTGCAGGAACGCGAGCGTCTTCTGGCTTAGCTCCGCCGCGAGCGGCGAGGACTCGATGAGGATGGGGGCGTCGGGCGCCGACCGGGCGTCGTGCTCGCGTGCCCAGCACTCGGAGATGATCGCGGCGAGGAACTTTTGGAGCATGCTGGGCGAGTCGATGTAGTGTTCCAGGATGGGCCGGAAGGTCTCGTCGACAGATGTGAACCCATTCGCATCCTGCGGAAGCAGTCAGTTACGAGCCTGAGACAGCGAACAGTCGAAAGGATGAACTTACCGAGGATGGCCAGAAGGCAATGATATGTGCTAAAGCCTCTGAGGTAGCCAGCCTCGCTTGGATTACTACCTCCACGGGTACAAGCGACAGGTCTTGCGCGAGCATGTTCTTGTCGACATTGTGTCTCTCGGTCGGCGCGCTGTTGTCCGAGCCGACGGTGGGGTCGTAGAAACTCGCCGAGTCTAAACAAAGACCCAGAGGTGTCATGAGGAGACCATACCAGTCCAGCAGCATCTGCTGCGAGAGTGAGTTCGCGAGCCACTCGCTCTTATCGCTCATAATGAGAGAGGACCTCTCGCCAGGTCTGCAAGGTAGCGTCGCGGATGTCAGCGCGCTCTTCTACTAGGAGGTTCTGGAAAAGGAGGCGGAGGAAGGAGACGGATATCCACCCTCGTGGAAGAGACTCGACTGTCATGAACGTATGGAGCGTCTTGACAACCGCATACCGTACATTCGCTATTGTATGCCGGAAGAAGGGGAACAGCGTGGGAGCGAGGACCGTGATAGGATGTCTAGAAGCAAACAGAGTCACTATATGCGTGGCACAGAACAAGATGAGGATGCTCACGATTGGGACTCGTCTGCGATGATCTCGATAACTTGCTTTTTTGTTACAAGCTGACCTAGCAGGTCCATGACTCCGCCCACACTTGAGCTAAGGTCGTCTTTCATATCGCTGAGACAACTCCAGAGCACCGCAAGCACTCGGCCAAGCTCCTCAGGTAAACGCTCGACCAGGTAAGCTGCCACTGGGAGGAGACACGATGCTGCGACGGATCGCACGTCATCGTCACGATCGCCGAGTCTGGAACAGTAGTGAGCAAGAATCTTGGGTCGTCAGCCGTGGATACGGCATATAGCTTACCCTAGCACCGCGGCATCGACAACGCCTCTCAGCACCTCCTTGCCATCATCGACGTCCATCCCATCAACCTCCGGAACGTCCAAGCTGACCAAATCGCTCCTCACAGCGACCTCATACTTGATCCCTAGCAGCCCCGCATGTCGCACCTCCCAGACGTGGCTCTTGTCGCCGTTCTTGCTGAACGTCTTCCCGTTCGTCGGCTTGACGGGGATGGGAAAGTCCTGTCGGATCATCTGCAGTAGGACGCCGTGGACGTGCAGGACGGAGCGGCGCGGCATGTGCAGGAGGAGGGACGCGAGCGTCTGCGAGACGGTCTCGCGCACGGGCGCGACGACCTGGTCCGAGACGAAGTCGCCAAAGCGGTCGAGCACGAAGATGCACAGGAACTTGACCGCGAGGTCGTTGCACCACCGCTCGTGCGCAATCATATTCTCGTCCCACGACAGGTCCGCTGCCAATCGAATGTAAATGTAAGCAGTGCAACATAAAGATGTAGAGCAAACAAAAGCCTCACCCTTCATCCCACCGTATTTTCCCTGGAGCTTGAGCACCTCTCGGAGCGCCATCGCGGCGCCGTGTCGTACCTCCCAAGCGACACTGAAGAGGTCCACCTCCAACAGCTTGACGAGGCCGTCCCAGATCCACGTCCCGTGCTGCACCTCGAGCGCCTTCGACTTGCTCTCCGTCTTCGGGGCGACAGCCCCGCCCTTGGTCGGGTCGATGATGACGCGATCCTGCGACGCGCCTTCGGTTGGGGATTTTGGGCTGTCCAGTCGCTGCTTGGGTGTACCCTGGTCGTCCGAGGCGACTAAGCGTGCCTTGTTCCCTCCAGCGGCTGTTGCCTGGAACTTCGCACCCGAGCTCTGGGTCGGCGGGGGCGCCCCGACGACCGCGGCATTGCCCGGTTTCCGCTTCCGCTTGAGCCGGTTCCGTTCACGGGCAGAGAGCGCGGTCGTGTCCTCTGCGGTGGGGGCAGGAGAGGGCGCAGCTTGTGGTGTGGAAGATTTCGACCGCGCCGCTTCTTTTTTCACTTTAGCTGGATCGAGGAACTCGTCCGCGGGGGAGCTCGGAGGGCCATCCTCCTCCACTTTGACTGGAATAGGTACTGAGGCTGGCGCAGGTGGCGGTGGGGCGGCCATCTCGACGTCACCATCAGTCTCCTCCGCAGCCAGCTCCTTGTCGAGGTCCATGTCGTCCGCGCCGCCGACGCTTTCGAGAAAGTCGAGGCCGAGGCGGCCCATGGCTTCCTTGCGAGCCTTCTTGACCTCGCTAGAGCTCGCGAGGATACCCGTTGGCTTCTGGAACTCCTTGCCCGATGATGCGAGGAGGAGGGTCCCCTTCTCCATGAGCTCACGCACGGAGAACGTGGGGAAGTCCGGAGGGGGGAGGGCGGTGCACGCGCCGTAGGGCTGGGAATCTACGTCGGCGCATGGCCGCCAGACGGGCACGAGGGTGAAGATCTGCGAGAGGGCGGTCGACGCGGCTGAGCGCGTCTCATGGGATCTTGAGTGCAGATATGGCAATATCTAGACTGGATGAGCGGATGGGGGAGGAGGCAAGGGAGAAGAGGGAACTTACTCTGGCGACTACGGCCATAAGCTCGGGCCAGCCAGAGGAGTCGCCGATGGAGACATGCTGTCGTGTGGTCTTGACATCGTCTTCGACGAGAGCGACGTCGCTGATGACGCTCTTGGCGGCAAGTTGTGCTAGCTGTTTGGCTGCTGTTGTGCGTACGGACGCAGAGGACCCGGTGTCGAGTAGTAAGAGGAGCCGGTCCAATCTGCGGGGAACGAGGCGGGGAAAGACGAAACACGCTCAGACGCACGAACACAGCGGTTGCCAAAAGGGGAAGGGCGACGCACCTTGACGTCATGACGCAAGGGACCGGACCGAGACTCCGCGCTTGAGATCACAGGCAGGATAACGGGGAAGTTCTCACGCTCTCCCGCCACGACGACTGTTCCTTTTATCATCTCATGCCCTTGTGACGAAAATTTGACGACGTCACGCGTGACGTGTCATCGCTGTCCACTGGCGCTTCCCCATCATGTTCCAAGCAACATATTCCCTCCTCCTACCATCACCTCGCGCGACAAGCCATACGGCACGGTGAATATGCATCTCCCAGGAGCTTCAAGTGTCCTCTCCGGTGGGAGAAAGGCTTCGTTTCTTGAGGAGCAATGACGCTGCCGTCACGATCAGTCACAGGGTCACAGGCCAGATCACATCGAGCCCGATGGGGGGACTGATCGCCAAATTGGGACCCCGCCGCATCATTCGCAGCGCGTTCCGACAAGTTGGTCTGTTCTGGAGTCGGGCTCTGTCCCACACACCTCGCATATCGCAGCTCTCTCGGGCCAACAAACATGACTGCCTCCTCGCTTTGAAGGAACGACAGGTACTAGGGGAGCCTCAATTTGTATTCCGCAACCACCCCAACCGGTGCAAGGACAGCAGCGGGCGCGCGGGCGGCCCTGGGGAGGGGTCACGGGAGGTGGGATTAATGAACGACGCTTCTTCCGCTTGAACTCTGCGTCCAACTCGCTGATCCGGGCGCGTGAGTTGACCCAGGTATGTTCAGAGCTTATCCTGCCAAGGGCTAGACACTATATCTGTAATGCCATGCACTGATATCCTCCCGTTCGCCTGTTTCAGATGAACGCAGGTCTTCATGTCGCCTTTCGGACGCTCGTCCACCAACTGTGCGACGCAGCACAACCGAACACGCAAGGTGCGACATATGCGCGTTTGATTCTTGCGTTGTCGATGTGGGAACAGCTTCCGGCAAGATGGCGAAACAGCTTGCCTTTTGAAGCGGTGAGGGTGGACGAGAGGTGGAGATAGCTGTGTTTCCGGCTTCTTCTCCTCCCCCACCTTAAAGGAAAGCCCTGCACGACATACTGCGGGATGCTAACATGTCCGTGTCCCAGACCTGTTTAGATGCGATCGACACAGTGCCGAAAGGCTTGTCCGGACCGCCACGATCCTCCTAGATGGGCGTCCCAGCCAAGGAATGGAAGACCTGCGGGCAGCCCTCACCAATCTCCTCAAGCATGCTCACAAGGAGATGGCCTCCACAGAAGGGATGCGTGGGCGCGGGTGGAGAAGGATTTACACAGACATCTGCATACTTCTCGCTTACGCCGACATCCTCGACTTCTCTGCTTCCACGGACAAGGTCGAGGACAAGGTGTTCCCATTCTCCGCCCTCTCTCATCTCGATCACTCGATCGTCATCGCGGGTGCCCCCGGGGACGGCAGGCTCGACGCCATACTCGACCTCATCGACGGTATCCAGGCAGAATGCCTTGGCTCGCCCCCGAATCATCGGAGGGACGCCCCCTTCGTGGCCGCAGTTCCCCCGAGTCCGAATCCGAACCCCACTTCGAACTCAAACTCGACCTCGAACTCTGTCGCCGCGCCTCTACTGAGCGCCGAGAAGTCGGTCCTGCGCCTCGACACGCCCCCTTCCCTCGGTGTGTTTATAGCGCGCCTGTCGTCCCGCCCCGTCGTGCTCCCCGGGTTCCTGCTCGACTGGCCTGCGCTCAATGCCCACCCGTGGGCATCCCTGGAGTACCTGCGCGCCGCGGCGGGCCCCGGCCGGGTCGTGCCCGTGGAAGTCGGGAACGACTATAGGAAGGACGACTGGACGCAGAAGATGATGCCGTGGGACGCGTTCCTCGCGAGCATTGAGGAGCTCGAGAAACAGCGGGATGCGGGCTTATCGCCGGGGCCTCTGTTGTACCTGGCGCAACACAGCCTGTTCAATCAGTTCCCTGCGCTCAGGGAAGACGTCATCGTGCCTGACTATGTGTATTCTGACCTTCCACCGCCGGACGACTACCCAGAATACGTGCCGCCCGCGAATGACGAGCACCTGGTGCTCAACGCCTGGCTTGGCCCTGCGGGGACGGTCTCCCCAGCGCACACGGTAGGTGACGTTGATCTGTGGATTCGCGCGCTGGTACTTATTTTTGTTGACCCCGTTCAAGGATCCGTTCTTCAACTTCTACGGTATGTTCCGCGCAGAAGCGTTTCGCATGCGCCAAACCCTGATGTTCTTTTTTCAGGACAAGTCGTTGGCCGGAAGACGATATGGCTGGCCCCCCCTGAAGTCTCGCGACATATGTACCCCTATCCGTCCCGCGGGAAGACTGCTTCGGGACAGGTGGAGAGCTCGGATCAGCCGCGGAATCCCGCCGCTAACACTGAGAACCCCTCGATGAGCAACACTTCGAGGGTGGACGTCCTCGTATCCTCTCCTGAAGACGCGGCGAGGACAAGGGCGGAGTTCCCGGAGTTTTGGGAGAGTGTGGTACCAGAGGCGATGGCGGTGACACTAGAACCGGGGGATCTGCTATTTTTCCCGCCGGGGTGGTGGCACTCGTTGCGTAGCGAAGAGACGAGTTTTTCTGTCTCAATGTGGTTCTGAGCTCCATGCCAGTCCACTGGCGCAGAGTTGTGGGCTGTGGTGTACTTATTTTTGACTAAACGGATCGTCCCGTCGCCATCGTTCTATCGTCGCATTGAATGCGCGTACGTATTCACGATTAGCTTCTGAATGCACGGCCTCTGTTCCTGCGGAGCTATTATCCCAAGGCTTTGCAAACCTTGATATGTCCGAAGGCAACGGTTGGGCGCCTGGTGCGATACGCGGCCGTGTGTGTGGGCGTCTGTGGAGGGAGTACCTTGCGTCCGAGCCAACATGTCGAGCAGAGCGGGCGGCCTCTACGGAGGCATCCAATTCTCCTCCTCCAAACCCTTCTTGTCTACCCAAGACCCCTCCTCGTCGACGACAGCAACCCAGTCTCCAGAAAAGTCACCTTCGGCCTCAGCACCAGCAGCACCAGCAGCAGCAGCGCCAGCAGCGGCCGACGCCCCAGCACAAAACGCGCCCGCCTCCTCTGCCACCGCGGGAGGCGAATCGGGCGCCGCAACCAAGGCCACAGCCGGTATTCCTCCCTTTGCTACAGCATTGGCGTCGTAGAGCTCGTTATTCACGAAATCATCCGTTCATGCCCCCCCGCGCCGCGTGTCGCCTGCCCCGCGCGTCCTCCCGCGCTTCTCACCCTGCACCCGGCCGGACGCGCGCCCCCAGGATGGTCCGCCGCCCTTGCGTTCGCCCCGACGCGCCGCCAGGCCCCCAAGGCCAAGCTCGCCACCCCTCGTCTGCCAGCAGGATTCTCGCAGGGCGATGCGGCGGCCTCAACTTCAACCTCAAATGCGGCGGCGACGACGATATCCAGCACCGCTGTCGTGTTTGCGCCGCCCTCACTCGTCGAATCCAAGTCAGCCAAGTCTGAAGACAGCTCGTCTGCGCCATCGGGTGCTCCGGGACAAGGATGGGGTCGGAAGGTCAAGCCTCCGTCGATGGTCTTGGACGAGGACGTCAACGGTTACAAGGGGCGCAAGAGTGGGAAGCGGGATGCGGCAGGAGCTGGGGGCGCAGGCGGAGGGAAGAAGAAAGGAAAGAAGGTGTGTAAATCTTTGCGTCTGTTCGACGATCCGCACCCACAACATATGCATGTCGTGTCATGTCATTTTTATAGAACAAGAATGCGCCAGCGGTAGCTGTGTGGAACCCGGAGGAGGCGTACGACCCCATGCGCCCAAACGACTACAACGAATTCAAGCATGGCAGCGCCGCGAGCGTGAAGAACGCCGAGACGCATCCTCGAAGAGCGTAGGCGTGGCGACGACCGCAAGCGCTACAGACGCAGCAACAGCTACTCGGACAGTTACCACAGCGGCTCCGAGGACGAGCGCCCGCCCCGGAAGACGGGTGAGTTCAGCGTTATCCCCACAATCCTTACAAGTCTTACGTAACTCTTGCAGGTCGCTATGAAGAACGGGATGATATGGACGAAGACTATGACCGGCCTCGCGGTGGCATTGGGGCACCAGCCATCCCGCTACCCCCACCGACTGCCCCAGCCAACATGAACATGTCAGGAGACGAAGCCTACCAGCGCCGGCTTGCCATGTCCCAGGGTGTCCGTCCTCCGGAATCCCCGACACCAGCCTTCGCGCCCCCCGTTGCCTCGGCGTCCGTTTCCTCGACCTTCTCTGGCTTCACGTCGTTCTCGGGCCCACCATCATCGTCGTTCGGCCAATCTGGATACGGTGACGACGACGGCATTGCCATCCCAGGATTCAGTGGTCCGCCACCCATGACTTCTCCACAGCCTCCGCCTCCGCCTGCGGCGCCTCCCACTGCTCAGAGCGGCGAAGAAGCCTACCTGCGGCGTCTGGCGATGGCACAACAGGGGGCGCCAGCACAGGCGCCCCGGTCCCCCAGTCCGCTTCCCTTCGACGACACGCCGCCTCCTCAAATCCAGACACCCTTCGTGCCTCCTCCTCCGCCTGCGGCGGCTCCGGTTACGGCGGACAAGATTCAGACCAGCAAGCAGGCGGCAGCCGCGATTGCAGCACGCCTGAGTGCCCTCGCTCCGAAGGGTGGTGTACCGACTGCAAGCACCGAGCCGCCTCAAGCGGGGAGCAGCACCAGCGCGCCTTCGGAGGAGACGCCCGAGGCGCCAAAAAGGTACGTTCGTGAACCCGGCTCCTGCGGAGATTGTGTCGATTTGTGTTTAACTGACGTGCGGCTGTCTAGATCTGACCCGCAAGGGTTCGCTGCTCGCCTCATGGCGAAGTGGGGTCACGAGGACGGTAAAGGGCTTGGGGTCGATGGGAGCGGCATCGTGCATGCCCTCACGGTCGAGCAGGTCGCGCAGGGAAAGAACGGCAAGGGCAAAGGCAAGGGGAAGGGCGGAAATAATGCACCGGCTTTGGGTGTTGGCGGACAGTCGAAAATGGGCAAGATCGTGAACATTAACGAGGATGCGAAGACGCGGGAGGACCGAGAGCGCTTCGGGGAGCCGAGTCGGGTCGTGGTGCTCACGAACATGGTCGGGCTGGAGGATGTGGAGGACGAGGAGCTGCGAGGGGAAATCGGTGCGCGTTCATGGGGTGTCCTTGCTTGGCATGTTGCGTTTGCTGACGTCGGGTTGTAGGTGACGAGTGCTCGAAGAACGGGACTGTCGAGCGTGTCATCGTCCATCCCGTATTCCCGCAGCCTGAGAACCCCGACGACGCGGTGCGGATCTTCGTGCTGTTCGCCGGGCCCGCTGGCGCGTGGAAGACCGTGCACGAGATGGATGGGAGGTTCTTCGGCGGACGTAGCGTGCGTGCGCGGTACTTCTCTGAGGCCTACTTCAGCGCGGCCAACCTAGACGTGCCGTTGTAATGACCTTTCAATGTCCACCAAGAGTGTTGCGCTGATCCGCCTCGCGTATGGAATGTATAGCCGTTAGCTATCGTTGTATTGCTCTGTTGTCGAATGTGCTCATCTACGTCGCTTTTCCCCCTTCCACTTTGACCGCTGGAAAGCTTGCGCCACCCGTAGCCCGAGTCAATATCCGACCGGGAGCTTCATGGACCTCTGGCAGGCATTCACGAGCGTGTACGTCAGCGTTTCCGGTCGGCGATCCCAGAGCTGACAATCTCACAACCAGCGTTATCAGCCAAACGTTCAGACATTCATTTCCTGCGGGAAGTGGGCGAGCGGCTTCATGGTCAGGCTTGCATGTACAGAAGCGGAACGCATGCATAAAAGCCTCGATCGTGGACATTGTTACCTCAGGCTTCTCTCCTCTTGTCTGCATTCAACACCCGTCACGCTGCTCACATGTCTGCGACCTCCACAGTATCCACTCCCCGTGTCGCCATCGTCACCGGAGCCGCTCAGGGCATTGGGGAAGCTATTGCCTTGCGTCTCGCTGACGATGGATTCAACGTAGCCGTCTTCGGCACTCCTCGTAACCCTGAGAGGCTCGACGCCGTTGTCAAGGCTATCGAAGAGAAGGGGCGCCGCGCCATTGCCTTCACCGGTGACGTGAGCCTCGAGGCCGACGTCGCTGCTCTCGTCAACAGGACAGTGCAAGAGTTCGGCGGGGTCGATGTGGTGAGTAGTTTCATGTCGGTGAAGCCGAATGAATGAATAATGATTCCTTGCCGTCGCATTGTCTTCTCTTCAATAGATGGTTGCAAACGCGGCTATACATAGCTTAGCTTCCATCGTAGATATAACCGTAGATGATTGGGACACACATCTTGCGGTGAACGCGCGGAGCGTCATGCTATGCTTCAAGTACGCCGCCCGAGAAATGATAAAACAGGGACGCGGTGGCCGCATCATAGGTAAGTCGGCGAACCGGGAGAGATCCTCCGCATAGCTGAAGAGAGCTGAACACTCACCGATAATTACAGGGATTGGCTCAGCGGCCTCGAAGATTGGTATTTGCTCCGCTTCGCATCTCCGCGCCAATAGCAATCCATGCTGATCCCTGACTGTCCCCTCAGGAAGTATCAACTCTTCTGCATATGTCGCGTCCAAGTTCGCAATCCGCGGACTGGCTCAGTGCGTGGGTGAGCAGTGCAAGCCTACCACAGTGAATACTATGCTGAACCAACCTCCACAGCTCTTGAGCTCCGGGAGCACAAGATTACAGTAAATACCGTCGCACCCGGTCTCATTGTAACTAAGATGGGTAAGTCACCTACAGAGATGTCCTGGTAACGGCTAATCAACAGCTTCGACTGACAGCACTTCACCCCGACGACGAGAAAAATGGAGGTCCTCTCTCTACCATTTTAAAGGTACTCATTCATCTGACACAAATAGGACGGTTTGAAGACGCTGAGGTTGGTTTGGTTCGCTAACAGAGCTTGAAAATGCCTATGGATACTCCCTTTGGGCAGCCATCGGAGGTTGCTGAATTAGTAGCTTACCTAGCCAAGCCTGAGGCAGGCTTCGTCACAGGTTAGCCTTCATCTCCAATTTTCGCGCCCTGCTCGTTCCTTGACAGCTCCGAGTCTGTAGGACAATGCATCGGTATCAATGGAGGCATTCTCTTGGATTAATGTACATTGGATTCACATACAAGACGGGCACGTCATTTGAAAGCCACAACCTCGTAGGCGGCGGTTGGATGTGCCACAAACCGCACTGTCCGGCTGAGCCCCGCGGTGGCACCTCCGATGCATCGTAGAACCTTCTGACGTCTGCCAAGATTAGTGCGCTGATCCCCTTGCGTATGAAATGGATAGCCGTTGGTTATTGTTGTATTGCTCTATCGTGAAATGTGACTACCTTTGCCGCGTTTTTTCTATCGTTTAACCGCTCGAAGGCTCAGTTTTGCGTCACCTGTGACCTGCGGGTTGAGTCGATATAATCGCGACCGGCAATATATATTCCTTCGGGCATTCGCAAGCATGCATGTCATGGTTTCCTGTCGTCGATCGTACAGCTGACAATGGCAGAACTAGCGTTGTTAGCTAAATGTCGAGATATGGCGCCTTGTTTGTCTGCAGGCGATCGATATGTATGCATATTCAGGCTCTGGGCACTGAGGCGCCCAACCCAAGCAAGGGCAACGAAGTCAAAAGGAAACGCCATTTCCGAGCGTAGGGATTGAGCTGGTCAACCCTCTCAATCACCCCGATCTTTGAGTTGGAGTAAAATGGCGGCAACTCACTCCCACCGCACCGCAGTCCTCAAGCCCATGAGGTAACTCTGGTCACTTTTTGGGGCTCTTTGACTCACTGGCTCTGAGAGTTAGCTTTGACTCCTGGCCTTCCATTCGCGCCCTGCGATAAATTCATGGTCCGTGGCACGTCGGTATATGAGCTTCATCCAGGACGGTGGTCATCGTTCCCTCATACCCCATTCCTCGCATCTCCCCTCTCACCTGCGTTTGACCCATCGCGCCCTCCACATGTCTGCATCCTCTACAGCGTCTACTCCCCGCGTCGCAGTCGTCACCGGAGCCGCCCAAGGGATCGGAGAAGCCATTGCCTTGCGTCTCGCCGATGACGGGTTTAATGTGACCGTCGTCGGCACCCCTCGTAACCCGAAGAGGCTTGATGCCGTTGTCAAGGCTATCGAAGAGAAGGGGCGCCGCGCCATTGCCTTCACCGGTGACGTGAGCCTCGAGGCCGACGTCGTTGCTCTCGTCGACAGGACCGTGCAGGAGTTCGGCGGGGTCGACGTGGTGAGTGGTTTACTGTCGCTAAAGCCGCATGAATAAGGCCTGCTTACCGTCGTACTGTGTTCGCTTCAATAGATGGTCGCAAATGCGGCTATCCGTAGCTTAGCCTCCATCGTGGATCTGACGGTGGAGGACTGGGATAAACATCTTGCGGTGAACGCACGCGGCGTCATGCTATGTTTCAAGCACGCTGCCAGACAGATGATAAAACAAGGACGCGGTGGCCGCATCATAGGTAAGTGTGACAGCTGTGAGATGTCCCCACATAGCAAAACGAACACTCATCGATAACTCCAGGGATTGGTTCAACAGCTTCGAAACTTGGTCTTTACTGCGCTTCATATTTCGTCGCCGTTGATAATCCACTCGTTGACTCGTAACTGTCCTCAGGAAATCTTCACTCGTCTGCGTATGTCGCGTCGAAGTTTGCAATGCGTGGACTGGCTCAATGCGCGGGTGAGCCGTGCAGGTCGACGACGCTGAATGCTTGTGCTGAACCATCCTCAATAGCGCTTGAGCTCCGGGAGCACAAGATTACAGTGAACACCGTTGCGCCTGGTGTTATTGCAACCAACATGAGTAAGTTGCTTCCAGAGAGGTCACGGCAACAGCTAATTTACTATTACCTATGACAGCACTTCACCCCGACGACGAGAAAAACGGAGGTCCTCTCTCAACTCTGTTCAAGGCACTCATTCATCCACAAACTTAACCCGCTTGAAGAATGCTGACGCTTGCTTCGCAAACAGAGCCTGAAATTACCCATAGATACTCCGTTTGGGCAGCCATCAGATGTCGCTGAATTGGTAGCGTATGTAGCCAAGCCTGAGGCAGGCTTCGTCACCGGTTAGCCCTAATCTCCCATTTTCGGGCCCGGTTCGTTGCCTGACCACTTTGTAGGTCAATGCATCGGTATCAATGGAGGCACTGTTCTGGATTGATGTATTGTGCATTCATTCTGAGGTTTCCACATCCGTCCTCGACTTGGAAGAAGGGAAGTTTGCCAGACGACCGCGCTGTATACGAATAGCAATACTTTTTTCGGTTGGTCCACCCGGCCGGGCCGCCGATGTTCTCTACCATCTATCCATCCTACATATCACAGGGTCCCAGTCATATTGTCTGTCGTTTTGTCGATTCCAACGCTTGAGACCGTGCGGTTGACGTAGGTCACTCGCATTGCCTTCAACCGTGTCCGTGAAACCCGCTTTGCCTGCAGCTCAAAGTTTTAAACTTTAGCTTGTGACACGCTCTGGAAAAGAACTTGCTCTAGCCCGGGCATTGTTTGAGGTTGAGACTTTGTTATTGCCACGAGGTCGCGTGGCCACCGCATGCTTAGTGCTCTCGTGTAGCAACGGCCACTCGACGAGTGGCACGCACGCATTTAAAGACCAGCTTTCCGGAAAATTCTGCTTCCATTCTCTGACCCTCACAGACCCAGTGTCTCTGCAAAGATTCAACTTTGTATGTCCCCGTCAGTGACTTACCCGCCACCTATGAAGTTCTGACCACATCATTCGCAGGTATACGATGGCGCCTTCCACATCTCCCCAGTCCCAGGTCTTGGCAAAAATATTCCGTCACCTCGACTTCACTTCTCTCTGGGGGTGCTCACTGGTGTGCAACTCGTGGCGGCAGGCAGCCCTTCCCTTCCTCTTCCGCAACATGGTTGTCGAGCTCTGGACAGACGACGACCACAACATCCACACTTTCATGCACATGCTCTGCAAGATAAATCGCGTGCAAAGCGGGAACTACATTCGAGAGCTGCAACTCGTAGGCGGCGGCTGCATGTACCCCAACCACAATGTTCAGCTGAGCCCCTGGCACCTCCGATGCATCGTGGAGCGGTGCCCCAACCTCCGCACCCTCGTCTTGTCCGAAGTTCTGCTCTTAGGGCCGGGGTTCAACAGCGTCCCATACATCCGTCCGAGGTTGGATCTCCTCAAGCTCGAACAATGCCAGGTCTACAAGAAAGGCGGGGCAATGCACCTCCACCATCTCCTCTCCCTCTTCGCATCTATCACCACACTCGACCTCGACGTCTCCTGGGTCTACCTCTGGGGCAACCCGGCCCCGCTCCCAACACAGGAAATGGCACCCAAAGTCAAGCATATGGTCCTGCCCAGCTCGAACGTCCCAATAAGCTCTGTCACGATCCACAACCTCCCGTCGGACTGGGCTCTCGCGCTCGGCAACTACTTGGAAGGAACAGGAAAGGCGGGCGAATCCGAATGCTCTTTGCAAGAGATCACAATTTGGCCTCAGGCGGAAATCGTGCGGGGCCTGCTTCCGTGGCCGAAAGGCGAAGAGCAACTTGTGAGCATGGGTCAATTCATCGATGCTGCCAACGTCGGCCCCGAAATCAAGGTCCTCCGCATCAACACGATGGACTATCCGACCCTGCCATGGCTAGACTTCGGTAAGAATTCTGAATTCCACTTGCCACCTCCGTGCATCTGTGTTCACCCTGACCGGCCATCTGGCAGAACCGGGGTCGGTAGATGAAGCCTACCTCCCGCCACGCAGTGTGAACACGCTCCAGCTCGACCGGTGCCAGGGCGTCTGCTCTCTCCTGTTTTCTTTCGAGTCTGGCTTCTGGGGTCCCACGGATGCCAAGTTCGACCTGGCCTTCCGAGCTGCGCTGGACATCGTCACATATGTTCACTTCCCTCAGCTAGAGCGGATATTCTTCCACATTGACCCGAACTGCGAATTCGGATCGGACGGACAGCTCACCGACGACCGTTGGGAAGACATGGACGAGGTGCTTGCCGACGACAGCTTTAACACCCTGCACTCCGTCGTCATTATCCACTCTGAAGAGACAGACGAAAGTCTATTTCAGCAATTGCTCCCAACATTGCATGAGAAGGGAAAAGTGGAGTATTGGCCGACGGATATACCATGGTGGGATCTGGAGCTAGAAGACGGCGACGAAGACGAAGACGGAAGCGAGACGGCGTCGAACGCCTCGTCCATAACGCTCGTTTGACTTGTTTGACTTGATGCCATCGCCACGATTAAATGCATTTTCAACAGCTTATGATAGTCTGATGTTGTGATCGAAGACATGAGACGAGCCTAGTAGGAAAAAAAGACGAAAGAGCAGAGCCTGCGAGAACACGGCGACGGACTTTATCATGTGGATTCCTACGTCTACGACACGTCACCGACAGCACGTCGTTTAGTAGACACGCTTGAACGGCGGCACCGACTTGCACTCGTTCTCGTCGAGGGTGTTGGAGATGACGCCACGGTACCTGAGGTCGACCTCAGGCGAGTTGACATCGTGCTGCCAGGTGAGCGAGTGCTTCATCCATTTCTCATCATCACGCTGCGAGGGAGCAGGTCAGCAAGAGACTCAGCGACTTAGGAATTGTGGGAACACAAACGTCGGGGTAGTCCTCGCGGGCGTGCGCACCACGCGACTCCTTACGAGCGGCGGCAGCAGTGATGGTCTGGATAGCGCACTGAAGAATATTGCGGAGCTCGAGGGTCTCAATGAGGTCACTACCAAGGGGTAGACATTAGCAACGGTGCTGAATATCCCAAACCTATCAAGACAGCACATACGAGTTCCAGATCATGCTCCTGTCCTTGATGCCGACCTGCTGGAAGGTGTCATAGATGGACTTGATCTTCTCAACACCCTGGTCGAGCGACTCCTGGGTACTGTACCAGCCGTTAGCACCCGATCGTACTACTTCTCATCGCGTTAAAGAGCGTACCGGAAGACAGCGGCATCGGCCTGCATGGCCTTTTGCATGTCCAACCGGATCTTGGCAGTCGGGAGGGGGCCGTCGGACTTGCGGATCTTGTCGAGGAACTCGATGCTCTGAAGGCCGGCCTCAGCCGGGATCTCCTTGTGCGGCTTGCCCGGCGTCAGCGTCTCCTTGATGTGGTGCGCGCATGCGCGGCCGAAGACGACGATGTCGAGCAGCGAGTTCGCACCGAGACGGTTCGCGCCGTGGACGGACACGCACGCAGCCTCGCCCGCGGCATAGAGGCCGGGGACGACCTTGTCCTTGCCATTCTCGTCGACGGTGACCACCTCACCTGTGTAGCGTGTCGGGATACCACC
Organism: Ganoderma boninense; assembly: GCA_002900995.3. Taxonomy (NCBI): domain Eukaryota; kingdom Fungi; phylum Basidiomycota; class Agaricomycetes; order Polyporales; family Polyporaceae; genus Ganoderma; species Ganoderma boninense. The sequence goes on from CM035306.1 coordinate 1,334,115, forward strand.
CATGTTGTAGTGGACCGTCGGTAGGACGGGGATCGGCTCCTTGGTGACATCGACACCAGAGAAGATGGCCGGCCGTCTCCGAAATACCGGGGAGACGCTCGTGGAGGATCTCAGGCGGTAGGTGGCTGAGCTGGAGGTAAATGTGGTCCTTCTCGGGACCGATACCGCGACCCTCACGGATCTCAATGGTCATGGAACGCGACACGACGTCCCGCGATGCGAGATCCTTCGCCGTCGGTGCGTAACGCTCCATGAACCGCTCACCCTCTGAGTTGAGGAGATATCCACCCTCACCGCGGCAACCTGGGAATGTCAACGTAAACATATGCGGTCCAGAGCGGGGCCAGAAGGCAGATCAAACGCACCCTCAGTGATCAGACAGCCGGCACCGTAGATACCAGTGGGGTGGAACTGCACGAACTCAAGGTCCTGCAGGGGGAGTCCAGCACGGGCAACCATGGCGTTACCGTCACCTGAGCAGGTGTGCGCACTCGTGCAGGAGAAGTATGCGCGACCGTAACCGCCAGTCGCGAGAACAGTCTTGTGTGCACGGAACCTGTGCAGAGTGCCGTCCTCCATGTTGAGGGCAATCACGCCGACACACTCGCCGTTCTCCATAATCAGATCGAGCGCGAAGTACTCGATGAAGAAGTTAGTGTTGTGCCGGAGGGACTGGCCGTAGAGGGTGTGGAGGAGGGCGTGGCCAGTACGGTCGGCCGCAGCAGCGCAACGGTACGCCTGGCCGCCCTTGCCATACTTGAGGGACTGACCACCAAACGCACGCTGGTAGATCTTGCCCTCCTTGGTTCGCGAGAAGGGGACACCGAAGTGCTCGAGCTGCGGTCAATGAGCGTTGGCGTTAGACTCATTCACAGCACAGCGTCAGACGTCTGTCGGGACGCACCTCAATGACAGTGTGAGGGGCCTCGCGACACATATAATGGATAGCATCTTGATCACCAAGCCAGTCTGAACCCTTGACCTGGAGAGGGATGAGATGACGGGAGAGCCTCGGAGCGGGACGGACGGGACTTACGGTATCATACATGTGCCACCGCCAGTCGTCCTCCGTCATGTTCTACGGGTTCCCGTTAATGACCCCGCACTTTGCCTTTCCTTACAAACCGGGACTTACACCGAGCGCAGCATTGATACCGCCCTGCGCGCAAACATGAGCCTTTGCATCAATGCCAACGTGTCCGGAAAACGTACCTGGGCAGCGACAGTGTGACTGCGAGTGGGGAAGAGTTTCGTGATGCATGCCGTATTGAAGCCCGCCTCCGCTAGACCGAATGCTGCCCGCAGACCGGCGCCGCCAGCTCCCCTGGAGCACAAGTGGACGGAGAGTTAGCAAGACAACACCACCCGACACGACCAACACGAGGCAGAACACTCACACAACGATAGCATCGTACTCGTGTTCGATGAGGGGGTATTTCCCAAACGACTGCAAGCCGCATCCGCCATCAGCACCTCACGCACCAGACCGGGCAGAGGACGACGATGCGGGGGTGGAGAGGGACGGGGAAAGAGACGCACCTGGACCTCCTGTGCCTTGACGGGGTTCGTCGCGGCGATCCTGCGCGCAGGCGCAGAGGAATGGAAGGACGACCGCGGTGCAGATGCGCGAAGGCCCTTTACGAGGGTTTTTCTGAGCATGGCGGCGGAGGGAAGAGGAGGTCGCGAACGACGATGGGGATGCGGAGGAGCTGAGGGGTGCAAAAGGCGTCTGCGAGGGACGACGCAGCGTCACGTCGGGTCGCTCGGGCCCTCCCCGCCGAAATCCCGTCAACGGCCGAAACCAATCACAGCCGTGTGATTTCGCCCCCCGGACTTTGCCTCTTGGCGCCCGCCATTCTCTTGCCGTGTTTTCACGAGCAACTCGTTACTCGACACCCAAATCCTCTCCACTCAGTTGGACCGTTCTCTTCTCGAGCCTCGGACGGTGATAAGTATCGAAAGGCTCTAAGTACAAAGGACCTATGAACTTCCTTGTATATACACAACGCGAATGGGTGTCTCTACTACTCTACGGTATAGCCCCCAGCGGGTCATAAGGCGTCTGCTTCGGTGTTTGATCGCGGGAAACTGCACCATTAACGTTAGCGCTTTCCAGCAGCGAGGGCGGCGGTTGCGGATGATTCCTGAACGCGTGCCCGAGGGGATTCGGGCTCGACCGCGGAAGGATCGTCGACGTCCGCGGGGGCATGCGGGGGAGGTTGGCGATTGGGGACTGGGCGCTCGAGAATGCCGATTTGGTGTAGTTCCACGGCGCGTTGAACGTCGGCACGTTGGCGTTCGGAGGCTTGGCGGTTTGCGGAGAGATGGGGAGCGGGAAGGACTGAGAAGGGGGGAGCGACGGGACGGAGGATAGCGGGCTTGGCCTGTTAGGCTGGCCAGGAGGGTGAGCGACGACCGGGACAGGTGCCGGGTTCGTGAGCGGATTTGGGCTCGAGGCGTGGGGTATGAAGGATTCCTGAGACCGGCGCAAGCCAGTCCCTTGGGGCCGTGTTTCTGTTGAGACGGCAGCAGCGGGCATAGGAGGGTGTGGTGTGGACGTCTTCCTGCTCAACGTTTCCGCGGCTTCCCTCTCCCGCCTTTGTTTGTCCTTCCTCCGCTTCCCTTCTTCCTCGCCAAGGAGTCGGTCCTCGTCGATGCTATCGACAGTGCCCTTGAGGATGTCCCGGACGTATGCAAGGCTCTCGACGGCTTCTTGTTTTCGTTTCTGAATAGTCTTCCTTCCCGTGTCGTCTTTAATGTCACCTTCGTCGAGCAGGAGAGTATCGACGATCCACCCGACGTATCTCCGAGCTTCTTCTGCAGTACGCGCACCTGCATAACCTCCCGCTCCATCTCGTTCCGTGTCCGAGGCTCCCAGGGTGGACGTTCACCGACTGAGCGTTCCGGGGACATCGGATACATCACGCTTGCAGGTTGCGGTGTCAAAGGTAGTCGTCCCAGCGCTGTGGCAATGTCTGGCAGGTTTTTCTGAAATCGAAGCGGGTCAGCTCCCAATGCCTTACCAAAGACTATGTGATCTACCTTTAGTTCAGAAACTGCATTCATGACAGTCTTGTTGATCCCCAGGCTCTCTCCTCGCTCCAACAGGTTGCGAGCGAACGTCTCCGGGAGACCTAGAGGGCTCGAGCCTTGTCGGACATGCGTTCCAGTGCTACTTCCAGCCTCTGATGTTAGTGACCCATTCCCACTAATACTCCCGTTTGCGAACGAACGGCCTCTCTGCCCTTGTCTCTGTCGTCGGTGGACAGGTGGCGATATTGGCGGAGGCACTTCCGTGGGGATGCCCAACAAATTTCGGTTCTCGTGTATGATGGAAACACCGACCGTTGGGGTGGGAGACAACTGGAGAGTAAGAGCCTGGCGGATAAGAAGGGTTGCGGGATGTATGGGTGTCGTTTCGGCAGTCCCACCAGCAGCGAGCGGGTTAGCGGGGTATCGGAGGAGGTATGTCAGCTGAGTGCTGTAGTCGGCGGGAATAACTACACAATGACTCTATCAGTACGATCAAGCGATCCACAGCATGATAATCTCACGTTTATTGCGTATGCGGACTAGCATCGCGACGCAGATCCATAGAGCCAGATCGAACGAAGGATCAACGGCGAAAAGAGCGTCCCAGAGAACCATGGCATCATCTAGGCTCAGCTCCCGCGTGAACAGTAGACGAAGCCAGCGACTGGAATAAGAATTAGCCCTAGCTCGCTATACCTAAGCGAAAGGCACGCATACATGCCGTATATCTGAGGCTCAATTCCAGCTGTTTGCAGCGCCTTCCACAGCTCCGGATCGACACCCTTGAGCAACACCGACTGAACGCGGTTGGCAGCCTCGACGATAGGCGCGAATGTACGGCTTCATCTGGCTGTCCCGAACGGCCATGTTCACTTGGACGTGAGAAGGGAGCGGGGTCGGTTCGGCCACCGCGGGGGTCTTCTTCTCTTGCCATTCATACCACCTGCCGGCCCCCTTCATCACCGCCGAGAACAGGCTCCACGCGTCCGCGGCTACCCATGAGCGGGAGCAGAACTCCTTCAGGGCGGAGTCTATGCGGCTATCTTCGGGTATTGAGTCGTAGTCCACCGCGTAGTAGAGTGGCGCGAGGAGCTCGTGCATGCCTTGTCGATAACCAATGTCTGGATGCATGTCGGAGTAGAGGTATAGGATGTGGGTCAGCTCGGCTTGGACCTCTGCATCGCGGAAATAGGCTATGTCTGGAAAGCTTCGGTACGATAGATTAGCGATGGCAAGCACGGGCTTAGAAGGAGGCGTTGTCAAGATGGACAGAGAAGGCATTGTGTTTTGGCCGTCGTCCAGCTCTGAAACGAGAGTAGGTGGGGATGAACGTACGTTCGCTCTACATCTTGAAGGATGGTCTTGCGCAAATCGGCGGATGCGAACCATTCTCTCCATGGATTCTAAACCCCAGTGGGTCCAAGGTACGCATCTCCAAAACAGATAAGGCGCACCTCATCGTCCAAACTCAACGGGTTGTTCTTGTCTAGGTTGCCGCCTGCCTTCTCCGACCTCGCGGGCGAGGCTCCCGAGCCTGGAATGGTAAACCCCTCCTCGTAGCCGCCATCGGGTGCTCGCATCTTCTCCATGAGCAATGTCTTGTAATCCTCCCGCGCGGCGCGCAAGGCATGGAATGGCGGAACTGCTTCTACCTCAGCAACATCGTGCAAAGGCTCACCCGGGACAAGGAACAGCTTTGTAGCGACACGTCAGCATGACAAGACGTACGCGGGTGAATCACACCACGTACCTTCCAGGCCATACTCCGTCCGACAACACCTGCAGCCCCCTCTGCGCCTTGGAAAAGTCGCCCCGAGAGCGCGGCATCCTTCAACTTCGCGACGTTGTGTCCCGCGTTGAACAAGTAGTCGTAAGCATCCCTGAAGGCAAGGAGGTCACAGGTTACAGAGATGAGTCTGTGGGCCGAAACCTCAATCAGAGGACAGACTTGATTTCATTGACGTCCGGTCTGTGTCGCGGCTCGCCCATCGCGATAGCAGGTTACGCAGTGAGAGAAAGTGGAGTGAGAGCAGGCAACGAATGACAGCGGCGTGTGGGTGGGAGCGTGTCAGGTCAAAGGAGAAAACATACGGAGCTCGAGTGGCTGAGAGGCGGCGTTGGTCGGCAAGACGGCGCAGGCTGTCCCTGGCGATGTCGAGCTGGGAAAACAGTCCAGCCATACTCAACGCCCACGTCACACAGGCGCCCGTCCTCAATATGGCATTTGATCAAGCCATTTCCACCCACCCACTCACATAGGTTGCCCATCAATTCTTCCTATTACACATATATTCGATTATTTACAATAAATATCCTGGACAGAATGCTTCTACCATGGCTTCTGTTGGATTCGAGATTTACGGGATGGCGGTGGCGGAGAGGCGGCGTCAAGCGCACACGCATCTGAGTGGCGTATCGGACGGGAAGCGGGCTCAATATTTCTGTAGTTATGGACAAGCGTAGTAACGAGACACCTCTCCCGTTTGCAATGGGGGCTTCGTGCGTACCCCAGGGCAACCCCCTCTCCTCTGCCACCCAGTGGCTTGTTCCAGCAACTTCCAAAGTGGTGAAACACACTGGCAGTGCTATCGGAAGTCCAAGCAATCTGGAAGATGTATTTCTCTTTCTCGCAAGACCTGCAGCATAAAGTAGGGCGGACAGGAATATGCTTGGTTAGTTTGACTAATAGCGCTCAGATTCAATCGGATAATGCACAGCTTCACAATACTTCTCACACCCCACTTCTAGGCCCGAATGCCTACCCACCCGCCACCGCAGCTCCGACGAGCGGAAAACCTTTCCAGCTGCACAACGGTGGCGTCACCGTGGGCATGAACTAATAGAGTTCCTTCTCTCCAATGAACTAATTGGATGCCTCTTCCATAGCGTCCTGAGAGACCCTGGAAAGTCTGACGCAGAGACGTCGAGGCCGTTTATCAGCCGACAGCGTCAGATTCGCTGCTATCCGCAGGAGCAGGGAAAACTCGTAGTGAGGTTTGATGATTAACGGGGAATGATCGGGTGAATAAGATTGCCGTGTTCACACCGCCTGGGAGGTTGAGAGACACTCTCGTGGAACTCCGCCGTTGGCGTTGACCGTTTGGATAGTTGAGACTTGGAACTTTCCTTTCGCAATAGGACTAGCTAATCACTGCAGCATAATGATGACGACACGCCGATCATTACCGTTCATGCTGAATGCCGCAGTACCGCGGTTTTACTAGTCACGGACCACGGTTCCGATGTTCTGTCATGTGGTGAATGGGGCCAGAAGAACGAACGATGAAACTTCGAATCATCGGGCCTTCTAGGCGGATGAACTGGCTACCATCGGACATGTTACGATGTATCATTCCATCACCCAGCCACCGTCAAAACCAAGGCCCGCTGTCCTACGAGAACGTCAGTTGGATTCCTCTGAACGGGGAGGGCGGGCGTCTTCACACACTAGTCACGAAGAGCGTCTCTGGCTTCACGAGGTATGCCACAAGCTCCGCTATGACTCTCTGGGACGGCTTGAAGATGGTCGGGTGCCCATCCGAGGCGCTGGGGAAGGGTTTCAACCGGAACGGAACTTTCGACTGTAGGCAATAGTACTTGCGAGCACAAATGTGGAGGACGGGCCGCCAATGTTTTCATCGTCCGCACATTGAGCAACGGGGATGGCATCACGATGCCCTTGAATTTTCTCCCTCAATTTTACTGCTTTTGGCACCCACTGAATGCAGTTGTGATAGTCCCAGGCGGATGCGCGTTGACTGTAATGATCTTGTATTCAGAGCTGACAGTTGAACTCGTCTAATCATTCATCAGACCGTTAACGCAGGTAAGAGTGGTGAGATACCTGCACTCTGCGTCGACCCACGTGCAGCGAGCTTCCGAGTCGATGCGCTATATGCCGTGAGAGTCGCAAATCCTATTGCACAATGTGGCGACAATCAGGAAGGCAGACGAGAGAGATCCAACGGCTCTTCGGCTCACCTATCTTCCCCGCCATGGACCCAGCACGAGTCATCTGTGAGGCTATCGCCGAAACCTAAGCCACCCAACTCGAAGGATATCCGAGTCGAGAGCAACGGATACCAAAAACGCACCCGGCATGATACGCCCACCACAGCCTTGCTTGATTGTCTGTCGTGCAGCGTGCTTGTAGGCGACATGATGCGATTCCAGACTACACTGGTCATGTCGACGAGAGACAATAGTTTGCTAGAATCAGAATGAGATTTCATATAAGCAAAGGCGGAGACGACACTGTTACAGACCGTCTTCCCTTGCAAAATTGGGGGTGCAAGGACACCCTAGCACAAGAGGGCGCACAATATTCCTCGTTTCCGACGTCCCCGAGGAGGGCTATCGCCGCTCGGTCCTTGGCTTGGACTACCTTTACCGTGTCGTGAAGCTAGCGTGTTGCTCTTTATGAGTAGGTCGTTGAGCACTATATCGATACCATTGACCGCCAGCCGAAAGGAGATAACATCTCCGATGCCTTGCATAGACTAGGAGGGTGTGGGTCAACCATTCTCGGAAAGTCAATTGGTGATAAAGTGGTCCCTGCATTAAAAATTTGCCCCAAATAATCTCGCACAATTTATGCACCCACTAAACCATAGGCCTGTCCATCTCCTGAAACACCGCTCGGGGTTGAACCTGGTCCTGAATACTCGGTACCTGGAGGTCGTGGGCAATGGACCGCCGAGAACCTTGCATTTGCTGCGCCAGCAAGCCTGCAAAGATAGCAAACACTGAGTTGATCTACGAGGAATATTCTCAGCGTACCTATATACGCAGCATCTTGGTAGACAGATGGATATAGAATCCCTTGTTGGTTAGCGGCGACGGACGGACGTGTGTATTCTGTACAGTATTTCAATCCACAAGTCACCCATAATGCTCGTGATGCAGTATGTGTTCCGACAGTCAGGATCACCATAGCTGATATGCGAGATCCTAGGTCACGTCCCAAGAAGATGGGAAGCAGTAAGCTACCTGATGGTCCGACGGACCCGGACGGTGATTATTGCGTTCCGAGGCTAAAGCGCCATCCATCTGACCGAAGCTTCAGCCACAATCCTGGTCATCTGTGCCGGGAAGCACTCAACTGAACGACACTGGATAGGATGTGCGCATCGTGTCCCTTCACGAGCATCCGTAACCACGATTACATGCCTGATTATCTTGGACGCCGCCTTCGAATTGCAGTCCACAATGATTGTAGTGACAAGTCGCGGGGTGGGAATGAGAGCGTCATCAGGCCGTCAATAAGTAGTCATTTCATCCAATCTAGTCAAACTCACAAGAGTCAAGACCTGTAGCAGAACAAACTTACCTCCACAATCTTCGCGGCGTCCGTGTGGGATCGGCGGGTCAAATATCAGTACGTCACGTCTCTTCCAAACACTTCCCTTAGGCCACGGCAGACAATCGGTTGAGACACAGATATGCATAGCGCTCTGATCCTCTCCATTTGGTCATGTTGTACACGCCGTACGGTACGGTAAACGGCACCTAGCTATCCCCACCAACTGCAACCGATTATGATTACTTAGCAAGGCCACACGGTGTCAGTCCATGACAATGCCGCCGTCGATGCTCAGACATTGGCCTGCAGTTTCGGAATTTCAGTTCAGTCAGTCACGATGACAGGACGACGGGGGAGCGCTGCGAGCCACACTACTGACCGGTGAGGAAATGCGCCTCCGGCTTCACGATGTAGGCCACAAGCTCCGCGACGACTGACGGCGGCGCGCTCGGGGTGCTGGGTGGCAGGCCTGCGCCCTGTGGAGGAAAGTTCAGGGTCAGTAGCCTGTTCGCTTGTGCTTGTAAGCAACAACGCCTACCAAAAGGAATGTAGAGCAAGGTCCGCCGTTCTTCTCATCATCGGGATGCTGCGCTGCAGTGACACGCGTTAGGTGGATGTCGCTTGGCGTACGAGCCGCTGCACTCACTCATGCCAGTTGGGATGATGCCGGGGGCGTATGAGTTGACCGTGATATTGTGCTCCGCAAGCTCCAGTGCTAATTACGAGCCGTCAGATGTGAAGGAAATGGTATATTGGTATATTATAGGGTGTCAGAATCCACATACCCGCACTTTGTGTCAGCCCCCGGACCGCAAACTTCGACGCGCAATAAGACGAGACGCCTGCGAATCCTAGCATCCAACGACACAACCATAAGCAAGACCAATTAAATAAAATGTTGCGCGACTTCGGCTTACCTTTCTTCCCCGCCATCGATGAAGCACCTGCAAAGCAAGATTATAATTACAATTATGAGCCAACTCCCGACCGAGACAGAGGAGAACAGAGGATCCGCGCAGGCAAGAAACGCACCCACGATGCGTCCCCCACGGCCCTGCTTGATCATCTGGCGGGCAGCGTGTTTGTACGCGAGCATCACGCTCAACACGTTTATGTTCATTACGCGCTCCCAGTCCTCGACCGTCATCTCCACGAGCGGCTTCACTTCGATCGTCCCGGCATTAGCAATCATCTGAAACAGCAGGCACACGAAGGCCGTCAGCTCTGATATCCACGCAAGCCCCGACTCCGGAGAAATTCACAACATGATGAAGTTGTCGCAAAACCCGGGGGGGGGACGTACAATGTCCAGGCCGCCGAACTCTTTGACCGCCGTGTCGACGAGCGCGACGACGTCCGACTCGACCGTGGCGTCTCCCACCACAACGGCTGCCCGTCGGCCCTTTGCTTGGATCGCCTTCGCCACGCCGTCAAGCTGGTCGCGTTTATTCGGCAGGTCGTTGATCACGACGTCGATTCCGTCGTCGGCAAGTCGGAGAGCAATGGCCTCGCCGATGCCCTGTGCCGCCCCTGTGACGATAGCAACGCGAGAAGTGCTGGGAAGGATGTGGTTAACCATCATGGGAAGGGAAGTTGCTGTTGGGGAACGCGAAGTGAGAATGGCTCTGGGTACGAGGAAACCGCGGACGAAGCAATGATTCTCAAGGCAGGCCTACTTATCTGCCCGCTATACTTATGCACTCACGCGTGAAAAGCGCGCGACAGTCCGCTTCTGAAACCCAGGTACCGACTCCGCTACGCTGGAAGCTCCGGGGCACCCTCAAGGCCTCATCGCTGTGCACACTCGACGCCACACGTCAGAATGAATCTTGACGCACGTGCCCAAGAGTCGGACAGTTCCCCTACCGTACCTGTGGCACATATCATTCCGAATCCTATTAGCACCCAATGAGTGGCACTTTCGAGCGGAGTATGAGTAGGGCGTCAATTCACCTGCCAGAATACGGCTCCGGAGTGGGAGATTCAGGTGCGACAAAGGGTGCAATATCATCAACTAGACTTTACCTCCTCCTCCGCCGGGTGCTGACATACGTCTTCCAATCAATGACATGAAGAACGCCTGGCTCGTAGCGCCTTTGACCACCACCAAGGCCATGGGGGTTTGAAGGACCAACCTACCTAAGTCCCTGACAGCCGGTGGATGTATTGCTAGGTCACTGGTATGTCAGGAGCTCGGCGTCCTGCGTGGGGTAAGCTCATACCGGCAACATTGAAATTTGACCAGTGACTTACCACATGCCGACAGCTGATCCCTGCAACATTGTGGGCGGTTAGTACGGCGTCAACACGTGCACGCTCAAAAGAAGAAGGCCAAAGTCCGCCATATGGATGCAATTAATACGATACGCGTAATGTACGGGGAGCTTGGAAGTGCAGCATAACTTATGTACGATGAAGCAGGAGAACGTGGGATCCATGTGAAACATAGTCCAATTGCGGATGCGGAGTCGGGTCATCTAATCATCGCTTTCCACGTTGACATCTTCACCATTGAGTTTGGCCTTCTTCCAAGCCACGAAGTCGTCCAGCATCGTAGGCCAGGCCTAAACGAGACAGCGAAAGTGAAATCAATCATGATACTCGGCTCATCAGGCGGAAGATAGTTCGTACCCCGTCAGCTTCATAAGTCGATAGGTCTGGCTGAATGGAACGACAGAATTCGAGGACCTGGGCACCATGAGGGTCATGAGATCATTAGCAAGACGTGGCAACGAGGAATGCCGAAAAGAGAACAAGACCAAGGACCCCGTGGGGAGTGGTAGCCTGAAATTTCTATACCCGGCATGACAACGTCCTTACCATATTCCACAGATCCTTGTTGACGCCTTTGTATGTGCCTTTCTCCTAAAATGGTGTGTTGTAAGACATTGATAAGGCGGAACATGACATTGCACGAACATTGATATACTCCAGGATATCGTTCATGATGGGATATTTTGGCGCGACTAGAACAGACCAGAAGGCACTTGCGGTCTACGAGAAGTGATATGCATCAGCGACGCAGTCCACAACGCAAAGACAATAGGAGAAAGGTGGCAACCGCAGCCACTCACATCCATATCGATGTTCCGTGCTGTCCTGTGCTCGACCTCGTGTCAGAACGGGTATCCAACACATGGCACTTCAAATTACGCACGGGGGCTTGGCCAGAGCGAAGCAGAAAGAGTACAGCTCTGCGTACGCCTTCTTCGTATCAGCCGCGTATTGATGGTACTTGTACCGATTGTACGGCTCAGACGGGTCCGCTGCCGGCACTGTTGAGCCCCGCTTCCTGATGGAACCCGTGACAGACGATGTTATAGGGGGCTTGTCCAGGAGCAGAAGGTCTTCGATGTTTCGGAGCACGAGGGACAGTACTTGGAGGTTTGAGGCACTATGCACGCGCACGCCATGAGCTCTCGCCCATAGACGGCAACTCTTCTCCAACGGCAACAAAATGACTTGCACGCAGATGAACAATACGCACCGCAGCTCCCCTGTACCCTTCGACCACTCGGCCTCCTTGAACCTTGCCATCTCCGTTGCATGCATTTGCCACGCCAATACGAGGGGCAATGCGCCTTCCAAGGAGATGTCCAGGTCTGTACAAAGTTTCTCAAAGCCTTCGGGTCCTATCTCCCCTGGTGTGTCTGGATCTTCGTATGTCTTGAACAGCTGCCGGGCGTGCCCCTCGGAGTAGGGCTCTGGCTTCCCGGCATGCTTTGTCGCGGCCGGCTTGGAATCTGGTGGAGATGCGGCTTTGCTGTGATTGTCGAGGAGATGAGATTTGTTCCGGTGGCAGCAGAAGAAGGAGAATATTCCCATAAGGGCCACGCCAGAGAAGATGAAGACAACCCACATGCGTACCTGCGAGCTGCATCCGTCGCCGTCGTCTGGCGCAGCTTAGTCAGCAGAACCGTCGCCCGAAATGGCAGCCCACATACCTCATTTGTACTAGCGGGAAACGAGGTTAGGGTCCCCGACGAAGGGAAAGAAAACACGCCCGACACACCTGGAGTCCGTCTGCTGAGATTGGACACGACCACCTTTGCCACCCTTCCCTGCTGCAGTCTTGGTGGTTGCTCGCTTCGTCTTCTTGGGAGCTGGTTCCACCTGCAGGGTGCATTAGCCACCGCCACACTCCACCATACCACATATTCCCCCACATACATCCATGGCATCTACCCCGTCGGCGTTGGAATTGGTGGTTGCAGCGGCATCATTGGAAGCAGCTTTGAGACGCGTAGAAGTACGGGTGGCACGCGGTGCAGCCTCTGCCGAGGCATCCTCAGCGCGTTTTCGCTGGAGAGGATCATCCAGGCTGAGGCTACATAGGGCACAAGGGTACGAGACATACCTTGGGTGGCATAGTGGCGCAAAGGATGTGTGAGGGGGTGTCCAGGAGATGCAAGTGAGCGACAGAAAGGAAGAAGGGTGGTCTATAGAGAACGCGCGACGCGGATGGATCAGTTTCACGACTGGCATCCCCGGCAAGTTCCGACTGACTGGGGTGGGCCGGCTGCCGATCATGGCATCATAGGACGACCACCTTAGCGCCCTGACTCGGTTTTGCTTCGACCTCGTCTGCTACTTGCCATGTCTGCCGAGGTATTCAATCCAAACCCCACCATCTTCGCACCACTCAAGGCGAAGAAGACCGCGCATACATACGCGAAACCTAACTCAATTTGGCTCGACGATGGCGACCGGGCCGACGAAGAAGAGGATGATTTTGATCAGTCGGACGACCCAGAGGCCATTGACCAGGACGAAATATTTGGTACGTCCACGGGCTCTCTTCGTGTTCATTGCGTTGCGCTAATGGCTGTCATCTGTAGAACTCATCCGGTCAATATCTGACCCTGAGCACCGTAGCATGACTCTCGAGCAACTCGCAGTAGTCTCGGCACCTCAGATTACCTTCGATCCCAACTATCCAGACCGCATCACCGTCGAGTTCACTCCGACAGTACCGCATTGCGGGATGAGTACGTTTATTGGTGAGTTTTAAGTCTGCTACTGGCAAATTTCTGCGTCAGGAATGCGGCAGTGGTGGTAGGAGTTCGGTGCTTAGTCTGTTTTGATCCTGCTGGTACTCAGTTCGCATCCTTGGGATCGCGAATGGCATTAGAATTAGTACTGCACCGTTCTACAAAGATATTTGATTGAGTTTTACCGCGTACGAGTTTGTCGCCTTTTTGTATCGCCTTTGTGGGCAATAGTCCGAGGTCGGAACCTCACACTAAGTCTCTCGATCCTCTTGACCTCATATGCCCCGCGCTCACCGTCTCATGCCTGCTCCTGAAACATGTTATGTGTTGTGGTCTCCATTGGCCCTATTGCTTGCTCACAAACCTCCAACGCTAACGCCGCCCAACCCGCAGGGCTATCCATCCGTGTCCGTCTGCTCCGCAGTCTCCCACAGCGGTTCAAGGTCGACATCCGAGTGAAGCCGGGCTCCCACCAGAGCGAACACGCGCGTACGTACCGTATCTCCTTGCGTCTCCAGCTGTGTATGTGTGTGCGTGGGCGCAGGTGTGCCCGTGTGTAGGACAGAGCTCCGCTGACTGCGCAATCTCGGTTTCCCTCTGTCTCCCAGTCAACAAGCAGCTGAACGACAAGGAACGTGTCGCCGCGGCGCTCGAGAACCCGGCGCTGGTGGAGGTGCTCGAGCAGTGCCTCTCCACCGCGGGGAGGACCGCAACCGAAGACGGAGAGGCGTAGGCGTAGGCGTGCACGGCAAGACAAGTCCACCTTGACCGACCGTGCGCCATGCCGCCGGGCTCATCACGCGCTGCGCCCAGCCACCCCAATGTGACATCTTCGCTGCCGCCATGCGCCATTGGCCCCGATGCACAGTATGTAGCCATGATATCTCCCTTGTATTCCTGACACGCTCTGCACTGCTTGTAACCGTAGACATATATTTCTAGACGTCCTGCCCACGCCCGATCTGCCCCTGTCCGACCTGGCATGGAATCCCATCCCGACGCTGATCCGTGTCGCCTGTCGCCCGTCTCCAGCACGGGCGTCGGTCCGCGTGTATCGCGTTCGAAGGAATGGACCGCGAGACCGACCGCTCTCTCTCCCACCGCAAGCCTAGTCCGACAGGCACGGTAGCTCTACGGGAGCCCGTGTGCGTCATCGACCTCCCCACGGTCACTAGCAGGCGGCGACGAGCGAGTCACGCCGGCTCGTAGCTTCCCATAGGAGCTAGTCTGCTGTAACTCTAAGTGTGCGACGGTCCCAGAAGGACGTCAAGGTGGCGTCTGCACGCCTACGTAGGACGTCCCCAGCCGGGGTTCTGCCGCTCGACGAGCTTCGCAGCACCCCGCCGCACCCGGGAAAGCGGAGTCCGAAGCCGCTGAACTGGGTGTAAGTATGTATTGCAGCATAGCCTGGCCGTAGGCCGTAGCCCCATTCGCTCTGCATCAACCCGGCCGCTCGCCTGCTTTTCGATACGGTTTTTTCTGCATGGGCGGCCTGCGATACCGTCATTCCGTAGCTCCGAGGCGTCGACCTTGGATATTTGGATGTCACTCGGGGTGATGTGACGAGGTATTGAATTGCTCCAGGATTCGATGTCCAAGATTCACCGATCGGGCTCTCGGAGCTCGCTATTGGGAATGGGAGTACGACATCCAGCTTGAGACCGGGCCCGGCGGGCAAGCTTGGTTTCGCAGCTTCTGGCCGAACCTTGTTCCACTTAGCCATGCGGATGTTTTTTTCAGAAGCAAGCTCTGGACGCGAGGCTACGATGCAGCTGCAGCGGCTGTCGCGTATGCTATACACATCCCCGCCGCCGTCTTCGAGAACTGCGAGTCTTGCGACCGGATATGCACGTGCCTGTGCATAAGTATCTCGCGAGTGCCTGGTAACGACCTCGGCGTGGCGTTCTAGGAAGCATGGGCTCAGTTCGCGAACCTCGACCTCGCGTGGAAGGGCCACGTCCATTCTCTGCGAGACGTGTAGAGACAGGGAGCACAAGTGTGTATTACGGCTGCCGTATGACATCCATGACAGTCCACCTGGACCTTCGCCCGCGTTTCCCAACTTTGACGGGTCGGCGCCCGCCTATCTGCCCTCCCCTCTCCACCGTGAAACCGTGCGGCGAAGGAGAAGACGAGGGCGTCTTCGTGGCTGAAAGGCTCCGACTGTCGGCTCAATCCTGCACCGCGACCTTGTATCCGAGATAGGTATCAGCTATCATCGGTCCCAAGGCGGCACGCTGTGGAGAGTATTGCGACGCCCGATAGCGGACGATTGAGAGGCTCAGCTCGCTGTCCAGATTGCGGCAGCAGGACAAGACCGTCTCGCCGTGCAATAGCGCACGCATATCCGTGTGCGTGTGGCGTGCGGCGTGTGGACCTGACGTGGTTACCAGCCATGAATTGTGTCGCGTGGCACCGGGGCGTCGGAGCAACAGCAGATTGCACGATTGGCGACTTGGCGAGCTCTGGATGTATGGGTGGCGATGAGTCACCATGCAGTATGCAGAAGCTGACTATATGCGCGCCGGGTGTACGACACTTACCTCGGAGTTCCTTCAAGTTGAATTTTGTGCGCGTTTCCCGACGCTTCTATAACAGGTCGAATCTCCGATGGCCTTCAAGGACGATTTGCAAACGCGCATCAGCGCCGCGGCCGTCCAACGTGTTGAAACCAGATGCAACTCCGCAAAAAAACGCCATGTGCGGACCAGCGATGCGATGTTCTTGATTCCTTCGATGCAAGGGTCGGATGGCGCGTCTCGAAGCGCTGCATCGTCTTGCACCGTACACGCACATTCAATCGTCGGCGTCCTTGTTGCTGCGCGGACCCGCGGGCACACGAAGGGGCCAAAAGCACAAAGCGTAAACCTTAAACCGCATTGTAGTAGAGAGAACAACAACATCAACATTCGTCAGCGCCTCCGCTCCTCCAACACAAAAAATGCGCAGTAGGGTCTCACCTCCGATGGAGAGGCCCAAGGTTTAAGGCTGAGCATGGACCGCCCAGGTTTCCGTTTTCCGCGGCACCTCCTGGCACAAGACGACTGACAAACCGCACCGCGCGGTGGAATCTGCGCCACCATGCCGCCCCCTCCGAACCCGAACGGAGACGCTCTCGCCGGGGGTTGGGTGTGACACTCGCCGGCCCTGACGCGGACGCGAAGCCCGACGCGCTCGCCGACTCGGGCTAGAACTAGTAGCCGGATTATGATACAAACAAGGATTTCACCTGCTTTCTGTCATGTCTGCGCCGCGAGTCGCGCAACGTGGCATGGAGCGGACCAGGTTCGTGCGCGTTGCCAGTGGGAGGTTCGCCAAGCCCGAAACCGAACATTTTGAGTTTGTGACAGCGACAAACTATGGGGGAGACGCCCGTAGCCCAGCAACGCAGAAAGGGCGTGGCCACCATGGCGAAATCATGTGGGTGCCTTGTGGGTGCCTGCCTGTGGCGGAACATAGGCAGCGCCGTTGTTGGTTAGTTCGGGAGAGTGGGTTTGGGTTTTTGGGCTGAACGGTGAACATTGTCGGGGTGCCCAGCCATCCCGTCGTGGGAAGCCTTTTGTTCCCTGCGAGCTCCGGCCAGGAATTGAGGACAGGAAGCGGGGGTTGCGAGGACGAGCAAAAGGAGGGACGCGGTTCGAGAACCGAGCGAATGCCGTGAGACGAGACGCGTGCGCCGCTCGGGGCGCCTAAGGCCGCGGTAACACGAGTTATTGTTCATTGTTCTTCACAAATCCTGGGGACAACGTCACTTCGGGCACGACACGCTCATTTGCTGAGTTCCAAACGCACTGCGACTCGTCGCGGAGTTGTCGTGGGCTGTGGAGGGTGCGTGGAGCTTGGGAGGAGACCCGCCCTGCATCCGCCCTGAACCCGCCCAGGAGGTGAGCTATGCGTAGTGCCGGCGGGCCCGTAGGACGGGTTACCATGGGCACGCCGCGGGGCCGGAATTGGGCTGGTGGGAAGCACAGGGCGGCGGTGGGCGGTGGGCGGGATGTGACGAGGAAGTCGGAGACTGGAGGGGGCGGGCGGCGGGGGAAGTGATCGGGAGGGTTTGTACAGCCCTTTGTTTTCCAAACAGGGTGGATGGAGGCGGCGAGCGCCGGCCGCTCGGTCCGTCCGCAACGCAGTACAACATTTTCCATATATGGGACAAGGGACTATGTACAACGCCCTCCGCATTCTTATACCCTCCGGCCAGCCATGGCGGCCCCCAGTTTACCCCCTCCTCCTCCTCTCCCCTCCCCATCCCATCGCCCCGATCATCACGCCCCCGTCATGACTTCCTCCGTCTGTTCCCATGTAGGTCCCATCAATCATCCCCCCGCTCGTGGCCATCCTGCTCATCACCACCCGAATCCCCATCCGCAGGCTTCCTACCCAATGAGCACAGACAGCCTCCTCCTCGAGCACCCCTGTGGCTCACATCGCGTAAAATACCAAGGCGCCGGCGAGCGTTCTGTAAACGATTTTTCCCTCGAAACCGACGACCAGCCCATCGACGTATCCCTCGTCCTCCCGCACTACCGTGCACACAATCAACCCTACGACCACCGCCTGACCATGTACACTGGCACGGACTCTGACGCACCAATCAAAGTCAAGGTGGTACGTGTGGCGGCATTCCTTCCACCACCGCCCCTCCATGCACCTCGCTGACCCTATTGTCCTCCTGTGCAGTGTCGGAAATTCACGCCCACGCGGACGACCAAGTTCAAGCTCGAGGTGCACTCCGCCGCGGACTCGGACGTGACGATCTGGCTGCCCTCCGACTTCAAGGGTCACATCCACCGCTCGTCCGCGTGCAAGAAGGTCTCCTTCTCCGCGGGCTTCACAAACCGCATCATGCGCAACGTCTGCCTCACCCAGTCCCGCCGCCCGTCCGTCGTCTCCATGTCCCAGTCCCGCCGCCCATCCGTCGTCTCCGTCACAGACCACGCCGCGTACCGCTTCTCCGAGATCTACACCGTCTCCGACGGCCGCAGCCCCGCGCAAGCGAGCCCCAGCCACAGCGAAAAAGTCAAGTTCGCCTTCCCCGGCTTCGGCGGTGGCGCGGGCTCGTACTACGGCACGTTCGGGTGCGCGCCCGCAGACGAGGACGAGGTCGTCGTCGAGACCGCGGGGACCGTGACGTTCCGCATGTGGGACATCCACCGCGGCGAGCCCGAGGCGCGCTGCCGGGAAGCGTGCAAGCGCGCGTTCGGGCTCGGGTGGTGCTCGAAGCGCAGTCCCGAGGTCGTCATCGACTGGGACTTCCTGCTCGATGACTGACCGACCGAGTGCCGAGCCCCCCAAAACTAAGCTCTCGGAACTCGGAAAACGGAACACGCCTCCTTCTCAGACACGAACGACACGACGCGCCACGTTACGCCCCGCCCAGCCCCGCTACTTCGCCGCCCTCAGTCCAAGCACTGTGCCTTCCACCCTTCCCCGCCTGCTCCACTGGCTCTAGTCATCTCCGCCCGCCCTCTTCCGCTTCCGCGCTGCTTCTGTTTCTTCCCTTTCCGTTGCTCCTGCTTCTCCCTGCTTCCTTTCTTCGGCAGAGCGCCATCCCTGCACCCGCCTATCTGGCATTTGGCTTCCGGAGCCCGCTTCGTCACTCGTCAATCCTATATCCATATATCCAGGGCCCGCCCTGCGCGCCCGCACCGCATCTCCCATTTCGCCCCATTCCATCCCGTTCCATCCCATTCCATGTCCGTCTCTCTCAGGTTATATCTATCATACACTCTGACACTGTAGCACCAGCACACGTTCCCGTCCCACTAGACCGACCCCTCGGGGACCCCACCACTGTAGCATCAGCTCTTCATCCATCCTCTTATCGCTGTCCGAGTCCCTCTCTCTCTCAAGCTCTCAAGTCTTACGTACATGCATACACGCGCGCGTCGACGCGCCACGCACACATGGTTATGGTTTCATCTTTTTTTTTTCGCTTAGGCCTACGAGCCCTCCACGCATATACGCTTAGCACCTTAATTCTATCCTTATAATGCCGCCGCCGCCGGTAGTGCTGGCGGCCCTGCTATTTTTGCTCCCACTAGTCCTATTCGTTTGGGGCAGACAGTCCTGTGCCGCGCCTTGTATGCATTTACATCTACCTATGCCCTCTACATGCCATGCAAGGCGTCGTGCACACAATGCGAATGCTCGTTTAGAGCAAAAACGGAGTGTGTCTCGTCGTGTGCCCAGCATCGACTCGGATATCCAACGATCGAGGGTCCCAGGCTTGCCAGATAGCCACAGCCGCGCAGACAGGAAGGAGGCGGCCGCCTCGATCGTTATCCGCCGTTAAGAACAACATCTAGAATAGGCCAGAAGAATGTATACAGGGGAGGGTATTGTAGAGTAACGCATATGCAACATCGTGAAAAAGCACACATAGTCCGCCCCATCTGTGTCCCAGCCTCGCGAACAAAACCATCAGCGGCCTCTTTAGACGCTTGCCACGATCCTGGCAGAGGAAAAAAAGAGAAAGACGCTCATCAGCACCTAGCACCACACGACAACGAGAGGAGGAAGAAGACGTACTCCTCGGCCTTGTTGAGCGCCTGGATCATCGAGACGACCTCCTTGCGGCGGTTGACGACGAACTCGGACTCCTTGAGGAGGTCGTCGAGCACCTCGGGCTTGTACAGCTCCTGCAGCAGCTCGCGCTGCAGGTTCTCCTTCGAGTGGTTAACGAGTGTCAGCGTGATCGCCTTCGGCACCATGTCGATCATCTCGCGCTTCACGATGTTGAAGTACGAGTGGATGAGCAGCTCTGCGGGCGCGCGAGCACAGACGGTCAGGGTGAGGTCAGGGTGGGTGGTAGGGGCGGACGTACTGATGACCTCGGTCTCCATCGTCTCGCGATCGTTGAGCGCAGCCTGGGGCTTGATGATCTGCGGGGGCTGGCGATACAGATACACGAGTCAGTTTGCGCCGCTCCTCGGAGGGTGTTGCACCGGCGTCGGGGACTCACCGCTTCCATGACGGCGACACCCTTCTTCTTTGGCTGGCCCTTGGCGAAGAACGAGCTGAAGAAGCTGGGCTCCTCCTTGGAGTCGACCTCGAGGTCGCGGTTGTTGAGCTGCGCGGGGGTGACCTTGCCGCCCTTGCCCTCAACCTGCTGGGGCCTGCCCGAGTTCATCTTGTCGGTCACAATGGCCATCGCCTTGTGGCCGTTCAGGAAGTCGGGGTGTGTCGTGTTGACGTAGCATGCTTGCATCCTGAGACAGGCTTAATGACAAAGACTAGGGGTACGTCTGAAGTACGAGCACTCACGCGACCATGTCGGAAACTAGCTTGGTCGTGGGGTTCATGGCGTTCTTGAAGAAGTTTACAACTACCGAGTTGAAGCGTTCACGCAGAGCAGGGAACCGCCTGAATGCTTGCTAGAAGGGAGTCAGCGGAGGCTTGAGCCACAACATTAACGCTTTGCTTACGATCTTCTGCAAAAGCTGACTGAGGATGCGGATGAGCTCATCGTAGACAAGCTGGCAGCACTTGAGCCCAGGGTCCTCCAATCGCCGGATCTGCTGCTTGACGATGATCTCAAACGCCTGGGTCCCAACGAACAGCGACGGCGTCGAACCAGAGGAGTTGTACAGGATCGTCCGGATATCGCCGTCCTTCACCTGGTCGAACGGATCGATTGTCTTGATGCCGTTGTTGAACAGCTCGTGGAACACGAAACTGATACGGGCACCGCCGGAGAGCTCGTTGAGCGACAAGTCGTTCGTATTACCGTCGATGGTTGTCCGGAACTCGGAGCAGAACTCAGTGATCACGCTGAGGACGATGCCGGATGAACTTTGGTCGCCCAAACCTCCGCCAAGTGTTTGGAGTTCCGCGTTGTACTTTTGCAGTTGTTGTGAGATGCGTGCCTTGATATCTGGGAGCGTTGCGCGAATATGTGCCATGAGGATCTAGAGATACATTAGTTTGTATTACGAAAAGGTGTGAATTAATGAAGGATACGTACGACGTTGAGCTTGCGCGCAAGAAACGGCGTTCCACAGTACTGTGCCTTATTTGAGTAGGAAGGGTGTGTCTCAAAGAACTTGCGCTCAGTCTCAAGGGCAACACTGATGGCCTTGCTGGTGTCAATGTCACGCTGTCCACGGTTGACTACAGGAACGTAGCCTAGACGAAGAGGAATGACACGGCCAGCAAGAATGTCGACAACGTCGGTACCCTGGTCCCTGTTGAAATTTTGTCAAGAACGGTCAGATATACAACTCTGCAGGTCGACGCACATCAGATCGACTTTTGTCAGGACACCAATTGTCCTCTGACCCTCTGGGTCCACCTCGCGAGCGAGCTTCAGACCGTCTGAGTTCGCCAAATCCGTGTTCGCCGCCGTGACAGCGAGAATGATACATGCAGGTCTTGAGATATACTTCAACAGCATGTCACGGATCTGCTTCTCGATATCACGAGGCTGGTCGCCGACAGGAACCTTAGTCAAACCGGGGAGATCGACGAGGGTGAGAGTGAGGACGTTGGGAGAGAAAATGCGAAGGTTTATGGGAAGAGGCGAGATGCCAGCATTCTTGCCCGTCTTGGCCTCAGTGTCGCGGACGATCTCTTCCCGAATCTTGTTGAAGTCGTGGAACTTCTGTCCGGGAAGGTGCAAGAACTCGCCCCATTCATCGGGGTTCGCACCTGAATCGCCTCCCGCCTTCAGGTCTTCTCCGTTGGCTTTAGCTACATCGCGGATGCGTCAGTATATCGAATGAGATGTATGGGTATTCAGATTGGAGACGCTTTCGGTCTATCGACTGCATCGTACTATGCACGAGCAAGCGGATTTTAATCGTGAAAGTATGACAAACGCCATGAGGGACAGTGTAACTTCGTCCACTCGTTAAAGAGTGGCATAGAACGTCGCGCAACCGCGCAAGTCCTGAGTAGGGACTGGGAAGGATGTTCTCGGATGTTTAGGTGCAATGTCATGAGATGAGCGCACGGCCCGCTGAGCGGCTGTAGATGTGAGGACGCTGCCAAGGATGATACAGCCGAGGCAAGTAAACACACCAAGCTGGGCCCAACTTCTCGACACGAAAGCGCATGCACCGCAAGCGCGTCACCGTATACTTCCGTGGGGGGCAGAGAAGTATGCATGGAGCCGACGGCATCGGCGTTGGTGGCTAAGAACGTCTCGGGTTGCGGTCGAAACTCGGCTCAGCATGTGTGGGGGTTTAAGCGTTGTGGCTCAAACAAGCTTCGGCGAACGATGGTACACCGACAGGACCGAGTGCGTTCAAACGATAGCAAATATGCATCAGCCACTCACCTGTGCCATTGGGTTGAGGACTGGTGGGTTTCCGGTTGATCAATTGGAGGACCAGCGGTCGCCGGGTGACAATACCAGTACCTCGAGGCAGGAAATCCCGGCCCACAATGTTCTGGACCACAAACGGTCACACAATGGCTTCAAGGGGAGTAATTGTATGCGCGCACCTCGAGAACGCTACTCTTTCCACTGCTTTGACTTCCGAGGACGCAGATCTGCGGAAGGTCTATTTGAGCCGCGGATGTGCCGACGGCTGAGAAGACATCCTGTAGCTTGTTGACGACGTTGACAATCTCTGTTCCGAGGCCGGAGGTTGCCATGATTGTAAGACAGAAAGGAGAGGAAGGAGGGGATGGGGATGGAGGACAGGAGAAAGGCTTTCAGGACACCCTGCCGCGGTGTGGCCCAAGACGCGCGTCTTGGGCGTCTAATGGGCCACAGCACGCAGCGGGCGCTCCGCCTCGTCCCAGCTGCGCCGCGGCTCCGTCTCTTGAGCTCGCCTCATTTGCCCTCCTCGGCCTCAATGTGACCTCAGGTGAATCACACACCACGCTCCTTGGCTGTTGGATTCCGCGGCAGAGCCTCCGTAGTCTCGTCAAGGCTCCGTCGCAAGTCCCTGAATACCACTTAGGTACGGTGCATTTATCCTGTCCGGAAATTCACGCACACTTACCACTGGTGCATACACCGCAGTACTAGTTTCAACCCTCTTCACAGCTTCGAGTCAAAGCGATGACTTCTTTGAAAGAGATGTTGGATCAGTGTTGTGTCCGTTCTCGTGTCCGCGTGGCCACAAGGAACGACAGTCCGTCAGTGCAAGACCGTGCAAGGCTGCGGACAGTGTTTCATCAATGCTTTTGCAGCTACATGCCAGTTCATGGCTCCATTGCCCATAGGGTCTTCCGAAACACCAGCCAAACATTGTTCGGGAACATGGGTGGGCTCACAAAGCTTTGCCCAGGCACAGGTACTTTCAGATTTGCACTGCAATGTTCACGCTGTTGGTAACATGTCTCGACCGCACCATACAAGTCCCATTGTTGAAGCTAGTTGCGTAGGAGGGGTTTAAAGGTACGTCTATCAATACTACGATAGTAATGAGCATGATACCTAACAACCAGTTTAGCGTCTTTGCTTGAACTGCGCGGCATAGAGAGTGCCCGTCACCGGCTGAGCACACGCCTCAGGCCTGGAAATCCTCGCTGTAGGTGTCGCCATTCTACTACGCGTTGAATATTCAAGAAAAGTCATTCATGTCACTCTTATGCGTATAGATTTCCAGCGTTCTAGTACCAAGTATTACACGTTACTAAGTAGAAGAGCCGCAGGTAGGAGCAGGTAGGTCATTCTAGTCGAAGTGGCGTGGGATCGAAGTAGATCGTCCGCGTCAGTTCTAGTGCTGCCATACTTAGGGGCGCAGTAGGGCACAATAGAGGAAGATCAATTGTGCGAAAAGTGCAAGAGTTTTTTGTTGTAAAGGTAAGTAAACCTGTCCGAGTCTCGGTGTGAGACGACTGACCGGACTTATGAATGGGCCAAGAGCCAACAGGATAACACCTCCCTGTCAAACCTGCTATGATCTTAGTGATGTGTCTTACGGACTTCTGAACGAGTAAAAGAATCCTGTCGTCAATGCAGTTGTGGGCGCTACCGCTACAAGATCTGCCCGCTCCAAGACATCTGAAGCGACTTGTCCATATCCGACGACTCTTTGTGCTCGTACCTGGGTGCACGGCCACTGTTCTAAAGTTGTATATGCTTTGCTTTGGACACCCTTTTATGAAGAGGCCACTCAAGTGAGGGCTTTGATCAACCGCGGCGCCTAAGGTGCAGGCCCCGCTTAGGAACCCTGTTTGCCTTAAAGGCGGTTTGTTCCTTTACGCGACTCACCTCACCATAGCCCCCACCACTCCTCTCCCCCAGAACTACGAGACCAGCATACCTCGTCAACACGCCATGCGGCGCATCCGCAAGTTATCGAACGACCTCAAGTGAGTTCATCGTCGCAGTCCTCTAACCACCACGAGGTATTCATCATTTCCAGGGAGGTGTTCCTGCCCAAGTCTGGCAGACCAGAACTACGCCACAGACCTTCGTACGGTATAGCGCAACCCGCTCAGACACCCGAGAGCAAGAAGACGGCCAACCGCTCGCTGGCATACCACGACTCCGCTGTTACCACCGGCTCCTTGCGTGATGCCCGGGCTGAGCGGGAGCGGCGAGAACGAGATATGCATAGGCAAGCGACGAAGCCGGGTCGCGAACAAGGTATCAACGGGAACACCGTCGCCTTCCCATTGTCCTCTTCCCCCTCGAAGCCGCGAACCAAGGCACAAGAAAAGCCCGTGCCTGTCCCGTCTCTCAACCACAAGCAAGCCGCCGGCGACGGCACGTCTTGGGATCTCAACACCAGCGTAAGCCCGCCAGCCATATCGCCCTACCGTTACGCATTGGATCCGCGGACCAAGCCTCTCCCCTCGCCTCCGGGGACACTCCCTGCCAGAAAGCCCCATCGCCGCCCCCCGTACAGCCCGAGCAGGTTCTTCGCGGCGTCGCAGTCTACCCCCGATATTTCTCGGCTCCCTCCCCAAACCGGTATTCCAACCACCAGGGGCCGCACCCCAGGATCCCCAGACGCCATCCAGGGTGAGTCCGGTGCACCCGCATGGCCTCCAGAAGGGCCCGCCGCCGTCAAGCGCCAGCAGCGCACCCCGAAGAGCTCCATCGAGTCGCTCTACCGTTCGCAGACGATGAAGGACCTCCGCACCACCGCAATGACCGACGGTCCGCGGGACGTCGCCCACGGCCACTCGCGGGCGGCGTCGACCCCAACCGCGCGCGACGCGCAGACCCTCCCGCGCTATCGAGCCACCGCAGCCACTCGCGACCACGAGCCGGAGGACCTCTTCCCCGACGACGTCTCTGAGCCTTCTATTTACTCGCAGTCGTCCTACCGGTCGACCGGCTCGTCCAGAAGGGAGCCGGCGACCTCCCTCCAAGTCCGGGAGCTCCCCACCACGCGCTCCGTGCACGTGCAGTCCAGGAGCGCGCGCAGGGTGTCGCACAAGGCAGAGATTGTCTACCCCTCGTACGTGACCACCCCGCTCCCTCCGCTCCCAGTGCCCGTGGCAGAGGCAACGTCGGCACGGAAGGTCGGGCGGGAGCTTCCAGCAGGCCCACGGCTCAAACCTCTTCCTCCGGCAACGACGACGACGACGACGACGACGACGGCGACGAAGGGGAGGGACGAGGTGCGCACGCGTCGCCCGGGTGCGGCGAGCTCACAGAAGCAGACGATCGAGGTGGAGTACATCACGAAGCTCCAGATCGCACAGATGGAGGACGAGAAGACGTCCACGGACTTGAACAGGGAGCTCGCCGAGTGGGACAGGGTCGACAACGCGGCCGCGAGTGTCGTCCCTGCGGCCAGGCCCCGTCCTGGACCGTCCACGTACGGAGAGACACGGCCGCTTGTTGTGAAGAAGCGGCAAGCGTTGTTTGGGCTCGGGCTTGGGTTGTCGCGAGCAGCCGGGCGGTAGTGAGCTTTTCGTCGGTCATCCGCGCCGGATGGAGCCATCCCGAGGGATCCTGGGCGGGTTTGTTCCCCGTCCTAGGCCCATTACACTGTTATTTTTTTCTCTCTGATCATTGAGATCAGCCCACTCTCCTTAAGCCAAAACTTACTTTCCGTGATTGTTCCTCTGTTGTCTTTCGTTCTAACCTAAACATCGTGCTGTGAACTGTAGTGGATGGAGCATGTGCGTAGTTGTACTGTTGCTCGGAGTGTACGCTCGGCTGTCTAATCCGTGACAGTATCGCAAATCCTGAGTACCGAGTATGTACCGTGTAGTAGTTAACAATGCAATATACGATATACGTCTTGGTCGTCGTGATACTTGCCTTCCAGCTCTGCGCGCTCCAAACAGCACTCCCTCCAAACCCAGCTGGCCACTCGCCCTCGGTCCCGCTGAGACAGATTGAGACCAACGATGCATTGGATATCCAAAACGTGTGCGCTCTAAGTACATGGGGGAAAGGCCAGGAATCCGGAGTGGATAGTGGATGATGGAACCGATGGAGATGGAGATGGGAGTTGATGCAGATATACATGTGCGGGGGGGATGTTGCAAGATGCTAAGTGCGGGGGCGACGTATTAACTACATAGTTGCTGTGACGGCAGCCATGGTCCATCCAGTCCATGCGCGCAATCCTGCCGCCCATCTAAACCCAGTCTGGAGAGCCGGCGGCAGGAGGAGGTGCTTAAAACACGGCGACGGCGAAAAGCAGGACGACGGGAAGAAGGGGCAAAAAATGCCCAAACGTATACGTAAACGACGCTGGGCGGACGGCTGGAAGGACGAAAAAAATGACGAAGACGAAGGACAGAACCGGGAAGACTAGGGACGGCAACAGACAGACTAGATGCGAGGATGGTGATCCGGAGTAGCAATGTGCGCGCGATGTCATAACAACTTCGAGACGGGACTCGTGAAGCGGGACTCAAAAGCGAGGAGTTAAGTACGACGTTCATCAAGGGGGGCAAGATGTGTGGATAGACGACACAGGGACACAGCGACCATGACAAATGGCAAAAACGAAACAGAGCGCACTAGACGATAGCAGCTCGGAGAAACGTTTGTGATGCTCTCAGCATAAAACACCACCCAGCTCGACCCTCACCCAGTTCCCAAAGCCGGCAGGTTCGGATGGCTCGACGCCGCGATGGAGCTCAACGGTGAACCTACCCTCGCGGGCTGAGCTTCCCCTTCCTCACTGGAGGCGCAGGTGGGGCTCGGCGAGTCTTCACTGGGGGTGGAGGCGCCGCTCGCCTGGTCGTCGAGCGCGACGAGCTTGACGCGATCGAGCTACTGGAGAAACTGGGGACGCAGAGCGGGCGCCATCGCGCGGGAAGGTCAGCGCAGGCGACGTTGGCGACAGCACGCGGATTTCCGGAGGGGCGCTGAGGCTCCCCGCGGAGGGCTCGGTGACGAGGGGCCCGGAGGTGTCGAGGATGCGTGGTGGTCGTGTGCGCGAGTCCTGGGTCGAAAGGGCAGCGAAGCTCGTCGTCGTCGCCTCGACGTTGAACGAGCCTGCGCGGCCGCGGTGCTTCCCCGCTGTGGAGGATGTAGTTGCGGGTGCGGCGGTTGCGACGCGGGGGAGGCTGGTCAAGCTGTCCCCGCTAAATTGTCGCGTGGTCGGAACGGCCGAGCCAGACTCCTTGCGTGCCTGCGACGATAGCTGCTCGCTCGTGTGGTAATGGTGTGGTTGGTGGTTATGGTGGCTGGAAACGGCCCGCTGCTTCGGTGCGCTGCCGTTGGGCAGCGGAAGGTGCTCCACGCTCCGACTCGCCTTCCCGTGTTTCCCTCGTACAGACTCCTTCCGTCCCAGCATCGCAGGGTGGCCTCCGAACCCTGGTCCAGACAGCACCCCGGCAGATTGGGGAGCAGCTGCTGACACGGCGTCCAGCCCGGGGCTGCTTTCTCTTCGCACATCCTCCTCGAATATTGACATCTTCCTAGACTCGTATTGCTGTCCAGGTCCAGGTGCAATGGCGCCTTTCCGAAACTGGACACACCACTCCCCATTCATGCAACGCTGGACCAGCCGCTTCGTCGTGGGATCCACGTCTCGTATCTTCTCGTTCTCGATGAGCGACTCCAGCGTACGCACGATCTGCGGGCGTTTGTACGGCATGTTGCGCAGCTGGGTTTTGGTGAGAAGAGGGTGGAGAACGCGGAGATATGTGTGCCTTAACTGCAATGTGTCCACCGTGTTCAGAATAACGCTTCGCGTAGTACAAGGTCTCAAAGGAAGTGACTCACAGACTCATTATCCTCATCCATATTATTAATCTCCCGCAAAAACACATCGACGAGCACGCACAGATCGTTGGTGTAAAAGTATTCCGCCATGGCCTTCGTGGTGAAAAGAAGATACAGCAGCTTGAGCACAAGAAGCTGCATACATAGGTCCTCCGTGGTGCGGTCCGCGCGATTGAGCATGAAGATGAGGTTCTCGCCAAAAGTGGGACTTGAGCCGGCTCGTGACATCAGTATACGTAGGATCCGATTCGTGTCTTCAGGGCCGCGCGGATCACTTGCCCGTGGCTGCTCTTCTTTGGCATGGGGTTGGGTTGTATGTGCTTGCACCGAGGCGACCATGAACTGCTCGTTGAGCGCCAACTATGATCGCAAGTAACGTCAAAAATCTATGGGACAGAAACATCGAGCGGGGGACTGACAATGAGCTTGATAACTGAATAGTTGAACGTCTCGTCCTGTATTTCACGGGTCTGTTCAACTAGATCGTACAGATAGCCAATGAAACCATCGTCGAACAGGCCTGCGCTCAGAAGTCAGTTCCCCAGTAACGTGGACCTGGATTTGGACAGATACGTACGCAACTCGTGTAATGACATCTTCTGCGTCCTGCAGACTTCGTACAGCAGTCGTACGGAGAGCGACCTCAGTTTCGCTTCGATGGGCACGGCGACTCCTCGTGTTGCGCTTACAGTGGATCCTGACGCCACGCCGTAATAAGCGTCATCGATGTCAGGGTCGAGATCGTTTCGGACGTGGTCCATGAGGAGCGGCAAGAGTGGCTGCCAGCGTTTCTGCGACCGCAGAAACGCCGCACTGCGGCGACCATAGGCAAGCATCACATTGTAGAGGATCATCTCATAATGTGGGTCGGTATTCTGTAGACAAAGCAAATGGGAAGAGGGATGGCGTGAGATGAGAGAAAGCTTCGCATGGCACGATGCAGGATACGTACCGTTTTGGCGTCCTCTACCATGAGCTCACACATCCGTTCGGAGTGGAAGGAGAAGAGCTCCGAGGCTAATATCATGGAGCACGCATGGTCAAGCTGCAGTGGGCTCTGGAGATACTGCTCTGGAGAGAAGAATTAGTGAGTCGAACTTGAGTGCGCCAATATAGTGAAAAATGACATGAGGCACCGAGCGCACGCTCCGCGTGATCATTTGTCGCGAATAGTGGCATTTGGATATCAGATCAGTCAGCAGCAGAAGAGCGTAATCTGCAGCACCCTGTAGTGTTCGGACGAATTGAGGAACACGGTAGCCAGGAACTCACCGAATCGACAGGGGTCCAGACCCACAATGGAGCCCTTCCATACAACACTCCATACCTCATACGAATGCTTGCCTCTGAGCCACTTACAACATAAAAACCGAGGCTTCAAGGCCTTCGAGATTTATTTCGGGATATATGGCATCAGCGAAGGCCAGATGACACTGTTTATCGCGGATGCATTCTCGAGCATGCTCGGCTCAACCGACGATTGTACCACACATGCCATAGTTCAATCATAGTAGCCCAATTGTACTGAATGCATACTCATCATGAAGAATGCGTGTCCAATGAGCTAGCATGATTGTGGCAGATGTTGCACAGGAAGACAGTTTGTGCGAGCATCGCGAAAACAGTCGACGCGGGGACGCATGGGAAAGAGTGCTCACCGTGGTATGCAGCACAGAAGGATATGCAGCGTCGGAGGGTAGCATCCAGTTTGGAGAGGGTGGTGTCGTCGGGTATATGCAGCATCTCCTCCAATTCTTCAATTGCAAATGCATCAGACTAAGCTCCGAAAGCAGGAGAGGCAGGAGCATACCTGACCAAAATTGCGGAGCATTCTCAATGATATATACGATCCCGAACACGTCCATCGGGGGAACTGGCATGTTGATGACTGATTACAGATAGTATGTGTCGCATGAAGAGGGTTTGAGTGATCACAAATTGTCGTTGGGGAGGTCGTCGGATGGTCGGAAGACAGCTGAAAACGGAAAACGCTAGGCTTTGTCACGATAAATCCATGGTAGACAAAAGCTATTGTTGACGACGCACCTCGAGCCCCGGAGGAGGTCGTCAGATGGGCCCTATATGCGTGTCCAAGACTGTGAGGGATGTAGGTGGACGGCGGAATTGTATTATATCCACAGGCTCCGGCAGTGCTGAGCCTGCCGGCGTCGAACCGATGTCAGCCGGGATTGGCGTTGCGATAATCACCAGCGGACCTGATGGGGAGAAGCGCGGCGACCAACGAGGCGAGCAGGGAGGAACACACGAGGCAGAGAAGGCGATGGTGGACGGCGGAAAAGCAGGCAAGAGGAGAGGAGGATGGTGCTGCCGCTGAGCCTGTTCTAGACGGCTTCAGCGGGTGGAGCGCGGAGCGGGATCGCCTTGGGCTCACAGGGCCACAGTCCTCATCGGCCCGACCCGGTCCGGAAACTAGATGCAGTCCCGGTTGAACTTGGCAACCCTTGGCCAACCACCGTGGGCTCCCAGCGGCACCTTTCTCAAGCCGCTTGCCGGCCGCAATGGCAAGTCCCCCGAGTCCGTCAATCACCCACGATCCTCCCGTGTCTCCCAGTCACGTCGGCTTCGACCCATCTCGTTTGGTAGGCTCTCCCGACGACCTCCGCAAGCGAGTAGCCCAAGAAACACAAAGACATCTCCAGATCATCGACGAGAACATTCAAATCGTCTCCAAACTGCGAGCGTTCCACAACAGTCTAGCTCCCGTCAATGCTCTTCCAGCAGAGTTGCTCAGCGCGATCTTCGTCCAGCTCCTCTCTCATGGAGACCTGATCCCGAAATCCCCCGGTGAACGCGACCACTTCCCCCGTCGCAAGGTCGTGCCCCCGACAGGAAACAGAGACATTGTTGGGGCCGCAGCAGTCTGCAGATACTGGCGCACTGTCGCCGTTCAAAACCCTTAGCTCTGGGTATTGTTTCCTATCCACGATTGTGCTGGCGCCGAAGAGTTCTTGGCGCGCTCTAAGGACTGGCTTGTCTCCCTCTCCCTCACCTGCCGCTTTCCGTCAAGCCATGCCCCGGTCCTCGACCCCTGGGTTCGCCGCATCCGTTCGTTGTACATCTCCACCGAAGTGGCCAACGACATCGTGCTACTTGCAACCGAGCTGTCATCTCCAGCCCCCAACTTGCAAGAGCTCTTCGTCGAACACTTGCCTCGCAGCTCCTTCGTCACCGGCCATGCTGTTGGACGGCCTGCACGCCTCCCCAGGATGTTCGACGGCGAGGCCCCAGCCTTGCGCGTCCTCACTCTCAGAGGGGTCCCCTCGCCCTTCCGGGTCCTGCCCCCAAGCCTCGTCCACCTCGACATCGGGACGTCGCAGAGCGCTCTTCCTCCGTTCCGAGAGTTTCTCCGCATGCTCGGCGGCTGTCCCCTCCTAGAGGTCCTCCACCTGTGCGGCGCCTGGCCTTGGGACGAGTTCGACCACCTCCATATCGCGCGCAAGGAGATCGCGCTGCCCCAGCTCGGCACGGTCGGGCTCGAGCTCGAGCCGCAGGACGCCCCCGGCGTCCTCCTCTCGTTCCTCGCCCTGCCCGCGCACACCGACGTGCGCATCTCCGCCGTGCTGGAAGACGGCAGCAACTTCGGGAACATCTTGGTCGCCGTCGATCCGTCCGAAGCCCCGCTGTGCTTCAGCGGCTTCCGCCGCCTCCAGCTCTGGCGCGGCGGCAGCTGGGGGCTGCGAGCCTTCCGCGCAGCCGACACGCTCTTCGACTACCCTGCGCTGGACGTCCATTGCGTGGACCCGTGGCACAGCGACAACGCGCCGTGGAACGGCTTTCTGCTCGACTGGCCGTTCGACGCGTCCCAGATCGAGACGCTCGAACTGTCGCACCACCAGAGGGCGCATATAACTGTGGAAGACGAAGAGCCGGACGCGGAGGAGCAGGATAGGGCGTACGAACAGTGGAGCGATACGCTCCGGCAGCTGCCGGCCCTCAAGTCTCTGAAAGTGGCGGGCATCCCGACGAGCGAGCTGGAACTGCTCCTCGACGCCCTGTGGGAACGGGACGTGTTTTGCCCGCATTTATCTTCGTTGGAGATTTTCAACGTGCAGATTTCGGACCTAGCGTGCGCTCACCTGCTCCATGTTGTTGTGTCACGTACCCCAGAGGAAACGCGGACAAGCACCTTGAAGCGGGTCGAGCTGTACAATTCTAGGCCTAGCGAGTGCGGGACTTTGGTGTGCCGCGGAGCTATTTCCTTTGCCGTGGAACTGGTTATCGACAATGTGGTAATGTCGATGCTTGACCCTGCGGTCCCTCCTGACCAGCCAATGGATGTCGATAGTAGTGGTGATGCTTCCATGTGCTAATATACTAACATTGTGCGGTCTGGTTTTTCTCGAGATACATACCGCATTATACATACCTTACCTGTGCATAGAGTCTCGAATTCTCTCTGCTTGTTGTAGATGTACATGTTGTCGGCTAATAGATTTCCCCCAAGACATGGTTCTGGGTCAATGAGCCTGCCGGATACCCTGGTCGGACGTGAAGTCACCCTGCCCTGACACGCCTGTGACTGAAAGACTTCTGAACCGTTCCATCGGTCTCAAAATCCTTTCACCGCAGTCACCGTAAACTTCGCAAGCGTTCCTGTTCAAGTCCTAGAGGACTGAAGCCTGTGGCCTACCGAAATACCTGCTCCATCGGATCGCCATACAACTGGCGAGCGTGATATAGAAGGTACATTGCATCGATCTGCCTTTTCTACTCGTACAACCTTGCACCGTAAATCTTCACTTTACCGTCGCTCGGTGACGCACATACTGTCAGTGCTCGCATCATTACCAGCCTTTTACCTTACCGTCTACCCCTGACCTGAGTTCGGTCATTCGCCCACCCATCCTCTAGCAGCAAGTTCACAGATAGTCAGCCCGCGTATATAAGAAATAAAGATGGAGCAGAACCAGAAATATGAGCGATGGTAACTACTTAAACCCAGACGTACCGTCGTTTCAGTGCTCGTCGCCGAGCTGACCGCTGTGCGTCGACTCGACGATGCCCGGCCGGCCCTCGACCACGCCGGAGCCAGCCGTCTGAGTCTGCTTGTCCGACTCCGAGTCGGTCTTCAGCAGTCCCATGGCCCGTGCGGCGTCTCTACCTCCGGCGAAGTTCTCCCCTGCGCCGGCGCCGCGGGTCTCAGAGGTGGGATCGGAGACCTGGTGTTTCATCGGTGCGCGCAAGAGCACGATAAGTGCCC
Source organism: Ganoderma boninense (assembly GCA_002900995.3). Lineage (NCBI taxonomy): Eukaryota > Fungi > Basidiomycota > Agaricomycetes > Polyporales > Polyporaceae > Ganoderma > Ganoderma boninense. Next base: position 1,367,765 of record CM035306.1, read on the forward strand.
GTACGAAAAGTGCCGGTAGATAAAGATAAAGATGAGAGACTTTGCCGGCTGTGGCGCAATGTGAGGAGGAAACACGCACGAAGTTGGCCACCATGGGGTCGGCGTCGGGGCAGGGGTGGGGGTTAGCCACGCCAGGGTAGACGGTGGCCCCCTTCGTACACTGGATGGTGGGGTCGTTGATGGACATTATATGGAATGTGGCAGAATTGTCAAAGGGGAAGGCAGGGAGTTAGGGTCAAGTCGGATTTTTGGTGGTGGACGGGCGCCGCTCTTCTATCGCGCCCTTTAATATCTGCCCATGAAGGACTCGTATGACGTGTGTGTGGAGGCTGGAGCTCAAAGGAGACTTGCCCACCTTTCTCCGGAGGTGATTCGTGTTTGCTATCGGATGCTACCGTCTATGGGTTGGACGAGGAGTGAGTGAGGTGTAGTGACGTCATGGGCATGTAAGAATATTCTTCGAATGTCTCCCTATACGAACTTCACCCGTAGAATAGACTCGGTTGAATATGGGACACACTCGACAAAACGGATATCGATACGGTAAAAACCGGTCAAGTTCATGCAAACGAGACGACGTCCGAACGGTTTGTGAACCCATTCCAGTAAGATGAAAACGTTACGATGGGATGCATAGTCAAACTGCTGTTGGATGTCCTAAACTTCCAAATGAAGAGTGAGAATCGAGCCTTACGAGGTTTAGTGAACAGCGAACAAGCTGGACCATTTGTACAAAAATGCCGCCAGTCTCTGAGCGGACAGATGGCAACATAGCAAATGTAAGATGAGTGGGGGATTATGCCGTATGCGGGTCAGGCTCGGACCAGCGACCTACACACAATATTTCTAAATTATAGACTTCGAAACAGGCATTAACTGCAAACTCCTTCGTCTCAAAAGTGACTAGCGGACACACCTTCCGTATGATATACATTCACCAAAATTCCCTGCGGTCGGGGAAGAACTTTTCTCGTGCCTCTTTGCTCAAAATATGGACCGCAAAGTCTCCGGCGTCGATCATAGCCCAACCTCCGTGAGACCGTCGCTTGTTGTTGGGGGGAAGGGCCAGAGGGGGGTTGCAGGTCAAGAGCTGAGTTGAAGGCAGCGAAATGAGGAAAGGTTCTAATGTGAGCTCTTCAGAAAATACGTACAGCTTTCCTGACAATCCGGATGACCGACTCTATCGCTCCACGATTCTCTGTGCCCTCCTTGACCTGAATTTGAATTTGGGAGGTATTCAGGCTATAGGCACACGACAAGCCTGCCGGGGTTGGACAGACGCACCTGAGCAATTACAACCCATTCCCAAATACCACCCATGTTGTCTAACACGCCCTCTCCAACATACGTCCTTCCTCTTTTTCGTCTCCCTCTGGGCATAGAGTGTGGCAGAGCGGGGCCAGTTGCTGTCGGGATGGGGCTCCGCACTAGCAGTGTGCCGGGCTCGAGATGCGGTGATGCCTTGAGTTCCGCATGGAGTCGGACAATGTGGTGGTCGAATGGCAAGTCCGATGGCAGAGGGGGAAGAGGTCGTGCCGCAGCCTGCGGAATGCCCACGCGGCGGCTGTATGGAGAAGGTGTTGGCTCAACGTCGGAAGGGTCCATGAACCATGGCAGAGCCGATGAAGAGACCGGTGACGAGCTCGTAGACGGCGCAGCTGAGGAAGATGGTGTAGACGACGTAAAAGCGCGACGAGCAAGGTCTTGGCACAGACGCACACGACAGCGAAGTGTGCACGCAGCCAAGCTCTGGGTCTCCTTCCTGAGGGCAACAGAGAGCATTTTCACGTCCTAGACCGTTGACGGACGCAAAGACCGGGCAGCGAGAGAGGCGAGGACAACGGAGCACGACGCGACTGAACGGTGACGGGAAGAAGCAAGGACTCGGGGAACGCTCCGGGGGCTTGGCGCGCGGGCCGCTCCCTGCCGAGGCCAGGGGCGCAATTTCTGTGAAGATGTTCGCTGGAATCACGGGCTGCATCTGCCCAGCTCTCCTTCCCCGCCTTGCGCAAGCTAGTCCACCCTCCTCGTCCTCTTCCTCTTCCCCTCCCTCGCCCCCACCTCCAGCACACAATGGCGGGCCTCCGAATGAGCGTCGTGGTCAGCGCGACCGCCTTCCTCCTCGGTGCGTACTCCCACCGCGCTGGCGCTTTCCCCGCCCTCAGAGCCGCTGACCTGTTCCTGGCTCCACCTTCCCACAACGGCCCACAACCAAACCGCCCCCGCTCTCCACACTAATGGATTCCAACCGAAGGCCTGCTCTTCACACACTGGATAGCGGACTCGTTGACCCTGTGGAAGTCTCCTGAGACCCAGACGGACAGCAGGCTCTGGACAGCCGCAACGTACTACGCCATTCTCATGCACGGCCCGCCCCTGCTGGCGTACGCGTACGGCATCGTCGCAGTCGTCGGCGCCGCAACTATCCTCTGGAGCCTGCGCGACGGTCGCGCCGGGAACTTGATGTTCGATGGCGGCAGCATATGTGAGTCTTCCCCACGCTCTCGTGCACACCCCCACCCGCTGAACGCGCACGCGCTCAGTCCTGTATCTCACCGCTATCGCCATGTACGTCTACTCGGTCGTCCCCAGTGCGTATTTATGTTTCCCCCTTCGTCCATGGTCTCAGCCGTCTCCGCAGACCTCTCCGCCAACTTCTCCGACCTCCCGCTGCCCTTCGCCGAGCCCGCGGCGTCCGCCGCGGCGCTCTTCCCAAAGAGCCTGCGCGAGCCGACGCTCGAGCTTGCGTCTTCCCACCTCGTCTGCAGCGTCGTCCTGACCGGCGTCCTCGCCCTCCAGGCAGGCCGCTGGTGGGCCGAGCAGGCGGACGTCGACGAGGATGACGAGGAGATTGACGACGCCGCTGCGGACACCGGCGCGGAGACTGACCGGACAGAGCCCGAAAAGGACTCTGGCGTGCGCCGGAGAGACGTCAAGGCCCGCGCATGATGGCGCCGACCGTCCCGTGTCGCTGTGAGCCATCCCCCGGACGGAGCGGGTGGCAGGGCGCAGGTCCTACCATCCTCCCAGCTGCCGGGACCACAAAAGTAGTTGTTAGTTACGATGCGCGATGCTGCGACGACGACGATGACGGTGCCGACGTTTTGCCCATTGGATACACTCTCACGGACGGGGCCGTGCCTCCCTCTCTTGGACCGTGCTTAACTTTCCCCCTCTCCTGTTGAACGCCCTGCCCCGCGCACGGGACCCCCGAGGTTGACGTTGATGACTAGATCTAGGACTGCTCTCTCTGTCTGTGCTCCGGGGCCGCCACCCATATTGTATACTCGCACACGCTACTTGCTATCGCTATCCACCGTTTCGGATCCGCAGGTTCAACCCTCGATCTAAAATGCGCATTTGTGCCGTGCCGCCCGCCGCTCACTTGGTCCTCCGTAGCCCCATTCCCGACTCCATTTAGACTAGGACGGATGTCCGGCGCAGGTTTGGAGTGCATCCGCTCGCAGGGGGACAATCCCCGCGTCGTCCACCCCGAGGCGTGCAGTCATCCTCCGTGGTTATTTCGCTTCCGTCCAAGCGCCCGGTCGAGTTGGCGCTGGGAAGGGCTCAACCATATGCATGCCTGTACGGGACGGGCGTGCAATGCGGCTCTCACCGATACGTCGGGGGATAAGTATCTCGTGCGGCGTGCGGCGAGCATGCGGTGCCATGACGGCCGCCAATTGCATCCAGGATTTTCGGGGTACGCGCGTTTTTCATATTTATGCGGGGGTTCCCATGTCCGGTTGCCGTCGGACGTGAGGCTGCATACTGAACGCCGCACTGCGGACGCATGTGGCTGGTCACACGAGGCCGGAGGTGACTCGCACGGACCACGTACTGGTGGCGGCCGAGTCAACCGTCGTACAGCGAACAGTCCGATTCAAGCCGGTATATGTACAACAGAAATTAAGAGAAGAGAAACGGCAAGAAAATCTATGAGGGCGTTCCGCACAGTGCACGTGTATGTAAGAGAATGGGCGGACGCCCGAGCGTCGTGGGCGGGGAAGTACAACATAGGGCATACGGTGCGCAGGGCCGGCGTGCGGGGAAAGGGATAAGGAAGTGAGGGATAGCCTGCGCCTGCACTTTGCGTATGCATTGGGAGGCATAGATACATAATCATAGGAAGATGGCGAAGATAGGTCACAGGAAGCGAGACGACAGGACAGAACTACGAGCATAGGGGAAGTACAAGATAGTTATAGAATAACATTGTATGTATGGGCGTATCCACCTCAGTCATTTACTTCTTTGCCGCCTGCAAACGAGGGATGGCATGTGAGTATAAGCTTAGGAAACCGGGTAAGGGAAGAACGCACCTTGGCGCTGCGTGATTTCGTGCCAGATGCACGGGCAGAGGTCTTCTTGGCCGCAGGAGCCTTTCCGGTCACGGCCTACAACCAAGTCACATTAGCCTATGTTCCCCTTCGTCATACCGTCATTTTACCTTCTTTGCCGCATCACGCTTGCTCGCAGCTGCCGTCTTCTTAGGAGCGGTTGCCTTCTTTGCGGGGGCCTTCTTGGGGGCCTCAGCCTTCTTTGCGGGTGCCTTCGCCTTGGTCGCGGTGGACTTTGCAGGAGCAGCCTTCTTCGTCGCAGCAGCGGTCTTAGCACCAGGCTTCTTCACAGCACCAGTCTTCTTGGCTGCCGTAGTCTTGCTCGTGGTCGCCTTCGAGGCGGGCTTAGCCTTTGCCGGTGCCTTAGCAGACTTGGAGTCAGGCTTGTTCTGCACGCCCGATTACTACCGAGAAACACAGCCACGAAACGTCCGAGCGCAATCTTACCTCCTTCGCAGCGGTGCCCTCAGCAGGACGTGTGGTCTTGGGCGGGAGCTTGACACGCCCCGAGGGCCCTGAGGGAACAATGTTATCTGACGGGCGTCGTTAGGTAAGGCGGCGCGGGAACCCACCCTTCGGCAGGACGAAGACACCCTTGTCAGCGCCGCTTGTGATGGCCTTGCTGAGCTGGGTGATTTGAGCGTTGCCAATGTCGAGCTTGTACTTGTCCTCAACAAACCTTTGTACCAGAATGAGTTAGAAAAAGACAATGGGGATGCGGCCCAGAGACCTACTTCTTGATCTGGGGGCGTGAGACGCCTGACCGGGCATCCTCCGGGTGCGCGGCGATACATTCCTGCATTGTACAATCACTTTTGTCAGAACCGAAGTTATGTGCAGAGAGGCATGCGCCAGAGCGTTGCGGAAGACAACCGAGTCATTGCGAGTAAGCTTGTCAAACGAATAGCGGATGACGGGTAAAGGTGGCGCGGCGCGGCGGGCGATGCCCTACACCCTACCCCTTTTGGTCGCACAGGCCGACCGCATGCGCCCCGCCGCGTCGGGGACGCGAATGGCGAGGGATATCGATGAAGGACGCCCTAGAGGCTTGTTTCAACCAACCTTGATCATATCTACCCATGAGGGGTGGGTAGCGGCGGCCCGAGGGGTAGACTTCTTGGTGCCAGCCGATTTGGCAGTGGAGGACTTCTTTGCAGCAGACATTGCGCAGAATAGGGCTAGAAAGTAAACAACTGTGGCTGGGAGACTTGTGGATGGCGCGAGAGAGCGGGGGACGAGGACGGATTTAGCGGTGCGGAAGGGGGGCGGGGGATGGTGGTGGTACGGGATGAAGAGAGGACGTTCAGACTCCGAGGCGCGTCCAACCATTCAACAAACTGTAATCGTGGTGTCACGTGAGACGCTATCTCAGGAACCGGACAATCTGCGTTTGCCAACAGCATCCTGACCCTCCAGAGGGTCTGGAGTGAGAGTGTGGGGTCTGAGCGGGGGGCCCGTGCAATTTCTAGGACGATTGAAAGGGAGAGGCGTCGAGGAGGGCCTGTTTGCGGGTTGCTGCGGTTGTCGGGGAGGTAGGGACTTAACTTGTGGTCGAATTTTTCCGCACTCTGCTGGAATACGCGTAACGTGGAGCAATAAAAAGCTTTGTGCAGTTGTCTTGGTTGTGTTGTGCGTCGTTGGACGGTGGTAAGGATAAAGGTAGGCCCTCCCCCTAGGGCTTCGTTCTACAGGAATGACCATATATGGACGCGTCTCGCGCTGAATCTCGCGCCAGATCTGACCCCATCAACACGTGCCTGTGACGGCGACGTGCCCACGCATCCGCTCTCTCGGCCCCCAATCGGGCCCCTCCTTCCCGTTCCCAAGTCCGCCGCCATCCGCTCCCCTCCTCCGAGGTCTCCCTACTGTCTCCCAAAGGGCCCACGTCCTCATGAGCAGCTCACAGGCCCTGCTGGCTTCGGCTCGTTCAGCTTACCGCTCAGCCCTCCGAGCGTCGGCCTCAACCTTCTCCGGTGACCCCGTCGTACGCAACGGTGTGTATGCGTGTCTTGTGCGTGCGTGTCCACCCGCTCACCACGTTGTTTCAGCATTCCGTCTCAAGATTAGGACCGAATTTTTGCCGTACAACTCCGCCATAGACTCGAAACAGTTCGAGGAGAAGGTCACATTGGTCCAGGAAATTGCTGACGTGCTTCGCAAAAATGTCGTTCAGGCCAGGAAGGTCGAGCATGCCCCCACACCGGAACAGAAGGATGTTTGGGGTGCGTAGTCCTAAGGAGTATTCATGTGAGAAGTACTGAGCGTGCGCTGCGCAGAGCTGAACATCAACCAGCACACCGAGCTCGGGTCGAACGAGACTATCAAAGAAGCCAGGACAGACACGAGCAAGAGTGGGAGGAGGCCGGTTAAGTGAGTCTGCCAGGTCACCGTTTGCTCCCTGTGTTTGACGATCCTGAAATAGGTGCTGCTCCTCATGACCAGCCCTGAGCAGACCTTCACCCCCGGGCCAAGCGAGCCGACGGCGAATGTGCCTCGCTATTACTCTCAGCTGAAGAAAGCACATAAGGACCGTGTGGTCCCCGAGCTGAAGGAGGAGGACTTGGAGGAGTCATTTGTGCGAGGTGCTGGGTTGTCTATGTTTGTACCATATTTCCTATTAATGCAAATAATCCTTGGTCACAGGAAGTGGCCCTGGCGGTCAGTCCGTGAACAAAACGGAGAACAACGTCCAGCTGCTGCACAAGCCGACTGGTATCCGTGTCTCGTGCCAAGAGACTCGCTCCCTCAAGCAGAACAGAAAGTTGGCGAGGAAGATATTGCTGGATAAGGTCCGAGCTGAAGGTCTGCGATCCCAATTTTGATGCTGAGGTTCCCATAGCTCGATGCGATATATAATCCTGGCTTGTCCAAGCAAGAGATGCAGAAGGCGAAACAAATCGAGCGAGAACGACGGCGCAGAAAGAAGGCCAAGAAGAAACAGCGGGAGAAGGAGAGGGAGAAGGAGGGCGATGAGGATGAGGAAATGAATATACCTAAGTAGTAGACTCTCGTTTCCCTCTTGTCATGATCAACACCCGGTTCAGGACTCGCGTATACCTTGGAAATCGCAATGAGAAAGACTTCTTCTTAGGATGTCGGTTTAATGGCTGATTGTAGAGTACGCCAATGGCAGATGGGCGACATGAGATGTCCGTCGCTCATACCATCTCATAGAACAGGTACTGGTACTGGTTGTAGTGTACAGACCTCGTCGAGGAAGCAGCAAGAAGGTTGCAAATGACCAAGTCAGAGACGGTCGATCATGGCATCGGTCTGTTCCGGTCTCGAGCCCATCCGCCACGCGCGCGTTGCACAGCGAGCACGTCCACATCCGCCTCATTTCAAGTCCGCTGGTCCTCATCCGCATTTCATCTCCATCTACTATCCAGATAACACGTCCGCCTCGACGGATACCCCGAGCAAATAATCCATCACGCAGGCCATTCATCCGTACGCACAGTCACCCCCAATGGCGTCCGGCGGGCTGCACTCGCTTGCGACTATCATCAAGAGGTGCGTCTCCGACGCGCGTCCCTCCGCTGTCTCGCGGCGTAACCCCCAGCCTCGGGTTTTGCTTTGTGTGCAGGCTTGAGGCGACGACTTCACGCATGGAGGACCTTGCGGCTGTCGCGACCTCATACCTCCCACCCTCGGCTCAAGGCGCCGTTGCTGCTGCGCCTGCGGTGACCCCCAGCTCGTCTACGAACATCGAGCCCACTCCCGTTCCGCCTCCGGCACCCCATGCGCCTGCTGCCGCCCCAACGCCTTCCGCGCCAGCTGAGACTCCGAGAAGTGTCGTCGCGTTCGACGAGCAGGTTATTGACGGGAAGCTGAAGTCGTTCGTCGAGCTCACGAACAGCTTCGCTAGTGCGTCTGTAATCGAGCAGGTATGTTTCACAGCCTTATCGATTTCTGACTTGTGTTCACGTGTGATCCATATATGTGGGATCCTCCGGGATAGGTCGGATTGGTCGAGCAGGAGTTCAAGGACCTCCGGGAGCTGCTCTTGGTTGCTGCCTCTTGCAAGCAGCCCGGGCCAGGCGACTTTGAGAAGCTGCTTGGGCCCCTCCAGAAGGATATCGAGGCGATCACGCGCGCAAAGGAGGCGAACAGGAAGGACAGGGAATGGTTCAACCATCTTTCTACTGTTGCGGAGGGTGCACCATGCGTTGGGTGGGTTACCGTCGTAAGTATTTTCTGTCGTTCTCGAAGCTCGCTTTCCAACCGCATGTCTCTGCAGTCTCCCAAGCCTGGACCGTACGTGGGTGAGATGAAGGACTCGACGCAATTCTACGGAAACCGTGTGAATCAAGGAGTTCAAGGAGAAGTAGGGTCGCTTGCTGTGTCTGTCTAGAGGCGAAACTCACGCTGGTTGACAGGGACCCCAAGCACGCCGAATGGGTCAAGGGATATGCCGCATTGCTAGAAGAAATGAAGAAATACATTATGGAATACCATACCACTGGCCTCAAGTGGAACCCCAACGTAATCCAGCCAAACCCTTCTTGTCACATTGTGCTCAATATCCTTCGTAGGGTGTTGATGTTGCTCAATTTAAAGCAACCTCCTCGAGCGCAGTCCCACCTGCACCTGGACCACCTCCGCCCCCACCGCCACCGCCTCCTCCAGGAATCCCTCCACCGCCTCCCGCTGGCGCTCCTGCTCCGGCCGCAGGCGGAGGAATCAGTGCTGTGTTTGAACAGCTGAACCGCGGAGAGGATGTCACGAAAGGCCTGCGCAAGGTTGACAAGAGTGAAATGACACATAAGAACCCTGCGCTCAGGGCGGGCGGCACTGTTCCCAGTACAACCTCGTCCCCATCCAGTCGTACGTTCCACCTCTGGTTTTGGAGATTCTTACCGGCACTAAGGAACCTGGGGCAGCTGCTGTGAAGCGACCGGTGAAGCCGAGCAAGCCTCAGGCCCTTATGGGCAAGAAGCCCGCCAAGTTCGCGCTGGAAGGCAACAAGTGGATCATTGTAGGGTTGTTCCACTAAAAATGCCGACTTTGATTCTGATGGTCGTCGAAACTGTGCAGGAATACCAAGAGAACCAGAGCCTTCTGACGGTTGACAACGTCGAGCTCAGCCAGACGGTCAATCTCTACGGCTGCAAGAGCTCTACAATTGTCATCAAGGGGAAGGTCAATGCGATCACCCTCGGTTCGCGCATTCCTTCAAATTTGTTTCTGTAGCTGCATACTAATGTGTCTATGCTGGAAACAGTGAACTGCACCAAGACAAGCGTGCTTGTCGAATCGGTAATCTCGTCTGTTTCGGTGACGAACTCTCCATCGTTTGCGCTGCAAATCACAGGCAAGGCACCGACGATCCAGCTCGACTCGACGGATTCGGGACAGATCTACCTCTCCAAGGAGTGCCTGGGTGTGGAAATTACCACGGCGAAGTGCAGCAGCATCAACATCAGCTGCCGGTCGAGGGCGAGGAGGACGGCGTGTTCAACGAGCACCCTGTGCCAGAGATGTTCAGGACGACGATTGTCGATGGGAAACTCGTCACCACCGTAGTCGAGCATGCCGGATGAGATGGGATGGCGAAGGTCGCGTGTGCCGAGATGCTCTCGGTTCCTGGAGCTGGAAGGCGTGGCGAGACTGGGGACTCGGCCGAAGTCGTGACGATGATACCTGTAGTTCTCCGACGCATATTTGGACATGTTTTTGGAATCATACAGTACTTCGTTCCAATGAATGTTTTACACCGCTAGTCCTCTTGCCACAGATAGCCGGCGTCGTCAGTGTACTGTAAAACATTCAGGTGGAGAAGGCGATGATGATGCGGTGGGTTCGTTGTGGCACATTCCTGATAAGTCGGGCGATCACGACAACGGCAGCAGGCGGCTGTGTCTCAGGCGCGGTAATATTAATCTCATCAACCCTCGTGAGCCCCGGGCCAAGCCCCAGTCCTCTTCTTCTCCGCGTCCTCTTCCGATTACTCTCATCCCACCTCGCCGCTACTTCACCACCATCCCAATAGGATCCAGCTTTGATCTCTGCGCGCGCGCCGTTGGTGAAAGCATATGGATAACCCTGGATGGCACGCGTTCCAACGAGCGAACAAGGTGGGTAGTCTGACTTGCATCTCGCGCGTTCCGCGATCGCCACAGCGTCGTTGACGTTGCTCGCGCTCGACATGCAGGATGAGGCCCGATGGAGCAGATACCGAGGGCCCGACGGCAGGTTCCAACCGGTCGAGGAGGTCGGACCTATGTCCGAGCCCTTCATCGGGGGCTTCAACCTCCCTCCGCCCTCCCCAGCGCCCTCTTTCGGAGGCCCACCACCGCCCCTACCGCCGAAGGATGCATTGTGGAACACCCACAACGCGCGCATAGCGAGCAACGCCAGCTGGTCCGACGGCACCTCGCGTACCGCGTCGATGAACTCGACCCAGTCCATGTTCGCGAACATGAACGCCGTCGAACGCTCCAAGCACCTTCGCGTCGCGCGTACGAACCCGTACCTGCAGTTTATGGTCGGCCCTCTCCTGCGCTACGACACCGTGGACGAGGCGGGGGTGTGGCGTGGTGCGGCGATGATCGTTAGTAAGTGATACCGCCCACATACGTCCACTGCGATGCGGGCGCTGCCAGACACGGCCGCTGACCGGTACGTTTGTAGCCGCGGACGCGGGTTCTGTATACGAGCCGCATCCATGTTTGACGTACAACTGGGACCCCACTTATACGCCGACCGGAGGCAACCTGAAGCGGCAGCCTTCGTCACGAATGCGCGGGCAGTCCTTCGATCTTGGACCTCATCCTGCGGACCCATGTCCATTAGTGCGCAAGTATCTCCGGAGCTTGAGAACGGAGGCGCATACAATGGTTCCCGTGCACACCTTGAGCAGCGCCGAGTCGACGGCCAAGAGCTTTACGTATATTACGGCCATGGCGGGTAGGTCTCCGCGTCTTCCTCAACGCGCCAGACTGAGACACTGACGCGGAAAGGGATCAGGACCTTCACATTTTGGCGGTTCATGATTGAGGTCCCTCTCACGGAGCACGAAATGAAGATCAATTACACCGTCAATAATGGCATTGAGCTTAACTTCCATGTCCCGGGCCGCAACCAGAACATGCGGTGGGCAGCCTACTCCGTGAGCATTCCACCTTCCATTCGCGCGAACGAAACGACGGTGTTAAAGCGGGCGTAGTGCAACGGCTTCAGTGCCGGCGTGAACCCTGACGACTTCCGAGGACCCGGGTTCAAGAGCGGTTACGACCCGGTCTGGATGGACCTCCTCACTCACCACTCTGAAGAGCCGTTCCACGCGCTGATCGGGGGTGGCGACCAGCTGTACTGCGACAGTATCATTCGAGAGCCGGAGATGCAGGATTGGGTCAACCAGTCGAAGCCTGAAAATAAAATGAACTACCGGCTTACCGAAGAAATGGCTCTGGCTATCGATCGGTTCTTCTTCAATCACTACTGCCAGTCGTTCCGGAGCGGCGCGTTCGCCCGAGCCAACAGTACAATGTACGTGTTCCTTGCCAGTCATCTGTCGCGCGTGGGCAATTGAGCTTACGCTGGCGGCTTCCAGACCGATGCTCAACATGCTTGGTGAGCAGTTCTCTGCAGTCCGGCACTTCGAATCGCTGTTACTGACACGATTTCTCTTCCAGATGACCATGGTGAGCGGCACGGTCAGTCTACGGTTTCGTTTGCGCTAACTTGATCCCCACGTAGACCTGGTAAGGTTCAGCAGACAAATTCAATCGTGGCGGGTACAGAACTGATGTATGATGCTCCACTTCAAAGATCGACGGCTTTGGTAGCTGTGGGTGGTCGATCTAACCTTCAACCGCAGTTTGCCATTGCTCACGCTTATTCTTAGATCCCGACGACCTGATGAGGTCCTCAGTATTCAGCACGTGAGCATGGTCTGCCTGTTCAGTTATCGAGCTTGTGTTGATGTCATGCCTCACATTCGTTGCGCCCCGACTCCGCGACGCTTCTGCATAGGATCGGGTCGCGTGGCTATTTCTTCTTTCTTCTATTCCAGTGCTTCATCAACCGTAAAGTTTTTATGTACCATATTATTTCTCCTGCTGATTGTCGGACGCAGCGGATATTGACGGGCGGGATGACCGACGACATCCCTTCAAGTCACTGATTATCGGCGGGGACGGTCCTTTCGTCCCATTTCCATCTCATTCGTTCCTGGCACGAATGGGTCCAACTGTGTATATGCTACTCCTCGATTGCAGGTGTGTATATTTCGTGAATGGACCTGACCCTTGACCAATTAGTATCACAGGGCGGAACGCAAGAAGGACCAAGTATGCAGCCCGACGGAATATCAGGCCGTTTTTGCGCGCATGAACGCGCTTCCAAGGACCATGGAGCATATGGTTATCCAGACCGGTATGTTGTATTTTGCGCGGTCTCTTCCAATGCAGTTCAAACACCAATCATGACAGGTATTCCGATCGCCTATCCACGGATGGTGTTCCTGGAGAGCGCACTCGATTCGAAGCTCAACCCTTTGGTTGCTCTCGGCCGGAACGGTTCGCTAGGACTGTCAGGTTTTGTCAACAAATTCAATGCGGATGCAGAACTGCTCGATGACCTTGTGCGTATCCTCCACTCCCGTTCATAGAGTGCAACGCTCACTTGGGTGCGCTAGAATGACCACTGGACTGCCAAGTCGCACAAGAAGGAACGAAATTGGTTCATCCTCGAGATGCAAAAATACGCCAAGGCTACCCACGCGCGCGTCAGCTTCATATCAGGCGATGTCCACTGCGCTGCGGTCGGAGTGCTCAAGACCTTCGTCAAGGAGAAGAAAAGGGGCGATGTCCCACCGGGCCTGGATTACCGATACATGCTGAACATCGTTTCGAGTATGTCCTTTCGTTGACTGTTGGCTGTTTTTTCACCAGACGTTTAATAGGCGCGATCGTGAACACTCCGTAAGTGGTGGTTGACCCAATCGTAGGCATGAGTAACCGCTCTGACATGCTGTAGACCACCAAATGGCGTGATCACCATGGTGTCCACACTCTCCAGCAAAACCCATCGGACACTTCATCACGAAGAGACGGATGAGACCATGGTAATCATGTCCACTTCGACGGTACACGTGGGTGCTAACTGCTTCGAAGGTTCCCATTTTCGACAAGGACACCGACGGATCCACACCGAAAAGCAAGTACATCATGGGCAAACGCAACTGGTGTAGTGTGAAGTGGGATCCATTGACTGGTGATCTCGTCTGGGACATCCGTGTCGAGATCTCGAAGGGCAACGGAACGACGACTGGGTGAGTCATTTTAGCTCTACGCAACCAATAATTGCTCAATCCTCTTCCAGCTATTCTATACGCTCCCCTCCGCCACGATGGTGACCACTCTCATGCACATATCCTAATGCCTTCATACCCATGCTATACCGCCCGCTTCCTTATTCGTACTCCTGCGCGCTATCATTACGCTCCACACCGCTCGCGTTTCCGTACTGGCACTTCTATCATATGTCGAGCTGTGTAATCGCTGCCGTTGTTGAATACCCCTCTGTATCTATTACCATTATTCGCAGTCATGTAATATGCGTTCTACACCGTCTGTTACAACAACAGAAATAGCTTATCGTGATCCGCCGTCCATGGAGTATCAACAACAACTACACCACAGTCTGCGGTTAGCGGCGTACACCGTACGAGTAGTTAACAGCGTCCTCTATCGGGTCCACATCGCCGTCTGTCTCGATGCCACCACCGTCGTGCGGTGCCGGCTCGCTGTCCTCGTAGTCCGTGTTATACGCACTGTTATCTCCGTATCCCGCCAGACCAGCGATCTGCGCGTCGAGGCTGGACGTGGCAGTCGGCGCAGGCGACGGCAGCCGCTCGCTGCCCGGCGTCGCGGCATCGTGCACGCCAGCCTCGTCGAAGCTCGGGATGATCATCGGCGGCGCATAGCACTCGCCCGTCGCCAGCGCGGGGTCGTTGCGCGAGAACGCACCCAGGATCGGCGCGGGCGACTGCTCCGCGGTCCTGGCGCGCTTGTGCGACTCCGGCTCCAGCGACTTCTGCTGCGCGGTCTTGCGCTCGCGCCGCGCCCCCGCCTGCGCCTTGCGCTTCGCCTTCTGCTGCTCGGCCTTTTCGTGCCTCCGGTGCTCCTCCTCGGTGCCCGCACGGGATTGCGATCTGGCGTCAGCGCGCCGATGGCTGGTGCTCTCTGCGGCCGCGGAGGAACGAGCGACGGCCTGGTGTTTTGGTGCATCTTTCTCCTCCTGCTCGTCCATGGCCCACTGCTCCTTCATAAACTCGCTGTACCGCTCGCACACGGGACGCCACGTCGGCTTGGCATGCGGCTGGGGCTTGATGTCAACCTCTGCCGGGTTGGCGACGACCGCGTCGATGTCTGGGGGCGGGGGAAACACGAAGTCGGGCCCAGGGTTTATCTCGACCTGTGCGCCGTTGAAGAGGGAGATGAACGGGTAGTAGCCAAGCATGCCGTCGTCGAACGGGTTCTCTTTGTGCTCCCGGATGCCCTCCTTATTCGCCCGCTTCTTTTGCTCTGCCTTGCTTGGCGGCGTCCGCAGCGGCAAGTAGTCGTAAAAGTCCTGGAACGCGATCCCCTGACACTCCCCATTCACGAAGAACGCGATGTATGAATCGCTGCCTAACGTCGGCACGGGCCGCATGGGCGTCGTCTCGGGGCCGCCGCCCTTGCCGCGCCCCGTCGACGGCACGTTCTTCACGGTCGCGCTCTTCTTCGACGATGGGAGTGATTTGGCATCCGTCGCCTTCGAGCGATCATTGGCGTCCATCAGCGCGATCATCTCCTTCGTCTGCGGGTACTCGAGCGACTCGAAGTACTCCTGGCCCTTGAACTCGATCGCGATCCGCTCGCGCTTGATGTGCGCAGGGTCGTACGGGTCGCGCTTCTCCGGTTTGCGTCGGGGCGGGAGGCAGATGTACATGCCCACGACGTCCCCCGTCTGGAACGCGCGTCCGTATGGCCGCGGGCGCGACAGGTGCACTTTCTCGCCCGTCTTGTCGCGCATCGCGTAGCTGTAACCGTCGTAGCCCGCGGGGGCATTCAAAGCGGCCTCCCGGCGCGCCCAGCCCAGCCGAACGTGGCTGCCCTCCTTGCGCTTCATGCCCGCCGCCTTGTCCCCGGCCCCCAGCTCGATCTTGACCTCCATGTACCAGCGGCCCTCGCGCATGGGCGCGTTGCAGCGCGCGCTTCGGAAGCCCTTCTCGCCCTGCAGACGCAAGCCGTCCTGGGTCACCCGGATGAATGGGCTCCGGTCCTCCCACGAGACGCGGAAGTGTGTGGGGTGCGACTCGATGGTGCGGAAGGGGATGGCGTTCTCAGGCGAGGTTACTCCGGCAGGGGTGTATCGGAAGTTGAGGCGGTTGAAGCACAAAGGCTCGGTGGTGTAGAACTGGGAGCCAGGGACGACAGGCACGAAGCCTGGGTGTCGTGAGATGCTCAGACGGGGTCGGGAGGCGAGGTCGGCGTGCCGAAAGCTGAGGACGAGGTTCTCAGGGGCAGGGGTGCCCGCGCCAGGGTCGGAGGGAGCTGGGGACGCGGCGGCTGCGTGTGCGAGGGCGCCATGTTTGCGCTTTTTGCTGGTCTGAGGTTGTGTGTGGGTGAGGGGATGGGGACGGGAGGAGGAGTGGCGGCTGCTGAGGGGGAGACTTGGCGGGCGGTGGCCAGGACCTCCATACCGAGGCTTGTCAAACCGCCTGCTGTCGAGACACCCGTCTAGATCTGGATGGTACTCACGACGAGCCTTACGATCGGTAGGTATCTGGTTTACGATGGAATGCCGCAAATGATTGAGAGTCGTGGAAGTCTTTGAATGTGGCAGAAGCTGTCCAGGGTTTCTGCGTCTGAATGGGCGCGTCAAAGATGTTTTTCCAAGGACAGGTTTTGAGCTAAGCTGTACCGAAGATCGGTGAGCTCGAGAGAAAAATGAGAGGGGATGAGCGTAGTGGTCAGAGAACAAGTCTGCTGGAACCTCACAGAGCAAGGAAGGAATATCCGGCGCTAAGGAGCCAGTGCCCGCAGTTGGCCGGCCCGGACCAATTACGGGGTGCTCTCATCGCATCACTGTTCCTCGCCACCAACCCACCACCGTCCTCTGCACTCTCCCTTCAGAGCTTCAGACCTGCGATCAAACATCTCAAGGCGTGGTAGGACCATGACTGCATTGCGGTGAGGATATGAGATCGTGTTCATGACGTTCCGGGTGGCTGATGGCATTGGCAGACGTATTCAGAAGGTTGCCACTTTCCTCTGGCAGCCCGAAGTTGGCACTCACTCGATCCTAGGAACTGAGAGACATCAACAGCAACCCCCTAGAGGTGAGTTCTTCTGCGATGTGAAAGTACGTATGCGTCATATTCCTACAGGGTTTGAAAGTAGAACCGCTGGAGGACAACATGTTCGAGTGGAAGTGCTCCATCAAGGCCGCAGTGAGTTACACTCTTCGGAGACCGTGTCTTCGCGCATTTAGACCTCCCCGGACCTTGTAGTCGAATAGCCCATACAAAGGGGGAACCTTTCACTTCGCCCTTACGCTGCCCGAGAACTTCCCATTCAAGGCCCCTTCGGTGAGTGCGCCCATTCACCGACGTTGGCAGTCTATTCCTGACCGCCCTCCTTGCCTTGGTATGGAAAGGTCACATTCACCACCAAGATATATCATCCCGGTATCAACGAAGAAGGTCAAATTTGTGTGCCGGTGCTTCGCGACCAAGTTAGTGTCTGGCCTCTGGCATGGAACCTTCGCTAACCCTTGTCCATCTCCTTGATAATCTGACCTCTTTGTATTAAAAGTGGAAACCTACGGTGACACTTTCCTCAGGTAGGAGGCCGAAAAGCCGTCAGACTGATAAAATCTGACTCTTGATCATCGCACATAGTCCTGGCAACCATCCAGGACAAGTTGAACAACCCCAGCGCTGATGATCCTTTTGAGCCCGACATTGCTGCAGTACGTGTTGCTGCGCGTTCGTTGGTTTAATTCGAATTCATCCTTTGTCATTAGCTCATGAAGAACGATCAATCCAAGTTTTTCGCAACAGCAAAGGAGTGGACGAAGAAGTATGTCATTGCCGGTGATGGGCAAGCACGAGTACACACTAACATAATACCTTTCAGGTACGCTTCTTAGAAAGGCATCAAGCAGATATCTCCTCGATCATGTATGATATGTCTCATGTTCCAAGAAGCTGTATTTTTTGCATTGTGAATCCTTATGTCTGAAGAGGATATAATATGGTGCGCTCTCACTCTCTCATCTCACAAACTGACCTGCCTCAGTGCCCTCATTTGATTCGCATTGGAATAAGACAACCCATGGCAGACATGTTCCTTTAATGCTGCAGGAAACTGCCTACAGGATCCTTATGAAAGCCGGCTCGAGATGCGGGGGCCATGATCGCGGATGCACATTGCTCATCGCGAACACGCGAACAACAGTCTGAGAACCCAAGACGGTCCCTTCGCACAATTTCAGACCTTCAGACTCATCTTTCCGGTCATCAGGAAACTAGTAAGACATAATGTTACAAGGTGTGTAGACGACTTCCATGCGTTTTCTCCCAAGACACGTGCCGAAGAAGACGACACGACCAATTCGCATCTCTGTTGCATCAAAGTTCTATTCTGACAAGCGGATGTCCTTGCTCGTTGTAAGTAGGCATCTTTCTATTCGTGTGGCCAGAGGCGCGTTGTTTCCGCCAGCGAGCGTCATGTTCCTGCCATTGCGTGTTCCTCTTCAAGGGCTTTTGGGGGGCCATGAATGAGTTGAGGTCCTTCCATAATGATGGAACAGTAGGTCGAGTGTTTGTATCCGCTTCTTCTGACTTGTCTTCGAGGTAGAAAACATGATAGCGCGCACAGCTTCAGAGAATGTGAGAGTGTCGTGAATCAACGACAACGATTGCCTTATTTGGACGAGCGATGGCGATAACTTAGTAGGTGGGTGGTGCCTGGCGTTCCTTCCCGACTCTATTGTTGGCTTGCAAGTGCCTCGTTCTTCACATTAATATTGTGCATATCTGACCTCAAGCAGCATTACGAGTGTGCAGGTAACTGGGTACTTATTGTAGAGTGTCGAGCATTAGAGCTTATCCATAACAACAATCGGAAGTGGTTCACTTTCGGATTCACGGTTTGAGGATGATGGGACCCCAGGAACCCTGGTAAAGTGTTGTTCCGGCGCATCAAACGAGCGAACTCGACCTTCTCCTCCCTGAGCCTGCCTCCTCCTCCCATGTCCCACCTTGCGGTGTTCCTTCGTAGCTCCCGTTGTCCTCATTCTCTCCTCGAGCTGTGACCGTCTCATCACCACCTCGTTACGGCACGGTCAACGAAGAACGTCCTAATTAGGCACCACACCCCAAACTCGTGGCCAACACGTTGCGCTCCTTCACCCAGGTTCTCCCCTTCTCCCCTGGCCTACCTACGGCCCTGTAACCTCCAGTCTATCCTTCAGAATTGATTGAATAAACTTGATCCACTCATTACCAATATCATCTTGCCGCCAACGCCGAATACGCGAAAGTCAAACCGCGTATTCTTAACAGCTGCTTAACAGTCACGCCCGCTCAACGTGTTATCCTCGAGGCTATCGAAACGAGGGTTCCGTCTCGACAATTGGCCATGCATCGCTTCCGGTAAGCATGGTCACCACATTCCTTTCCCCCGACCACAGCGCTGAGCTTTCCTGCCCTATCTCTTCCCATTCTCTTCGTGTTTGCTGGCTCGTTCTAGCAAAAGGTCCGACGCCAGACGCCCTCAGGGTTTTGCGAGCACCGAGATCTCTGTTTCCGTGCGCACCGACACGCAGGACGTCCTGCCATCCTTGCCCCCTGCGAGCGATTTCCGCACATCCTTGATCTTGCCAGAGTGCGTCCGTGCTTCTTCGTTCCCGCGATCTCTGCCCCCCTGCTTACCCTTGTCTGTGCGATGCTGCAATGGTACAGCCTCACTCGACGTTTCAGCGTGCTTCGCAATTCGTCCGGCGAGCCTATCGGGCTCGATGAGCTGAAGAGCAAGTTCGCCGAGCAGCGCGCGCGCGGGTCTCAGAACCAAGTTACCGAGGAGGAGGAAGATATGATTTTGGAGGCGCTGGGAAGGTTCCATGGCAGGAGTCGGTCAAGGGGCAAGCAACGCGCGAGGGAGAGCGAGGATGGGCGGGGGAGTGCAGCGGAAGGCGAGGACGACGATGCGGACCCCGTGCACCAGGCGGTACGTTCCTCAGATTCGACGACAGCCCCGTCGCTACGCGGCGCATCTTCTATGGCGTCGATATCATCCGCGAAGAATTCGTTGTCGAGCAGGCGGATGAGTAACAACCTCTTCGGGTCGGGCAAGTTCCGGGATCAGGCCTACTTCCTCCGTACGGCGAATCCTCGACGCGGTGGACGTGGGACGGGCTCGATTGCGCAGTCGGAGTCGAATGCAAGCATGAGCACGGTGGAGAGTGCAAGAGGGGAGCACAATACCTCGTTGTACTCTGACAACCTAAGTCTTCGCCCTACGACCCCGGAAGACAGCGCATATACGTTTGGATCGGCGCCATCGAGCCCTGAGAACGCCAGCACGCTGTTGAAGGACCGCAGCTCGCTGTCTATCCTAGGGGAGCAGTCCGACTACTCAAGCACTCTGAGCAGGCGACTGTCGAAGGCGTTGCCCCCAGATGGGCTCAAGCGAGCGTCGTTGGCGCTGGACCAAGCTATCAGGGAGTTAGAGGAGGAGGGCGATGATGAGATTGTCATGGAGCGGTCGCCAATCGCCCACGTTCCACCGAGCACGATCAATGGCTCCTTGTCGGCGTTGAATACTGCGGTGAGTAGGCGTCCTCGACGTGACCCCATGCTCGCGCTGAACTGTAATGCCCCCCCAAAGGTGGAGTCCGACTCTTCACCCGCCGTCTCCCCAAGCGAAGTGGAGACTGGCACTGCGCTGTCTTCAGACGACCCTGTAGCAGCCGACAATGCGAGGGGAAACTCACCTCACCCTGGGTCGCGCACGACGTCGCCCACCCCTCGCTTGCCCGGCTATATCCCAGGAATGCCTCGGCCCATGACCCCTCGGGATATCTCCTTTGACACGGAGGATCTCACGCCCTCTGCGACACCCCGTGCGACATCGCCGCGTCTGCCTGGTTTGAATACCCAAGTTTCCCCCTTGATCTCTCAAACTTTTACCTCCAGCATGTATCGAAGCAACTCCAGTGCGTCCACATACTCAACCAACCGTCCCATTTCACCTGCCACCGCCACAGCACCTCCTCTTTTCTTCAATCGTCCTATGAATGGCCGCTATACCCCGGAGGAACGTCAAAGAAACGGGAACAGGCAGTCGTCACCTACCTCGGATACCGCGGAGTCGCCGATCCTTGGGCGGCGGCGCCCTATCTCTCCTCTATCTGGCCCAGCGTACCAGCCCATGACCTCGCCGCCATCCCGTCCTACGACGCCGTCTAATGTGACCTGGAACGTACCTAGCAGCCAGAACGGCACTCCACAGAAGCCGCTCGCTCGGAATGGCAGTGTCGCAGGGCACAGCCGCAACGGCAGCACCGCCAGTGTCAACGATCAGACTGAACAGCTCGAGAGGTCGAAATCTACGACGCGGTCTCTTCGTTCGCCTGCGCTACCGGACTCTCCTTGGGTCGACGTCGGGTTGGAATACCGGCCACCCTCCGCGATGTCTGGAATAGATATCGGATCGCCTGTGCAGGGGCCACACTCGATCGCTCGTTCCCCCACACCCAACGGCGCGCGGTCCCCCGCATCCCCCGCGTACACTGACGTCGGTGGCGTCGACGACGGACGCACCATGAGCAGGCGCTCGTCGAAGCACCACTCCTCGTACACGTTCTCGCTGGGGCAGCCGAACGCCCTGCTGTTTTCGCCCCTCGCGAACTCTTCGCACTCGTCTCTGGAGTCCGCGGGCTCGAGCTACCACTCGTGGGATGAGGACCATAAGAAGGACCGCCTCTTTGGCGTGCTGAGCGGCCTCGACCCGGACAACATCCCGTGGCATGACATCTCCCCAGATAAGTCGGCGCCGTCGACCGCGGGAACGTCGCCGTACGACGCGACAGAGACCGAGGATGCCGTGCGCAGGGAGGTGGGGCTGTCGAAAGGCGACTTCATCGTCATGCAGGACAAGTTGGTGGGCGCAGCACTGACGAAGGCTGTCACTCCGGAAAACCGGCGGGCGGGCTCGATCAGGCGGCGGAGGCCTTCAACCTCACAGTCGAACTACTCGTACAATGGCGAGAGCCGGGTATGTGACTTAGTTCGTCTCTCATGTTTCCATGACATAGCTGACGTGCGTGGAATTGGAACAGGCTGTTAATTCCACCCCTCAGCCGCAACCGCAATCTCAGTCTCAGCCTCAGCCTCAGGCTGTCGCGTCTTCGCCTCGCGCTGCGACGAGCGAGCAAGTGGCTAGAGCAAACGCCTTGCTGAATGCCGTCGTGGATAGCATCGAGTCTCCCCGTGTCCGTCCTCCGGAGTCGTTGCCAGCTGAAGAGCCAACCTTGGTTGTGCCTCAGGTCGCCGACATCGAACAGTCGAGCCCTATGCGACGAAATAGGGCTCTCGCTGAAGCGTTGTTTGGTGCAGAGGATATGGAAGTGTCTGCTCCCGCGCCCCAGATCTCCATCATGCCTGAAATGTCTGACGACGATGAGTCGCCCACTCGTCCTGTCCTGGCCCCCATCAAACCGTTGAGCCCCAAGCGTTCAGACTCATTGCACCGTCTCACCTCGCAGAACCCTCCTGTTACCCCTCCTGCCCGCACTATGCCGACCAGTCCTACCTTGCCTCTGAGCCCCACGTCGATACCACTTCCAATGACCCCTACAGGGATCCCAATGAGCCCGGGAGGAGGACTACTGTCTCCACTCTCGCCATCGTCCAACATGGATCCTATTTCTCTCGCGCTCGAGGTACAGCGGAGGGCCGAGGCGGCCACTGCAGCGTTACGTAAATCTCCGTCGATACCGAAGATGGGTGAAGGGAATGGGGGTACGCTTCCGCGGAAACGTATCAGTCCCGACAAGATCTCGGCTCCAACGCTCGTGTCTGCCTCCACGAGTGTCGATGCCATCCCGTTGCGGTCGCCGACTGCTACACCTACCCCGACCCCTGCTCAGCAACAGCAGGCGAGCAAGATTGGTTCGCGGTTCAAGAAGCTCAGAGGTACGATTCGCGCGAAGCACCCCACTCCGTCTGGGGAGGAGGTTACGCCTTATCCTCTTGACTTGAGGAGTGCCGGGTCGGACGCAACGGGCAGCAGCTCACCTAGTCTTGCGCTCCGTACAGACCCTATCACTATCCACTCGGCGGGCGTTGAGCCATCAAGGCTCAAGCCTCCCACTCCTCTGGCGAGTCCTCCTGCTTCGGCAGCTCCGGGATTGAAGGGCTTCATGGCGCGCTTCCGTAAGCAGCGCAATGCTTCAGAGGCACATGCACCACCCCAGTCTCATCCTTCGGCTCACCACCAATCGTATGCACCTATGTCGGCTACTTCTGCCAGGCCCGGCACCGCATCTGTTCCTTTAGTGGAACACACCTATCCGCAGATGCCACGTTCCGCACCCGCGCTCCAGACGGTCTTCCGGAGCACAAGCCCTGTGGGTCCACAGGCGCCTTCACAATCACCGACACCCAGGCCGCCTCAGGATTACCTTGGCCAGCATTCACGTGTGGCTTCACCACCCGGCTCCGACGAGGATGCAATCAAACAGTTGTTCCATGCCGCGGAGAACCTCGGGCTCGACCAGGCTGCGCTCAATGAACTCCTAGCCCGTTCACCCTCGACGTCCTCACGGTCCACGGCCTGGACCCAGCTTACGCGGGCGACATCTCCCAACAACAGCCGGAAGAGCCATGTACCTGTAATCAGGGGCAGGGTCACCCCCGAGAGCGTCCGCTCTCCAATGTCCGATGGCCGTCCTAGCGTGGATGGCTTCTCCCCGAGGCCGTCTATGGACACCAAGCCATCTGGGCGGAGGAGTCAAGATGCACCGCACGCGCTCCGTCCCCGGCCGCAGCAGCAACATCACACATCGCAGCAAGACGCGGTCCCGAACGCCGTCGTGCGCAGGACCATCATCTTCCCGTCGGACGCGAGGCTGTCTTCGCTAGACCTCCAGGCCATTATGCGGAAACAGACTAACTCTCGCCGGCGGGCCTCGGTGTCGTCGAAGAGCTCCGTCCACGATCGGGTGCCCACTCCTCCGCCACCCCACCGCGCGACTGGCCGCCGGTTTTCCACGGACGTCTCACCTCCCGTCCCGCAGCTTCCTCCGGCCCTATCTGCGCAGAACGATGCCTACCTTGGCGTTCCCGGTGCGGTGGACAGGAACGGTCTTGCATACGACTCTGTGTAAGTTAACTGATAAAAGAGTGCGAAATGTCGGGCTGACCAGGATCGGTTTGCAGATACGAGATGTATTCGGGCGATAACAGAGGCATGGTCGTTGCAGAGTCGCCCGGTGCCGCCGGGTCTCATTCGCAGGAGGGCAACCCGGAATCGGGTCCAGCGCTCGAGGTTATTGAGTTGGCCAATGGGGAGACGATTTGGTGGGTCTTCAGGATCACTACAAGTTATGATTGAGGCGACGCTAATCGCCTTTTCGTTTCCCAGGTCAATTGTCAATGGGCTGCGTGACGATGATGGCGAGTCCTTCTATGGTGACCGTGCGAGCTTCTACTCCGAGTACTCGGTCAAAGACAACGACAACGTCAAGTTATTCTTCAAGGAGCATGAGCGGAAGAATTCTAGAGGCAGCGTGAATTCCTTCCTGTCGCGGAAGAAGCCTGCGCCGCCACAGCAGCCACAGCAGCCACAGCAGCCACAGCAGCCACAGCAGCAGCCACAGTCATCGAAGAGTGCCGCTCGACCAGAGACCAAGGTTTGAGCATTTATGGCGCTTCGTGGGTCTTCATGTCTAACCTGCCTGGATTTTGTAGGTTTTCTTCAGCAGCAGCGCTCAGATCGGTCGACTCATCGAGAACCTTTCACGTGGCATGGATGCCGGTTCATTCAACATCATGCCGGGGCAAGGGCAAGGGGCAGCACCACCCCGGCACGCTCAGCCTGGACACTCAACATCGTCTTCCCTCGGATCGGAGGCCGACATGCCATGGTCAGTCGAAGAGAGGTTAGAGCGCATGCTCGGGTCCATGGGGGCCAGCTGAATGCTCCCTTTACACTCGTTTTGCTTTCTGGACCATTTGTTGTTGCTGTGATTTATGTTTTCTATTGGGTCGTAATATTTCCCTGTTTATTGTGAATGGCGTCCTTGTCCAGTCGACCCTGTGCTCGATGGAATCCCGCTCCATACTACTATGTTAATACGTATCTGGTCCGTCCGTCATCTGTCGAACTCCTACTGCTGTCCGCTCGTACTCACATACCCTGCCAGTCAATCCATCTGTTCAAACACAGCGCCAGGAGCGAGTCGCGCAGAAGCGTGTCCTCTTGGAACGTGTACCGCAGGTACGCGTATGCCCGTCCCATCCTTGGGACGTCCTTAGGCGTCGGGTCGTAGGTCGCGATCCTCGCGGTCGCATCGGGGGTGATAGAGAAAAGCTTCGAAGTAGAGATGCAGCTGATCGCTCGAACAATACTTACTAGGAAACGTACCTCGTACGCGTAGGGGTGCCTGCTACCGAGCCTTCGCCACTCGAACGCCTCCATCGCATTCGTGTTTGTTGTTGTCTTGAATTGCCTAGCGCTACACAAAACAAAAACAAGGCATGAAGGGTGAGCATTCCATGGACTGAGAGCATGTGAGCGGGTCAGGATAGCAACTGACGTGTCCATAGACCCTCGGGAGACAAAATCCGCCATGGGCATCCTCTGCGTCCCCTGGACAACCGAGCCCAGGTGGTTGCTCACAGCCCAATCGAGGTACGCGACCGTGACTCGTTCGTTGAACGTCACCTAATCCATGTTCAGTGTATTGTGAAAATTGTATGTTAGCCCAGCCACCCTTGGCCGTCGAGAGAAGCGCACCGTCGTTCTTGTGCCTTGGGGCAGGTCGAGGGTCTCGAACTTGTAGACGATGGGCGCACCGTTGTGGTAGCCAATGCCCACACACTTGTGGCGCGGGTCTCCAGGACCGGTGAAGAAGAGCTCGTTCACGGTGCTCTCGTTTGAGTGCATCGCGAGCCGGTAGCAGGGTATGTGCAGGACGTGGTTGAATGACCCAACTTGCTGTCTCATATCTTTTGCCCTCATGCGCTCTTTATACGCCAGGAGTTGTAGGTGTGCAGACGACTGGTGCGTCATACGTCGCGGCAAGCGTCTTCGGCTTCATTGGACTCCTTCGCGGTCGGCCATCGATGCGGGACCTTGTATGCGTGGAGCATCCAGCATGGACCAAGGACCTGCGAAGTCATCCCTCGATCTGGTATATTGAAGCACCGAGCCGGGTGGGATCCGAGAAGGGGGAAGTTATGGTAAGCTTGTCTTCGCGAAGGTCTTGAGGAACAATGCGTCGTGGTAAAACGTTCGTTCCCTGCCCCTCAGAAGCCCAACAATGCAGAAACACCGATGCCACTGAACAAATACGAAACCCCGCGAACGACCGTTCGGTCAGCTACGGTGGGTTGCTTCATTCATTTACCAAGGGTTCTCCCGCGTGAGTCGTCTTTATTTTCATTATCGTACCTCGTCGCCTGTCCATATCGCTGTTTCAGAAATGCACTAAACACTCTCTAGGCTTGGCCAATAGATTCCTTTGGCGAGCCGTAGCCTTGCCTTGGACAGATTAGTCATATGGAGATCGTTCGCGTGATTGTCCACGTCCGCAAGGCAGCACCTTCTGTCCGAAATGAATGCAGATGATGCAACTAACTCGCCTTGTGGGCGTTGTCTGACACGGACATGATCCGAAGGTAAGTTACCGGTTCAAAAGAAGTGCGCGATCTAGTGACGCCGCTAATGTGTCTCTCTGATCAGTCATCTCGTCTGCCTGGCCCCCATGCATTGTATTTCACCGTTCCCACCATTGGATTCTACCGGCCGCTTCTGGCGCATACTAATGCCTGCGAGTGCAGCACTTGGAGCGTTTACCATTGGCCCGTCAGTAGAGTGGAACGGCGTCACAACACGCCCGTCGCACGCACTCGGAGCACCCTCATTAGCCGTCGAGCGGAGGACTAGCAGGTAGCCAATATCATCGTGGGGCATACCCCGGCGGCCAGCGGACCGTGGGGTATGTGCTCCTTGAGATCAGCGCTGCTACTGTTGACATGGCGCTGATCATCCGCGGTATTTTCGTTCTGTCAAGGTTCACTGGCAGGTCTTGTAGACGTCAGCGACCTTGCCGCCCCCGCCAGAGTATTGCATCCGCAAGCATAGGCTTCCACGGCTCTCGGCATCGTAGGAAAGAACGCCTTTACCTGCAGGCGAGAAGGTGGTCGTGGAGCAATGCAAGCCTGAGATGGGGCACGAATGCAGATGCCACTTCGGAAGGCGCGAACACGTTGTCGCAGGAAGAGCTTCGTTGGATATGGGCATCCACGCCGATGACGAAATTCCCCGGCACGAGTATCGAAGGGGCGTGCATCCCACATTCACCGCTGGCAACCTTCGGCCCTTCGCGGAGCGATTCCTTTCAGATGACTTGGTTGCAACCGTGAGGTAGGCCGTTCTCGGGAGCGCCACGCCGTTTGACGTATTACGGCTTACCTTCGCAAGGTTCCTAAGGTTTAGAACGGTGGTCAGCTGTTGGACTTCGCTGCGTTGCGTCAGAGGTGAGAGGAACAGACGTGACTCAATTGTTGCATTCTCGAAGGCATGAGGTGAGGTTGAGGTAGCAGAGCGAATACAAGTTTCCTTCGCGGAGAAATATTACACCTAGAATGCTTCTGTTTAATATTACAGTAGCAAATTCGACATAGCAGCTTGATGCTGAACGTATGGAAGACCGTAAGCAGCCTTAGAGAGATGGATGGCTATCAAACATGAGCAGAGCCGCCCTCGACAGGATTGTGAATAGCCATGCCTTGAAATAGGTAGGATAGTTGCCCGATAAAGTTCAGTATAACCGAGGCCTTGTCAACGTTGATGCGAGTGTTCAGCCAGATTCCGGGAGTTTGGTTGGCGGCGTCAATATGGGTGTGGATTCACTGACTGGATTGGGACGACATTAATGCTGCGCATGGCTGTTGCTGCGCTTCAACTGCGCTCCCAAAGCGGCGAAGTTGATATCCGACGACCAACATTGCCCAATCAGACTATCGTTGACACCGGCGGGCATCGTGGCCCCAGCGGGTTGTCTCCCAAGGCAGAACGCAGTGGGTGTCTGGAGTGTGGACTGTTGTGCAGTGCAGTGGGCAAAACATTCGTGACCAAGTTCATCAGCCGCAGTCCCGGGCAAAGCCGAGACAGCGTACTTCGACAAAACAGGAAATGAGCTGAAATGATGCGCTGGCCAGCAATTATCGGAACATTCACACTCAACTTTACGCACATGTAGGTGGGGTCTCACAGCAACCAAAGCAACATCGAAAAGGCTAGAACCCAAGGTACTTATCAAGGCATTGGCTCCTGCTTGTGTCTTCAAGGAGGGACATACTAAACTAAACTGGCACCTTCAAGTTCAAGCATCTGTGCGAACTGCTACCGCACTTCACAGATGATGCAAGCGTTGTTTCAACGAGGGTTTTAGCCATTGCGTCGCATGCACGATAGGGACGAGGATGCCGCGGGGAGGCCTTTTCCCCTTGGAACGCCGATGCGAGTGCTGACCAATGACGCCTGCAGCCCCTCCAGCCTATTAACCACCTGTTCAAAAGGTCTGCGGCGCGTGGCTTTCAACCACAGTAATTCTTTGAATGGCTGGCCATTTATTGATGAAAAGAAGAGGAGAAGGCAAGTAGGGACCCTATATTCGACGCGAAGTGAATGAATCGGACTCACTGCCCTCATCCAATTTCCATAGGACTGTCTACCCTGCTCGGCACGGTCGACCATCGTAGTCCGCCGAATGACCGGAGCCGCGTCTCAGTGCATGCCGGTATAAAGATCTCCCTTTATGCGAGCGGATATGCCATGTTTCGCAGCATACGCGAAGTAGCCTGGTGGCCTAGAATTGCGCGCCTCTACCTCGCGTTCCAAGTTTCTCCACTCCCAGACGGCGACTACGCAGGCTATGACCATCAGCCTCAAATGCCTTCTGGTCGGTCCGAGGGTTCGATGACGTCGGATATCAGATATCCGTAGCGACCGAGGGAACGCTCGCTCATCGGTCTACATACGCCAGACGATGCATGTTCTTGCAGTTGTTCCCCGGCAATGGCCGCCTAGCCTAGCCGCCATATCTGCGGACGCCGGTTTTGTCTTGGCGGTAGCGGCGCGATTAAGTTGTCGCCGAACAGTAACTATCCGTGAAACCTATGTATTCCTTTGCAAACCATATTCACCACTCAATTCATTTCAGGGAAAATAAGAACCCGCTCGCTTAGGCGCAGGTTTCGATCTCGTGGTTCCCGTTACGCCACATGCGATGTGCTCGGTATCGAGTCAAGTAAAGATCCGATTGTCAAAATCCTGGAATACAACGAAGCTTGTTACATAGCCTGAGCCGAAAGCGGCATGTCAATCTCCTACCTACCTCGGACGCCCTTGGCCTAAGTGTGAAACATCAAACGATATCCAAGAGCTGGCCTCGACGCTTGCCTATGCGCCGGTACAATTCCTTCTCTCCCTCGTCTCGCCATGGCTCTACTCCCCATAACTCTCCGGGACCTCAGCGGATATTCGGTCAAGGCAGATAACATTACTGGTGCCCTCTGCCTGCGCTATGTTGCCCGACGCTATCTGGTGTTTGGCCTATCCGCTTTCGTCTTCTTCACCCTTGTTCTGCGCAAGCTCTCTTTCCACGAGGTCGTCGTAGAGACTCCCTTCGCTGACGAAGAACCGGAGCCCCCGAGATGGTCTGGCATGCGTCTGCCGCCCCTCTACTCGCAGTACCACGAGCATGAGCTGGGACTTCTCCAACACCACTGGCATGCAGCCTCGCACGAGGGCGAGCCCAAATTCTTGTTCATTCCCGGCCACAACCGAGGTGCGATCTGCGGCCTTCTATACGCGAACGCATGGAGCCTCACACCCTTCTATTATACAGGCTCCGGATGGGGCAACATCTGGCAAGAGATCTTACTCAACGCATATCTTTCATACAAGTCAAACCGAGCGTGCGTATCAATCTTATAATGCCATCTCGAAGTTTGGTGTTCGCGCTGACGAGCTGTCTGCCAGGTTCGTCTTCTACAACTACACATGGAATGACGATGCCAGCCAAGATTATTCGGACTACGGAGGAAAGCCGATTCCATCCCGCGTCCCGCTGTCGGCCCTCATCGCAGGTGCGTTCCCTCTCACGCTGTCCCCACTGTTTACGCCCATGCGTACTACACATCGCAGGACCGATGGTCGGTGGGGTCTTCCCTGGCACTGACCACGACGCACCCCTCTCGATTGCGGAGCAATACTACCACACCGTGTGCGACGGCCGCAAACGCGTGCTCGATCGCGAAGAGGTGCACAATGACATCCGACTCCTGGATGGTCGACTCAGTCACCGAGGGCTGGGTCCGGAAGCTGCGCACGGTCGACGACCAGTGCGTGGAAGTGGAGCCCGGGCAAGGGCCGATCTACAACTGGGTGTGAGTGCCGGTCCCCTTCCTCTGGGCTCTGCGTCTGCCGCCCCGCAGCTCGGATGCCTGTGGCGCAGAAAAATAACTCTATCTCCTGCGCCCGCAGCACCTTCGGCGACAAGAACGCGATGCTCGCTGCTTGGGCGGACTTCGCCGCGTCCCCGGCCGTCTCGACCTTCCGGTGGTCCCCGCTCGTCGAGCTCGCGTTCGACAACAACCGGGAGGTGGTCGCGCCCACGACCGTCTCTGAGCCGCCCCTCTCAGCGCTCCCGTACGACACGCCCAACGCCGTGCGCTACCCCGCGATCCCTGGGCTGCTCGTGCTGCACCTCCGCCGCGGCGACTACGCGGGGCATTGCGAGCACCTCGCCAAGTGGTCGTCCACGTTCCTCGCGTTCAACCAGCTGCCCGGCCTCGAGGACTTCACCCCGCCGCCCGGCAGCGCGCCCTGGGGCGAGAACACCCCGGAGAACACCGCGCTCTACCGCCGCCGCTGCCTGCCGACGATCCCGGAGGTCGTCGCGCGCGTACGCGAGGTGCAGCAGGCGCACACCGCCCGCGGGCTGGAGAACGTGTACATCATGACGAACGGGGCGCTGGAGTGGGTCGAGGAGCTCAAGGGCGCGCTGGCGGACATGGGCGGGTTCAAGCATATCGCGAGCAGCCGGGACACGGTGCTCAACTGGGAGCAGAAGTACGTCGCGCAGGCGATGGACATGCTCGTGGGCCAGAGGGCGCAGGTATTCATCGGGAATGGCGTGAGTGCAGGTTCATCCTCTCGCGCTGTTCCGTTGGTGTTCGATCATTCGTGCGTCGCTGACTCGATGGTTCTGTTAGTGGTCAAGTTTGACTGGAGGGATCGTCGTCATGCGCCATGCGAACGGCTTCCACGCCGATACCACGCGATTTTTCTAGGTTTACGGGACCACTTTTAGAGCTAGAGCTGCTTTGTCTAATCTTGCAATCAGGGTATGGTTTTGATTCACTTACTGGACGACTCGATCGTTGCATTACCGCTGCTGCCCACAGGATCTATACACCAGTGACACTACCAGGGATGCCAAACACCAACGGCGCTATACCATCTAATCACCACAGGGACTTCAGCACACCATGTGCACGAGAAATTTACGCGTACAGCAGTCACGACGCGCACATGATAGATATGCACACCTCATAGCCTGCCACAGAACTCGACACTGTGCGAGATCTACTAGAGAGCCAAGAGAGCCTGGAAGAGAGAATAAAATAAATCATGGATACAACATCGGACGGACGCCGGATGTATGTTGTATACTAGGTACAGCAGGGATGCGTGTGTAGGTGCTTCATCATGAGTGCTATGAGTGTCAATGCCATCGCGGGTGGTATGGTGCCATGGAGTGGAAGACTAACGAGTGTGGGGGATTATTAAGGGAGAGTAGAAGGCGTAACGCTGTGGAGGGGGATAAATGAAGGTGACCGTAGGATGAGGATGAGTGGATATGCATATGAGTGAGTGAGCCGTCTACTTGGTCGTTCAGTCGTTTCAATAATTCGCACTGCAAGCACAATCTGTCAACATCTTCAACCCGGACCATAGCCATCGGCGAAACTGACCTAGCCCCATAGACGCCCTTATAGCGCCGTCGCCGCGCCGGGCGTCGCGGGCGTCACTGGCGCGAGCGGGTCCTTCCAGTCGTCGACCGCGATGCCCATGTACGCGGGAAGGTGCCGCCACACGTCCTTGCGCACGTCGAGGTCACGCGCGTGAAGCATCGAGCGGCACGGCTCGCACAGCGGCCAGAGCTCGACGACGTCCTCGATCCAGTGCTCCCACGAGTCGAGCGCGGCGAAGCCCGCGATGTCCCCGATCGGGTCCTTCTGCAGCCCGTCGAGCATCATGCCCAGGATCTCGCGCAGCGCACGCTCGCACCCGCCCTGCCCCTTCGTGCTGCCCGTGCTCACGCACTGCGCGCTCGCGACGGGCTTGCAGATCGTGCATGCCCCGCGGGTGCTCGCGCGCACGAGCTCGGTGCGCCCGCGCAGGACGAGCTCGAGGTCGCGCTGCTCGAGGCGCTCGACGCTGCCGTCCGCGCGCTCGACCCCCAGATTGAGCTCTTGGTCGAGCTGGCAGCAGAGGTAAAGCGCGGTGGGGAGGACGGAGTCGGTGTGCGTGAGGCGCGCGAGGTTTACGGCCGCGATCGCGTCAGACGGCGTGATGTGAAGGGAGACGCTGCCGTCGGCGCCGGCGGTGTCCCACGTGGAGAGGTCGTTGGTGAAGTAGGACTTGAGGTGGTGCATGGAGCGCGAGTGCAGGTCTTCGACGTGGTATTTATGCGACATGCGGATGAGCGCGGCGAGCTCTGCGAACTCTATGCGCTCCCCGGGGATGATGGGGAATCTAGCATGACGCATGTGGAAGTTGAGTCCATGAAGCTCTGGTATGGAGGAGAAATGAAAGGGGGGCGGGAGAGCCAAGGGCCCCAATGGGGGATATTGCGGGGGGAGAAGAGAAAGTAAGGAAAAGTTACGCACTTGCGAAGCCCACAGAGGGCACGGAGGAGATAGCGGAGGTCATCTGGAGGGTCTGATATATGCACGAGTGGGCAACTTTCCATGGTTTCGGAGTTGGAGGGCTGAGCCACCGCAAATAGATCTCGGAAGATGACCGAATGTCTTGTGAGAAGGCCACGGTATACTCTGAAAGCTGTGTCGCGGCATAGGAGGATGATGTTTCCGTCTTCGAACCAGAGGTCGGGATCACGCTTGACGGTGCTGGGAGCGAGGCTTGCTGCGATGGTGGAAATCTCGCTGGGTTGGGGGGAAGATTGCTCGGCGATGTTAACCCGCCATCGTTTCACGACTCCATTGGGGTTCATCAAGTCTCTGCGATTACGCATTGCAGGAAAGAGAGGCATGAGTGCTTGTAGTCGCTGGCTATAATCTCGTGTGTGAGAAGGAAGACGGGGACATACGGTGTCTTTGCCCTGGTTATGATCTGATGCAGCTGCTCCTCTCCTGGATGTGAGTCGGACTCCTCGATGGGGGATTGGGGCCACTCGGGCGGGATGGTGGTGCTTGGGGACGGCGTCCTGGACGGGAGGGGGGTGATGCGCTGGAGGACGGCTCTGCGGAGGCTCATTCGGTGTTCGTGGTCGTGCGCGGCGGAAAAGTCGAGGGAGAGAAGGTCGGGCGTGCGGCTTCTTGGGTGCGGGACGGCGACCTGTTGCAGCATCTGTGCGACTGGTCCGCGCACTCGCTCTCACGCAGCCTCGATCCCGGCGCGACTCGAACCGCGTCCTCGCGTCCACGTGACCGAGTTTTGTCCATATCGAGACTCCCGTCACGCCTCAACGCACCCCGCGACACAAAACCACCGCGACACGAGGTAGCAACCACAACAGCGTGCTCAGCGACTTGCCCGGCTACGCCATGCTTGCATCAGAGTTTGGCCAGACTCGACCGCAGCTCTATGTAAGGTTCCGTAACGCAGTCTAACATGGTTGCAATATATAGCTCGTACGATAGCGATGAGTAGAGTGGGGGGAAGGGAAGGGCGTTTTCAATTACTCCTGCACGATGTCCTCTTTCCTCGGTTTTAGGTCCTTGATCTCCCGCCCTTGTCCAATAAGGCGCTCCGCCTCGTCGTCCAACACGGTCCCTGCCATTCGTTGTTCGTTAGCCGACCATGTAGAAGGCACGCGATGGAGTAGAAGAACAACGCACCCAGACCCTCCTCGCGAACGAGGCCAATAACGTGCTCCAGCTCCACGAACCCGTCCTTGTCCGCGTCCAGCTTCTCGATGACCATGTGCCCGACCTCCTCGTCCGGTCTGTGCTTGATCACTGCCAGCGCCTTCTCCAGGTCCTCCACCGAGATCTTGTCGTCCGGCGTGCGCGAGATCATCTGCAGAGACGAGCCAACGCGCGAGTCGTACGCGTCCAGCTGCTTGTCGATCTTGGCCAGCATCGTCCGGATGCGCTTCGTCAGCGCGCCCGACGGCGACTTCGGGTCCTCCTCCGCCTGCAGGTTCTCTTCCATCAGCGCGCGCAGTTCGTCGCGTTCCTTGAGCACCGACGACTTCGCCGACAGCACAGAGAGCGCCTCCGCGAGCTCCTTGAGCTGCTCCGACGTCATCCGTGCATCCGCGACCTCCGCCGCCTCCGCCTTCTCGGGCTCGAGCTCCGACTCGGGCAGCAGCGACTCGGCGAGGCGAGCCTCCTCTTCCTTCTTCGCCCGCCGCGCGTCCTCTTCGCGCTGTTCCTGCTCCTGTTCGTCCTGAATGAGTTCTTCCTGCTGCTTGAGCACCTCGAGCTTCTGCTTGTAGCTCGCTTGGTCGTCGACCTCGAGCTCCGCCTCGTTCAGCTGTATCCGCCCAAGTCAGCACCCCGTTCTCCGCACATACAAGCACAACCGCATATCATACCAGGTTGTCAGGAAGACCGCACAGCACAGCCTCGAGACTCCGGATAATCGCCGTCTTGCCGTCCTCATCTGCGCCCGGCTTCTTGTC
The DNA here is from genome assembly GCA_002900995.3 of Ganoderma boninense. NCBI lineage: Eukaryota > Fungi > Basidiomycota > Agaricomycetes > Polyporales > Polyporaceae > Ganoderma > Ganoderma boninense. Next base: position 1,402,270 of record CM035306.1, read on the forward strand.
GAACTGGAACGCACGCGCCAAAACCAGAAGCACGCCGGAGACGCGGTTCTGCAGGTGCAGGTCGATCCACGTCGCGAGCTCCTCGCGGAGCCTTGCCGGGGACACGCCGAACGTGCGGATGCCGCGGCTCTGGCACGCCGCCTGGAGCTCGGCCGTGCTCAGCTCGTCGATGCCCTCGCGCGCGATGATCTCATCGTCGCGGCGGAGGGCGAGGAGGCGCGCGCGGATGTTCCCGCGCAGGAAGTTGTCCGTGCCGAACGCGTTAATGCCCATGTAGCGGCACATGGACACGAGCTGCGGGCGCGAGAGGTTGTCGAGAGTGAGGTCGTCGTCAAAGAGGCGCGCGACGTTCACGACGTCGCCCGCGGACGGCGACTCGCCCGTCGAGCGCACTTTGCGGAAGAACTCCTTGAACGCGTCGGTCCCGAGGATGTGCGCGTTCGCCTTCAGGCCGGACTCGCGTAGCGTTTCTTGCAGGAACTTGGCCATCTCGAGGCGGACACGGAGTAGCTTGCGCTGCTTCTCTTCCTGTGTGCGGGGTCAGCATTTGGGGGCGTGCTGAGTAGAAACATGAGGCAATGAGACGTTCATGTCCGCTCTGCGGATTCAATGATCTTCTGACTACGTTTAAGCATCCGCGTAGTTGGTAATGCTCTCCCTTTTCTGGTTGCACCGATGGACAATGGGAAATAGTCATTAGGCGGAACAGAACTCGGGCTGTCAAAGCTCCCACGAATGCCGTATGAATCCCGGTACCTTCACTTTCGGAGGTTTGCACGAGCAGGCACGAACCGGCAAGCAACTGTCCTGGCACTGTGCCAGGATGGGAACCCGATCGATGAATAACGTGTGTACTCACAGCAGCAAACTTGTCCTCAAACGTTGATGGGAGCGCGTTCGGGAAGACCTTGAGCATCACGGGGATGAGCAGCTCCATGAACGGCACGACCACGAAGACGGCGAACGGAATGAGCCGCAAGAGGTCTTGCGTCGTTCGCCTGAGCTGCATGCATGCGTCCGCGTCTCCGTCAGCACACACCGGCGAGCTCCACGGGAGCACAGGAAGGGACGCGTACCTGCCGCCGCTCTCGGCGCGTCAAGCTCTCGCCGTGCAGCAGCTTCCACTGGAGGCGCGAGGAGATGCGGACCTCGGCCGCGAGGAGCTTCGAGCCGTGCCAGTAATGCTGCGCCTCGTGCTTGACCTTCTTCCACACGCGCGTCGCGAGCGGCGCGTCGTCCTTCGGCGCTGGGGGCGAAGCCTTCGGGTCACCCGCGGCGGACGTCGTGGGGGTGTCCTGCTGTGACGGAGTCGAGTGCAGCTCCCTCCTCTGCTCCTGCTGTGCGTTTGCATACTTCACGTGGTCATATCCCGAGGGGTAGAGTGGGTGAAGAGGGAGACGCGACTGCTGTGACGCGGCGGCGTATGTGCGCACGCTGACCAGGAGGTGCGAGTGGTGGCTAAAAGTGCGCAAGAGGAGCGGTGCCGGCGCGCGAGGGAGCCATACTGACATGGAGTCGAAACAGGGGAGAGAGTTGGAAGTGCTGTCGCCTGCGTCGTCCTCGTCCTGGGCAAGTCGAATGTGCAAGCGATTATATGGGGAAGAGGCAAGGGAAAACGATGACGCAGAGCGGCGGCAGCTCGGGATCGAAATTGCTGAAGCGCCGTTTGCCTGTGTTTGGTCCGGCGGTTCGCGGGGAGAGGCGGAGGAGGCTGCGCAACGACGTCGTAAGCGTCGTCGTGCAATTGGCCTGCACGGTCAGCACGGTGCCCTGTTTTCCTTTCAACTTGAACTCGGACGACCATGACGGTGACTGCTCGGACGACGACCGCACCCGGCGACATGCACGATCCAGCCAGCGCTGCATATAAGAAGGCACGCCGCAAGCATTGGAAGTCTACTCGAAACCGACCTGAGCACGCCGATGCCGACTGGACGCCCTTCCGCGCCGCCGAGAAGAAATACAAATCCCGCTTTCCGCCTCCCGATCTCTCGGACGTGCTTGACCTTGCATTGGTCGATCCTTCTCGCATAGCGGAAACTGCAAGAGGAAGGTGGAAGGGACGCGCCGATGCGGTTGAGTGCCGAGAGATTCCGCTGCACAGCTCGGAGGAACAAGGCGCAAGGAAGGCATACATTTTCCCGGCCACACCTGGTGCGCCATTCGTCGCGGATGTGTGCGAGCTGTACGTATTCATGTTATTTTACTTTGCGCTACGGAATATATTAGGCCTCGTACTTCTACCGTCCTTCGTGCCACATATCGAACAGAGGCAACTCGTGCGATGGGCACTCCGAGATCATGCTCGCGATCCGAACGAGACGAACCTCGACACGCATTACCTCCTACCCCAAGACGGCCTATGGAATCGATATCTCCGCATATGCAAGGGTGTATGCGAGGACACAGACGTTCTGCCTCGCGCATCGCAGGACGTGGACCCTTCACCTCCCGAGACCACCCAAGCGGAGCACCCAGGTCCTCGGAAACTCATTGCGAACGACCCCGCGAGTCCAGACAATTATGAAACGCTTGTCAATACGCCAAAACTTCCTGCGCCTCCTTCACAATCTCTCCGCCCAGTTTCAGTATCGAACCTTGTACCCAAACTACGATGGGCGAATATTGGGTGGTATTATCACTGGGGCACAAAGCAGTACGACTTTTCGAGAGGTCCTGGCGAAATCTCGAGTCTCGTCAGAGGGGTGTGTGAAAGAGCGATCGAAAGGATCCCTTGGGAGCAGGTATTCGGGGACACTACGGAGGACGACGCCGACTGGGGCCCGGCGGGTCCAGATTGGTCAGAGTGGAAGGAGACGTACGGTGAGGGTAAAACGTCCGCGATGTCTAACTTGCCCTTAAGAATGTCTCGCAGAGCCGGATGCAGGTATCGTGAACTTCTACCAAACCAGAGTCAGTATTATTCGTTGATGGCGATGGAGACTAAAATTTGCTATGATCAAAGCACGCTTACCTGACCTTCTGTCAAGGACACCTTGATGGCCCATGTCGACCGCTCAGAGATATGTGCAACATCCCCGCTGGTCTCCATATCGTGCGGCGAAACACTGAAATGTTGTTTTGGATGGGTGTGCTGACGGTTGTCACGTTTTTCGGCCAGGCTTGGATGTGCGGCAGTCTTCCTCATCGGAGGCCTCACGCGCGACGAACCCCCTGCACCCATCCTTCTGCGCTCCGGAGACATCGTCATCATGTCAGGACCAGCGTGTCGCCGGGCGTACCATGGTCAGCTTGTGTCAGACCTGTTCTTTTGAATTGTCTTTCTGATTGGGTACGGCATCCGTAGGCGTACCAAGAATACTCGAGGGGACACTACCTCCCCATCTAGAAGGTCCAGACGCCAGCCCTGCGAGTCCTGATGACGATGACTGGGGTGTGTACGAAGAGTACCTTCGAGGTACCAGGATCAATGTGAATGTCCGTCAAGTCTTCCCGAAAGGCTTTGATCCAAGTCTCGACGCGAACGAGACGTCTTAGATATTAGACGGCAAGTAAATTGTTATATACCCTACGACAATGGGGCTTACTTCAATATTAATGTTGTGCGTTCACTCGACAGGTAGCGGCGTTATTGTCCTCTGCAGCATTGTGCCACCTCGAGATTTGAACGTCGACAACATTGTTTATAAGGCGACGTCAATCTCTCAAATTGTCGATAATCCTCGACCAGAGGCGATGGAATACTTACTGACAACTGGTACCGTAGCCCCGATCGACTGCTGTAGAGACTCCAGGAAGCCCTGTCATCAGACTACGAAGGAAGAAGCACGTCTACTTATTCATCGACGTGGACGGCCGTAGGTACCATGCTTTCAATCCAGCCGTCAGTAACCTTCATAGCTTATCCTGGAACCGAGTATATACTCACCACGGTTGCGAAAATGCTGTCCCCACCAGCCTAAGGGATGGAAGCATCATTCAGAGCGAAAGCAGCATGAATATTGAAGAGGAACTGATGCTTTCTAACCGTCCAGCATGGCGCTGGTGTTCTCATTTTCTCCGTTCGACGCGTTCCTGGGATTGAGCGCAATCGTGCCAAGTTTCACGGTTTCGATTCGATCTCGGTTCATCGACTTTTGTGCATTGAACCTGCCACTGTATCATCAGTTTGCAATTGGCATATATAGGGAACGATCTGCGGCCAGTTGTCAAGGAGGCCGAACCACTCGAGATCATGTACCCCAATGACATTCATGACGTCAATATCCAATGTCGGGGGATCGAGAATGTGTGGGCGTCGCAGTAGGCTTGCACCTGCTTGCACACGCCAGTTCGAGCGTTGTCGCATGCGATGACAGCGCCGGAAGTCGCGGAAACAGGATGGGGACCAAGAGACGCGTGATAGACGAAAGAGTGCTCGAAGAATCTTCCAGGGCGTCCAACTGGAAGAATATGGGCACGTCCGTATACGCAGGTAGGGCCAAGGACGAAAGAAGGATGTCGCGGCTTCTTTTGGCTTGACTAAGCTGCGTCCCGGCTTCAACAGCAATGCTCCGTTGTGGAGGATGATATGATATTGAAGATTGTCTTATTCCCATGAGCGAGGGGGGTATGTTTGCACTTGTAAACGAGGGGCAGGAGACCCTGCACCCTCCAGGTAACTAAAGGTAACCACCGCAACATGCCGGGTGGGGCGGTCCGGGCCACCTAATTTGGTAAGTACGATATTGAACTCCTGAGGCAGCGAGATGTCAAGTATGTTTGACCTGGAGACGTGGGTAGGGGCGGAGCCAAGACAACCGTAAGAGGTTGTCACTTCAGCAGTAGCCTTTAAGCGTGGCTCTCCCGTCTTGATCCAGCTGACACTCATCCAGCTGAAAATCTTACCCAGTGCCTGCCGCTGCCCCACCCGTCCTTCAAGCTTAGCAAGAACTTAAGACTGTGTTGCAGAATAATCCTATCTGCTACTGGATCCTCGTACTTCAAAAGGCTGCCTTCCGCCCTATAATCTTCGACGTCAGCCACACCAGGAACCCAGATGACCACAGACGTACAGTTGCGAACGAGCCCGGCCCCCATCTCAAGTTATATCAGTCGGGACAGCGTGAATATCTTGCGCTTCTACCACAACGACGTGCTAGACACGCTTCCACATTGGCATACCTGCCTTACTGCTGTGCAGTCAATCTCCTCACCACCCTCCTTCTTCCTCACTCGCGACCATCCACAAACAATGTCGTACAAGAAGTCCAATGTCACCGGCAGGACCTGGTCGACGCCCTTCAACACCCCCTTCTTCTTCAGATGGGGAGACTGGAACATCAAGGTCCCGATGGAGAGCCTCCGCGAGGAGTACGAAGCTTGGGAAGAGCTCCAACGTCGCCGTAAGTCCCCCTTCTCTCGACCCATGCCGGAGCGCACTCACGTCGGTTCGCTTCGTTTTTGCAGCGGGACCAGAGGGCACGCCAAGCGAACAGGGGGCGGGCGAAACCGAAACCAATGCCCCCCCATCCCTCTCCCCTAACGCCTTTGACTGGGCTGAAGACGTCGAGCAAGAGCTCTTCTCTGACGACAGCGACTCCGACAACCTGGCCAGCAACGTAGACGGCCTGTCCGACTCGGAAATCGACCGGGTGGGCTCCCACATCGTCGACCCAACCGTCCCCGCAGAGGATACTGTAGCTGGTGCTGGCACCAACTGCAAGGCGGACGAGGCGGGTGTTGCAGTTGCGCCAGAGGAAGACGAGGCCCCTGCCCCCGCCGACTCGGCCCCTCCGACGCCCGCAGCACACGCCGGCGACGCTGTCTACCGCATCATCAAAGTCTCCACGAGCAACAACGTCCTGTCCATCGGCATGGTCGAAGACGGCCGTCCCATCGCGACGGGTCCCGGCGGCTCGACGACTGCGCAGAAGGCCTCGGAGGTCATCCAGTTCCTCGCAGGTGCCGGCCTCCTCAAGCTCGACACGTACGAGACCATCTTCGAGGCCGCGGCGAGGGGATGCGCCTTGGGGGAACCGTTCTGGCTCCGCGATCCGTCGCTTGGCTACGAGATTGTCGTTTGAACTAGGCTCTGGAAGGACGATGAGGCTTGATGCTTCGTGCTTCAGTGTTTACGAAATTGATGTTGGTGCTTTCGAACTGGAGAGTCATAATTCGAACCTTTGGACCTGGACTCGGAAGTGAGCATTGAATCTTAAAATTAGAAATTAGGGGCTCAACTGCATTGGAACGGGGCACTGGAAAGTCGGTTAGATTCGGGGACGTGGACAGCGGCAGGTGCCTCCAAATTTCGCGCTGGCGTTAGGCGTTGAGTTACTCTCGCCATTCCCGACTTTGATTATATTGATCCTGTAGTCTGTAGTAATTTGTCTTCCATCGCATTTGTAGATATTTCATGGAGAGGGGTAGACACCCCCTCCCAGTAGCTCTGGGGCCAGACATCCACTGCACTGTGACGGGCCGTTACGCGAGAGAGGCCAAGTACCTACCCGTCATATACGTCACGCTACATTGGCATATTTTCCAGTGCCGCGCATAGATGGATAGTACGGTATTCTACGCCAGATTACCAGTGAATTTCTAGAAGGCAAATCGGCCGGTAATAAAATTGCGTCAGATGTTCTTATGGTATCGAATAGCAATGAGGTATTGTTATCACATCTAGCACGCCAGCCGGTCAACCAACATGCTCATAACACCGACAACCAGGGACCTCACATCACCCTAATCAAACTTGCGTCCTGTCCTTCCAGCCACAGCGGACGGTCCTGGGACCCGTACTCGTGCTCTCCCAGCTTCGCTCATCGCGCTCCTCACGCTCATGGTATCCATCTCCACCGGCTCGCCCTCTTCGATGCTCTCCACGCTGTCGCTGGGTATCCGCCGATGTCTTCCTCCTCCGCTCCGGCCACCACCACTATACGCTGCGCTTGCGCTGCCACCAGCCCCCACGCTGAGTATGCGGACGATCCAATCGTTGAGGAATATGACCGGCGCGAACACCGGGATGCGGATGGGGACGATTGGAGAGGGATAGCGGATCGCGTCGTCGTTCCCGTTCGCACCTCTAATCGATGAGGTGGGATTGTATGGATCTAATGGGACTGGCCTAGCGTACATGGCCATGATGATATACTAGATGATGCAACCAGCTTCAGCAATAACAGGTATTGTTATAAAGTCTGAGACATACTGAGGGAAAGAAAAGGGCGAACAACGCGACATTCGCGAGGCTACTGCCCCACATGCATAACGCAGCTGAGGGTAGACCTAATACACCACCAGATGAGAACCCATGGGAGAAGGAACGCGACACGCATATCTCACCGAACGCGAAATAGTACGCCCATCTTTCTTCTAGATGTCTAACCCGCCGGGATAATGAGAGTCCGCGAGCAATCCAAATGAACCTAAGTATATACATCAGCGAACAAGCGCGTCATCCACAAAGGAACTGCACTTACTCGAAGCAATAGTATCTACATCGTGGGCTCCTTATCAGCGAGGCGCGAGGGTACCCTGCTTGGTCGTACTTACGCATCAACCCAGCATAGGAACGCGAACCCCGCCGGTGGCCCGACGAACGGGATGTACGAGAGCGCGAACGAAACGACGACAGACGTGAACACCATCACGCCGCGATACGCCGAAGTCGCGAGCGCGTTGAGCATGCCACTGTACGTTGCTGGGGGTTGTGCAGCCGCACGCGTGCCGTGTTGAAGGGTGAAGGTGCGTTTGGCTAGGAGTGTGCACCATGAGCTCTACGGTGGTCATAAAGACATAATGAGCGAGTGCACGGTCCGGAGGAGGTCCTTTTGGGAAGGCTCAGAACAACTCAATTTCTTTCTTTTGGATACCAGCAGTAGTACCCGTCAAAGATGTGGATTATGTGTATGCACATCATGCTGCCGGATCGCAGGGATCTGACGGTGGAGGATGTGGGTTGTGGACTCACGTTGAGGTAGAACGATATGCCCACGACCGGGAGCAGCCACAGGACTTGGTAGAACCATCCCGATATTGCGATGGAACCACTTCTGCTGCGATTGCGCGAGTGGAAGGAGCAGCCAGTCAAAGAAGTAGATAGACACCAACGAGACGGTGTTCAGCATGAGCGACTTGAATACATTCGACCGGACCTCGGAGTCGCTGCGCGCATATAGATTGTCGTCATTAAACAATCTACGTACGATGCGATAAGAGCAAGGTCGTACCTTGCAACCAGTCTCAAGACCGTGTCCCATCTGAACGCATCCATGAGCCCGCGTCCCGCACACGACAGCTGCAGCCAGGCAGTTTCTTGCAGAGAGAGAAAGGAGGGATATGACGAGCGAGAGGAGGCATACTGGGGGGCTTGGATGAATTCTGAAGGCGTCGCCGGTGCGTATTGCGGCCGCGGCTGCCTTGAGGGACGAGACATAGGATGGTGGCTGATCGTAAGACGCACCGCACACAACATCCCACGCGCTTGGGACTTGGGGTAACTCGGAGCGCCCGTCTTAATCCTCTTCGAGGTCATGCTGCTGACAGCCGCAGCACTGGCCTCTTGTGCTGGTAACAGATAGCCTTGTACGAGTGGGGTGTGGAAACGCGCAAGATAGGTTCGCGGGCCCCGTAAGTCGACCCTAGAATGGAAAGTTCACACAGCGGCGCTGGTAAGCTCGAACGAGCCGAATAGCACAATGCAAATAGGGTACGCCGTCCTCCCCCGCAAACGACTACGTATGAACACAACAACCAAATAAACGGCGGTGAGGAAGAACACATGAGAGTACGACTACTACTACTACGACGACGACAATGCAAGACGACCGACACACATGACAAGCACAAAGAAATCGAGATGATAGCAGCAGCAGAATGAGCGGCACGCGGACGGCACGCCCGCGCAAGAAACAACAGCACAGCGGCGGCCGTCCCAGCCCAATGAGTGAGTGAAGAAGTCCATGTCCGCATGACACCCCAAAGCTCCCGGCTCCTACGAGTTGTTGACCTTCCAAAGCTGCCTCCGGCGCAGCTTCCGGGTGACGAGCACCCCGGTCGACTGCGCCGAGCTCCCGCCGAACGCGAGCACGACCGTCTCCTCAGCCCCCTGGCCGCGCGCGATGCCCTGCTTTCGAAGCTCGATTGCATCCTTCGCGAATTTGAAGCGTGCGTGCGTCGACCCTGAAGATAAGCAAGGCCGCCGTGACGTAAGTTCGTGGGCATACCGAGCACAAACGGGGCAACTAACCGAGCTGGAACGTGGGCGACTCTACCGCAGCCTTGAAGAGGTCGAACGGCACACGCGCAAACACCTGCAGAAGCGTCTCGCGGCCCGCATCCGCGTGCGAGCTGGCGCCCTCTGGCAGCGGGGTCGTCGGCGTCGCCTGCCCGCCGAAGTTCACGAGGTTTGGGAGTGTCACGATGAGGAAGTTGAAGACGTCGTCCCGTAAGCGTTGTGCATAGTGGCCGAACACCGCTGTGCGCAGGGGCTGGCGCTGCTCGACGATGGGTGTGGAAGAGCCGTCGCTCGAGGGTGGCACAGCGTCGACGAACTCCAGCCAAGATGGAAGGGTTTCTAGGCTGATCGATTGTCGGCAGACCTCGTAAGCGTGGTTACAGAGGTCGTCCATATGGCCCAGCAGACAGGCTGCAGCGAGCACGGCACGAGCGTTTTCGGGGCGGACATTAGGAAGGGCGGCGGCGGAGTAAAGGTACGCCAATGCTTTAGGACGATAATGAGTAAAATAATCGTATACGTGTTTCCACCACAGCCGTCACTCACCGTGGTGAAATCCCTGCACGAGTTGTGAGATAAAGTGTATTGTAAGAGCGCAGCAAAAATGACGTACCTCATCGGTAATCTCTGGCTCATGATCCAGATTAACGTATATTATATGTTGGCTATTTGTTTGTGGGATGTTGACATCAAGTGTGCGAGATACGGCGATCGAGAGAGGATGAGAGCGTGTAGCCGGTATACAGTTCCGCGAACATGCTGATTGCAACAGCTTAAATGCTTAACTGCAGGGGGAGAGGGTATGACGCTCACCAGTAGTGTATCATGGTAGTTCTGGAGGCTAGTGTCAGCTTCGTAGCCATGCACATATAGGCCAAAGGGAGAACGTACGCCAGTTTGAAAGCCCGAGTGGAGAAGATGGCTGATTATGTCTTCATTGTGAACTTGATACAAGGATGGCGGCCTAAAGCGTCACCGAGTGGTTAGACAATTTCGATCGAATCACTCGGCAGGTGCAAGATAGACGCCGAACAAATCTCCTCGCAATGACAACCTGTGGTCATGTATGATACTGAACTAAGAGATCATGCTACTCCAATATCCCAATGGAGGGCACCACTATAGAACGCGTATGGAGACGTCTCCATCAACGTCGCACGAGACGACGCACGTCACCAAGGGCAAAATGCACCAAATCTCACGCGCCACCAGCTTCCAGGGGATCACAGCCGCAGTCATCCATCCAACATCCTCCCTCGCTCCTCGGTGTTCCATACAAACCCAAATTTCACGCAGCAAAGCATTGAGACTCACTGTGCGTATCCGTTGGCATGCCCACCCGCGCTTGTAGAGGGCCCATTGGTATAAGCGTCCGCCTGAGTGGGAGGGGCAGGAGTCGTGGTGCCATTTGTCATTCCACCGTGTCCGTTCATGATCATAGAGTGCGGAGAAGAAAGAAACAAAGCGTGGGGTACTTTTAGAACGTAGTGTGGACGGTGAAGTGGCAGAGGGGGGAGGGACTTTGATACCTGCGGCGCTGCAGGAAAGAACTGAAAGACTCCAGTGCCACAATGCCCTTGTCACAGGATCACATGCACACCTAGTCACGTCGCTTACACGTGACTTGCTGGAATGCCGTGACATAGGCGCTTGACGTCGGGCGGTCGGACCGACACGTGGGGGACGAGGAACATGCTGCGAGTGTCAAGCGAGTGTGGCTGAATTGGCCGAGCGCAGAAGGTGGAAGCAAGGTCGGTCACCAGTTCAAGCATGGCAACTTCCACAATTTATAGACGTGCGCGCAGTGCCATCCCGACAGAAGTCCATCGGAGCGCACACCATGTCCGTTCACTTCGCTTATGGCCTGTTCGACGGACTACGTACAACTCGAACGTATTATGAACCCCGAGATCTCCCAAGCTCCACTTCGAGACCACCCCCAATCTCCCACATCCGCAGCCTGCCCTCTTCTGCCCTTCTCTCGGAACGGAGGCCACGCCGCATCTAGTGCCCCACCCCTTACCAGGTTCGAATTCTACGAACCTTGCTGCCTCGGAGCGGAAGCATCGTCGGCAATCGACAGCCAGGACATGAAGGCCCCGACGTCCATCACCTGCCCATACCGGACTGCACCCCTGGCGCTCCGGTCTCCAACACGTTGTACGGTAGCTGCGTTTCCATCGTCATCTGAGGACCCAACCCTCGGTGACGTGCGAAGACCTTTCTCTGGCAGGTCTTCGTCTTCTTCGGCGTTGCGGCTCGAGGGGGCGTCCGGCTCCATCGAGACGAAGGACTCCATGAGGTTGTCCGTGATTCCGTGTTCGCGAGCCTTCGTGCCGCGTAAAGGTGGGTACGGCGGGGGCAGGGAAGAGTAGTGCACGACGGTGCTTGCTTCTGCCAGGTCCAGGTCCCGGACACATGTCCGAGACGTGGTGAAATATGTCAGACATGTGGACAGGCACGCACATAAGTAATAGACCTTGGGTCCTTAATGTTTCATTCCTCCACCGCTGAACGTGGCCGCGGCCGGCCTGCGTCTACGCCTACTGAGCAGCAATGCCTGTGGCGGGACGCAGCCTCCCAGGGGCTACTTATGGCAATGCATTGACAAGCCGAATGGGCGACGTCCTGAAACAACTCGTCCCTTCCGCATCGAGAATAGCCTCATCTTATTCATTCGCAACGAGCCGGAAGGAGGAAAAAACAACCCAAGGACATTTAGCAGCCATGACAAAGACTCACCTCCACCAACCGTCCTCAAATCAGGACCATCTGGGGAGGCTCCACCAACCGTGCTATTACCGCTAGTCGCAAGCCCAACCTCCGGTTGCGGGGCGCGTATGATCTGCAACGGCACAAAAGCAGCCTGATGAGCATTTCCAGGAGAGCATACGGACGCGATAGGAAACGAGCGTGCAAATCGACGGATGCGCAGGAGAGCTAGTGCTCTCTGGTAGGGTGGTACTCCAACGTTAATTTGGAGCTGCGCGGGTCAAATCGCAACTGATGAGATGGCGGGACGCCCCACGGGGCCCCGTCGCCCCCGGCGCAGAGAGTGCGGAGGTGTTCGAACTTCGACGATGAGGAGACGAGAGGGCGATCGGGTTCGAATCGGGGCGGGGGAGGGTGGCTGTGAACTCGGAAAGGGAGCTGAGTGTCTGCTGACCATGTGGGACCGTTCGGAGGCGAAGTTGTCGATATACACCTTTGCGGGGATGATCCTGAAGAAGCTACATACGCGACAGGAAAGGCAGAAAATGCCGCGAAGTGACAAGTCCAGAGTCAGTCGCGCGTTCGAAAAAATGCCAACACACAGAGTGACAGGGACAGCACTGACAGACGGCCTGGGCCCCCGCTGCCCCGCACGGAACATCGAGGAGGCCGTGCCTAAGTATACTTACTGCAATAGGTAGCATTTACTCACCTCCGAAAGCGATCGTCGATGCAAGACCGAAGCGCCCCGTCCAACGTGTAGGGGAAGGTGCGAGCGAGATAATCTGCAGCCTCCGTCAGTGTTCCGAGTCGTCGGCCGTATGCAAATTCGAGTCAAGGCGGTCCATTCTGAACGATGCCCCGCTTCCAAAAGAAAAAACGAAGGGGTGTAAATGACGTTTGAGCATAGTGTTGCGAATTGCGACCCGCCGCAGTCCGGAGTCATTGCAAGCGAAGACTCGGACGGGACACGGGGCCCCGGGGGGACCCCGGTGGGGGTGGCGCGGCCCGCGCTGGCGATCGCGTCGATGCTCGAGCCTGAGCGACGAGGACACATGTCCAGCGAAAAAAGCGTCGCGGGAGCGCCCACGCGACCGGGACGTCGAAAACAGGCAAGATGGGCATGCATCAAACCCGGTCGTGTGCACCAGGGCATGTCGAGTCGCGCCCAGGCAGAGCGCAGATGGCATGATGAAACACTGCGTACCTCTGCACGAGCACGGGACGTCCAGTGTCGTGTCAAAATCGTACACCCAGCCGGCATTGAAGGGTTCGGCGTGGCCGAGGTCGAAGTTGAACGTTTCACCGAAATGGTGGGGATCTTCAGGCCCGCGTTCCTCAGATTTGGTCGCCGGGACCTGTGTCACGCGAGGGCCGACGTGCGGGGAAGAGGCACTGACTTGGGCACATGTCTTGAGCTGCTCGCGATCCCCATGCAAATTGCCATGGCTCTTGATGTCGGGTACGCTCGCGGCTGGTCGGAGCACCAAAACGACGTGATAGTCCCAGACGACGACTTGCGGGGCGCGGAGCTTTTGAGACCACAGCGCGACCTGTTGGTGCCAAGGTGAGAAAAGGTAGTCTGCTGAGCTGACCGCGGGTGGAGTAAAGGATCTAGGGGAGGATTGTGTAGAGAGACACGGACCGTTTTGCCGCGGTTGGAGATGAAAACGACGTAGATCTCCCATGGCCATGCGAGCCCACGCGATGTTTGCGTATGAGCTTCCGCAAGGAAGTTCTGCGCGAGGAGGTATATGTTCTCTTCGCAATAGCACGAGGTGTAGACGCTGTCAGGTGGCAGCGGGGGCGGTGGCAAGCAGCTGGAGTCGAAGGTCTGGCGAGATAGACGAGAAGCAGGCAGCGGGTGGGGAGAAGAAGCCATGATGCGTGATGATGATTGCAGATGTGGATAGAGCGTATTAGTAGTATGTGAACGAGTCTGAGTGCAGCAGGATGCGTGGATAGCAGATGCAAAGATGCAAGATGTGTAAGCGATACGGAGCAGAACCCGAAGCCGTCCCTAGCAAGCCCATTACGCTTCTTCGCGACCAAAAACACCATCCCCTATAGTAGTACAGCGCCGCCAATGCGGCTCTTTGGGTTCCATGCGAGATCGGGGGAATCATTCAAGTCCTTCGTAAACAGCGGGTGGGAGAAGCGAGGGGTGACGCATCTGTCTCCGAGAGCGCCGCGGCGAGTCGTGAGCAAGCGGCTAATGCGCAAGCGAGGGATCTGCGGTCACTAATTCAGCATGAGGGAACGATGACGAAAGGAAGGAGGGAAAAGGTTCATGGGCCGAGAGGCCAGAACGCGGAGGAGACGCGAAGAGCGGAGAGGCAATTGAGATGCCGACGACGGAGGAGAGACACTCACCATGGGTGGTATAGAACATCAGACGGGGGTATTGGGTCGTGCGGGCACTGCATCATGACCGTGCCTTACTCTGCCTGCCCGCGGAGTGGATTGGTACGGCGGGGGAGAGGGTGACCTGGTCGATGCCCCACTGAGCCTTGCCCTGGAAGGCATCCTGAAACTTCTTCTTGAGGAGGATGTCCTCGAGGTCGGGCGAGCTGCGCTCCGGGCGGAACGGGACGAAGATAGGCTTCGGGGCTGACGAGTGTGAGGTGGTCTTGGCTGGCAGGGCGCGTTTTGGCTGTGGTGCGTGCACGGGGTTGGTGGTGAGGATGATGGGCCCTTGTGCAGGTGCGTGCGCGTGAGGTAGTGCAGTGGATGAAGAGACGTGGTGGGGGTACTGGGATGGGGCGACGGGCTTGGGGAGGAGGCCGGAGTTATTGGTGAATGGGTGGGTAGCAAGAGGGTCGAAGGAGGAGAGGACTGTGTTGGACATGACGGTGGTGTGGAGGGTGGCAGCAGAGGAGAGCGACGGAGGAGGGTTTGGATGCGAGAAGACGAGGAGGGCGAGTATGAACGGAACAGCGAGAGGATGGGGAGTATTTATGGTGGCGGGGGTCGGATGAAGTAAGAGACAAAACAAGTCCGGGGCAGAAATTGGACAGACCTCCCAGGCGAGATTCTCATTGGAGGCGTGGATGTGGCGGGTCTGCCCGACAGAGCGGGCTGAGTCGAGGACCGGGAAAACCGCGGCAGACGCGACCTCCATCGGATGCCCTCAGTCACATGTTTAGCGTCCGCATTCGTTCATTAGGGCCCGACGGTGTGCTCCGCTCAGTCCGCCTCCTTCCCGCCGCCCTGTCGGCAGTTGCCACATAATAATTATCGAGATCTCTCGATCAGATCTTGCTGCCATCAGCCACGCGGCGGCCACCTAAACGCCCGAGGTTCCTACTCAACTCCACCCTCCACTCCGCTACCAACGCCCACCTTCTCTTGCTCTCGGATATCTGCAGCCTGTTCCTTGTTTTCTCCTCCCACATCTCCCCTGCCCCTGCTGATTTATCTCCCAGGTTTTACCGACCACCCTAGTCCTATCTTGGTTCACGCAGGTAATGCGCTGCCACTGTCCCACTTGCAAGCACCTCGTGTTCTGTCCTTCAAGCGGTTGTTTCTGCCTCCCACTGTCGCCCTGCCCGGCCCTTGTGGTGGCAGAACTATGAGATGCATGCTGTCTCCGCGCCAGCGCTTTACGGAAATTGTACGCTATTAGAACGGACGGAACCCAATACGCTTTCAACGTGGTCAGGTTTCTTGTCCACCGTGAGGGCTCGCGTCCTACTGCCTTCGTCACTTCGTTCGTGCGAGGCGGACGGCGTTCATACGTTTTGAGTTCCATATTGGGTCGGACATAGAGAAAACATGGCTCACTCACCCATAATTGTACTTTCCTTGGCATGCGTTGTCGATGATCCCGCCAGAGAACGCGTTGTATGCGGCCACCTTGCTGTCGTAGGATCCGAGCCACGTATTGAGGTAATGGCTGCTCTTGCTCTAGCGCCCTCCGATGATGTGGGGTATCCGACGGTGAATAGCAACTCTTTGACGCTTTCTCTCTCATGGCTTCTTTCCAGCAGACGCTCCGGGATTCTGGGCAGGTGTTCCGAATGAAAGAAGCTTGTAGGTAAACTCGAAGCAGTAACCCAGATGACATACCAGACACGCTCCAGTCAGCTGGACACCCAGGGTGCGCCGTCTCGTAAACGGACGGACCAAAGGGCCGCATGTATGGGAAACACCACGTTGCGGGCTCAGACTCGGTGAGCGATATGGGGACGACGCGTCTGACGGGGTCTTGCCCGCTTGTTTCCCCACCTCTTCCCCGCTCGACTATCGTCCGATTTTCTGGGGTAACGCGATGATACCCGTCCTCGCTGACAAGCGCAACGGCAGGAACACGTCAGATAGCCACAACCGAGCTTCGAAGACTTCTGTGACTCACAGTTCGAACCGATGTTCCGAGCGCGCGCCGACCGCAGGATGGGGCCCTCCTCCTGTGGGGCCCTGCAACGTCAACAGTACCCTCGGACAAACCTCCTGTCGCCCACGGCCCCCTCGACGTCGTGAATGGTTTCGGTGATGGCTTCTGGGTCGCTCGGCTGCCTGCTTCTGTCACTGGCTCCATCTCCCTCCGTCGACGCCCCGACACATTCGGGGGAGAGGTTCGACTGGATGGAGGTGGTGACGAGGAGGGGTGGTTAAGGTGCGTGAGTAAGCTGTTCATGTCCATTCCTGAGACTCACAAAGGATTAATGGTCCTTCAGGACCTGTCATAACGAGAGCTCTTCATCCCTGCCTCGTCCAATGCGAATCAAGTGACGTGCTCGTCCACCCGCCCCCACCACTCGAACTTGGGAGCACGGAATGCCGCCGGAACACAATCCACAGAGCGGTAACCTCCACAACCCAACAAGACCACACCAGTCACAACATCGAAGCCCTCGATATCGCCTAGTGTATCTCACTCTCGGCATCCAACAACCTTCCCTCGATCACCCTATGCTCGAGGGCCCAGAGCTCGCAGATCAAGGACTGCGATGCCCGGGGGAGCGGCGTTCACACCCCGAATGTCATGCCCGACGTAGATCGCAACTTTGCAATTGTCGACATATCCCACCTCGGCACACAGGATAGACTTGGAATCACAAGCCGGCCGTCTGGTGCAGCATTTCCAGACCGGCGCGACTGTCAGGCTTCCTCCTTTCTCCGGTCTCCACGCAGCGCATCGCAATCCGAGGAGCCGATCAGGTCCGCATGCTATGTATGTACAAGGGCATCATCGCTCGCGACCGAGGACGGCGTTAGGGCGTTAAGGGCGCGGCACAGGAGTCTCGAAATTCGCGAGGATCTTCGCGGGCGGACGCGTGGGGGTTCGAATGATGTGCGCTGCCGGGTTTGGTGCGATCCTTCTTCTTTTCTTCTGGGGGATGGATACCGGGTCGAGGCCTCTCTCTTACATCGTAATCATTTGCGTCATGCGTACCTGCGCCACGAGAGGCGGGATTAAAGTCACGGTGATACGTGGTGAGTGGGTGTAGATGCGCTTGATAGAGGAGCTTGTCTATTCGGCTTGTATTTGACTTAGTTGTGATCCTTATGTTTCTTTTCAATGTCAAAGACAAGCTCGAGAATCAAAAAAAAAAAACAGAAAGAGCGTGCAACGAACTGGCCAGCACTAGATCAAGAGATTAGATAGACAAGCCTGATGAGGGCGTCTATCTAATCATCTCGACAATATCCGGGCGCCTCCAGAATTTTTGGAGATTTCGATCAAACGACGCGTCCAGCGGGAGCTTACAACTGGGCTTGCAGCCACCGCCATGTCTACCACTCTTCCTCTCTTCTGGCATCTCTCTTCAGCTAGCAAGAAGGAACGTCTAGATGCCTCTATAAAACTTGTCGCTGCCCTCCAGCATTTCCAGTCGAACTTCGTGCCAAAAGAATCTCCGGAGACTTCTGAGGATGAGGGGATGAGGATGAGGGCGAGGGCGCAAAGAAGTCAGACGGGCTTGATGCCTCAAACGCACAAGACGTGGCATACTCTTTGCGGAGGTTGATTCGTGGACTGGCGAGTCCGAGGGAGAGCAGCAGGTTGGGTTTCGCAGTGGCATTGACTGAGGTCCGTATATGGTCGCACTGGGCGCATATAGCCTGAGTTGAACACTCCTCCTTTTGCCTTCTAGCTTCTGTCCCGCATAGACACTGTGACATGTTCGCAGATTGTCCAGATCGTCTTGGACTCGTCCAAGACCCAGGGATCTATGACCGGTCAGGAAGAACGCGACGTACTCTTCGCTCGCTTGTTCGGTCTCACCTCCGTCATCCAGTCCGGCCTCCTCCTGCGCGACACTACTCTGCCATCCTCATCCACTGTCGCATCGGATATTGCTAGCTTCAAGGAGGTGCTGGCTGAGCTACTAATGCTCGGGGAGAAGAAGTCTTGGCTGCGCGAGAGCGCGTGGTGGTCACTATGCCTCGCTGCTGATGCTGTCTCTCCGCGTCGGAAGTGTCTTGGAAAGACGAAGCTCTGGACGCCATTATTGCCGAGGTGTACTCGGAGGCCAAGGCGTGGTCACCTGAGAAACTCGCCCTCACGCTCAAGCTCCAAGCGGCATGCCCGTCTCAAAATTGGAAGAAAATCCTATCGCCGACATTCAAGAGCCCTGATCTCCTTAGCACGGGGAACCTTGGCGCGATAGCGCGGATACTAAAGGTACCGTCCTGTCGGAGTATCGCCGCATTGTCACCTGCAGACGATCTTACCGATGTTCGTGCGGCAGGAATCAGACACGGACGAGGACGAGGAGTCAGATATCCCGAAATCTGGATCTTGGAAGCCGCAGGTTCACTTTGTCTGGGACGCGCTT
This sequence comes from Ganoderma boninense, assembly GCA_002900995.3. Classification (NCBI taxonomy): domain Eukaryota; kingdom Fungi; phylum Basidiomycota; class Agaricomycetes; order Polyporales; family Polyporaceae; genus Ganoderma; species Ganoderma boninense. Next base: position 1,420,945 of record CM035306.1, read on the forward strand.
CTGGATCAGGTCCTACCCAGTCACCCCAGTCGGCTGCGCGCACGCCGAAAGGGTCGTTTCCAGACTTTTTCCGGATCGTCGTTGATGGTCTGTGTCTTCAATCTAGCTCTCTCATGCCTTCTACGCTTCTTTCGCGTAAAAAGTCTTTCGGCAAGGCTAATGCTACATTCGGCATCTCACAGAATCCCTGTTCGCGTCAACGTCGTCTCCCGAACGCAAGTACTGGGGCTTCCAGGTGTTCCAGAAAGCGCTTCCGCGCGTGAGCGCAGACGACATGCCCATGCTTTTCACCAAAAATTTCATGCGTTCGTGGATCAACCACCTGTCGAACAGCGACCGGTATCTTCACAAGGCCGCCAGACAAGTGGTATGTCCCGGTTAAAAAGGCTAGCTGCGACGCGCACGATTCATCTCCGTTGCAGGCAGCAGACGTCCAGAATGTCGTAAAGAGCAATCCCACCATCGGTTTTTCGCTGATCCTGCAGCTCACGGGTGTCAACGGAAGCCGCCAGTTCGACAGACTCACAAAGACGAAGACCGTTGAGGCGATTCTGACGTCAATGGACGAAGCTGGTATCCAGAGCTACATTGATTACCTGCTCAAGCAGGTCGACGAAGAGCCACCTTCTGTGGAGTACGTGCAACATCTTTCACGCTATCGCAACGCATACCAAAACGGAAGCGCTGATCCTCCTCGTGTCTTTCGCATCCCGCTTCTGCATATTCTCGTGGCCTCACAGCGCGGAAACAGATTTCCAGGCTGTGAACACGCGCCGCGCATGGATCATTGACCAGCTCGCTGCGCTCGTCCGCAACGGGGCGATCCCCAAGAGCGACGCGTGGATGCAGACGATCCTCGACTGGCTCGCAGTCCACGGTCTGTTCATCGTCACGAAGAAGGCGAGAAGAGCACATTTCCGCGGTGAGTATAGGGCTTTAGTGTCCCCCCCACGCCTTACCGTCGCTTCAGCTTCTTTTCCTCATTCTTCCCTTCCTTGTCCGTGCCGCGTGCCACCGCCTGTGGCGCCGGAGGGATGGGTGCGGTTTCGGACGGCTCTGCTTCTCGCCACCTTTGTGCCCTGTGCGTTCGGAGAAGCTTTACAGTCACTGACTCCGGCCGTGGGCGTTCGCGCTCTGTAGCTGCGCTCTGTTCCCAGTCCCGCGTTCTCGGAGGAATTGCGGGGGAACTGCCGTGAGCGGTTGCTGGCGTGCTTGGCCGACCTCACTGTGCAGACCACTCTCATCAAAGGTGTGTTTCGGGCGATGCTCGTGGTTGCAATGATTACTGAAGGAAGACAGTAGAAGACACGAAGTCATCCAAGATTGCTGCCGTCGCATCTGATGGGCGGTTCTGGGTGTCGCGAGTGCTGTCGACCATCGAAGAGCTCGAGAAGGACACCAAACTATGTCAAACCTTTGTCTGAGATGGACGAGGACGAAGTCGAGCAGCGCCAGAAAGCTCGTGAGATTCTGGCGCGCCTGAAGGACGTGAGTTCCCGTTCCCCCAGCCCTCGCGGAAGGAGCTGGAACGCTGACCCATTTTTGCCACAGGTTCCCGAACACCGCCAGGAAGCTGCACGCGGCGTGGAGCTCTTGCTTTCAGCCACGGTCTTGCACGCTTACTGTGCAGATGAGGACGACGCGGATCCTGAACCGCTCGAGGTCAGTCATTTCACGCCGGCCTATCGGTATCGCCCATTACCTTCACCGATCGCGTCGCTAACTTTAGTCGGGATCGTTCTATAGAATTGTCTCGACGGTGCCTCACGGATGTTCCCTGTCGAGGCCAAGAAGGGCAAGAAGGGGCGCAAGTCGTCAGGGGCGCCTCCGGAAGACAAGGGAAAGGAGAAGGAGGTTGCCGAGCCGGTCGACGTGCTCGTCGACACCGTCATCGGCTTCCTCGAGAAAGGCACCGCATACATGCGGGCGGTGGCGAATCAGGTCTTTGCCCTGCTCGCCGGCGCAGTGCAAGCGAGCACGATTGATCTCATTCTCACTGTGAGTGTACCTTGTCGATACGCTATTTGCTTGCCGGTGTGCATTCTAATGACTCTATCTCCGTTGTTGCGATGGATCTTATTCACAGCAATTGGAACGCCGCGATCCTGAAGAGCTCGTCGCTGACGAGGACGACGATGTTGAGATGGACGACGAAGAGGAGGATGAGGATGAAGAAGAGAACGAGGCGGGCTCGTCATCGTCATCGTCCTCAGCCGAGGAGGACGAAGAGGAAGAGGATGGCGATGAGGAGGCGGACCTCGAGCTCCGGCGCAAGATCGAGGAAGCTCTACGGGTGAACGGGATCTCAGCGGCCACGGGTGACTCGGACTCCGAATCGGAGGAAGAGCTTATGGACGATGAGCAGATGCTCGCTATCGACGAGCAGCTCGCCGCGGCCTTCAAGGCGCGTGCCGCCGAGAAGAAGCGCGGAAAAGGCAAGTGCTTTGGCGTCGACCCTCGACGATCGCTCTTCGCTGACATGTGATTGTTTTGCGTGGCAACAGACGTCGATGCACAGAGGGAGGCGACGCACTTCAAGAACCGCGTGCTCGACCTCATCGACATTTTTGTCAAGAAGAACCCCGCGAGCCCACTGATCATCCACCTCATCTTGCCCTTGGTGGAGCTGATTGTCAGCACCGGCCCTGACGAGAAGCAGCTGTCCGACAAGGCAATGGGTATCCTTCGCAATCGGATAGGCAAATCCAAGAACTTCCCCAATGGCGTATCCAAAGAGGACGTGGCCGAGGACGTGGCCAAGGCACTGGAGGAGCTGCACATTCTCGCCAGAAAAGCGTCGACCCCTGACGTCCTCGCAACCCTGAACCAAGCCAGTCTGTACATGTCCAAGGTCTTGCTGCATGCCGAGGACCTTGCGCCGGTACTGAGTGCCTACCGGGAGTCCCTGCACGATTTCGTCGCCCGCAAAGCCTCGAAGCTCAACACCGCGTTCTTGGATGATTTTGTCAAGAGAAATCCACAGGCTGCATGGCACATGCGTGACGACCTCGTGAAGGCGTCGGGTGAGGCTCTGAACGGCTACAGACAAGCACAGGTGTTCCACTTGGTCCAGACATTAGTCAACCACCTGCAAGCTTTGGTAAGATTCCCTCCCATAAGTTAACCATCCTACAAGAACTAACAGTTTTCGTGCAGGGTGACAGGAAGTCGGAAGTCCTTGCATTTATGACATCGTTACGCCAGGCCATCATCGACACGGTGACTAAGGCTTGCACTGATGAGTCGACGACGCTCCAGCCTGCGCACGTCAAGGATATTCTCAAACTCGCCTTGGTTGCTGTCCGTCAAACAAAACGCATTGCCGAGAACGCGAACGAGCCCTCTACGGTTTGGCAGCCGTCAAGCTGGAGCGAGCTCTCGAATGCACTCGCGTCGAGCGACCGTTTCAAGGGATCAGTTGGGTCCAAGCAATGTGCAAGCAAATCGTTCAGCTTCTACAGGAAAGCAATACAGCAAAGTCGACAGCGAAGATAGCAGACAAGACAAAACCAAAGAGAGAAAGCAGCGAGTGCTACGAAGCGGAAGGCCGAAGATAGGGAAGAGGACGGGGATCAAGTGGTCGCCGACGGAGGGAAGAAGGCGAGGCACAAAAAGGCACGAAAAACCAAGTCCGGTTAGACGTGTCCATGTCCATGTCAACGTCATGTAGACTGTTCATTCGTAGATAGGGATTCAAGCAGTTCGCGCAACTCCTCGAGAGCGGTGTGGTGAACGAGATTGTTGGCCCAGGTTCGCGCAGGCATTTCTGGACGAGCTGTCCGCAGCGGCGTAACCTGCGTATGCGCATGTGGAATCAGTTATACAGCTGCACTGTGGATGGCAGGCACGACTCACTTCGTTCGCTTGACGCGTTCTTCAATCATCTGCCTCAGATGCGCAGCCTTGCCGGCCGCAACTTGGAGCAAGGATTCTGGCAATTTTGCCAGTCGTGCGCACTCGATACCGAACGACTCCGTAACAAGCCCCGGCTCGAGTTGATACAAGAAAGTAACCTCGCGGGTGCCGTCGATCCTCGTCTCCTCCGTGAAGCCCATGTGCACGTTGCCCACGTCAGCAGGGAACAACCGCGCCAAGTCAACAGCGACTTGCGGGTAGTGAGTGTGATGAAGAGTGTCTTGCATTTTACGTTCTGGACTAGATGGTGAAGCACGGCGCTGGCGATTGCCATCTGGGCACGAACGTCCAGAAGCATTAAAGACTTGGTTCGTTGCAGCTTGGAGCGCTAAAGTGAATGAATACTCACCCCGTCAAATGTCGATGTGCCACGGCCGAGCTCGTCCAAGACCACCAGCGTTCTGGGAGTCGCCATCTGGATGATATCGCTGGTCTCTTGCATCTCGACCATGAACGTCGAGCGGCCGCGAGCCAGCTCGTCTGACGCCCCCATCCGAGTCAGCACCCCGTCCAGCAGCGTGAGCTTCATCGACTCTGCGGGGACGTACGAGCCGACTTGTGCCATCTACACGTCGAGCAGTTAGGAATTAGGAGACGCACACAAAGACGTTGCGCTTACGATCGCGCACAGCGCGGTCATCCGCACCGCGCGAGCTCTTCCCGCCCATGTTCGGCCCAGTGATGATCTTGTGCCGCGCCTCGCCCCCGCCCATCTTCACGCCGTTGGGCACGAACGGGTCCGTCCTCAGCACCTCGATCATCGGGTGCCGCCCGCGCACGATCTCCAGCACGTCCTCTCCGCCTCCGCCGTCGCCGTCTTCCGCGCGCGCGTGACGAACTGCGGGCGGCAGTACCCCTCCTGCGCGGCGACCTGCGCGAGGCTGAACAGGCAGTCCGCGACGGCGAGCCTGTTGACGGCGTCGCGGAGGAGCGCGTAGTGCTGCTCGGCGATCGCGGCGAGGAAGGAGAGGTACGCCCTGTGCGCCTCGAGGTCGAGCGCCTCCTTGAACTGCGCGCGCTCCTGCAGCTTCGTGCGCACGCGCGGGGTGTGGTACCGCCGGAGGTACTTGGTGCTCGAGAGAAGCGTCCACGGTCGCGGGGATGTCGCGGCGCTCGTCTTTGCGGATCTCCACGACGTACTGTAGTACAACGTTGTCGAAAGTGAGACTCTGGTTAGAGACGAATGGAGTACACACACCTCTTCCCCATTCCACTCTGTGTACTGAAGCGCGGGCTTCTGGATTGCTTTGCGAATGCTCTTGAGCTCGTCCATCAGCTCGGTCTCGACCACCTGTATGGACTAATCACACATCCTGCTTTTAGCTTAATCTTTCCCGTAGCTAGACGCGAGACACGCACCGGTATTCAGTCTTTCCAGCATCGGGAACCTCTCCACGTCCGTCCACATCGCGTGTTCATTCCCCTCCGCGCAGCCTCAAATCTGACCTGCCTCGCACAGCTCGTTGACCGGGTCGCGCAGCTTCGGCAGCGCTTCCAGCACCTCCGCCAGCAGGCGCGTCTTGAGCTGCGACGCCTGTGACGCTTGACTTGGGTGTGCCGCAAAGAACGCCGAGCCGACCTTCTTGAACGCCTTGAGAAGTGTGACGAGCTCCTGCGGGGTGCACTTGCCGTACTGGATGCGGCAGAGGCCACGCGCGAGGTCGGGGAGGCGCCGAAGGAGCTCTCGCATCTGCGTGAGCTTGGGGCGAGCGGTTGCCGAGGATCTCTTCGACCGCTTCGGTGCGCTCGCGCAGGGCACTGGAGGCGGGGGTTAGAGTTGAGAGGAGCGGAGACGTAGAAGAGGGAAAGCGACGACGCACTGGGAGTCGACGAGGGGCCGCCCGACCCAGCTTCGCAGCATCCGTGCGCCGAACTTCGTCGAGGTGTGATCCAGTATCCACATCAAGGAGCCTTTCGTGCTGTAGTCAGTGTCATTCCGGTAGATCTCTCTGCGGAGAGAGGGTCAACAGACAGTTTCGGAAAACAAGTAGGGGTGTCGCACAGGTTTGTGAGTGTGTTGGCGTTGAGCAGCATGTGCGTTCGTTCCGTGAATTTGGCGAAAAACCGGGTTTCCCTCAGGGCATCAGCAACGTTGAATGTGGCGAGGTATTGAAGCGATTGAGCGAGAGCTGTCACCACCAGCTTTGGGAAGTCTGCGACCGCAGCCATCAAGTCTCCTGCAACATGGATAGGTGCTTTGTCTGACTGTGGTAGCTGTGCATGAGCCTACCCTTTTTGAAGCTTTCGGAAGCATTGGCGTGTGTCTCGGTATAGAACTTGGACAGCAGTGCAAACGCGTCCGTGTATGTCATCTGCTTGTTGAATCGTTCTGTGCGGATGCGATGCTCTGTATGAGAATGTCTGGATTTGACTGTGAGCTGTACTCAACTGTGGACGAACCGGCGAAGTACGTACTCTGTAAAATGCTTAATCATCTTCTCAGTTGCAGGGCTCAGGTTCTTAGTGGGCAGCAAGAGCTCGTATGGTTTCGTGTGGACCAGCCTTGTCTGCGAGGAGCTGAATCAGATACTAGACACAACACTGGAACTCATACTTACCTCCAGTTCGATGCGCATGTGGTTATCTATTCTATGCTGAGAATACACCGCATACAGCCAGGTTATCACATACCTTCGAACTCATCCCACACAACATCTCCTGTGCTAGGGGATATCGCGATCATGGCGACGTTTACGCGTTCGTCAGTGCCCATTCCTCCTCGCGGTTGTTCCAATATGCACATCAGAGGTGGTGCAGAATTAGGGTCCAACTCGTCTACAGTGTTGAGGTCATCCACGTATCTGAGGAGCAGGAAACGTTAAGGTGCTGCTGCTGCTGCTTGTTTGAACAAGAAAGGCTACGTACGTGGCGGCGGTGTAGAGGTGTGTTACCTCACGGGCGAAGAGCTCGTTGCGACTGTCACCGATCTTCTTTAGGGCAGCGGTCTCAGTCTGCTCTACGATACCCACTTTGTAGCCTTGAGACAGCAATCTGTGAATGTGCTGTTAAGCCAACATATTGTGAGATGGCGATGGAGAGGCTTGCTTTTTGAGATGCACGTCTCGTCGATGGAGTGGAATCATGGAAGTCAAAAGGTTACGCTTCGGGAAACAGACCATGCCCAATTCCTTGGAAGCAATCTATTGCGCGCGTATTAAGCAATAACGTACGCTCGTAAGTAAACACGACGAACCCTAGCATCCTCTTCGAAGAACAACATCTTGTATCCGGACTGAATCATGAGGACAGTGCCGGGATGCTTTGCCTTGAGTTCTCGCACCTGAAATCGTGAACACGGGAAGATGAACAGCACCTCCTGGATGAACACTTACTTGGAGCTCAAACGGGGTATACGTCTGTCCGCTGGGTCCAATCTCCTCTGCCTTCTGAGTCTTGGACCGTCGACTGGGACCTGCCACAGGGGCGGCAGCGGCTTTCCTACCCGCCGCCCTCCCTTCTTCTTCGCCTTGGAGTTGGAGCTTGAGAACATTTCCATGAGCTCACCAAACTTCTTCTCAGCTTCATCTCCCTCATCCACAGACTGTTCTCCATCGTCCTCGGGAGGACCTTCCTGGTCGTCCCCTGTTGGTGAGGCTCTACGCGAGCGTGCTGCCTGGGAGAAGACGCGGTCACCGCCGAGTAGGATCTTCTTAGCCCGTTCGTGAGCACTGCGTTGTTTCTCGTTGGCTATTGTTCCCGTGGTCCGAGTAGGAGACGACGGGTCAAAGCGCCACTGCTCAGCTTGTCCTCCGCTTCGTGTCACCTGCGTAGCTGTTTTGGGCGAGGGCGGGACATTTTTCCGGGGAGTAAAGAATGTGCTAGTTAGCGGCGAAGGTCTTCTGGCGTTTTGGAGGGGGAGGTTGATCACCGTCGTCAGAGTCGATAGTGAGGTCGATAGGAGTGCTTCCCCTCTTGGCTAGACCCTTCGGTCGGTAAGAGGTAGTGGACGATGGTGCGTTGGAGTCCTGAGAGAAGAAAGAAGAGATTGTGGGTTGTGAGGATTGTGAGGGACGCTTCTTCGACATGTAACCAAAATCTCTGCCAGCCGAGCACAACAAACAGAGCAGAGAACGCTCAGAGCTAAAGCCACTTGCGCGACGGACTGCTAGGCGCTGGGAAGACGCGACACGACGCGTTTACGTCACGGTCTACTTGGCCTGTAACGCGTCCGTCACGCGTCGATCCACGTGCCACGGCCTGCGTGGCAGGGTTACGTCGGGGCTACGGTAGCTAAGAGCTTGGATGGTGGATGGAGGCAATTGATGGAGGCGTCCAGTGTAGAAACCAGGTTAACGAAGTTCAAAGGAAGCTGAAGAATCAGGTACAACTGTATTCAATGGATGATTCGACCAGCCTCTGTCTGAGGTATACTAGTGAACAAAAGTGTCCTTTTCGCAGCAACTCTGAACTGATCCTCCTCAAGATGGGCCCAGAAAAGAGCCAGCTGGATGAGAAGCGATTTTCCAGCAGCACCTCCCCCTCCTTTGCAATTCCATTGTGGTCTCCGACCTGGGTCCGGCCACTTCCTCCGACTCCACATTAGTTAAGCCACCACCTCATGCCGCATATCCGCTCGCCGCAACCACCGCCTCCGAAACTATTCGCCGCGAACCCCGTCCCGCAGAATCCCCCGCTACGACCTCCACCTCCGCCACCCATCATAGCCCACCGCTCCTAGAGACACTACTAGAACTGTCGACTCGGATGAGACCAAGCCTGAGTGGAGTCGCCGGGTCCACAATTCGAAAAAAAAAAATCACAACCGAGGGCGTTGACGATGGGTCGCCACTCCACCGCCCGCCCACCTCCCCAGCCCACGCCGAGTCCTGAATCCCAAATCTCAAGTCATCTCCCTAACCGGAAAGCCGGCGCGAACGAATCGCGGGAGGGGTCCAAAAATATTTAAAGTCTGAGCCAACAAGGAAGACCAGGGAAACGGACAGCAGGTCGCCATCCCACTGCCCGCGACCCCAGCCTCCCCCGAAGTTTCAGACGCCAGCCGAGAGTCAAAGCCCCAAGTTCAAGTCCACAGCCAAAGCCCCAGTCAAACGCAGATCAAGAGTCAAGCGCAGACAGCGACCACCGCGCGGTCGCCAAGAGGATGAACAAGACTGCACAGGCCCACGCTGAGATGTTGAAGACGGTCGCGTTGAGGAGGCCCGCGGTCGCCGTGGGGTCGTCGGACTTGATATCGGAGAGGTCGAAGGCGTTGGCGGATGCAACCGTGTTGAGTGAGAAGTTCGAGACAGTCGTGTCGATATCGAGGATGTGGTAGACGGTCGTTGCAGTGTCGGTCGAGGCGGTCGAGGGAGCCGAGTCGGAGTCGTCCAGGGAAGTCCAGTCGAAGTCGGGCAGGATCGTCTTGTCGCCGTCGGGCAGGATCGTCGTGTCGCCATCGGGCATGACAGTTGCGTCGGAGTCGGTTGAGTCGGTCGAGTCGGTCGAGTCGGTCGAGTCGTCCAGCGGGATCAAATCCCAGTCCGAGAAGTCCGTCCAGTCGAAATCGGAGTCCCAGTCTTCACACGTCACATCTTCCTCCTCGTCCTCCTCCGGAATCATGCAGAGGGTGGTGCCAGTACCCACTGCGCTGATCCAGTCAACGACGAATTGGTCGACGATCGGAGAGTCCACGAAGTCGGTGTCAGTGTCGGTGTCGGTGTCGGTGTCGAGGTCGGTGTCGGTCGTGTCGGTGGTCGAGCCGTCGTCGGAGTAGCTGCTGCTGGGGCTAGAGAAATATTCCTGCTCGACATCGTCAGCCCAGTCGAATTGATCAGAGGGGAAGGACTCGGATAAAAGAGGAGCGAAGTCTAGAGGCGTGTTATGAGTCGAATCGTCGTCGGAGTTCGAGTCGCTGCTGCTAGAGAAAAACTCCTGTTCAACATCGTCAGCCCAGTCGAAAGGACCAGAGGGGATGGATGGAAGAGGAGCGGGTTTAGGACGTTCGGGTTCGGGTTCGGCTACATGCGTAGAGGAGAGGGGTCAGTGCTCGGCGGCGGATTAATACGGAGAGGGCTTACGATGACGTTCGCGACGGAGCTTCTCCCAGGCTTCGTATTCTTCGCGGAGCGCGGCCATGGGAACCTTGAGGCTCACGTCCCCCCATCGGACGAAGAAGCGGGTGCCATAGGGGGTCGACCAGGACCCGCCGATGACGGCAGACTTGATGGCAGTGGAGAAGGGGTAGTAAGCCATTTCAGCAAGTAGGTGAGGAAGTAGATCAACTGCCCAGCAGTAAATTGGGAAATGAAATAGTGGAGGATGGTTTAGCGAGTTGTGGTAGGGAAAGAACAGGTGAGGGCGGGTCAGCCGCATACCCTCCACTGATATGTGTGACGGATAGGCTCGTTCGGAACGGTAGTGACATCGGCGGTTCCTCGTCTTGCTCCCGTTGCTTTTGAGCCCGACATTAATGACGACGGTGCGCACTCATCCGCGATGGCATTACATCATTGCTCTAAACGAGTGCAACCCAATAAGCGACAAACACAACGAGTTTTTGAGCCTGGAGCCGACCTCGTTATCACAGGAGCCAGCCTGTCTGAATCGCCCAACCAATGCTTGCTATGAACTCTGTCTGCGATTCGTAGAAACCCGCCATAAGCCCCACAATCCACCTGCTCCATCGTCCAAGGATGTCCCACGTCCCCTGCATGATCATATACTCGAATGACTGCGGATAGAATCCGGCATACTCCCAATCAATCAACCACACTCGCCCCCCAGGATCGAGAATGACGTTGCGCGGATGAAGGTCGAGGTGGGTGAAAACAAGAGGCAGGGAGGAGTCGAAGCGTAGATCCCCCTTAGGAGTCCCTCGGATCTGTCGGTTTACATCGAGTTTGTGTGCGAACCAAGCCGTGAGCTCGTCGTAAGAAGCAAATGGCCCCGCGCCCTACAGCAAAATATTAGGCTCCAAATGCGGCAGCTTCGACGAGCGGCGAGAGATGCTTACATGGTCGGAAAACATGAGCCCATAACAGGGCTGCGGTTCACGTCCAATACGCCCTGGGAACTGCTCCCGGCGAGGGACTCCAGGCACCTCGACACGGCGTAGTTCTCGGATGTAGCGGCGAATGGTGTACAGGACCCAGAACCGCCGCCAGTAGCTCAAGGAATGCCAGCAATCCGTAAGTGTCTGTCCTGGAATGAAATCCATGATGACGACGCTCACGCCTCGGATTGCGAAGTTGCGGCGGACAGTGGGGACTAGGATAGATGTCGCCTCGCGAACGAGGTGCATTGTTTTGGCCTCTGAGTCGGAATCATCTGTGGATCTAATCTTCATGACCGCGTCGGACGCAATCCGGCGGACATTGGTGGACCTTATGATATACGGGTTTGGAAACTCGTGATCGCCAGAGGCTTGGAAGAGGTCGCACAGCTGGTCGTCGGATAAAGAGGAAATAGTCGCCCAGGAAGGAAGCTAGGTGCAGAGTGAGTGTTGAGCTCCAGCCAAGCCAAACATTTGAAGTACATGCCGACATGCTGGGGCGCACACTGTACAGGCAAGCAGTTGGACTTGAGCTTGAGTTGGACTCGGAGGACGGGGGGAGATGGGGGGAAGGTGTGGAACTTCGGTTCCAGGGTGGTTTGAATTCGGCAGAAGCCGCATGCTCCGCGCATACATTCGTGCTCCGCACGTCGGTGGGCTGCAAGGAAGCGCCCACCTTCGTCTCGCCTGGCGGCCCTAGCTATTGGCCTTGGCCAGGATACTGGTGTATATATCGTATTGTACTAAATGATGGCCAGGTTACGATATTCTCACGCGATTTTCGAAGTGGACACAATCGGCGTTCAAGCTGCATCAATGACTGCTACAATGTGTGTACAAATTGACGCAGAGGCAGCGAACGCATCGTTGCGAGACGGCTATACCACTCTGATTATCAGAACCTGCTCTGAGTAACCTGAGCTCTGCGACAGAACCCGCTCCGAATCATCTGAGTTCTGTCCGGTTCAATGAGCATGCTGTAAGCAAAACAGCTCCACAAGACGGCGACGCACCAGTAGAACTGGCCCTTCTCATTTGCCACGGGACATCTCTGGGGTCCTTGTTGCTTGTAGAAGTTGTCCAGCGTCTTTGCAGATCCCGCCGTGAGCATCCCGGCTTCTTCCAGGTGCTGAATACCCGTCAACGTCCAGTGGTAGCATCCCATCCCCTTGTCGTTGAAGTTGTATCGATCCATGCCTTTTGCAAGGAAGAGATCGATGAAATGAGCGACAGTCGGGTGACCGTGGGTGGGGAATTGCAGCTCAATCTTCTCTCGAGACCGAGATTGAGCGTCGACCTTGCTAGCGATGATGAAGGTTCCCGTAAGGCCGCCGGTTGTCGGACTCATGTCGAATAGGACGGCCTTGGTGGACGATGGCTTCGACTGTGCGGTTGCAGCCTGGGCTGGGGCTAGGACGAGGTACAGCCTCCAGTGGAAGACCTTCTTATCATTTTTTCCCGCAGAGACTGGGGCAGATGCAGTTGCCACCACCCGTTCTACGACGCGGTCTTTGTCAGCCGGCTGCAGCCCTTTGTTGTACACCGTGGTCGGGGCCACGCTCTTACTAATCGAATAAGTAGGTTAGCGAGCTCGTCATATTGTTCCAGATCGGGTAAGACACCTACACAGGCTGCGGCCAAGAGAAGACTTGCTTCGGAGGCATTGGGCTGTTGTCGATTGGAGGCGAGTATTGGTGACCTTTGGCCATGAGCAACCGCATCTTATATACCGAGCCAATTCGAATCGGGACGTTATAGTAGCGGCGCACGAGCAGTGTCGGTACGGAGAACCAGGTTAGGCGTATCAGGTGTTTCCACAGCTGGTATGCGCGAAACCAGCCCATCAAAATAGCGTGTGTGTTTGAATTTGAACTCAAACCCTGACCTCCTTACAGCAGCCTTGGGGGCGTAACCAATGCGCCACATGGCTCTGAGCCATGGAACATATTATTTTGATTCAGATAACATGGAGGGCTATGGCCCCGTCGACATCTTGCAGACCGACCCAGATGACGTGACGAGGCTGTACGAAGTCGGAGGTGGTCGACGAGAGGAGTCGTATTTAGCCCATCGCGACGACAGCGGTATCTCGTCCACGAAGTTACCGTTCTTGTTGGTGATGGTGGCTTATCCCGTCGGGCCAAGATCACAGTCGAACCACGACTCTGAAGGAGCACCTGGGGGGGGGATATTATGTCCCATTGGGCAGACCACGATGGTATTGCCAGGCGAGGGGCTGTAGTTTGGGCCGCCAATTAATTGCGTTAGGACATGGCCCCGGCCGGAGGTTGTTTCATGTTTACATAAAGAATCACAATGTCAGTGCACACTCGTTCAACACTGGCAATTGTGTTGGCAAACAGGGGCAGACCTGGCGACGGCGGCGGCGGCGGCGGCAGACTCGGATACGTGGGCTGTTGCTGAAACGATTGCTTGACGTGTCTCCGAGCGTTCAAGCTTCACTTCAACGTCTAAGCTCTCCCTAATCGACGCCCACGTCCCATCCAAAACCACTCTGTAACCCAGCTCCCCTCATCGAGTGCATAATCCGGAACCAATGCAACCATGACCTAGCGTAACCTGTTCCGAGAGGGCTCATAATCACATTCACTTCAAATATTGAGAAAAAAATGGGAGGACTGGAGACACGATCGGTGGTTCGCCATCCCACCGCCCGTGGCCCCAACCCCAGCCAGCGGAGTCCCGAACGCCACATCAAATGTTCCAAATATTGAGCCCCGCCGTTACGTTCGAGCCCGCCAATCCGAACGAATCCCAAGCATCCATGAGGACAACGGCCGGAGGAAGAAGACTGGGGAAACGGACGACAGGTCGCCATTCCGCCGCCCGTCTCTCCAGCCTTCCCCGAGTCCCAGATCTTCAACTCGAAAGGCAAGTCAGAAGGCGAATCCAGAACCCCATAGAAGAAAGAGGACTGGAGACGTGGACGGTGGGTCGCCACCCCACCGCCCGCACCTCCAGCCCTCGCCGAGTCCCGAATCCCGAGTGCCCTCAATCTCAAATCTCCAGGCACGAGCCTCATTCCAAGACCGTGAACGAACCACGGAACAGATCCAAAAATTATCTCACAACGAGGAAGACTGGATACACGAACGGCAGGTCGCCACCCCACCGCCCGCCTCTCCAGGCTTCCCCGAGTCCAAAGTCCTCCCCGACGTCCAAGCCGACAGCCCAAAGTCCAAGTCAAGCCCCCAGAGTCCAACTCAGACCAGAACTATCTCGCGCTCGCCAAGAGGATCAACAAGCCAGAAGGGAGGCCCAGCCGCGCACGCCCGCGCCGCGGTGTCGAAGACGGTCGCATACGTGTCGAGGTTGAGGAGGCCGGCGGTCGAGAGGAGTTGCATCGTGTCGGGGAGCTCCTTGGCGGTCGCAGCGGGATCGGTCGAGTTGCTGTCGATGTTGCTGTCGGAGGCGCTGTCGTATTCTAGCATGTGGAGGGAGAAGTCGGGGCCGTTCGTGTCGACGTTGAGGATGTGGTAGACGGTCGTTGCCATGTCGGTCGAGGTGGCCGAGGGAGCCCAGTCGAAGTCGTCCAGCGAAGTCCAGTCGAAGTCGTCCAACGAAGTCCAGTCGAAGTCGTCCAGCGAAGTCCAGTCGAAATCGTCCAGGATCGTCTTGTCGAAGTCAGCCAGGATCGTCTTGTCGCCGTCGGCCAGAATTGTTGTGTCGTTGTCGGGCATAATAGTCGTGTCGGAGTCAGTCGTGTCGGGGTCGATCGTGTCGGGGTCGGAAAGGTCGATCCAGTCGAAGTCGTCGGCCTCGTCTTCCCACGGCACATCTTCCTCCTCGTACTCCTCCCGAATCGTGCAGAAGGTGGTGCCAGTACCCACTGCGCCGATCCAGTCGGCGACGACTTGCTCGACGATCGGAGAGTCCAATAAGTCGGTGTCGGGCGTGGTGTCGATTATGTCGGTCGTACTGCTGGGGCTAAAGAAATACTCCTGCTCAACATCGTCAGCCCAGTCGAAATGACTAGAGAAGAAGGATGGGAGAATGGGGTTCAGAAGCGTGTCGTTGGTCGAATCGTCGCTGGAGTCCGTGTCGCTGCTGCTCGAGAAAAACTCCTGTTCAACATCGTCAGCCCAGTCAAAAGATCCAGAGGGCAAGGATGGGAGAGGAGCCGTGGCTTCAGAGGCTCAGGCTCAGGTTCGGCTGTACATGTGCATGAAGAGAGGTCAGTGCTCGGCGGCGGATTAATACGGAGAGGGCTTACGATGACGCTCGCGACGGAGCTTCTCCCAGGCTTCATATTCTTCGCGGAGCGCGGCCATGGGTACCTTGAGGCTCACGTTGCCGCAGCGGGCGAAGAAGCGGGTGCCATAGGGGGTCGACCAGGACCCGCCGATGACGGTGGACTTGATGGCAGTGGTGAAGGGGTAGAAAGGCATTTTAGCAAGTAGGTGTGAGGAAGTAGATCAACTGCTCAGCAGCAAATTGGGAAATGGTGGGGAGTGTTTAGCACGTTGTGGTGTGGAAAGCAGAGGTGGGGGCCGGTCAGCCTCTAATTTTCGAATAAGACACGAGGGACCACTGTGGTAGGCCCGTTTCGAACGGTACACCCGCGGTTGAGATCGCGCAAAGATATTCAAGGCAGTTTGGCCGTAATGTATCAATGATAATGTGCTTACCGTTTTGCTCGTATAGGCCAAGGACATGGTGGACTAGTAGTGCTGAGGCCAGAAGGGCGAACAGTACGTACAGCCAGCAACTTGACCACTTTCTGGGGAGACCTTGAACTCCCTTGACGTCGTGGGTCATCGTCTCTAGTATCCTGAGGCCCGAAAAGGCTCTTATCCAGGTAGCCAGCAGCTTGGCGTGCTTCTGACGGCTCCCGAGGCACTCAGCACACTGCACAGAGCGCTCAGGAAGGTGCACGTAGCGATGAAGATGCAACTTCAAGTAAGCGCACACCGTCGCAATATGAATGTCCTAGCCGGCCCGCGCCCGCGCCGAGTCTCCCGGCTGCCACGCGCAGTCCTTGCGCCTCCCCGCATGCCCATCCATCGTACTCGGATGGCCATGTCTAATCCCGAAGACTCAGACCCACCACCCGCGGCGGTGTCTGCCACAGTATCGCCTCTCGCCGTCTTCAACCCATATTCATTTGTAGGCTCCCGCGACGACCTCCGCAAGCGAGTGGCTCAGGAACGAGAAAAACATCGCCAGCTCGTCAATGACTCCCTTGCCACCCTCAACGTCCTCCACAAGGTCCACAACAGCTTAGCACCAGTCAATTCTCTCCCTCCAGAATTGCTCGGCCTCGTCTTCTCCCACCTTGTCTCCCACGGTGATCTCCGAACCAAACCTTCAAATTCTTTCGCGTACACTTCCCAGCGCGACCCCCAAGGCCGTTTCATCGTCGATCCCCCAAGCGGCCACAGCGACGTCGTCCGCGTCACTCACGTCTGTAAGTATTGGCAGAAGGTTGCTATACGCAACCCCTGGCTCTGGACCTCACTTCCTATCCACCAACCCATCGCATTCCACTTGTCACGCTCCAAGAACCTCCCCGTATCCCTCTCTTTGACCTCCCGCTTCTCGTCCGACGCAGCCCCTAAACTTGGGTTCTCCATACGCCATATTCGTTCGCTCTTTATCGAAACGCTCCTGGCCGATGACATAGAACTGCTCTGGCACGAGCTCGCGCGCCCCGCTCCCAGCCTGGAAGAGCTCTTCATCGCGCACCTCAAGGGCACAACCTACCTCGATGGTTTCGATGTTGGAAAGACCGGTCGACTTCCTCCATTGTTCAACGGTGAGACTCCCGCTCTTCGAGTCCTCGCCCTCCGAGGTGTTCCCTCCCCCTTCGAGCTCCTCCCCGCCTCCCTAGTCCACCTCGACCTGGGCGCAGTCCATGGCGGTCCACTTCCTCCCTTTGCGGACCTGCTCAAGATGCTCCGAAACTGCCCGCTCCTCGAAACGCTCAACGTCCGCGGCGCATGGGATTGGGACGAGATCAACGACCACGTCCTCGTGCGCAACAGCGTCGCGCTCCCCAAACTGGCCAGAGTGTACCTCCAGATCTGGCCCGAGAGGGCGTACGGCCTCTTGCTCTCGTCGTTCTCGCTCCCCCAACACGCCGACGTATCCATCGCCTCCACCGTCGAGGAGCCCGGCGACTTGGAGCTCATGTTCCTGGCAATCCGGCCGCCCTTCATCCCCCCGTGTTTCACGGGCTTCCGCCGCCTGCACCTCATGCGGGAGCGCACGGACGGGCGTCTGCAGGCCTTCCGCTCAGCGGACGCCATCTCTGAGTTCCCTGCGTTGGACATCGACTGCCGTGACGCTTGGGCGCACCCGCACCCCGCGTGGGCTGGGTTCTTCTTCGACTGGCCGTTCGACGCGTCCCAAATCGAGACACTCGTGGTGGCGCAGAGCCCGACGAGGAGCCACCCCGCTGCAGAAGGCGAATCCCTGAGAGCCACGAACGCGAAGACGTTCGAGGAGTGGGTGACCACGTTCCAGCAGCTGCCCGCCCTCAAAACCGTGCGCGCGATAGGCCTTCCCAAGGTCGAGCTCGAATTGCTCATCGATGCCTTGGACACGTGGGGCTTCCCTGCCATGACGGTGGCTTGCCCGGGGCTGACGACGCTCGAGATCTTCGATGCGGAGGATATGTCGGGGATGTGGGACGACTTGCTCGGGATGCTCGACCGGCGGCGGACGCAAGGGGGCACGCTGCAGCAGGTGGAGCTGTTCAATTGCAAGCGGTGCGATTACAAGTATCTGCTGTCACGTCTTGGAGAGCTGGGCGTGGAATTGGTGGTCGATGGGGAGACGATAGAGCCACCGGAACCGGGGTCTCAAAGTTCGAGTCCAAGTGATCTCGGAGGCTTTGCGCTCGGGCCCTGGCTATTGTCCTGTGATGAAGTGTTATTATAGAGCGCTCTTCATACCTAACTGTACCCTCGATTCTTGTCCTTATGCGCGTTATTACCATTGTTTTGATTGTGATCCCTCAGGGCCAATGATAGAGGTCCAAATGTCGTATTACTTCTTGTATGCTCAGTCAAACTACTAGTGCGGGGCTTCTTAGTGCTACGTGCTCTAAGGCCTAAATGTCTCTGTAGAAATACCTGTTGTACAATGACAAATGTAGAAATCTGCGCGTTGCCAGCTCGCCTATTCGTCTACAACGACGGGCCACCCCGAGGTAAAGTTGAGATAGTTGATGCCGAGGTACGAAGGGCCGCCATAGCTGTTGTTGCGGACGTAGTGGTACACTATGATGTCGCGCCCGCTGACTGGATCCAGGTAAACGCTCTGCCCACCGGGAGCGTAGATGTTGTCGTGTGAGCCCAGGACGAGCGTGCCCGTCGGCGGGTCAGCGGGCTTCGTCAGGTCGCTGCCGTTCTTGTCCAAGAAGGGACCGGAAACGCTCTTGCTGCGCCCCACGAGCACCTTGTATTCTTGCCCTGGCGGAGGACGAGGTTTCGTAGTCTGGACGGACACAACACATATGGAGCACCGGTGAGCGAAGCGACAACGGCAGACGGATGCAAGGTGAAGGGAAACGCTTACGTTGGTTGTAGGAGTAAACCCGTTGGAGAAGAACTGGAAATAATACTCCGAGTTGTTTGGCTTGTAGGTGAAGCCGCCTTCCGAGGGCTCCGAGTTGGCTCCAGCTAGATGGGTACCTGGCGGGCCCTATGCATCGTTCAGCCGATATCTAGGGGACATAGACGTTTAAAAGGAACCGTACAGAAGCAAGGGTGGTGATGTTCGACAGCGGGAGCTGGAATATCCCATCCTGGTAAGACCCGTACGCGAACTTCAGCCCATCTGCGTGGATCAAGTTTGGGTCGACTGCGAGCAACGGCCGGGTGCGGTGAGATGAGAGGAGCCACGGGAGCGGCGGCAAGTCTGTCTAGGCCACGCCGATGGAGGAATTCGGGAGAGCCGCCCGTCGAGACAGCGTAGTACATGACGTACTTCCCGTCGACGACGTTCACGTCTGGGGCCCAGAGGTTGCAGTTGCCGGTCTTGTTGATCCTGGAGCAGTCCGTGAGTGCGGAGCCAGAACCCGTCCATGGACTGCATATCAACACGGGTGAGCGTTTCGTTCTCGACGACTCGGGGCACAGAAGAAGAAGAGACTCGCCCTTTCAGCGATTCGCTGGTGAAGATCTTGATCAAGCCTCCGGTGGAAAACACGAAGTACTTCTTGCTGGCGGGGTTGTACCGTATGGCGGGGTCGCGTACGACGACGTTGCCTATGGGCGAATAGGTCAACAGTCGCTAGGGTGTAGGGTGGCCGTGACGACTCACTGCTTCCAGGGAGGGGGTTCGGGAACGACAGCACGAGCGTGACAAAGGAAAACAGGGTTCCAAGAAGGAATCTCATGATGATGACGACGAGGGAGGTAAGTATGCAATGCTGCACTTAGTCTGAAATCGACGGCGATGGACGCTTATACGGCTCTCTTATAGCGCGATTGAAACTGTTCTGTTCGCGTTCGCCACGAGCTCCTCCGCGCAGAGCGGTGAAGCGCAGTAATGTTGGAGTAACTTGCATTGGATGCGCTCCAACTGAGGTCGGAGTGTGTCTCCGCCGATGCCATCGGTCACTCAGACCGGTGGGATTCTTGGACAGCCTTGCAGGATGAGACACATGGAGTGGAGCATATAGTGGGGTATCATGGCATCCGTCCCAGAAAGCGTGCATGCATGAAGGGACTCACCGAAAGGCCTGGGGAGGGCAAAGGACCACACTCATACTCATGGGTATGTTCATTCGACGTGAGGGCAACTCGCCCTTGAAGCAATGGCCGCACTCAAAATTTCCCATGAAACCGGTCGTGAAACCTGGCCAACAGCTGCCTATCCAAATTGTCATGAATCAAATCAATGTATGAGTAATAAATAGCTAGAGGCAATGAAGCCCGTACCGATATGCACCACGAACACATGCGACTGGCTGTGCAAAGCGAGATACGTAGTCATGCGATTGCTTTGTAAATGGCAGACATTTTTATACAACTGTTGACTGCTGTTTTACTTCTTCCCCTTATACATCCGCGCCTACCTGGGCCACTGCTGGGACAGCATACTTTTCAATCACTTGCTTGACGAGCTCAACGTCTGCGCCTTCGACATCGATCACCCTGCGCTCGCGCTCAAGCAGGCCTTTGAACTCGGGCGGCAGCACATCGCGCTCGAAGTCGAACGACGGCGAGCCCTCCAGTGCGCGCGTGACTGCTTCGGAGAACTTGGCTGGGTGTGCAGTGGAAAGGACGATTTGGCGGACATGGGGCGAGCTGCACAGTGGACCACCTCCTAGTCAGCGAGTTCTATCGCACACAGTCACCATGATAGACTCACTTGCCCGCCGCGACAGTGCGCGCAACGTAGAGCCCGACGGCGGTGTGGGGATCTGCGATGTACTTCGCCGAGTCGAAATAGTACTTGATCGACTCGAGCGTCTGCTCGTCCGACACCCTCTCTGCGAAGAAGTCGGCCCGCGCACGCTCGAGCACCTCCGTCGGGACCTGCACCCTTCCGTCGCTTTTCACCTTCCCCATCCACTCCGCGATCGTCCTGCCCGCGGCGCTCCGCCTCTCCGCATCGTCCGCACCCTTCGCATTGTCGTACGCGAGGTACCACAGCAGCCTCTCGAAGTTGCTCGAAACGAGGATGTCCATGGCGGGGCTCAGCGTCTCCTTCACCCCACTTGCGTCTTCTGCCTGCTTCCCGTCCGATGCGCCCGCCGCGGGGGCTGTCTCGCCCGCGGGCGTCGTCGCACGGGAGGAGTCGACTTTTTCGTACGCGCCGCTCTTCCAGAACCGCGCGAGGATGTCGTTCGCGTTCGTCGCGACGCCCAGGCGTCCAATCGGCAGCCCCATGCGCTTCGCATAGTACCCCGCGAGGACGTCGCCGAAGTTGCCGGTGGGGACGACGTACTGGATTGCGAGCGCGGGGTCTGCGACCTGGCGCTTGATGTGGAAGTAGGAGAGGAAGTAGTAGACGGTCTGGGCGAGGATGCGCGCCCAGTTGATGGAGTTCACTGCGCCGAGCCGATGAGTCGCATTGAACTCACGGTCGCCGAACAACGCTTTGACAATGTCCTGGATTGGAAGGAGGGATGGACGAGCGGTTGATTGAAGGGTAGGAGATGGGGTGGGATGGAACACTTACCTGACAGTCATCAAAGGTGCCTTTGACGGCGAGGTTGTGCACATTGACGTCCGTAACAGTCGTCATTTGCGCTTCTTGAATGGGAGAGACTCGCCCCTTCGGATGCAGGATGAAGATGGATACGTTTGCCTTATTCCGCAGGCCATATATTGCAGCACTTCAGTGCGTATAGAATGGTCAATATAGAGTGAAGCGACACGATACGGATATGTACGCACCTTCCAGTATCTCCACTGGTCGCGCCGACCACCGTCAACTTTTCCGGTTTCTCGTCAAGAGCCCTGTTTCGGTTTCTCCGCTTCAAGAAGAACTCGAACAAGTTCCCGAGCAACTGAAGGGCGACATCTTTAAACGCGAAAGTGGGCCCATGGAAGAGTTCGAGCACGTAGGTCGTGTCTGTAAGCTTCTTCAACGGGGTGATCTCCGGATGGCGGAAGGTGCTGTAGGATTTTTCGACCAGCTGCCGCAACTCCGCCTTGGAGATCTCGTCAGGAGTGACATAGAGAGAAAGGACTTCTACGGAGAGGTCGACGAATGAGTGGTCTTCCCATGCGGTCTGCCAATCTGCAGGGAGGGATGGGATGTGTTCGGGGATGTAGAGGCCGCCATCCGGGGCGAGACCAGCGAGGACGGTCTGAAGACGGGTTTGAGAATCAGATGATACCTGGTCAAGAAACAATCGACCTCTTCGAAAGACAGGAGTTGGCCTGCGCCGCGGGTGGAGAAGTACCTCATCGTGGTCGATGGCAGAAAACCTTGCAGCCTCGTCCTGACTCGACCTTCCCCATACGCCCCCACGTGCGAAGACGTGCGAAACGTGCGATTCCCGGGCCGTCTCCGCTCTGGCGTCTAGGTTGCCTAATTGGAGGTGCGAGAGCTTCCACCTTCTACTAGTGCAGATGCAAGTCTTGTATAAAATTAAAACCCTGAAAATCGAGGACCCCTAGGACCGAATACGCGTAGAACCTCTTTGGCTCAAACAGTGGGAATTAAAAATTCTTTTTATTCCAAAATGCCTCCCAAACAGCCTCCATGAAGACGATTCACAACCAAAGTTTTCATTGATCAACCAAAACCAGCCCACTCCACAGAGAAATAAGTGACCTGTTCCGTATCCTCGTCCCACTCACAGAACAAATGCGACTTCTTGGTCGCCGTCCCAAGTCGTCCGTGGGCGACGATCTCCATTGGCGTCAACAGTGCCTTTGGAGACTCGATGACGGTTGCAACGAAATGGGAATGGTATCGTAATGGATCACCTGAGACACCGTCAGTCTCACCGCGAAAACTGAGCCGAGAGAATGGTAACATACCGGGATAGACCAAGAAGTCACCACCAAACTTAATACCGCCCCCCATGAAGTTGCCCTTATCCCAAAGGTCTCGGAAAACGCGACACTTCGCGCGCTCATAAGGCGTAGCGGGGTAAGTCCAGACACCCGCTTGGCGAGCATCATCCAGTGTAGTGTACTTGGCTACGTCCGGAGTATACCACTCAAGTTGCGATGAGCTCGCCGGGATCGTCACGTTGAATGTTTGCGGCGCAGCAGCCTTGCTCGGGGTCACCGACCTCTCCTCTGTGAGTGGTGTCGTGGATGCAGACATAAGACAAGGTGGAGCGTCGTCGTCGACAGCAAGACCTTCAACAAGAGCCTTTGCGCGAGCCGCCGCCGCCCTCTTGGCCTCCCGTTCCTTGCGTTTGTGAATAGCCTCTTCGGAGGTAGACAGCTTCGCCGCCTTCTCCGACGCCTTCTCTGCCTCCGCCGTCGCTATCTGATGTCGCGCCGAGAGCTCCCGTTCAGCGTTCCAGCTCGATAGAGCTTCAGCAGAAGGTGTCGCGTGGGCGTGGGGGTCATCGATGAGAACAGCAAGTTCTAATGCAGACATTGAGGGGCTGCTAACGCGGACAAGATGCATGAGATGGATAGAAAACGTACGCTTTTCCATGAGCAGCACAACTTCCTCTGGGAGCAACACAAGCGGGGCTCCGAGGAATACATTTTGCTGAGAAAGGTGTGGTAGCGTTCCAACCAGGACGCCGCAAATATGGTGTTGGGCGCGCAAGGTGGCGATATCTATCCTTCTCTAACCTGATTAGCCGTAAAGCCAACGTGTTTCAAGAATAGACGTACCCTCTACATCCCACACGTATGCTTTCTGGTTGGAAACCCGCAGCGGGACCCTGTGGTCGAGGTTGGAGTCAGAGGCCATGGTTTTCGAGCGCCCATGCGTTGCTTCAAGTTTAGTGTCAATGCGCTGGGGCAGTTGGCGCCGGTGAACCGTCCTTCGCTTCCAACCATCACCAGTTGCCACCTGTCTCTTCCGAAACCCTCTCCTACTCTCTGAAAGGGCTGCTTTCGGCCTTAGGGGATGAGCGGGAGATGTGAGGAGTGTGGTGCATCTACAGTATGGGACTCAGACGTCGGTTCTGCCATCTGCCTTCAGTGTGGCACCCTCGCGGACCCGACGCAAAGTGTCCTTGCCTCCCATCTCGAGAACGTGGACGTTTCCGGCCGTGACTTCGCACCATGGGTCAACGTTCCGGGCGGAAGTACGCTGCGAGGGAGGAACGGTTGGGCATTGTCTGGCCAAGGCAAAGAGGCGCGAGATCGCAAGAACACGGTACGTTTCCTGTTGCACTCGGCTCCAAATGCATTCTCATTGGCGCATTTAGATCGCAATGCACGAGTTCATACGGGTGCTTGCAACTAGGGTTTCGAACCCTGGAGTGACCCCACGCGCACAGGCCATATTCGACCGAGCTATGCGCCTCGGGAAGTATCGTTGGGGCCACAAAGCCAGACTCACCGCTGGAGCCGCACTCGCCATCGCCCTGCGGGAGTCGCGCAAGGGCGACTGCCTCCGTGACATTGCAGTGAGTATTTCTTATCCACTTACCGCTGTTACTCGGTATCTCAGCTGTTTCAGGGTCCTTGAGCATGCATTGACGTGCTGCTGTGTATCACAGTATCTCCTCGATGAGCCGCATACCGCACTCTCGCGCGCGTTCAGCAAGGTCGTGGCACTGCTCCAGCTCAGCCTTTCTACCACGGATCCCGCCGTTCACCTGCCCACCCTACAAACGCACCTTGTCTCCCTCCTCGATGGCTCAGGCAGTGCCGGGACTGCACTCCCTGCGCAGTTAGCGAAGGTGCTTCTCCCTCTACTCCTGCGCCTTCCCAGTATCACAGATACCGCATCCTCACTCGCAGGTCTCCTTGCGCGCACAAACGCCTTCACTCATCTCCCCACACCTCCAACTGCATGTGCTTTGCTCATGCTTGCCCTCGAAGCTGAGCTTTCGGCTTCTCTGCCAAACGCTGGGGCATTTGCAGCCGCACTCGGCACGAGACTAGGTGCGGCGAAAGCCACGGTGATGCTGCGATACAAGGAGATCTATGACCTCGTGGAGGAATGGATTCGCGAGGTCCCATGGCTCGACGCGCACGAGCGCAAGCCAACCAAAGGGAAGGAAGGCAAAGGCCGCTCGAAGGTCGCGAAACGCGTCGTCGTCGCTCGGGGCCTTAAGGACGTCGTGCGCTTTCAGGAGGAGATATGGCGGAAGCGCGTTGAGCATGACGGTCGGCCCCTGGTACAGCTGGATGTCGACGAGAGCGAGAAAGGCACGGTTGGTGGAGGGGACCAGTGGTGGGACAGCAGCGAAGCGGGGAGCAGTAGTGGGTCCACGCGCTCAACGTCGGTGCTGGGAGAGGACCATCTGCCCCTTCGCAAGAAAGCGAAAACGCGCCACGCCAAGACTGTCGTGGATGCTTCGCAATTTCTCCTCAACCCCCTCTCGGCCGCAGCACGCTCGCCCTCGTCTTCCTTCCTGGCGCCAACCACCTCTGTGGGCTCCCCTGACTTGCTCGCACACCTTCTCACGGCGGACGCGTCGTCCCTCCCACACGCATTCACCCATGTGCCTAGTCGTCTGCAGCTCCTTGCGTCAGCGCGAGGCGGGACAGAGGCACGCCACATTGCCGACGAGGAACTATTCACGGAGGACGAGCTCGAGGGGCTGATGCGCTCGCCGGAGGAGGTACAGGCCGTTCGCACTGCGATGGGCTGGGACCTGGACCACGACGAGGGCGTCGATGCCAGGGACGACTGGGGAGGGGCGAGTGAGAATGTCGCCCCCGAGTCCCCGGCGGTGAAGGGCAACAAGCGAAAGCGAAAGTTGCCGGACGGCGGCGATGGCCTCGATGCAGCGAGCGGGGCCAAGCCACGGGGCTCGAAGAAGATCGATATGGAAGCGTTGGCGAGGCTCCTGGACCCTGATGCGGACCTGGATCTGGCAACGGAAGACACGCCGGACACCCCTGCGGACGGCGCGTGCGAAGGCGCAGCGATTGGGGACCATGATGGCGAACGGGATGAAGAGGACTGCGAAGAATACCAGGAGGGGACTTGCGCGGCCGATCACCATGAAGGCGCGAACGTTGGCTACGGCGCGGCTGAGGAAGAAGTCGTCGAGGAGTGGCGGCCGCTGTCCCCGGGAGGTGGAGGGGGGCTCTCAGAAGATTGGTTTGAGTTCTGATAGAAGACGAGACAAGGCGCACGGTGTGTAGCTGAAGCTCAAGGGTGGTCGTTCCTATTCGTAAATGCGTTGCCTAGCATGTCCTAATACGTATTGTACATTCCAGTGCGAACAGAATATAGTCGGTGTATCTGCCAAACGGACTCAGGCTCTGGGCTGACTGATGCCATGCTGCGACCTGCAACCATGCTCCTGCAGCCGTAAATGAGTGATATCGACAAGGATAAACGTCTGTCGCGCCCTGATTCGCGCACACGTTGCTGAATGCAGTGTCGGAGGAGTCGGTCTCGACACGGTCTATGACCAGCCAGTGGTGGCCAGTAGTGGCCATCGATGGCGCCGACGACTCGGAGAACGGTCGGCGCGACGACAACCTCGCGGTGCACCGACGCCGTCAGCCACGTTCACCACGATCCGCTGTGACGTCACGCGTGAGGCGATGATATTTAAGCATCCAGCCACAGCAGCCTGAGACTGGGTGGGCCTCAGTCAAGAGGCGGATCGACCCAGGAATGATATTCATGGCCGCGCAACCCGTGGTCGTCGCAGAAATTCCGCCGGGCGTTGCAAGTGTTCCATCGCACTGAGTCCGACGTCGTGCCACTACACGTGTGGGGCTACTCATGCTCGCTTCGGCTTCTTACGACACTTGCGACAGACGGATCTTGAAATCCCTTTCGATCCCCCCGTCCGAAGACTGGGCTGGGTGGTCCAATGACTCGAAGGGTTACGACGTGCGGGCGTGCGGACATAAGGGCTGCTGTGGACTCCGGTCGAAAGTGGTATGCCACTGGCAGTGTTTACTTGAATGCGAGGGGCGGCATCGCATGCAATGGGGCGAGCTCGAGCCTCGAACGATCTGTAGTAAGCTTATCAGGTCCAAGGTTGTCTAGCTGCGAAGGTCCGCTGTAGATATATGGTGGAGGCATGCGCGACGGTGTCGTAAGCTCCGAGAGACGCGTAACACGCTCGCGTACAGTGGCCAGGCACCGAGCGAGGGCGGAGGGGTTAGAACGCGCAGGGGACATGTTGCGATTCTCATGGGATGGTCGCCGGACGAAATGCCGACGAGGGGATGGGCTCAGCGAACGGGCACCTGAGATTGACACGGGCGGATCCGCAGGGTTCTGAAGTGTGGCGTTCGCGGCGCAATGCGGGGTGGGGAAGAGAGAGACAGACCCATGACCTCTCAATATGAAGAAGGCCGCAGTGCGGGGTGGCCAGGGTTTCCCAAGCGGACAGGAAGGTGGGTTCTCCCCAGGACAGGACGCAACCAGCATGCCATTCTGGGCTCTATTTGCGCATAGAGCGGCCGCCAAGGGGGCAACCACGGGATGGCCGGGGAAGAGGAAGAGCGCAGACGGATATGAGGGTCGGGGGGCGGTGGATGGAGGAGAAAGAGGCGGGCCCAGAGGAGGAGTGGTCGGAGAGAGAGCGCGGCGACTTGAAACGGCGCGAGGGCAGTCAGGCGCTCGTCGATGAGGACGATGGAGATCGGGAGGCCGGGAGGAGTCTGGCTGCAGTGGCCTTGGTCCACCGAGGATTCTGTCCCTGCACATGTTCCTTGCATGCCCCACGGCAGGAGCCCTTCCTTGAACACTATATAATCCCGTCTATCCCCCCATCCCTCCTTCTCTGCCCTCGTCCACACCAAGCACCATCCACCCATGGCCCCTCCCCACCAGTTCCAGTCCAAGCCCTCCGATGTCGTTCGCCGCAGGCTTTCCAGTGTCGTCTCTGCCAAGAGGCCCAATGTCCTCGCCTACTCGAGCCTTACGGTGCGCGCGATCCAATCTCTCAATGTCATCGCCGCCCCTTGCTGACGCCTATCCGTCGGCTATCCCGATCCTCTAGCCGATGTGGGCGGGTGTAGCCGGCGCAGTGGTCAACAACAACACCGGCTTTGAAATCGCGATCTCTGTCCACGACTCGGTTTACAACACCGACTTTGCCTCCTCCATCATTCCCTATGATGCTAAGGATCCTGAAGAGCAGGCTGCCGCAATCGAGAAACATACCCTCGATGTCCTGCGCAAGTTCTCCTCCGAGCACATGTGCAAGTTCCTCGGTGCTGGCGTCACCGTCAGCTTGTTGCGGGAGGTGCGTTCCTTTCAAATCGTCTGCCGCCCTTCGACCACATTCCCCTCTTGAGAAAATTGTCATATCAGAGGTTCAATCACTGTCCGACCGAGTCCCGAACGGATCGGTTGTGCGGAACGCTAATTGCACCATGTACTTCGACGGCTTCTGCGGAGCGTAAACCGGAATGGCCCCAGCTAGATTTCATTTTAGGCTTCGCCGAAGCCCTTTGTGTTGTTCCTCTGAACGCGCATGGAACGCGAGAAGCGCGTCAAAGATCGTCGCAGACCTGCTATATCTCACGCAGCTCACTTCGGCGAGGATCGTTGGTCGTGGCGCATTGAACGAACGTTTGCGAAGTCGCGCTATTCCGCGCGTACCCAATCCCAATTTTGCCTCCGTCCTCACATGAGATGTTTCTAACTGCGTTCATCAGGCACCAAACCTTTGCACGCGCCTTTGGATAGACATGGACATCGTCCCGATTGTCTTCAACATCAAGCCCTTCCACACCGACTCTCTTACTCGCCCGAACGTGAAGCACCGCATCTCGTCTACGACGGGCTCATATGTGCCGTCGGGAGCGGAGACGCCTACGGTGTACTATGACCCGAGGCAACTGCCCGCCGGCCAGACGAACCTTTCTGTGGGCGCACAGAACAAGCTCCCGATCCCGCGGACGGTCGACGAGCAGGCGGATTCGGCAGCGCGGAAATGTATCATGTATTTCGGTCCTGGCAACAACCCGCGTCTGTCGATTGGGCCTCGCAACCAGGTTGCGGTCGACGCTGGTGGGAAGATCCACCTGCTTGACGACATCGACGTGTACCGGCAGGCGGTGAGCAAGGGGACGTGGAACTCTGTGATCAAGCTGGCGGACGAGCTCCGCGAGAAGAAGATCAAGATAGGCTTCTTTTCGTCTACCCCGCAGGGAGGTGAGTCTTCCTCCCGCCGCGTCTCTTTTGCTCCACTGCGCGTTCTGTGCCACGCCCGTGTCTTCTCCATTTTCCCCCGCTCCAGTTCCCGCGGGTGCATTCAGGGTCCCAGGCCTTCCCCGGATTGCCTTCTTCATGTGATTACCCCGCACTGTCAGCTTCGGCATGCTTCTCAATCTTATCTGTCTCCGGTGACCATATTATCTTTATGTCGGACGGCTTATCTGATCGGTTCCTTGCATTTTCTGTCTACAGGCGGAGTGGCTTTGGTGCGTCCTTCCCCTTCGTGGCCAATTCGCCGTGTCTAATGATGCGGATCCGATTTTAGATGCGTCACGCGCTCATCCGCTTCCTAACTCTCCTCGACGTCGACTGCGCATGGTGAGTCTTGGTCCCGATCCTCCCTTCTACCACCGATTCCCTTCCGCCAAGCAGGGCGGAGCCTGAACCGGACCCAGTCCCGGGGGCCTGCTCCCCGATTCCCGCCACCGTCCGTGAGAGCAGCGACAGACCAGACTGACCCATCTTCGCAGGTATGTTCCCAACCCGTCCCCCAGCGTCTTCCGGACGACCAAGAACAACCACAACATTCTCCAGGGTGTCGCAGACCCCAATCTCCGCCTCACCAAGGAGGCAAAGGAGGGCTTCGACTCTTGGATTCTCAAGAACGGTCTCCGATGGACTGCCGAGGGTGGCCCTTTGGCTGAGGGTGGCGTCGATATTGCGTTCATCGGTAATGCCCTTCTCGACCGCTGGTGTCTCATCGAGCCACTCATCCCTGCCTTTCTGTCCCAGATGACCCGCAGATGCCTGGACTTATTCCCCTGATCAAGCGCGTCCGTCCTGAGCTCCCCATTATCTACCGATCGCACATCGAGATCCGTAGTGACCTCGTTCACGTCGCTGGCTCGCCTCAAGAGGAGGTCTGGAAGTACCTGTGGAACAACATCCAGCACGCCGACATGTTCATCTCCCACCCCGTCAACAAGTTCGTGCCCAGTGATGTGCCGGCAGAGAAGCTCGCTCTCCTCGGCGCTGCCACCGACTGGCACGACGGTCTCAACAAGCACCTTGACCAATGGGACTCGCAGTACTACATGGGCGAGTTCCGCCAACTCTGCGTCAAGGAGAAGATGGTCGAATTAGGCTGGCCCGCCCGGGACTACATCGTCCAGATTGCCCGCTTCGATCCCTCGAAGGGTATCCCGAACGTCATCGATTCATATGCGCGCTTCCGCAAGCTCATGGCCGAGAAGCAGCCCGACATTGAGCCACCACAGATGCTCATTTGTGGTCACGGCGCGGTCGACGACCCGGATGCGAGCATCATCTACGACCAGACCATCCAGCTCATCCACACCCAGTACGCGGACTACGCCAAGGACTTCGTAGTCATGCGCTGCCCTCCAAGCGACCAGCGTAAGTAACGTGCTTGTAACCCATAATGTGTTGACTGATGGTTTCGGCGATAGTCCTCAACGCTCTCATGGACAACTCTAAGTTTGCGCTCCAGCTCTCTACCCGTGAGGGCTTCGAAGTCAAGGTCTCTGAGGCGCTGCACGCCGGCAAGCCCGTCGTCGCCTGCCGCACAGGTGGTATCCCGTTGCAGATCGTGCACGGCAAGAGCGGCTACCTGTGCACACCCGGCGACAACGCTGCGGTGGCGCAGCACATGTTCGATCTGTAC
Source organism: Ganoderma boninense (assembly GCA_002900995.3). Classification (NCBI taxonomy): domain Eukaryota; kingdom Fungi; phylum Basidiomycota; class Agaricomycetes; order Polyporales; family Polyporaceae; genus Ganoderma; species Ganoderma boninense. The sequence continues at coordinate 1,451,244 of CM035306.1, forward strand.
ACGAACGACGAGCTGTACGACACCATGTCCGAGTACGCGCGCACGCACGTCTCGGACGAGGTCGGCACGGTTGGCAACGCCGCAGCGTGGATGTACCTTGCGGTCATGTACGTCTCGCGCGGCGTGAAGCTGCAGCCCAAGGGCGCGTGGCTCAACGACCTCATGCGCACGGAGTGCGGCGAGCCGTACCAGCCCGAGGAGCCGCAGCTCCCCCGCGCGGGCCTGAACGTCCAGGGCTGAGCGACAGCCCCGTCCTATATATACCCCGCACCTTCCCGCCCCTTCCCCCGCTCAGTTGCTTGCTGATAAAAGAATTACGAATACCACGGTAGAATCGGACTCGGACGTTTTTGGATTGCGAAATGGAGATCTGCATTGAATGACTTGTACTAAAGATTTTTTTCGCTGCTCATATGCTTGAAGTACGTTCCTCCGTTGAATGCTCCCATGTACATGTACATATACACTTGCTGTCGTTGATGTGCTAGAAAACCTGTAGAAATAGAAGACATAGGCGCAATATTCTGCGTGCCGAGTGTATGAAGGAACAGCGCAACGTTCGGTTCTGACGCGCACCTGATTCAAGGGAGGTGAGAATATCCTCGGGGTCCTCGGATAACGTTATGTCCGCAAATAGCTACATAGACGCCCATTTAGAAAGGGCGCTTATGCATTGACAAGCGCCTGTATTGTCGCGCGGAAAACCCCGTGATCGTGATCTGGACGCGCCAAGGACGGCGCCAGAGAAAGTGGCTTTGTGTGAGCTGTAACCACCTCCAGCGGCCCCTCGGTTGCTTATTTCACTCGTTGTTCTCATGCTGCGATTGTCTTCTTTGTGTCCATCCTAGGGACCTCTGTCTTCCTCCTGGTCTTCTACCCCTCGCACACGCCTCTCAACCTCCGATCTCACCGCCCTCTCCGCCACCTGCCATACCTCAAGCCTTTTCATTGATAGATACACACCACAGCAGCAAGAATACCCTTCACGATGGACATGGACATGGCCCCGACGCCCACGCCGTATCGTACACGGTCTTCAAAACGCGCCCGGTCCCCCTCTTCTCCTACGCAATACGATCGGCCCTCTGTGCGTACACCATTTATCAGCCTGTGATCTTCACGAATGCAGTTCTTGACACTGGTTTGTCTTTTCGTTCAACTTTTTTTACTCCAGAAACGTTTTTCGAGCTCGCACGACACCAGTGTCCCCATTCCGCTCCCACCCTTTCACCCGGCAGCGATGCGTCTCCGAGGTGGCCCCGACGATTGGGTCTCTCAAACGCAGGACCTGCGTCTTGAAAGCCCGTCTCTGGAACAAAGCCGCTTCGGCACCCCTGTAGAGTCCCTCGGAGATGGGCATGTAGACGAGGTCATGGTCGATGAGCCAATGGTACGCGCCGTTTCGCTCAGCACTTTCCCTTGTACCCTGCTTCATCCATGTCGTTTCTCGGCACCCTCAGTCCGAAAGCGACGCCACTGTGCCCGTCTCTCCTCCAAGACCAAACCTCATGCTGCCCGATCCGCCTCAGTCCCAGTATCTCCGCCCTCCAGACGCCACCGTCCTCTACCCGCACGGCGAGGCCGCGCAGCAGTTCCAGAACCCAAACCAACTGCAAATACCCTCCATACACGTCCACGCCGCCACTCCGTCCCCAGTGCAGCTCTTCCCGCCCGACTCGGTCTCCGTCAACGGGGGAGACTGCCCTCCTCCTCCTCCCGGGCCGCCACCCTCCCACGGCCTTCCGTGCGCAGCGCCTGCTATGTTTGTCCCGCCTCCCGGGGAGCCTCGGGATACAACCCAGGCAGCACTGGCAGGGCCTTTGTCTGTGAGGAAGCAACGGTTCACCATGGGGCTCGTGCGGATTGCGAGCTGTGTCGGATGCGGGTGAAGGGCCACTATATGCACTTCGACTGAATGCTGCTCGCCACGGTCTGGAATGCTGCATGAACATGGAATATTTGTCGCGCTCGTGCTCAAGCCCAAGTCTCAACGTTCAACGCTCAACGCTTGCGTGTTTGCATATCATATCTACAATATCTGTGCTATCTACCTACCTGTAGAGAGGCCGCGGACTCGTCCGATCGCGCTGATCCACCGGGCTCCCATCGTTTATATCCTAGGCCTGTTTAGTTTCCTCGTATCGTACTTGCTTTTTTGTAGTGCATGTGTTTGTCCTTATGTCGGTGTGTTGTTTCTCTATCGTCTAGATTCGTGACGCTGACTCTCCAGTCTAACCCAGGGATATGATATGCGTCGCTTTCACTGTGCTTATTGTTCCAATGTGCCTGCGCGGCGCAGGGGTTGGAAGCTACCAGCATCTTCCGGTCTAACGCTTCGCGAGAGACCTCACAGTTGAATTTGTATGCATCCATGCCACGCCAGCGGGTGTCACTTCAAACAATCCCGACCTCGGATGTACGCTCAACTGCGTTCGAAATGAGCCCACTGACACATCTCATGTATTATAGCCCAAGACGTGTGGCTGACCCGTCCTCATCTCTTCACTTCATACCACACCCTACGTGCTGAATACTGCCCAACAATTTTCTAATTCACTGCTGAGCAGTTGATCTCCTTTCCCACATTTACTTGCTAAAATGCCTTTCTACCCCTTCTCCACTGCTATCAAGTCCACCGTCATCGGCGGGTCCTGGTCGACCCCCTATGGCACCCGCTTCTTCGTCCGCTGGGGGAACGTGAGCCTCAAGGTACCCATCGCCGCGCTCCGCGAAGAATATGAAGCTTGGGAGAAGATTAGATGCGAGCGTCACCGTGAGCCAGCTCAGTTGTCTCCGAACCCGGGGTAGAGCATTGACCTCTCTTATGCGCATGTAGCGGAACCCGAACCCGAGCCCGAGCCTCCGAAACCCTCTGCTCTCCCATCCTTCCCCTCTGGTCCATTGGATTGGGCTGACGATGTTGAACAGAATTTTTTTTCTAGCACTAGCAGCAGCGACACGAACTCCAACGACCATTCAACTAATAACACGCCTCTGGACCTCACTCCTCTTCTATCCGAGTCCTTTCCCTCTGATCATTTCGACTGGGCTGACGATGTCGAGCAGGAATATTTTTCTAGCCCTAGCAGCAGCTACTCCGACGACGGCTCGACCACGGACACGACCGACATCAAAACCGACACCGACTTCATGGACTCTCCAATCGTCGACCAAGTCGTCGCCGACTGGATCGGCGCAGTGGGTGCTGGCACCACCCTCTGCACGATTCGGGAGGTGTACGAGGAGGAAGACGTGCCGTGGGAAGACGAGGCCGACGACTTTGACTGGATCGACCTCTCCGACTCCGACTCGACCGACCCCGACACGACTATTATGCCCGACAACGACACAACAATTCTGGCCGACGGCGACAAGACGATCCTGGCCGACTTGGACTGGACTTCGCTGGACGACTTCAACTCGGCTCCCTCGACCCCCCCGGCCGACATCGCAACGCCCTTTTACCGCATCCTCAACATCGATACGGCCGGCCCCGACTTCTCCCTCCACATGATGATCGAATGCGACGCCGCCTCCGACAGCAACATCGACACCGACTCGACCGACCCTGCTGCGACCGCCAAGGAGTTCTCGGACACGATGCAACTCCTCTCGGCAGCCGGCCTCTTCAACCTCGACACCTACGCGACCGTCTTCGACACCGCGGCACGGGCGTGTGCGGCCGGGCCTCCCTTCTGGCTTGTTGATCCTCTTGGCGAGCGCGAGGTCGTTCTGGCTTGAGCTTGGTACTGGGGCTTGACTTGGAATCTCGGCTCTCGGCTCGGGCATTCGGGAGGACGCCGTTGGGACTCGGGGAAGCCTGGAGGGGCGGGCGGTGGGATGGCGACCTGCCGTCCGTGCCTCCAGTCTTCCTCGTTTGTGAGATAACTTTTGGATCTGTTCCGTGGTTCGTTCGCGGGCTTGGAATGAGGGAAGCGCCTTAAGATTTGAGATTCAGGGACTCGGGATTTAGGACTCGGCGAGGGCTGGGGGTGTGGGCGGCGGGGTGGCGACCCACCGTCCGCGCCGCCAGCCCTCCTTCCTCTACGATGTTCTGGATTTGCCTTCTGAGTTACCTTTTCAGTTGAAGATCTGGGACTTGGGGAAGCTTGGAGAGACGGGCGGTGGAATGGCGACCTGTTGTCCGTTTCCGCAGTCTTCCTCCCCCGACGGCTTTCCTTATGGATGTTTGGGATTCGTTCGGATTCGCGGGCTCGAACGTAACGGCGGGGCTCAATATTTGGGACGTTTGATGGGCTTTCGGGACTCCGCTGGCTGGGGTGGGGCCACGGGCGGTGGGATGGCTAACCACCGATCGCGTCTCCAGTCCTCCCATTTTCTCAATATTTGAGCGTGAATGCGATCTTGAGTCAGAGAACGCCAGGACATCGCTAGGTCATGGTTGCATTCGTTCCGGATTAGGCACTCGATGAGGAGAGCTGGGTTACGGAGTGGTTTTGGATGGGACGAGGGCGTCAGTTAGGGAGAGCTGAGACGTTGAAGCTTGAACGCTCGGAGACACGTCAAGCAATCGTTTTAGCAACAGCCCATGCATCCGAGTCTGCTGCCGCCGTCTCCAGGTCCGCACCTGTTTGCCAACACAGTTGCAGGTGTTTAACCAGTATGCATTGGCTGTCTGATTTCTCTACATAACCATGAAACAGCCTCCGGCGACCATGTCCCCACGAAATCGGCCGCGGAGGCCCACAACACGGCCCCTCAGGCCTCACCTTGCAATACCGTCGCAGTCTGCCAGTGGGGTAAAATGCGCCCTTACCCCCCCCCCCCAGGTGCTCCTTCAGAGTCTTGGTTCGACTTTGATCTTGGCTTGACAGTAGAAGTCGTCATTCACCAACAAGAACGGTAACCTCGTGAATGAGATACCGCAGTCTTCGCGGTGGCCCAATGCGACTTCTCTCTTCGACCACCTCCGACGTTGTAAAGCCTCGTCACGTAGGTCTGCAAGATGTCGACGGGGGCCATAGCCCTCCATATGATTGGAATCAAAATAAGATGTCCCCTTGCTCAGAGCCATGTGGCGCATTGGTTACGTCCCCAGGGCTCCTTCCTGTAAGAAGGTTTGAGTTCAAATTCGAACACACACCGTTCATTTTGATGGGCTGGTTCGCATACCAGCTATGAGAACATGCTGCGCCCAACCTGGTTCCCCGTACTGACACTGGAGTCACGGCGGGTTCTGGATGATGGATCCAGTGACATAAGTACCTGCCGACGTGTGTCACGTGCACGAGGTGGCTGTGACCACATACTATAAGTAGGATGGACAAGCCCAAGAAAGCTTAACTTAGTCTGCACGTCGTGAAGCGTATCCAAGGGCAGTCTCGGCACAAGACCGTCCGTGTATCCAAGGTCCGTTCAAGTCTGAGCCTTCACTGACTGCAAGTCCTTTTGAATACAGATGCGGAGACTCAGGTCCTTGTATACTGAGCGACAACGGTCCCTGACCTGATTCAATGATTACGTACCCCCAGCCTCGAGCCTGGGACGACCGACAACCGTTGTACTTGTGCGCTGGCGCACTGTGGTGCAAAATCAGGGCTTTCCTACACTCTTCTGAGCACAAAGCCTGGGCTAATAGTCACTGCCACGTGTCTAGATGGTCCGACACGGAGCTTCTCTGGAAGTTGTCTGGAAGTGGTCCTTCCTTGCCCTGAGTACGTACAGCTCCCACGTACTGTCATCTGTGTGTCTTGGTCTCAGAATCATAAGCACCAGACTCGCAATTAGCGCGCTTTGACGACTCGGAGGACATGGAACAATGGCATAGGAGGTGACCTTCAAGGCAACTAGGGTCTCTTGAATTAGGACAGTTTAACGCTTCAGCTTGCTGTTCGCTTGAGGTGTGCTACGCGAGAAAGGTCTACGTTTTACATATATTGATTGACAAGCTCGTTGTGATAGGTATAATTATTATTGATCAATATCGATGTCTCCACGGGAATCATCATTTAACGACAATGGCCACCGTCTGGCCTTACCGAGGAACAAGGCAAGTCGGATTGAGTATGACAGTGACACTGACGACGGCTGTTGATGGGGGAAGGCTTCAGACCGTGAGGTCGTTCCTTGACGGCCTGGGAACAAGCTTTCACGTGTTGCCAGCAATTCTCATGAGCCTCGAGTGCGCCCGCGCAATGATTCGCATAGCCTCAAAGCCTGTCGAGGTGCTGTCGGGACTACGCTTTGACCTTTAACTCTCCGTCTGCATCCTCGACTATCTTCTCAAAAAAAAGGCTTTCAATCTTTCCCCTCAAAATGTCCAACATGCCGGTATGTCATCCCGAGAGACCATGTACAGTTTTATCGATATCAAGCTAATCGGCCACATTAACAGGACATTTCTGAATCTCAACAGTCGTATACTTCCGCTTCTCAAGCCTCAAATGCGAGCGATGGCCCCTTGACTCTCAAAGCAACCGACACGGGAGCAGGGGTGCTGAACACCCCACTGGTCGCTCTCACTATCACGGAGACCAGCGGCCAGACTTACGGGATAGCGGAGAAGGACACCGAGCGATACAAGCGACTGCGAGAGGAGTCATTGCGGTGGCTGGTGGGCACTATGCCTGTTCCCGCATTTCTCAACGCATTCCTCGGAGGCGATCGAATAGACCTGCGCGAAATGCCGAGAGGACACGACATGTTCAAGAAATACCTGGTGGATGGGAAGAGGTGGCCGCAGAACGAGAAGGACATCCAGAGTGTCATTGTAAGTTTATTTGCGATGCCGATGTTTTGGGCCCTCCCCCACCCGCTGGATTATACTTTCAGATCAGCGCCATGCATGATGCCGTTCGCCGCAAGGATGGCACGCAGACGACGCGCTGCCCTGGCTTCACGTTCTGCGATACCTCCGGGTATAAGGACGAGCTCAATCCCGGCGGAAGTTTTGGCGCAGTGAAGCCAGACATATGTCTGTACGCTGATGACCATCTTCCCAAGATCAAGAATGGCATCAAGAAGCCCGAAGACAAGTACAGCGACATGGGCTTCTCCGCCTTACATTTCGAGGTGAAGACAGCGCCAGGCGCCGACTTCTTTCGGGACCTGACTCCCGAGACGGAGCACAAGGGGACTCGCAAGGACTTCAATTGGATTGTGAATCGCGGAGATGAGAATGTCTCTGTGACGCAGTACAATAACGCTCGTCGTAATCTGGGGCAGACTGTTGCATATGCAGTAGAGGGCTGCAAACGGCAACACAGGCGCCATTACTTCTCCGTTTCGGTCTCCGGTAAACTGGTTCGTTTTATCCGGTGGGACCGAGCGGGTGCAGTGGTGACGGAGGCGTTCAGTGTGCTGGACCGTCCCGACTTGTTCTGCGAGTTCTTCTGGCGGTTCGCTCACATCACGGACGCGGAGCGTGGATACGATCTCACAGTCGAGCCAGCGACTGAAGAGCAGGAGGAGATCTTCCGAGAGGCGATACAGCGCCACGTCATCGCCCAACTGGAAGGGGACACGGACACTTCGGATTCAGCAGTCCAGACGGCATTGGAGGAGCACTACCAACGCAACGCTGTGACTGTCATCCATTTACCCCATTCCCCACATTTTTACGACCCTGACCTCAAGGGGCACCATTTGCTTGTGTCTCGTCCTGTTGCAGTTCCTCTATCTGTAGCGGGCCGAAGCACTCGTACGTACTGGGCGGTGGACTCGCGGACTGGTAAAGTAGTGCTCCTCAAGGATACGTGGCGCTACGATACCATCCGTGTGAACCCTGATTCAGGAGAACAGAGGGTCGAGAGAGAGGGCGACATATTGGAGACGATGAAAGATTCGGTGGCGAATATCCCGAAGGTTGTCTACCAGGAAGATGTTCCCGACTTCATCATTGACGCGGCCTCAGTTATTGAGTACGATAGAGGTGATGTCTTGTTCTGCTATTTCGAAGCAAGTTGTATGTCATTGACCAAATGAAAAGACAACGCACAGACGACTCAGACGCAAGATTACGTGAACGCAGATTGGGCCTGTGGGGCTGCTCATCGCGCACACGTTATCGTGAAGCGGATCCATTATCGTCTAGTGCTTGACGTAGCCGGATACACTCTGCTGCGCTTGCGGGGCACTTCCGAACTTCTCCATGGCGCACGCGACGCGTTACGAGGTGTGTGCCACTCGTCGTACTCTATACGGTGATGACTCACGCTCTCTATACGAAGCATTGCAAGATGCATTCTACAAAGAGAGGCGCTTCCATAGAGACATCACGCCCGGCCATATCATCCTCTACAAGGTGCCCGGAACGCTTGACAGAAAGGGCTACCTGGTGGACTGGGACCTCTCCCGCGTAGTAGGAGATGAAGGATATCTTCAGGAATTTCAAGTCTCGGTAAGATGCGAGAATTATAATATTCCAGCTCTTACTCATTGGTGCGATGTTCCAGAGCACATGGCAATTCTTGTCCATTAGTGCTTGTAAGCACAATTGGGCAGGCGGACAGCTCAGGAGACACACAATACAAGACGATCTGGAGTCTATGCTCTATGTCGTCTTATATTGTGCAGTCATGTATCTCCCATACAAGGCGACACCCAAGAGGGTCAGGGAGTTACTCAAAGAAATGTTCGATGCATACGCTCTTTCAGAGGATGGATACCCATCTGGTGGTCACGGGAAGAGTCGGAACATGACCGACAGGGCCTTCACGTTCTGGTTTAAATGGAAGTCCCGGCCGTTCAAAAAATGGCTAAACACCATTATGGACATCCACCAGCTGGATACAAACTGGAACCTCGAAGCTGTCGGCGATTGGTGGGATGAGTTTCTGGCTCAGTATGGGGCCGCCCTTCCACTCAATGACCGTCGGAATAACATCATTTCGGCCGGGAAGAAGATTGCACGCTTGGACTGGGAAACCCCACAGCACGTGAAGGGCACACCCCAACAGAGCACACGGACAAGCCCTCTGTTTTTGCCACCGGAGTTGAACCCTGCCCGCAAGCGCGATGCGGAGGCGGCCAACCTGACCGACCCTGGCGAAGACGACGAGGCAGCCCCCCCAGAGAAGCAGAGGCGAACGTTGGCGGACGAGATTTGGAGTTCTGACTCGGATCGTTATGGGCTGGCATGGGAGCTGCAGCCATGGAGAGATGGCCCCCCTATATACTCCGCCACGACGTCTACATCGACGACTCCGATAGGATGCAACGAGGAGTCTTTCGACGCCGGTGGAACAGACGACGAACGCACACCCCACCACACGTATGGGCATTTCTTGACCCCAGATCTGGCAAGGATGATGCACCAGCTGGATGGGCAACATCCAGACGAAGAAGTGACACGGACGACGAAGGACGGAGACATGAAAGGGAAAGGATCGGCAGTGAGATGGGAGGACTGACAAGAATGGTGAGCATGTTATTGACGCACAACTACTTATTTTGCTTATCTTGCACCGCTGCTCTGCCCCAGTGTGTTAGTCGTTGAAGTTGGAGGGCTAGGAGACGCAATGCCTACCGCTCGAGACCAACCGATGCCGTTTTCAAGGCTGGCCCTGGTCCTAATCATACCGCCCATGTAGTGCTTCTTTGTACGCGGCAGCGATGTTCATTTATGATGCTAAGATGAAGGCGTACAGTGACGTCCGTGGCCTTGGCTCTGACGTTGAGCACGCGCAATACAGTAAGCTTCATGCAGGGGGAAAAGGGATAGCGAGCTGCGTAGGCTTTAGCGCCACTGGCCCTTGTGTCATTAGCGCCGTGAAGGACGGGCGTCTGTTATGAGCGCCACGAGGCTCGTGCACGGTTGAAGTTGCGAGTCGGACGTTCAGTGCAGTTCTCCCTCCTCTTCACTTCGTCCCCTTCTCCGCTCATCTTCGGCATCCGCTCGCTGCGGCCTCCTCTCGCCGCATCTACTCTCCAGTATAATTATGTGCGATGCAACAGTCATACCTCCGGCGCTGTCTTGCGCCTACAACATTCCTTTGGCTCTCGACCACACCCTCCTCGAGACACGAGGACCAGAGCCTCATTTCGCCAAGAATCGAAACGCAAATCTTCTAGGAGACTGCAAAGCTTCCATATTTGGGCCTATGCCAGTGCAGAAGTTCATGGACCACTTCCTTCCTCCGGCGGTCGCAGGCGAGAAATCCGACATGTTGGAGAGCTTGGACGCCTTTAAGTCTGTGCCTCTTCGTGGAGCGGAGGCGTCAGACATATACATGCCGCTGGTGAGTCCGTCGTTGCTTGTCGCAGGCCCCTTTTACAAAGTCGTATAGGTCGCAGCCATCAATGCACGTAGCGGACCCAAGTCACGTTGCGCAGGATTCGTTTTTGAGGTTGCCGCCACTCGCAGCTCCCATCCAAAAAGACCTGGGTACATGAAACCCCATATCTGCTGCTACACTCCCGAGAATGCAGAAATCGTCCATAGCTCAGACCCCGCATCCCGAACAGAGTTCGGATATGCGGAGTTGTTCGTTGACGTCCAGCCAGATCCTGCCCTCGACTTTTTCGTGGACCCTCCATCTCAACCGGCCGCTCGCGCCCGTCATGACTTCCTGCAGTCGGCTTGTGATGAAGATGACAGGCCGATGGTGAATCTCGTTGTCACCCTTGGTCAGCACATCGCATACGCCGCTGAGGTTTTAGCTCGCCAACCTCGTACCTTCCTCTTCACCGTTGCGTTGTCGGGATCGCGTGCTCGACTTCTCCTCTGGGACCGAGCAGGTGGGGTCGTGACGGAGGCATTCGACCTTCGCGATCGGCCTGAGCTCCTATGCGAGTTCCTATGGAGGTTCTCGGGAGCCACTTCTGCCGAACGCGGTCACGATATGTCCGTCCAGCCCGCCACGGAGGAGGAGGAGTTGATGTTTCGGGATGTTATTGAGCGCCACGCCCGTTCGCAGCTGGACAAGAGCGATGAGGAGACCCTTAAGAACGCTGTCGCTGAACATTACAAGCCTGGCCATGTCTACGCAATTGACGTGGTCCACCAGCGTCCTCCTCGAAGCGGCGAGAGTAGTACCCGCCGATTTCTAGTATCCCGTCCTCTGGTATCCTCTCTTTCCCTTATTGGTCGAGGGACGCGTGGATATTGGGCCGCGGACACGACCAATCGGTCGATTGTCTTCGTCAAGGATACCTGGCGCTTTCGGGCCTTGCGTGAACTGGAGGCGGAGACTCTCCAACATCTCAACAGTCTTGGCGTGCGCTACATTCCATCTGTTGTGTGGTACGGTGACGTTCACGACTCTTTTGATGTCGCTCATGAATCGCATGCAACACCCTGTGAGCACAAATGTTTGCTGTCAACGGAAGACGCTGAATGATATCGTGTAGCAGACAAGAAGTTCCAAGATACCCTGAGTGATCAGGTGATGTCACTAGCTTGGGTGTGTCTGTTCAACGAGCAAAAGCCGTTCGCAGCAAGAAGAAGACATCATCGCTTGGTGATGGGCACGGTTGGCCATAGCTTGAATCGCCTTCGTGGCACTGAAGAACTTCTGCATTCAACGTATGATGTCTTTACTGGTGAATGTCGTGCATCAAATCGTCATACGTTGCGTGGCTGACTATCGTGCCTTAATTTAGCGATGAGAGATACGTTGGAAAAGGACTCCCGCATACATAGGGACATAAGCGTTGGTAATATCATCTTGGTTAAAGAGGAGGGCGCGGCTGTCCGGAGAGGGTATCTCATCGACTGGGAAACTTCTTGTACTGTGGACGATGCTGGCGCTGCCACGCAAACTGGGCGCGTGGTGAGCTGCTTGGCGTTTGTGATTTGCTTCATGAAGACTGATTGGTTGCATACAAGGGAACCTGGCAATATCAATCCATCCGAATGACGAGCGAGCGCCAGGGGCAAAACGGCAGGCCAACATTCCAGGACGAGACGGAGTCTCTCCTCTATGTTGTTCTATACTGTGCGCTGCTTTGGCAGGAGCACGGTACCTCGCAAAGGCAACTTACGAACATCATCACAGAAATGTTCGATAAATTCAGAGAGTTCGAGGATGGCATCAGAGACGGTGGGGATGGGAAGCTGGCCAACGCTCAAGGACGGTTCTTCACTCGTTCCGTGCGGTTCAAGAATCGAGATCTCAGCGAATGGCTGAACACCGTCATGGATTTTCATTCGCCCCCGCCTCACCTGCGCGCTGAGTACAAGGATAAATGGGCACATCCGGAGCAGTTGGACGCTTATTGGCTCAATTTCCTCAAGACCCGCAAGCTAGACTGCGACAATCGGACTGAGAACAAATTGGACCAATACGACATCTACGATTCTATCACACCTCCGCCCCCCTTGCCTTCGCCGTCTCCACCGGCGTGCGTGCCATCTCCGCGGCGGTCAGAAACACCTCCTCCAACGCCCCCTCGCCTGCGCAAGAGGAAGGTCGAGCAGTCCGAGGACGAGTCTTCGGGGTCACAACCAAAGCAGGCACGGACGGAGAAACGACCCTCTGCAAAGGTGGACGGCGTCCAGCCAACTCCTGCGCAACTGGACGCCGTGCAGCCAGCCATTGGACAACCAGACGCGGCGCCACCATCATCGTCGGTCCAGCGGGACTCTGTGCGACCAGCCTCCGTGCAGCCTAAGCCGCAAGCCCCGGCCCCGCCCACTCCTCTCCGGCGCAGTCCGCGGAAACATGCGAGCAGCCAGCCTAAGCCTTCGACCAACGGGAGTAAACCCCGAAAGCCACGCACGGCTGGCGCGTCGCGCAAGACTCGTCGCAAATAAACTCGGACAAGTTGCTCTCGCCGGTCACCTTATCCACCTTATCCACTTTATTGATACTGCTGCGGTATACTGCTTTCGACCCTGGCTTTGTTTTTCGCGTTGTGATTTTCGGGAGGCTTTGCACGTAATCCTTGTCATTTTAACATCCTCATTGTGGATCGTCTACAGTTTGTTTGTTTGTGTCTTACTCCCGTTTATACACCTGCAAGGCTAAGCTTCAAAGTTCAGACTACTGTGTGCGCATTGATGACCGCGGGGTTCACCCAGCTGGCACGCGATATGAGGGTCCCGTTGCAGACGGGCCTACGCCTGTACATATCCGCCGAGGGTAACGGCTGACTCGCCGCCGTCTTCTCTATCTTCATGCAATTTCTTACGGTAATTCTTCCACGCCTTCACACTCTGCTTGCTGCTGTGCAGCTGATCTACTTCCTCACACCTGGTGACCGCGACAAGACTATCCTGGCTGACTCCGACTGGACTTCGCTGGACGACCCCGACTCGGCTCCCTCGACCGTCTTTCGCATCCTCAATATCGACACGACCAGCCCCAACTTCTCCCTCCACATGGTCAAATACGACACCACCTCCGACAGCAAGACCGACACAGACTCGACCGACCCCGCTGCGACCGCCAAGGAGCTCTCCGGCACGATGCAACTCCTCTCGACCGCCGGCCTCCTCAACCTCGACACGTACGCGACCGTCTTCGACACCGCCGCGCGGGCGTGCGCGGCCGGACCTCCCTTCTGGCTTGTTGACCCTCTTGGCGAGCGCGATACTATAGTTCTGGTCTGAGTTGGACTCTGGGGGGGCTTGACTGAACTTGCGGCGTTGGACTGCGGTTTTGGGTTTTGGACTCGGGGAAGCCTGGAGGCGTGGGCGGTGGGATGGCGACCTGCCGTCCGTGTCTCCAGTCTTCCTCGTTGGGTTCGTTCCGCGGACTCTGAGTGAGGGACATCGCTTAAGATTTGGGATCCAGGACTCGGCGAAGGCTGGGGGTGCGGGCGGTGGCGTGGCGACCTACCGTTCACGTCTCCAGTCCTCTTCTTTTTGTGAGGCTGTGGGACGTTTGCATGAGATCTGCCCAGGTCTTGATGTAATCTGTGGTGTGCTGGCACTGCGACTGAATTCAGTGGTTGGATTTGGACCAGGGTACGAGTACTGTCAGTAGCACGTACTTGCATTTTCACTGTGCTCGGGGGCGGGCAGCGATCTGGGGGAGGCGATGCCAGTATCGACGGAGTGGTGGTGGCATGGTGGTGTCGGCAGGGTGGTGGACACGGGTGGCGTGAGCGGGTGGCAGTTGTTACGAAACGTTCGTGGTCTAAGCTGAGGAGGAGGTGACTATGAAGGGGGCCGGGGTGCGGCTGAAAGCAGGGCCAGGGCCATACAGGAATATGGGCAGGGAAGGACAACAGCCACGAGCGGAAAGGACGGCGTCGAGGGTTGGGACGGTATACCACTGCCAGACTCGAAGGGATCTTGTGCTTGATGGAAGCGGCTTGGCGGGCTGTCAGATGCTCGAGGTCGAGAGTTTCCTCCCGGGCACGGCAGATACCTGACCGTCGACTCAGGTGTAGTCTGTGAGCTTTGTAACCTTAACGGGCACATGCGCACATGCAGACTTTGTAACTTAGTAAATGATGAAGGTATAATAAGCACGTCGAGGCAAAGCATTTACACACGACAGCGCTCGAAAGCATAACACGAAAACAACGCAAAAGGCGTAAGCGATACACAGCAAGTGTCTACTTATGTACGTACGAAGCGGATAGATCGCATCGATCGCCTGCGCGAGCAAAGTGGCGTCGACAGGATCGAGTCTATTTGGGACGAGTCTTGCGCGACGCGCCAGCCGTGCGTGGCTTTCGGGGTTTACTCCCGCTGGTCGAAGGCTTAGGCTGGCTGCTCGCATGCTTCCGCGGACTGCGTCGGAGAGGAGTGGGCGGGGTCGGTTCCTGAGATGGTGCTGTAGCTCCAGGCTGCACGGAGTCCGGCAGGACCGACGACGACGACGACGACATCGCGTCTGGTTGCACAATCGCTGACTGCACGGCGTCCGGCTGCGCAGGAGTTGGCTGTGTCCCGTCCGGCTTCGCAGAGGGTGGTTTCTCTGTTCGTGCTTGCTTTGATTGCGACCCTGAAGACTCGTCCTCCGACTGCTCGGCTTTCCTCTTGGCCTGGCGAGGGGGCGTTGGAGGAGGCGTTTCCGACCGCCGCGAGTCCAGCGTGTCTGGTGTAGACGGGGAGGGCGCGGGCGTGATAGAGTCGTAGAGGTCGTACTCGTCGAGTTTGTTGTCGGTGCGGTTGCCGTGAGCGAGCGAGCGTGTCTGGAGGAAATTGCGCCAGTAAGCATCCAGTTGTTCTGGATGGGACCACTTATCCTTGTACTCATCCCGCAGGCGAGGCGGGGGCGAATGGAAGTCCATGACGGTGTTCAGCCACTCGCTGAGATCGCTGTTCTCGAACTGCAGCATGCGAGTGTAGAACCGCCCATCGGCGTTCAACAGCTTCGCGTCCCCGCCGTCTCTAATGCCGCCAGAAAACTCCCTAGATTTATTGAACATATCCGTGATGATGTTCCTGAGATCTTTTGGGTGGGCATCGTGCTTCTGCCAACGCAGTGCACTGTATAGAACAACATAAAGGAGAGATTCCATCTCGTCCTGGAATGTTGGCCTGCCGTTGTGCCCCTCGGCCGCACTCATCATTCGGATGGAAAGGTATTGCCAGGTTCCCTTGTGACCAACCAGTCATTCTCGGTGACATAAATCACAAACTGAAATCGGCTCACCACACGCCCAGCTTCCGTCGCAGCGCCAGTATCGTCCACGTTACAGGAGGTCTCCCAGTCAATGAGATACCCTCTCCGTACTGCTGCGCCCTCCTCTTTGACCAAGATGATGTTGCAACGCTGATGTCCCTATGGATGCGGAGTCCTTTTCGCGCACCTCTTTCATTGCTAGACCCGAGACATGTAGTTAGCGACGTAGTGTACGGTAATATAAAGGCAAACAATCACCAGTGTAGACATCATACGTTGCATGGAGTAGCTCATCTGTGCCGCGAAGACGATTCAAACAGTGCCCAACCGTACCCATCACCAAGCGATGATGCCTTCTCCTTACTGTGACTGGCTGAGCCCCTTTGAAGGGGGATACCCAAGCTTGCGACATCATCTGGTGGGTTACGGTGTCCTGAAATCTCTTACCTGCAGCGCGATGTCTATTAGCGTCTTCCGTTGACAGCAACAGAATTCATGCTTACACGAGGTTTCGTCGGGTTCGCGAGCCTGAGTGATATCCAAAGAGCTATGTACGTCGCCATACCGCACAACAGATGGAATGAAGCGTATACCTAGACCATTGAGATGGAGAAGAGTGTCCCCTTCCAGTTCAGGCAAGTCCCTGAAGCGCCAGGTATCTTTGATGAAGACGATAGTCCGAGTCGCTGTGTCTGCTGCCCAATAGCCACGCGTGCCCCGGCCAACGAGCCCCAGCGAGGATACCAAGGGGCGAGAGACAAGATACCGACGTGTTCCCTCGCACTCTGGACTAGGCCGCTGATGCGCGACTTCGACGGCATAGACGTGGCCAGCTTTATAGTGCTCTGCGATGGCGTTCTTGAGGGCCTCGTCGTCGTCCTTGTCCAGCTGCGAACGAGCGTGGCGCTCGATGACTTCCCGGAACAACTTCTCCTCCTCCGCCGTGGCGGGCTGGAAGACGTGTCATGACCGCGTCCGACGCAAGTGGTTTGTGAAAACCGCCACAGGAATTCGCATAGCAGGCCAGGTTGCTCACGAAGATCGAACGCTTCGGTCGCCACGCCACCGCCTCGGTCCCAGCGTAGGAGTCTTGCGCGTGATCCCGACAAGGCGACAGTGAAGAGGAAGGTGCGGGGTTGGCGAGCAAAAACCTCAGCAGCGTATGCAAGATGCTGACCGAGAGTGTTGGAAAGATCGATCACATATTTCCCGTTTTCATCGTACGAGCGCTTTAGGAAGTCGTGGGGAAGACGGGGAGGGGGTTCGCAGGGAGACGGAGGGTCGACGAAGAAGTCTAGGGCGGGTCTGGCTGGATGTCGATGAACAGCTCCGCGTACCCAAACTCGACGCGGGACGTGGGGTCTGCGCATTCCACTAGCGTGGCGTTCTCGGGGGTGTAGCAGCATATATGGGGTTTCATGTAGCCAGGGCGTCTTGGATGCAAGCTGCGGGTGGCGGCGACCTCGAATACGAAGCCTGGGCAACCGTGATTTGCGTCCGCTATGTTCATTGATGGCTGCGACCTACACGATGCTGTTAAAAGGGTCCATTGAGAGAAGAATTGACCCACCAGCGGCATGTATATATCTGAGGCCTCCGCGCCACACAGTGGCACGGATTTGAAGGCATCCAAGCTCTCTAGTTTGTCGGATTTGTCGTCTGCAGACAGGGCGGAGGAAGGTATTGGTCCATGAATTCCTGCACGTTGGCATGGGCCCAAAGATAGAGCTTTGACAATCAGCGAGGAGGTTGGCGTTCCGACTCTTGGCGAAGTGAGGCTTTGGGGCCCGCGTCTCGAGGAGGGTGTGGTCAAGAGCCAAAGGAATGTTGTAGACACAAGAACGCGTGTGAGGTATGGGGAAAGCTTCAGTCATGGCAGCAGAAGGACTCTGAGGCTGAGCGGCGAGTGTGTTGAGGAAGGTCGAGGGGACATGCAGAACGGAGTCGCGACCGAGTTGAGGAGAAGGTGGGGCGCACTTGCCAGTGGCCAGGGCCGGGTCGAGGTTCCGGGCCGCCATTTGCTATCGACCGAGTCTTGTACTGGAGCTGGTACGGAAACTTGCCATGACAACCTGCTTGCACAACGCGACTATTGTCTCGGGCTCCGGGGGCAAGATCATCGAGGGCGAGTAGTGTTCAGCAATAGGGTAGTTTCCGGTAGTCCTGCGCTGACCGGTAACGTCGTGGCACAGAGGCACAGATACAATCGCGCGAGGCATCGCACCCTAACATCGGAGACTGCCGGCGAGACAAGCGCTTGCTTGCCAAAACCATGTACAGCTCCCGAGTCACCGCTTCAGCCTTCCAGCAGGTTGTACACGTCTCATGATCAACAGCTTCGCCTCTGCACTGGCACAACCAGTCCTCTGGCACTGATCACTTGTTTCGTTACAACCTCAGTGTGTAACCTATGCTAACGAACTCAGCCCAAGCCTCCTTTCGCTTCACCTCGCCCGGGCAGGTGTACCATTCTAAATCAGGCCGGGCCTCATGCATATGCATATAAGTCGAGGATATGCGGCTGACTCGCCTCCACCTATTGCCTTCATACCACAACTCCCATCCTAAATACTTCTTCACACCTCCCCATCTACTTTACTGCTGTGCAGTCGATTTGTTTTGTCATCCCCTGCCACCACGATGCCTTTCTACCCCTTCTCCACTGCCATCAAGTCCACCGTCATCGGCGGGTCCTGGTCGACCCCCTATGGTACACGCTTCTTCGTCCGTTGGGGAAACGTGAGCCTCAAGGTTCCCATGGCCGCGCTCCGCGAAGAATACGAAGCCTGGGAGAAGCTTAGACGCGAGCGTCACCGTGAGCCCTCTCCGTGGTTACCACTGCTCCGCGGTCGAGCACTGACCCCTCTCATGCACGCATACAGCGGAACCCGAACTCGAACCTGAGCCTCTGAAGCCTGCTGCTCTCCCATCCTTCTCCTCTGAACCTTTTGACTGGGCTGACGATGTTGAACAGGAGTATTTCTCTAGCAGCAGCGACTCAGACTCCGACGACGATTCGACCAACGACATACCTCTGGACCCAATTTCCCTCCCATCCTTCCCTTCCGATCACTTTGACTGGGCTGACGACGTTGAGCAGGAATATTTTTCTAGCCCCAGCAGTATGACCGACATAATCGACACCAAGCCCGACACCGACTTATTGGACTCTTCGATCGTCGGCCAAGTCGTCGCCGACTGGATCAGCGCAGTGGGTACTGGCGCCACCTTCTGCACGATTAGAGAGGAGTACGAGGAGGAAGATGTGCCGTGGGAAGACGAGGCTGACGACTTCAACTGCATCGACCTTTCCGACTCCGACCTGGACGCGACTATCATGCCCGACAACGACACGACAATTCTGGCCGACGGCGACAAGACGATCCTGGCCGACTTCGACTGGACTTCCATGGACGACTCCGACTCGGCTCCCTCGACAGCCTCGACCGACACTGCAACGACCGTCTACCGCATCCTCAACATCGACACGACCGGCCCCGACTTCTCTCTCCACATGGTCGAATACGACACCGCCCCGAAGCCTCCGACATCAAGCCTGACGACACCGCTGCGACCGCCAAGGAGCTCTCGGACACGATGCAACTCCTCTCGACCGCCGGCCTGCTCAACCTCGACACGTACGCGACCGTCTTCGACACCGCAGCGCGGGAGTGTGCGGCTGGGCCTCCCTTCTGGCTTGTTGATCCTCTTGGCGAGCGCGAAGTCGTTCTGGTCTGAGTTGGACTCTGGGGGCTCACTTGGACCTTGGGCTATGGGCTTGGACTTTGGGCCCTCGGCTGGGGCGTTCGGGGAGGACTTGGGACTCGGGGAAGCCTGGAGGCGTGGGCGGTGGGGTGGCGACCTGCTGTCCGTGTCTCCAGTCTTCCTCATTTGTGAGATAATTTTTGGATTTGTTCCATGACTCATTCGCAGGCTTGGAGTGAGGGTCGTGCTTGAAGAGTTGAGGTTGAGGGATTCGGGATTCGGGATTTGGGACTCGGCGATGGCTGGGGGTGCGGGCGGCGGGATGGCGACCCACTGTCCACATCTCCAGACCTCTTTTTTTCCCGAGATTGTTGGATACTTTGCGTGAGACCTGCTGGGAACGTGCTAGAAACTGCATCGTGGTGGGCGAGTAGTGACATTGGCGGGGGGGCAATAATATCGACCGAGCGGGGAGTAGTGGTGCTAGGCGTGTTGGCGGAGTGGTGGCCGTGGCGGGCGGCGTGAGAGTTGCGAGAGGTGGTTTAGGACCTCCGTGGTCTAAGCTGAGGAGGTCGGTATGATGAAGGAAGGCTGAATGGGGCGACGGCCGGGCCGTATGAGCATATGGGCAACGAAGGGAGATAACCACGAGGGTAGGGAACGGCGTCGAGGGTAAGGGACGCCAGCGTCCCGCTGCCAGTTTCTTTGCCAAGTCGAGGCTCAAGAGAGCCTTGTGCTTCACGGACGTGGGCTGACAGGCAGTAAGTCGCTCTATGTGGCAGGTTCCTCTCATATGCAGTCCTTGAGCTTTGTAATATCGCTGGGCACGTAGACACGCGCAGACTTCGCAGTAAATGATGAAGGTATAATAAACATGTCAAAGCAACAGCATTTACACACGACAGCGCTCGAAAGCATAACACGAGAGCAAGCGGACGCATAAGCCATGCACAGCAAGTATGTACGTACGAAGCAATTAGATCACCTGCGCGAGCAACTTCACGTCGACAAGATCGAGTCTATTTGCGACGAGTCTTGCGCGATGCGCCCGCCGTGCGTGGCGTTCGGGGTTTACTCCCACTGGTCGAAGGCTTAGGCTGGCTGCTCGCATGCTTCCGCGGACTGCGTCGGAGAGGAGTGGGCGGGTCCGGGTCCTGAGATGGCGCTGTAGCCGCTGGCTGCACGGAGGCTGGCTGCACGGAGGCTGGCTGCACGGAGGCTGGCTGCACGGAGTCCGGCAGGACCGACGACGACGAGGGCACCGCGTCTGGTTGCACGGCGTCTGGTTGTGCAGAAGTTGGCTGGATGCTGTCCAGCTTCGCAGAGGGTGGTTTCTCCGTCCGTGCTTGCTTTGGTTGCGACCCCGAAGACTCGTCCTCGGACTGCTCGGCTTTCCTCTTGCCCAAGCGAGGGGGCGTTGGAGGAGGCGTTTCCGACCGCCGCGAGTCCAGCGTGTCCGGTGTAGACGGGGAGGGCATGGGCGTGATAGAGTCGTAGAGGTCGTACTCGTCGACCTTTGTTGTCGGTGCGGTTGTTGTGAGCGAGCGAGCGTGTCTGGAGGAAATTGCGCCAGTAAGCATCCAGTTGCTTCCGGATGGGACCACTTATCCTTGTACTCGGCCCGCAGGCGAGGTGGGGGCGAATGGAAGTCCATGACGGTGTTCAGCCACTCGCTGAGATCGCGGTTCTCGAACTGCACCCTGCGCGTGTAGATCCGCTCTTCGGCGTTCGATAGCTTTGCGTCCCCGCCGTCTTTGACCCCTCCGGAACACTCACTGGATCTATCAAACATCTCCGTGATGATGTAGGTAAGAACTCGCTCGTGGCAATTGTGCCTCTGCCAAAGCAGCGCACTGTGTAGAACAACATAGAGGAGAGATTCCATCTCGTCCTGGAACGTTGGCCTGCCGGTGTACCCCTCATCTTTGCTCAGCATCCGTATGGAAAGGTATTGCCAGGTCCCCTTGTGTACAACCGGTCAGCATCGGTGACATAAATCACAAATCGAAATCAGCTCACCACACACCCAACTTGGGTCGCAGCGCCGGCCTCGTCCACAGTACAAGATGTTTCCCAGTCGATGAGATACCTCTCCGCACAGCCGCGCCCTCCTCTTTGACCAAGATAACATTCCCGACGCTGATGTCCCTATGTATGCGGGAGTCCTTTTCGCGCACCTCTCTCATTGCTAGACCCCAGTATGCAGTTAGCGACGTGATGCATGACAACACAAGGGCCAGTATTCACCAGTATAGACATCATACGTTGCATGGAGTAGCTCATCCGTGCCACGAAGGTGATTCAAGCTGTACCCGACCGTACCCAGCACCAGGCGATGATGCCTTCTCCTTGTTACGATGGGCTGTTCACCCATGAAAGGGGATACCCAAGCTTGCGACATCATCTGGTGGGTTAGGGTGTCCTGGAATTTCAATGTCCTATCTGTGATGCGACGTCTGTTAGGATCTCCTGATGACAGTAACAAACGTTTATGCTTACACGACGTTTCATGGGGATGGCGAGAGATATTCAAAGAGCCGCGTACATCGCCATAGCGCAGAATAGATGGAACAAAGCGTATACCTAGACTATTGAGATGGAGGAGAGTGTCCCCTTCCAGTCCAGGCAGGTCCCGGAAGCGCCAGGTGTCTTTGACGAAGACAATAGTCCGAGTCGCTGTGTCTGCTGCCCAATAGCCACGCGTGCCTCGGCCAACGAGCCCCAGCGAGGATACCAACGGGCGAGAGACAAGATACCGACGCTCCCCCTCTTTTCTCTGGACTAGGGTGCTGCTGTGCAACGTCAATGGCGTAGACATGACCAGCCTTGTAGTGCTCTGCGATGGCGTTCTTGAGGGCCTCGTCGTCGTCCTTGTCCAGCTGCGAACGGGCGTGGCGCTCGATGACTTCCCGGAACAACGTCTCCTCCTCCGCCGTGGCGGGCTGCACAGACGTGTCATGGCCACGTCCCACGCAAGTAGTTTGTGAAAACCGCCACAGGAATTCGCATAGCAGACCAGGTTGCTCACGAAGATCGAACGCCTCGGTCACCACGCCACCGCCTCGGTCCCAGCGAAGGAGTCTTGCGCGTGATCCCGACAATGCCACAGTGAAGAGGAAAGTCCGAGGTTGGCGAGCGAGAACCTCAGCGGCGTATGCAAGATGCTGGCCGAGAGTGTTGAAAATATCAATAATATATTTCCCGTTTTCATCGTATGACCGCTTTAGGAAGTCGTGGGGGAGACGGGGAGGGGGTTCGGATGCAGATGGAGGGTCCACGAAGAAGTCGAGGGCAGGGTCTGGCTGGATGTCAATGAATAACTCCGCGTACCCAAACTCGACTCGGGACGTTGGGTCTGAGCTATTGACAATTTCTACGTTCTCGGGAGTGTAGCAGCATATATGGGGTTTCATGTAGCCGGGGCGTTTTGGATGCAAGCTGCGAGTGGCGGCAACCTCGAATACGAACCCTGGACAACGGGATTTGGGTCCGCGATACTCGTTGAGTGCCGCGACCTAAACGGGTCAGCAAAAGGAGACAGAAGAACACAACAGTGAGCTCACCAGGGGGTTGTATATGTCGGATGCCTCCGCGCCACTCGGAGGAACAGAGTTGAATGCGTCCAAGGCCTCCAGCATTTCGGTTTTGTCGGCGGGCGGAGGAAGAAAGCGGTCCATAAATGCCTGTACTGGCATGGGACCCAGGATTGAGCGGTGGCAGTCTGCAACGAGGCTCTCATTTCGATTCTTGGCGAACTGAGGCGGAGGACCCCGTGTCTCGAGGAGAGTGTGGTCAAGAGCCAAAGGGATATTGTAAACGCACGACGGTACAGGAAGCTCGGAGACGACGTCGGCCATAGTTTCACAAGGTGGTTTGCGAGGAATACCAGTGTGTGCAGCTGAAGATACATGGAAAACAGGAGTCAGAATAAGCAGCGGCCAAGGAGTCAGGACGGACAATAACTTGTAACTCGAGAGGCGAGTCCTGAACGTTGAACGGCCCGAAATGTCCGGACCGGTAATAAGCCACTTGGTCCGGCAATCGGCCCGCCCATTCCCATACTTATCTCGTCCGACTCGGACAACTGGCTGCAGTTTGCCCTCCACCTGCGTTGAACACGACGAGTATCAGAGAGCCATGGCAGCCTACGCGCAGGATGCGATCATGCTCCTTGGGGACTCGATCACCCAGGGCGGGTACGAGTCCAACGGTTTCGCTGCCCGGCTCGCACGTACGTCTCCATACGACTCGTTCTCGCGTACTGATCGCTTGTTCAACGAGTTATCCTTATCGGGGTCATCCCCGCTGTCCTGCGGCGTGCAGATGTGTACAACAGGAAGATGGATGTCATCAACCGCGGGTACAGCGGCTACAACACTGACTGGATCCTCCCCGTCTTCGAGCAGGTGCGCCCGCACCACCCCCTACTTCGTCGTGGTCGCGATAACAGTAACCCGATAACTGCCTCATCTTCCCGTCCATTCCGCACGTATGTAGATCTTCGCGACGCAGCACGAGCAGCAGCACGTCCCCAAGGTCCGCCTGCTCGTGATCTGGTTCGGGGCGAACGACGCGGCGGTCCCGCCAAAGGAACAGCACGTCCCGCTCCCGCGGTACAAGGCGAACCTCGCGAAGCTCATCTGGATGGTCTCCTCGCCCGACTCCCCGCGCTACTCGCCCGCCACGCGCGTCGTGCTCCTCACGCCCCCGCCTGTGAACACGCACCAGTGGAGCGTCCGCCAGGCGAGCAAGGACCCGCCGCAGGCGCTCGATCGCGACTTTGCGGTGACGCGGACGTATGCGGAGGCGGCGAAGGAGGTGGGGGCGGCGGAGGGCGTGCCGGTCGTGGATGTGTGGACCAAGTTCTGGGAGGGTGCGGGGAAGGTGGAGGCGGAGCTGAAGAAGTACTTGACGGACGGGCTGCATCTAAACGAGGAGGGCTACGCGGTAGGCGACGTCTATGCATTCGATGCTTCGGGATGCGGCTGACGAGCGAGTAGGTCGTGTTTGAGGAACTCACGAAGACTATTGCGGAGAAATACCCCGAGTATCACCACGATAACCTGCAATTTGTGTTCGCGCCGTAAGCATGGATCATGTTGTGGTCACCGCTGTATGTGGACATACTGACTGGGTGTACAGGTTCGACCAGATTTGCGCGGACCTGCCACACTACAAGGAGATCACCAAGAAGCGCAACGTTTTCGAGTCATAAGTATCATTTGTTTCAAGCCACGGAACGTGTGTCTGGAACTGTGGCAGGATAAATGCCCCTGCCTCCGGAGGAGCGTTTGGCCGAGATGTCATCTTACAAAGGCATTTTGTTACCTTCAATTGGAACCCGTAGATCGCTGTAGATCTTTGGCAAATTGCCTTCAGGTTGGCTTGAAGCAGGCTCGAAATGAGCGGTGGCGTACCGGCTACACACCCATTTTGTGAATTTGTCCGCCGAAGGTCACTGACTTAGGTCCGGCGCACCTCCCGCCGGAGCTCCACGGACCACGCCCGGGACGTCGACATGATGTCGGTTTTGACCAGATCTCAAAGGACGTCCTGAGGGCGCTTCTGAAAATCCGGCGTCAAAGACATCAAAAACCAGATGGCAGTCCCAAACACGGATTTCTCGAAAAAACAAGTCGGATAGCGTCCTCCGCATTGTACCACTACATCCATATTGACTGCCGTTCTCCTGGAAGGTAGAGTGGAAGTGGTTGTAAATCTGTAAATGGGTTCGGGAAGAGGAGATCACGTGCATGGACGTCGGGGTGAGCGCATCGACGTCCGGAGGACGTCCTTTGGGCGGAGGTCGGCCGGACGTCCATCACGGAGGTCTATCTGCAATCTGGTCAAAACGGACGTCCGTGGACAAAATCGAGAAATGGGTGTGTAATGGTTCATTAGTCTTATGCTGCACCACAGTTTACGAGGCAGGTAAGTACTCACCGTGCTGAATCCAACATGAGTACTAGGAGAGCCATCTTCACCTTCACCTTCATCGTCCGAATCCCGGTGTAACATCTGCACAAACTTGATACCGGCACCGGGCGATCGTGATTGACTTAATGTCTCTGACCCGCCGAGACGACCTCGCGATCAAGGCTGATGTCCTCCAGTGCCAGCGTCTCGCACGATATGTATTTGATCATGTCGACTTCATGAAGTTCGTGAGCTAGGACAGTCAAGGACCTGGGAGGCCTCCACATATTAAGTGGAGACGATGCTTCCCAAGTCTCACAAGTTCTGAATCTCTAGGCTCTGGCTTGGGTCAGACCACGAGTTTCTGCGACGCTTTGTGGGAAGCTAAAAGAGCTTGGCGCAACATTTGTCGGTACTTAGTAGGACGTTTGGGCGATGGGCAAATGACTGCTGCGTACGTGAGATGATCACCGGTGGAGAATCATTCCAGCGTTCAGATTCGGGTAGGTGACAGACCGGTTGCGCTGTGCGCGCCGTGCAAGTGACAAAGAATCCGACCTAGCTCCGGGACGTCGCCAAGGGAAGAGATGGGGAGACGTCGGCCGAGAAAGGACTTGTCTTCGAAGACGTCACGGAATCATGTCTGGAGTCTGTGAAGGACTGGATGATAGTACGGAGAAACCGGGCCACCTCCGAGCTCCAGGGCTAGCCGCGGAAGAGGTGTTGGTCCTTACGATCGACGGGAGCTATCGACGGGAGCTGTCAGAAAAAGACAAGGAGGGAGTGGCGGGAGAGAAGGTCGAGACCGGGGGTGTCTGCCATAAAGGCGACGCGAAGTGAAGCGTGGCAGGGATCGGGCACGCGGCAGAGACTTACGTGAAGGAGACAAGGGCAGATGGGAGGATATGGAAAGAAACGCGTACCAGCCCCTTGTTCTCAGCGTCAAACATACACGCGAGGAGCTCGGAATTGGAGAAGACAGGGCACACTTCTGGTTGGCTCGTGAGAGACATGGACGGAATTCTGGAGGCGAAACGCGCGGACTGTGGAGAGAATGACGCGGACCGGACGTGGACGCTGGCTGGTATGGCTGGTGGCTGAGACACGGGGGCGAGTTGGACGCGTCGAGGCGCGGACGGTGGCACAAAGAGCCGTTCAAGTGGCGGGGGCCGGTTTTATGTGGGGAGAGAGTGGGGGAATATGTTGCGGATGACGTTGGACATTCTGTCATGGGCCGAGGCGCGAGCCGAGATGCCCACGTCGATGATCCTCGGGGCACGGCGAGGCGGAGACGGCGCGAGGAACGGTGCGAATTGGAGCGGAGGGCGACGCGAACAAGCCTGCCCTGAAGCGTCGACGCGGTCACGGACAGGGCGGGGCTTACGTCAGGATACGAACATGGACCAAACAACGCGCAAACAAAGGCGGGTGTGGGGGCCCACAAAGCCCGTCTCGCAGCGACATCTGTGCGCCACCCAAGGCCGCCTCTTCCGTGCGACGCCTCTCTTCTCACCCGTCTCACCCCCTTCCGTCCCCTAATTCCCGTTTTCTGTCCTTTCTCCATCGCCAGACCGCCCGGACCACCCGCAGCGCCCGCACGGTGTGGACCCACAGACGGCTACAGCATTATTTGGCCCGACAGCCCTGTTCAGTTCTCGTGAGAATCCCATCGCTTCAGCTCCCCGCTTTGTCGCGTCTGCCCTCCTCTGCTGACCTGTTCTTGCCCTCTTTCAAGGCGCGGCCTCCTCCGTCTCACACTCCTTCCTTTCAAGGTCTGTCCTTCCGCTCTCTTCCCTGGTCGCATTGTTTCCTCCCACTCTACACCCCTCCATTCCTACCCCACACCGCAAAAACCATCTCGGCAACCCTCGACAGCACATCACTCCGGACCCCCCTTAGTCGTGACTTTTTGCTGTCCAGGCTTGTGACCTAGCCTTGTCAGCACCGGAGGACGGGCAGTCACCGTACGTACTTCCTCTTACGACCATTTAGGGTCTCTCCGGCCAGCATTGCCTTCATTTCGGGCCACCATATCGGACTCTTTTGCGCATCCATGACCCTCGACTGCGCTGCCCGTTGCGAGGGAAACGTAACTTTCCAATGACATCTGAGAGCCGGAACGACCCCAAGCGTTAAATCTACCAAAGGACCACATGTTTCCCCTTGGTTTTGTCGCTCATAAGCCCCGCTTTCAGGTCCTTACCGACTCGCCCGCGCCCCTGCTATTTCCTTTTTAGCG
The DNA here is from genome assembly GCA_002900995.3 of Ganoderma boninense. Lineage (NCBI taxonomy): Eukaryota > Fungi > Basidiomycota > Agaricomycetes > Polyporales > Polyporaceae > Ganoderma > Ganoderma boninense. The sequence continues at coordinate 1,478,586 of CM035306.1, forward strand.
GACAATTCGCTACCATACTCCGCCTTTTCCCTCCGGACCCCTGCGCCTCCTCTTTTATAGCGGACAATAGCATTGATCCCATTTCCGTTTCCGTGTTATCCATCAATCCTTCCACGCCCGTGCTAATCTTCCCCCTCCAGTTGCCGAGCCCCACGCACAAAGCCGTGCAAAGCCACGATCAAAGTCCTTGGCCCAATTCGTTGTTGGTTCGTTTTCGTTCTCATATAAACGCCTGCTTTCTCAACTCACCGTCCTCCCCTCGCCTCATCCCGACGCGCCCCTCTCGTCCTGCGGTCTGTCGTTGGCCTGGGTTCACGTTCCCTCACGACTTGCGACGACGCCTTTCCATCTTCTGGCAACTGTATCGCTGCTTTCCTACGCTGTATCATACTCTGTATCCCTCACCATGCCTCACCAACTCCGGCGACGGCTGTTTGTAGACCAAGCACAAGAACCACTACGACCAGTGAAGAAGCAGAAGAGACACCCACACGATCTCAAGACACGCGTACTCGACCAGCAGTTCCAGAGACAAGCTCAAATGTCTCTGTTCGGTAACACCAAATTCAACACACACCTCTCCGTCCCCTCCCTCTTCGGTGGCAAGAGCAGCAGCAAGCGCGATGTCCCGGCACGCAATAACAACCAACCCCTTGGGTCTGATGTCGATCTGGACCTCGAGATCTCCTTCGCATCGACTATGTCCCTGAACTCACCACCCCGAGATTCCCAACCACTTACGCCCGAGGACGAAAACCCGGACCACGTCCCCATGGACATCTCTCCCGCGCCTCCTCGTGCCTTCCAAGCCCCTCAACCACCCGTTCAAGCCTTGAACCCCAAGCCTATCGTGGGTCGGCCACGCGCTGCTACCAGTGCGGCGCGGTTATTTGGTCGGGACATGAGCAACGGCTATGAGACGAGCTCCGTCTATTCTGCATCTTCCGTTTCCAAGTCAGGCACTGGCAGCACAGCCAAGCGTCTCCAACGCTCTGCGCTCCCCACAGAATGGTTCTCGACAACACAAACCCAGCAGGATGAGAACATGTCGAGCCAGGTGAGCATTCCAGTCAGCTCTGCGCGTCTCATTACCGCTCGGCTTACGTCGCGCTCGCCAGCCCGTCGACATACCGTCGTCGCCTGTAGACCGGATGGACGTCGACACTTCCTTCAGTTTAGCTTCTTCGGCGCCCGATGCTCACGCTCCTCTGTCAGCTGCCCCCACAATCACGTCGTTCAACTTCACTGCTGCGCGGGCGTCTTATGGTGCCCCCGAGCCCGTCTCTGCGGCGCCTACAGTGACAACGTTCAACAACCTCTTTTACGAGGTCGGATCTCCTGTCCAAGTTGAGAATGAGCTTGCGGGGCCCGCCGACATTTCTGGTGTGTCCAGCATCTCTGAGAGTCCGTGCCAGCCTTTCCCCAAGAGGCGCCGCTCGTCGTCGCCCGACCGTAAGAGCTTGAGCCTTCGCCAGAGCCACCAGCACCTGTTCGCGGACGAGGTCACTTCGTCCCCTGCGCAGTCGTCGCCCACAGTGCACAAGCTCGAGCGCATGGCAAGCAACTCCCTCCTCGCCAACCAGAAGAGGCCCGCGAGCCTTGGGCTCGGCATGCCACCCGCGCTGGCGCTCAACGCCAACAAGAAGCGGCCCCGCCGGCCCGCGCTCAGCGCGATGATCACGCCCAGCGACGCGCCCTCGTCGCACCCGCAGACGGCGTACCCCGTCATGACGAACCAGGACGACAGCGAGGAAGTACAGCGGCACCGCCTGCCGCCGGTGCGGCGCGCGTTCTCGGCGATGCTGCCGCCGAACATGCTCGACCAGACGATGATGAGCGCGTCGAGCGACGCGAGCTTCGAGCAGGACAGCTCGCCCGCGCAGGCGTACGCGCGCCGCCAGCAGGTGAAGACGATCCGGCGGTGCGACGGGACGGACGACTTCCGGCCGATCACGGGCGCGACGGCGCTCATGAAGCGCGACACGGACGCGATGGAGCGCGGGCTGAGGCGCAGCGAGGAGCGCGAGAACAGGGCGCAGACGGTCAAGGAGCGCGACACGCCGCGCAGCAAGTACTTGAACGCGGGCCCTGGGCTCGGCGGGTTCGGGGACAACGAGGCGCACGGGAAGATCTTGCCGTGCCACCGCGTGCGCGAGGACGGGTTGATGAGGATCAACCCCACGACGGTACGAGCTTTTGCGTTTGATCGTTTGCGTGAACAAGTGGGCTGAGCGGGTGCCTTGGGCGGGTTTGTTTGTGTTCTCAGCTGAACGACCTGTTGGACGGCAAGTACAACTCCCAGGTCGGGCGCTACGTTATTGTCGACTGCAGGTTCGACTACGAGTACCTGGGCGGCCACATCCCCGGGGCGATCAACATGAACAACACGTCGCGCCTTGAGGAGTTCCTCCTCGGCATGGCCGCAAGCAAGCCCGAGCCGTCGACGAGCGGCGACCCCAGCAGGAAGACGATCCTGGTGTTCCACTGTGAGTTTAGTGTTAAGAGGGCTCCGACATTGTAAGTCGCTCGTTTGTATTGCTATGTTTCATATACCGCACGCTGACATGCGCGACCATCCACAGCGCTAAGCATTTGCGTTCTAAGGACAGGGCAATGAACAACCACGTCTACCCCCGCGTGCACTATCCCGAGCTCTACATCCTCGAGGGCGGGTACTCGCAGTACTACTCCGAGTCCGGCGCGCGGTGCCAGCCGCCAAACTACGTCCGCATGGACGACCCGCACTATGCCGCCTCGCGCAAGGAGGACCTCGACCAGTTCCGCAAGGGCAAGTTCGGGCGCACCAAGTCGTACGCGTACGGCGAGGCCATGCTCTCCATGACGTCCGCCGCGCAGCAAGTCCAGGCCGCGCAGCCGAAGCGCTCCTCTGCGCCGAGCGGCAGCCTGTTCGCCGCCGCCACCGCTGCGCGCTCGCGCCGCGGCGGGCTACAGACCCTCGCGGAGGACGGGAGCGCGGACTACGAGAGCGACGGGGGCGACACCGACATTGGGGACAGCCCGTGCCCGCCGCCGACGAAGGGCGTCGTGTTCAAGGGCATGAAGGGCATGAAGATGGGCCGCGCGCCGCTCGCGCGGGCGGAGACGTACGGGCCTTCGCGCATGGGCATGGGCTATTAAATCTCGCATTTCAGGCGACCTCGATTGCGCTGTCGAGTCCGGGGAAGACGTCAAACTCATTTGAGACGATCGTCGTTTGCAGCATCGCCGCACTACCATCCATGCCATCCCATCCCACCCCATCCCACGTGCACACGCCATGCTGATATGTCGCACACTGAAAGTTATCGAAGCATCCTTGACGCCTTACGCGAAGGACACGATCGCTTGCATGTCTGCCTGTTATGCCTATGGAACGCCTCTCGTTGACGACGCTCATTACAGTATGCCGCCCGCGCGAACGCGCCAAGCTCTCCCTCTCTGCCCTCCCGCTCCCTTCTCCCGCTTCCTCACAGTCTTTCTTCCAACCCGAGCACTCCTTACCTTTGCGTTTGAGTTGCTCGTTTTCGCGGGATTACCTGAGGAGCGTGTCTCGTCCGTCAGAAAACACCGAAAACCCAGAATCGAAGACTCGGCTCTCTGTCTATGTCACATCGTGCGTCCCCACATATGCTGCTAGCGTTCACGGCACGTTCGCTACCCCCGTCTGTTTGCTGTTCGTTATGCCTGCTTTGTGCGGGATCGTCGTCGACAACCACATATTTTCCTCGTCATCACCATATGCCCATCCTCTCTCTCTCTCATCATCATCATCATCATTCGCCTCCATCTCACCCACATTCGCCAGTCTCTCCTGTCTTGGTCTCATCTTCACTCCATTTGTCAGCCATATATGTATGTCTACGTGGACCGTCGCCCGACGGCCAGTACCAAGATCTGTCAGTTCTAGCCTCTGCTTTATTCTCTCTGTGTTCGTGTATCTCCCGACGTTCCCCGTTCCCTGTGCATCTTCCATCTATCCCTCTCACTATCCTCCTCCGTCTGCGAGTCCCGGCTGTGTCCTTATCTATCGCCGCCGCGACCCCGTCTCTTCACCTTCGTCCGCGGTCCTGGCTCTTCCCTGTTTGTCGCATTTCATCTGCATCGATCGCATGTCGCATGCCCATCCGGAGTCCTGACATCCCCTCTCCCTGCTGGTGTTCCTGGTCAAGCTCGCAGCCCTGGTAGGGAGATGCCTACGTTCATACTACGTATTGCTTTGAACTCTTGTTTGTTGTTCGTTCCGATTCACGGTTATGGACATAGTTCGCACCACCTATCCCCCCTCCCCTTCCTCTCCTCCGTCCTCACTCCTACCCCTCAGCATCTCCCATCCTACCCGCCCCTACAGCCCGAGGTTATCATCACAATCTACTTCTCCTGCGCGCCGTCGTATTGCGTTCCGTTTCGATGGCCGCCGTGTACGTTCTGAAAATCTTCTAGACCGCACTGGACAGCCCCGCACATCCAACTGCATCGATAAGTATCCTCCCCACGGACTCGCAAGTCTTAGTTTCCGTACGTGTCATGTGAGTGAAGTCGAAGTCGAGTAGCATTCGCCGCTTGCATGGTAGATCCACACGTCTATACATACGTATACATCCCTGGCCGCACATACTTATATATCCGCATATCCTCCAAGTCCTTGTTGGCTTGCACAGTTGTCAGTGTAGGACCAGACTGCTAGAGCATTGGTTTTTTTGTAAGTATGAATTGCGTCAAGCTGATCATCTACGTGGTTGGAACACCCCCCGTCCGCTGCAATGGGTTTCGCATCCTTCGAACGTCACCATGGCTTCCCTCATCTGCACATAATCAGTGCTCCCTATTCACGATCCTCGAAGGTAAGGCGAAGGTTCTGTACTAATTATAAAATGGATCGACTGTCATCCTTTGTCCGTATATGGTCAGCAACGGAGACTAGGCAAGGGTCTTATGCGCCAAGCTGTAGCCTCAGTCATCTCTAGGGCTGCTTTTTCCTGTTTGCAGTCATCTCATTCGGGGAAATGCAAGAATGGATCTTGCTCGAACCGTCACCGAATGCACACAAGGGAAGATGTCAGCGGCCCAGATCTAAGACTACGTCCTCGATCGGTTTCCGGGAGTTCTCCCAGACTTCATATACGCGACCAACTGTTAACTTCATCATAATGTTGCCTCGCTGATTTAAACCTTCCTTCAACTTATGCACACAAAGTCGCATCCGCCTTCACCATCATGCCAGCCTAGAGGTCCTTCATAACGCGATCGTGCGGTGGAACTCATGCTACCTAAGCCATCTATACGAGATATGAGGCTGACGTTGTGGAGAGTTCTAATGCTAAGTCGCGGACCAGCCAGAAAGCCGCGAGTCACCTGCATCGATCGAGGTGTTCAGAGAGTAATTGGCGCGGTATGTTACTTGTAATCAGCATATGTAGGGTAGGTCCTATACTCGATACATGGCATAAACAGAAGCGATATGAAACAGAAGGCAAAGGCAGCGCCTGTGATATGATCATCATAAGAGGGAAGAGGAAAGCCGACATGTACAGAAGCGGGTGAGAACGAGAATGATTGCAGGGGGAGCACGAGGAAGTGCGTCGTAGCAGGATGCGTGCAGAGCTTGCGAGGGCGAGGGCGAGCCGAACCAGAGGGTCCCATGACAAACTTAGGATATTAGGTAACAGTAGGACAAGGGTAAGACATGCATTCGGGAGAACGGAGGCGTCCAAAGCGGGTGGGATCGTGAAACGAACGTTTAACGTTTTTCAAAGGCGAAGCCGACGTATACATCTAATGGCAGATTAGTCTCCGGAGCAGGGGGGACATTGCTCGTGCGTAGAAACAGACGTACTTGCAGCCTCCCACTGGTCCTCATCCATCTGGCTCTCGCCGTTCGCGTCCACGACGTGCATGCGCTGCAGAAGCGGGGCGAACTCGGGCTGTTCGTGGAATTCTTCGAAAACCTGGTGGAACTCCTTCTTGTATACGGGGTGGAGCCCATATTCGGAGGCAAGCCTGTCATGCGGAAGCATAACCCAGTCAACTCGATTGTGCAGCACCACACATGTCAGCCCAACATACTGCACAAAGTTGTCCCAGAGGACTACATATTCAGGCACGTCGTCGACGGCGTCCTGCAAATAGAACCAATATCGGTGACCGAATACGGGCCGATTCTCGCGGTCCTCGAAGCGGATCTTGTACACGCTGTTGCCGAAGGATAAGTCTTTGCTGTTCGCCGGAAGCGCATCGAGCTGGTCTCTGAAAGACAAACACAAATAAATCATTCATGCTATAGTCTCGATGGCGACGTGCCCGCGGAGAAAGTACGCACATTAGCATCTTAGCGTCAGGGATCGTCCCGATGAATATGCCTCCGGGACGCAGCCAGGTGGAGACGTTGCGCAGCATGGTGCGGGCCTTGGTCTCGCTTTCAAACGCATAATGCATGCAAAACTGCATGGAGACAACATCGAATGGGGTCGAGAGGAGATGCGGCGGCAGGGCGTCGGAGAGGACGTGGGTGTAGCAGTCGAGTGCTAGGAACGACGCCGTGAAGCGTGCGCCCTTGGATGTGGTGTGCCGCGCTTGCGCCTGTTCGATAGAGACCGCGGCGATGTCTGTACGGTTGGCATCAGTATTTGTATCCGTTTCCCTCGACACTCGAAAAGGTTGACAGCAACGAGACGTACCGAGGCCGACCAGTTCGGCCACATTGGCCTTCGCCCACTTTGTTAGATCGCCGCCCTTCCCACACCCCATGTCGAGCACGCGGCCGCGCATTCTTCCTTTCCGCCCATTCGGCGACATCGCAAAGGCCGGATGTGCGAATTTGGTGATAAGGACGCTCTTGACCCAGTTGTTGAAGCTTTTCAGGCCGATAATCGGCGACTCCTGCCGCTGCGCGACGCCCACGTCCGGCCGTGCGTTGTCTACAGGTGGTCAGAATGTGTCGGGTGCAAAAAGAAAAGAAAAAGCTCAGTATGACGTCAGGCGGAAAAGACAAGACAAAGATGGGACGTACAGTGCTCGACGACGACCGCGACGTCGCCGGACCGCCGCTTCTTCCGCGGGTTCTCCTCGGGGGCCTCTGGCGAGCGCTCGCGCTTGCCGAGCCCGTCACCGAGCAGGTTCTCAACGCGTTTCTGCTTACGGAGGATCATCGTGCCCGCGCCGCCAGTGTAGTTCCTGTACCGCTCCATCTCCGCCGGCGAGAGCGGGACGAGAACGGAGCCGGCGGGCGTGATCCTCCGGGGTGCGTACGGGATCGCACTCCGTCGAGGCTGGGACGGCGGTGGGGACGGCGGGGGCATGGGTTTTGGGGGGAGACTTGAAGAGGGCCGAGGGAGGCTGGAAGATGGTGGAGGAAGAGAAGGTGCGGGTGCAGGTGCAGGTGCAGGTGCAGGTTGCTTCGGGGGGGCGCCGTTACCTATGCTTTTCCTCTGTTGAGGAGGCGATGGCTTCGGTGGGGGCTGAACCGCGGACGGTGCACTCTGGGATGGTGGCGGCGTGGCCAGAGGCGGCGTTGACGAGGCTGAGATCGGAGGCGGAGGGGGTACGTGGGCAGCGGGAGTTGAGCGCAGGGGCTTGCTCGGAGAGGCTGGGCGCGACGCTCGTTGAGGTGGTGGTGCCATGGAAGAGGAAGAGGAGGCGGGTGGAATCGAAGAAGTGGAAACCACAGGAGACCTCGAGAGCGCTTGCACCGGCGGAGGCATGGACGCGGTGCTCGTGCTTGCACCCACACTGGAACTTGTGAGGGGCTGAGGTACAGCAGATGACCTCGAGGCGGGCACGGCTCCTGAGCTGAACGGCATTACAGGTGACGGCCGGGACCCTGAACTTGATGGAAACGCGAGTATTGAGGTGGTACTCGCCACGATGGGCGTCATAGTACCAGGCAACGCGAGACCAACCGGCTCACGTCCCCGTGCCGACGGTTTGTCTGTTACATCCGAGGGCCCGTTCGGCGGTAATGGATATGATGACGAGGGGAGTTGGCGCGTGTAGGTGCTACCTGGATGCGTGAAATAAGAGTGCTCCCGCGCTGCGCCGATTGGGGCATCGGACATTGTGGTAGAGGACTTCCTCCGTAGCGGAGTCATGTGGGACAGCTGGTCGTTGTCCGCGTTGTCCGAGTCGGGAAGAAGGAGGTGCGACAGTGTCGCAGGTCCACGAGGGGTGGTGGGGGTGAACAACGGCGTGTCAACCGGGTCCGAGTTGAGGAGCACGGACAGATCGGTAGCACGGCGGGTGAGGGGACTGACGAGAGCTACCCCAGGGCTGGAGTCTGAGGAGAAGGTCTTTGTAGATCCAGGGGCAGTGGGAGTGACAAATGACATACCAGCTCTGCCGGATAACGGCTGCGGCTGGTGGAACGAGCCGGATGGAAAGGACGGCTTGGGCTGAGCAGCAGTGTCGACGTGCATGCGCGCGGATGAGGGGAGGGGGAGGGAGGAGGCTATGGGAGAATTGAGGACGGCATCGCGGACAGGGTCGAAGGCCGGCATGGCATTCCAGCTCTCCGCACTCGCGACGACTTTTATCTTTCTGGCTTTCTAGCCGTTCCTCGGCTCGCTGGCCGTGTGCAATGGACGATCAGTAAACGACTTGGGGCCGGAAGTTGTCGGTGCGCACGGTTCTCTGTTCCTCGACCGCGCGGGACTGACAGCACGGCCGTTTTAGTCGTCAATAGTGCGCACCAAGAGACTGTATATGGTCCGAGACAGCTTTCCCGTGGAGTGCTGAACGTAGCTGAGCGTAAGGGGGCTGTGGGGAAACCGAGGGGACGCGAGGAGGATGTGCGGGGGCGGGAGGAACGGCGGAGAACAGAGAGGATGGTGCGAGAGGCGTGGACGATGGCAAAGGGTTGTCCGCAGGCGCGATCCCGCGGCGGCCTCAGGCCTGAGGCAGCTGCAGCTCCGAAGCTCTTGCTCAGCAGCTCCCTCAGCTTCCGCCCTACGGCCCCTCTCTCCCTCCTCGCTCCTTCGTTCTTCCTTCCATGCCTCTGCGCTCCCTCGTCGCTGCCAGCTTCGACGCCAAATCGTGCTGCCAACCTGCGCCTAACGGTTTTATCCTCACGCGTCAGGCACGCCCCCAGCCTGATCACGATCGCCTCTCTCCGGAGCTGTCTCCTATTAAATCTTCCCTGGCTTGTCACCCATTTACCCACCAAACGGCCACCGTGTTGCGCTAGTGGTCTTTATTGTCGTCCTTCTCTGCCAGATCCCCATACATCTCCCTCGACCGACGCCTAACACGAAGCTGATTTCTCAAGTCAGCACTTGCTGCATCCCCAAGCTGGAGCTGCTGGACTATATCGAGACACAAAGACTCCGCTTGTTCTCACTTCGCGCATTTCATGGACGGCCCTGAAGGTAGATGTATGAATAAATTATGGTCGTCAAGGGTATACATCTTGTGCGTTGAACATCGTAGACTTTTCGTGACTCTACAGCCAGACGAAACAGCACAGCACCAGCATGGACCCTATTAAGTCCGAACAGACACGTCGTACACTATGTAGCATCTCCGACCACCTGCAGCTGCCAGCACAACCATCCACATCCACATCACGTCTACGCAAGTCCGCTCGAAGCGTCCAATCGCGGCGCGAGCACGACCACACCTGCCTGTCTGCGACTCATACGGCTTGTCCGACACGCGAACCCGGTCGCTCTACCTCCTCCCAGCCTTCTTCAATCGTGGGGTTGGTGCCCGAAGAGCCATTGGCACGGGACTTGCGTCCTGACAGCCGCATGCGGACCCAGATGAGACCGCGGGCGAGGAGGAACGCGAGACACTCTGCGACGCCAATGCCTATGATGTAACCGGCCAGCTTCGCGTGCTCCTTCTGTGGGTTCAAGAACGAGTAGGCTGTGAGGGCGGGAAGGGGGTGAGTACAAGTTCTTCGATCCACATCCACACGCCACTTCGGCGACATATTGCGTCTCTGCGCCACACAAACAACGCCGCCAAGGGGCCGAGGAGGAAAGGGGGGACGCACTGTAGAAGCCTTGTGTGGCGTGGGTGATGTATGCGACGCCGAGGTAGCATGCGAGCATGAAGACGCAGACGGGGAGGTGCCACCATGAATTGGGGCCGACGTTGGTGAGTGTGATTTCGAAGAGAGCGTATCCGGAGTTTATGGCATGTTCGGAGATGTTGTACCATGCTGGAAGCATGACGTTGAGGCGGTGTGCGAGGAGAGAGGTGGATGGGGATACGCACCGGACAGTGTCGTCGCGAAGGTGCCCGAGTCTGCTAGGAGTGCCCAGAATACGACGGTGACCACCAGGGCTGCACTCGTTTCATTTGAACAGCTCGCGCGTGGGCTCGACATGCAATGAGACTTACGATAGGTGGTCACCGTAGAGTACAGCAACTTGTGGAGGTATTGAAGAGGGCGGGGCCATCTCTGGAGGGGGTATCCTTGTCTCCGGTTCAATACATAGCAGAGTGTCTGAACACCTGCAGCGTACATGTACGCAATCAAGCCAATATACGACAAATGGGTAAAGTAGGAGAAGAATCTGGGGGCGATCGGTCAGCGTCTTAAGCTCGCTCGGTCCCGAACGCGGCGCCTGGAAGTGGTGAGTGCAAATGTATGCGTGGGGACTTACGTTTGGGCGTCGTGCTCCTTCACCCCTTCCTCGATCAGCTGGTAGAGCGCAACGAAGAGGGCATAGGTCGCGAGGGTGAGGCGAATGCCTGCGAGGACGGCGGGAGGGAAGACAGGGGAGGTGACGAGGTGATGATTGGGGTCGAAGGTGGTTGGGGACTGCGGGTGGCAGAACCGGCGGATACCAGCTCCTCGGGCTCTCTTGTCTTCCATGAATTGGTGGTCGTGTGTGCGGGCACGTCTGGGGGCAGACGGGTGTGCCGAGGGAGGGAGGTCCGCGGGGAGGGAGGTGAAGAGGACTTGGTCGGAAGGAAAAGAGCGTGAGAGGAAGGACAGAAATTAGAGGGCCGGGGTATTCGTCTGGCGAGCAGAGCGTGGACAAGACAGCGTGACACTGACACACGGACTTGGACTGGTCGAGGGTGGCAGCAGAGCAAAGCAGAATGCAAACGGCAGCGCCCACCACCAGACGCTCTCCCCCATGGCCACCAGACCACATCGACTCCCTCTCTCTCACCATCCTCCCATCATCTCACCCGACTTCTGTTGCTGATGGCGGCCATCTGGTTCATCTGCAGTTCACCTCCTCAGTTGCCGAACTCATCCAGGCCTTTATTACAAGTGGCGTCGGCCGTGGTGCCTGCGGATGCTCCATTTCCAGTGTGTGTTTTTGTTTCCCCCGAATCTCGTCCGGGTGAAGCCTGTTTTGATCGGTTGCCCTCCACTGTATACAAAGCAGGACGACCAGCTGAAAATCCAGTCGATCCAAAGTGATCATCTTTTTCAATGGAATTCACGGATCTCTGCAGGTAACTACAGGGAAGACGAATTCGAACCTCACAAGCTGGAGGGGGAACCTTTGCCAGAGGACATGGATGGTGCGCCTGGATGTGGGCAGACAGGCAACTGTCTGCAGCTGTCTCCACATCCACGGAGTGGCCTGGGTTCTGCCAAATTACAGATCTTTCGGATTTCGTCAGGCTTTGGCCGTCGGTGATCTGAGTCCCGAGCCTGAAATCCAGGGGATTTGATTCATGTGAACGACTTCACATTGATCCACGTGCTCGAAAAACTTCCTTGGTACAGGGGAAATGAAGCAAATGCATAAGTTATGTGAGCAAGGAGGTATTCTGTGTAGTTACTGTGCAGTACTTGCTCACCGATCCGCGAGCGTTGACAAAAGGGACGAGGCCGTGTGCAAGTCGTGTAAGGTAAGTAAGCGGTATGAGATGGTTAACTAGGGGTGTGCTTCGGTTTGTCATTTTTGACCCACCCCGCGGTCAGGTACATAATGCCTAGAACAATTAAGTGACTTATTGCGTGACTGACACCGTTCATCGCCCCAAATTGTATGGACACGTTTTCAGGAGCTCTCGTCACCTTTCGCTATCTTGGTAGCCTGAAGGAAGTCGCCCTGGCCAGCTATTGCTAGAGGTACAATGCTAGTCGGACTCACATAGCTTGGTCAGCGTAAGTTATGTGCTAAACTTAACTTGAACATATGTAGAACTTCTATGCCATGACGATCGTTGCGGTTTTCGGTGCTTTAAAACCTGTACTTGTTTGTGAGCGCATCTCCCGTCTCTTCTCATAGCGTGGGACGCTGCCAGTGAACACGTAGGCTTCCACGCCCAACGACACACACTGGCGCCATCCACAGTTCTCAAGAGCTTCGATTCTGCTATATTTATTGACCACGTTTGCATGCCACCTCATCGATACATTTGACCCGCTGAAGTGTATACGCGGATGCTGTCGCGACGTAAGTACTAAATATCCCATTCAATGGTCCGCATGCATATATTGTGGCGCTGGTATTTGTTGATAAAATGTGCATCTAGGTTCAATGGTCCGTTAACACGACACCAGCACAGAGCAGTGTGTAGCGACTGCCACCGAGTGGACCTCAATGACACAGCCTACAAGTCAAAGAGCTCCTTCAAGATCTGCATCGTATCTGCGGGACTCTTCACAGAATGGCCAATGGTCCTAGCATCCGAGTAGATCTCGTAGTCATTGCCACCCTTCGATACCAAGCAACGTCAATAAAGAACGTGGCGGGGAGCAGTCGACAATCCTTGCCTTGTATGTCTTGTCTCCGAAGAAGTGGATCTCTTCAAATTGCTCGTCCGCGACGTGCTGTAGACAGAAGGTCTTGTCCCAGCCGTTAGGGAAGACGTCGAAGGAGATTTGGCCGCCTATCGAGTACGTAAGGCCGTAGTTGGGGAACTTCTCCTTGAGTGCGGTCACGAAGGCCGCGCGAATGCCACGTTGCTGGGGAGCGATGTCAGGGTTTCATATTATCCAGAGAGAAAGAAATCCGAGCTACTTTGTCGAAGGCCTCGAACTCGTTCCGTTCTTGTACTCTACGGGGAAGTCAGGACTAGGTTTGACGACATGTATGATGACTTACGTTGCATTGCGTCCAATGGGACTGACGTTGATCATTCCGTTACGGAACTCAATGAACGTGCCTCTGGAGAGCGCAGTGGGCTCAGCCCAGAGGCATACATAGGGGGTAATAGGCGTCTTCGCCACCGGACGTACCGCTTGATAGGGAGATCGATGTCGGCGAGATAATGAAGAATGAAGTTGGCAAGGGTTTTGTAGCGGTCCTCGCCGATGAACTTGATGAAGGACTGGGATGGCAGCTGGTTGCCCAGCTTGTAGGCGGTCAGGCCGTTCTCGGCAAACGTGAAGTCAAATTCGTCGGTGACTATGCGGGCGAAGAGGGGCGGCGGATCATGAGAGGCGCATAGTGTGGCGCGAAGAGGTGAGATGAGAAGGACAACACACCTTTTGAACCCGAGACGGTGAGTTGTTCTGAGACCTTTGCAAAGTCGGAGCCGCCAACAACGCCGATCGCGACCTTCTTGCGTAGTGCGCGAAGCAGCGCAATCATCTCTGGAGAGACTGACTAGAAAGAAAAAGGGGCGAGAATGATGCGTGTGGGCAAAGGCATGTTGGAGGGAGACATACTTGACGAGCAGGGGTGAGAGTGCCATCGACATCGAAGAGGACGAGTTTCTTGAACGGCCTATCGGCGAAAGCAGCAGAGACCATGGTGGAGGGATACAGGAGAGGACTCGGGCGTCGGCGGAATCGATGGAAGAGTGAGAGGCGGACGGAGGCAGGGAGGAGGGAGGCTGAAGGTACAAAAGCACGTTTGGGCGCAGCGCCGCAGCCCGTCGCCCGAGAGCGCGAGTCGAGGATCAAGATCGCCTATAGATCTATAGCACCCACGTTGCATTCCCACGCGACGTCGTACCCCTGGAAAGGCAACTCGGGTTACTCAACTGCCAGGCACCACAGGAAGCTCAGCTTTAGCCCCGGCTCTCTCCGCGGCCGCACAGTTCATGGACCTCTTGTAACTTAGACCCAACATTGACCGCAAAGGTCTCTCAGAGTCTCAGCCTTTACACATATCCCCTTCATTCCTCGCGTACCGGTACCAATCACTGGCAACTGAACAGATACCAATGGAGAACGTCCCCATTATCTATCCGACTTCGAATCTCCTCTCCGTCGACGACGTTCGCAAGTACGTCGCCCGCGAAATAGCCACACAACGCCTAGCCGTTCTCTCCGCAAATGCGAGGATCATCCAACTATCTACCTTCCATAACGCATTCGCACCTGCCAATTCTCTCCCTCCAGAGCTTCTTCGCCAGATATTTTCCTACCTCAACTCCCCGCAAGGCTGCAACGCCGACCTCATTCATGCCACCCATGTCTGCAAGCTGTGGCGAGCCACTGCACTCACAGATCCCATCCTCTGGTCCTCCTTCGCCCTCCACAGCCCCGATGGTGTCAGGGAATGCCTCGTCCGCTCCAAGAACATGCCTCTCTCCCTTTCCCTTGCCTTGACACCTTCCCCCGCCGTTGTAGCTCATCTTCGGCGGGCTACCCATCGTATTCGCTCGCTTTTGATATCAATCCCAGAGGCAGAAGAGATAGAAGCCTTACTCAACACCCTCAAGGCCGGCGCCCCAGCCTTGGAAGAGCTCCGCGTCAAACAACCAATGACGGGCTATAGAGGAGGAGGAAGGCTCCGCCGTCGCCCGGTAAGCGTTACTGGACCTCACTTCGTTTTCGACGAAACGGTGCAACTTCCGTCCCTATGCTCCCTCTCCATGGACGATGTCCCTCTGCCGTTCCTCCCGCCCGCGACACTCCAGCACCTCGATCTTACCATGTCCGTGCGCACCCCCGAATACCCCTTGCCATCCCTCCCCAGGCTCCTCGGTCTCCTAGAACGCTGCCCTCAGCTCCGCGAAGCCAAGCTCCATGGTCGCCCCGAACGGTCCGATGCCCCCATCGCGGGCACTCTAGTCGCGCTGCCCTATCTGACGCACCTCACGCTCACACTCTACCCCCTCCGCGCGAACGCGACCCTGCTCTCGCACCTCGTCCTCCCCGACGCCCTGACGACTCTCTGTGTCCGCGGGCAGGTCCGCGCGACCGTTGGCGAGACCATGGCCGACATGCTTCTCTTCCTCCACCCCGCTCACCCCTCGCTGCGCTGGACAAAGGCCCTTCGCCGTCTCCTCCTCACGTGGGCGCCCGGGCGGTGGGACCTGCATGCGCACCGCGGCGCGGACGACTTCACGGGTAACCCCGATCTGAGCCTCGCGGGGCGCGCACACGCGCACGAGGGGATGCCACTGCGCGGGCTCCTGGGCGGGTGGGCGTTCAACACGGAGAACATCGAGGTCGCGGTGCTGTCGTTCGTCGAGAGCGCAAACGGCGAGATGCGGAATCTCGTGCGCGAGCCCATCACGTACCGAGGCGCTGCCTGTGTGTTGCGGACGCTCCGCGTCATCGGGCTCGTCAGCGAGGACGTGTGGGCTCTCGTGGACGTGCTGGGGAGGACGGAGCCCGCGGTGTTGTGCCCGAAGCTGGAGGCGCTGGAGTTCATGGACGTGCGGTCGAGGCCGTGGAATACGGCGTGGGGACAGCTGGTGGATGCGGTGAAGGTGCGGGCGAGGCGGGAGGGGCGGAGGGGGGCTTGGAGAGGGTTGAGTTCTTCAACTGCTGTGTTACGACAAGTGCGGAGAAGGAGAAGGAGTTCAATGATGCCGGTGTAGATCTTGTAGTTGAGTAGGGAGCCTTGTATCTAGTAATCTGTGTACTTATTCGCATGGGTTTGGTTGTGTGTTCATAAAACGGGGAGGCGGGCCGGGATGCTAACGGGCGGTATTCATGGGCGCTACGAAGCATGGGAGTTGTGTGGCGCGAGTGTGAACCTGGTCTTCATCAACGTTGCCCTTCTTCCTCATCCCCTCCCTCTCCCTTTACTTCCTTCCTTCCGACCATGCCCCATGCCATTCCAACTCCTGAGACACTTTCTTGTGTCTACAACATACCATTGGCCCTCGATCACACTCTCCTCCAGACCCGTGGGCCAGAACCCCATTTCGCCTCCTTGGAGATTGTAAACGGTCCATTGCGGGACCCATGCCTCCCCAGCAATTCATAGATCGCTTTCTTCCTCAGCCCTCCAAATTTGACCGAATTGGACAGCCTAGACGCCAATAAGTCCGTGCCGCCGAGTGGCATGGACGCGTCCCAGATATATGAGCCGTTGGTGAGCTATTTGTCGGATTTACTGTTCTGTGGCCTCCTTCTAACTCGTGCAGGTCGCTGCGCTAAACGCATGTAGCGGCAGCAAATCGCGTTGCCCAGGATTCATATTCGAGGTCGCTGCCAACCGGAGCGCACATCCAAAACGCCCCGGCTACATGAAACCTCACATTTGCTGTTACACCCCCAACAACTCCAAGCTCGTGAGCCAGTCAGACCCATCATCCAGAGTCGACCTTGGATACACGGAGCTGTTCGTCAGTGTTCAACCAGACCCTGCGCTCGACTTCTTCGTAGACCCCCCACCTGATTTCGAGCCTGCTGCCCGTGCCTCGCATGATTTCATGCAGCGCTCTCGCGGTGAGGACGGAATGCCGGAGGTGAACCTTGTCCTGACTTTGGGCCAACATGTCGCATATGTCGCCGAGATTTTCGCTCGCCAACCCCGCACCTTCCTTTTCACCGTCGCCTTGTCGGGTTCGCGCGCCCGGTTACTCCGCTGGGATCGCGCAGGTGGCGTGGCCACTGAGGCTTTCGATCTCCGCGAGCAACCCGGACTGCTGTGCGAGTTCCTGTGGCGGTTTTCGCAAACTTCTTGCGCCGGGCGTGGTCATGACACCTCCGTACAGCCTGCCACGGAGGAGGAGGAGTCGTTGTTTCGGGAGGTCATCCAGCATCATGCGCGTTCACAGCTGCCACTGGGCAAGGACGACGATGAAGCCCTCAAAAACGCCGTTGCCGAACACTACAAGGCCGGCCACGTCTACGCGATCGACGTCTCAGCGACCTCAGAGTGGCGAGAGGACCCGCCGGTTTCTCGTGTCCCGCCCTTTGGTGTCCACGCTTTCTCTTTTTGGGCGAGGCACTCGTGGCTATTGGGTAACAGACAAGATCGATCGATCGATAGCTTTCATCAAGGATACCTGGCGTTCTACCTCACTGTCCGAACTCGAGGCGGAGACTCTTCAGCACTTGAACGATCTCGGCATAGACTACGTTCCAACCGTCACGTGGTACGGCGATGTAGAGGACTCTGGTAGTGTTGTCGATGACCCCTGAGAAGCGTCCGCTGGTGAGTACAGATGGTAGTTATATTCAGCGGAGAGTACTGACAGCATCGTCTTGTAGATACGAAGTACCAGCACACCTTGAGCCATGAAGTGATGTCACAAGCATGGGTCTGTCTGTTTCACAAGGACCCACCGTTTGCGATAAGGCGAAGGCATCATCGCTTGGTGATGGGCACTGTTGGGTACAACTTAAATCGTCTCCGGGGTACAGAAGAACTGCTCCATGCTACATATGATGTCTATACTGGTAGGTATCTTAGTTGCCAATGTCGTTGTGTTGTTTCGAGCTGCTGCTTACCACTACGGGGACCAGCAATGAGGCAGGTAATTGCAAAGGACTCTCACATCCACAGGGACATTAGCGTTGGCGACATCATCTTGGTCCAAGAGCCAGGCAAGACGATTCGGAGTGGATATCTCATTGAATGGGAAACATCCTGCAAAGTGGATGATACTGGCGCTGCCACTGAGATGGGCCGCGTGGTATGTTGCTCTTCACTGACGATTTACGCTATCAAACCTAACCATGTTGTCAGGGCACTTGGCAATACGTATCTATCCGGATGCTGCGCGAAGCCAACGGCCAAACTGGCAAGGCGACATTTCAGGACGAGATGGAATCTCTCCTCTATGTCGTCTTGTACTGTGCGCTGCTTTGGCAGCACCATGGTGTCACTATGAAGCAGCTCACTAGCACCATCACGGAATTATTCGATAACTTTTCGGAGTTCGAGGCTGGCATAAAAGACGGCGGTGACGGGAAGATGGTCAATGCTGAGTACCGTGTTTACACCCGTTCGGCCCGCTTTGAGAACCAAGATCTCAGCGATTGGCTAAACACAGTCATGGATTTTCATTCGCCTCGACCTCACCAGCAGGTTGAATACAAGGATAAGTGGTCCAATCCAGAGCAGCTGGACGCTTACTGGTCCAATTTCCTTCAGACGCACACACTAGATCGCAACAATCGGGCTGACAACAAACTTGATCACTTCGATGTTTACGATTCAATCACACCGCCATCTCCGCCCCCAGAATACCTCCCACCCCGGCGACTGTCGAAAACACCCCCTCCGCCATTCCCTCGCCGACGCAAGCGAAAGATCGACGAGTCCCTGGGCGATTCCTCGGAATCGCAACCGAAGCAAGCACGCACGGAGCCATCAGTCTCTACGCAGGTAGATCCCGTGCAGCCAGCCTCCTCAAAGCCGTCCTCCCCACAGCCTTCCTCTCCACAGCCTAGCTCTGTGCAGCCAGCTGCCGAACTTATGTGTCCTGTGACGCAAAACATTGCTGATGTGCTACCAGCTGCAGCTATCGTGCAGCCCCCGTTTGCGACTTCATCTCAGGATTCAACCCCGCTCACCACTCTCCGTCGGAGTCCGCGAAAGCATGCAGGCAGCACACCCAAGCCTTCTGTCAGCGGGGGTAAACCCCAGAAGAAAAGGACAACAGAGCCATCCACAACACAGGGTCGCACGTAGATCTGTCCTGCCTCACATAGAACTGTGCGTTGGCCGTATTGTTGTACTGACCATTTTCAGCTCTCGTCCGGAGAGACGTGCATCCCGCGATGACGTTCGTCTTGTCAACCCTTCCATTTGCGCGGACTAGAGAGCGGCCTCTTGAGTTGAGGCTTGAGTGGGTCTTGGTAGGGGACGTTGACGGGAATGCGGGCCTCCAAGCCGGCAAATCTAGATGATATGTACCCTCCTGAGTCCCAAAATGCATTTCCTCGTAGCTTCTTAATCCAGTAGCTTCGCGGTGGCTGCATATGGTTGACAGTGCGAATGTCACCTAACGCGCCTCATGGATTTTTTTACTAGATACCTCTAGGTGGCAAGACGGACGATGACAACAGCACCAATGAGTGCCATCGCCTTCGTACACATAGTTTGTCGGACATGTTGCATCATCAGGTCACATCATGGATTTCCGCTGAAAGGCTGGAAGAGACAGGAAGGGATGTTAGTGAGCAGGAGAAACGGACTTGACCGTGAGAGTGGAGGACTACTTAATATGGATGGTGAGCCCGTTACTGGTGTTTTTGGCAGCGGCTTTTATGGCATCTGGACCACAAAGAGTACGTAACTATAGTAGGTGAGCAGTTGAAGTTGAAGTTGAAGCCGTGCATTCTTGTGCTCAGACCTAGTGATGCGATGTGTTGTCTGGATTTAGTTCTATGTTTGGCGTCACAATCATCTCGAGCCTGTCGAGACGGCGACTGGGTCCACATTGAAGATGTAAACGTCAAACAGCAACGCCGGCGATGGTCACAGAGACTTAGAAGGAAGGGAGAATTATCAGTGGGGCCTGAGGTCCGCGCTGTGTGCACTATACATTCTGCCTCACGACCAGGGACAATAAAAGATGATACATGTCTATCCATACTTACTTTCTTATCTATTCGTTATGAGCAGGTGGTTCACAATCAGATCCTCCCCAGCGCAGCAAACTCAGCCGTGAACTCCTCCATCGCGTCGAGCGTCTCGTTAAGATGCGCGAACCCGAGGTCCTCCCCACGGCTCACCGCCAGCGACTGAGCCGTCCGGCACGCGTTCTTGATCTGCCGTCCGTTGAGCTCGCGCTCGGCGAGCTTCTGGATCCGAGCGTTGTCCACCTCGGACTCGGGCAC
Organism: Ganoderma boninense; assembly: GCA_002900995.3. Classification (NCBI taxonomy): domain Eukaryota; kingdom Fungi; phylum Basidiomycota; class Agaricomycetes; order Polyporales; family Polyporaceae; genus Ganoderma; species Ganoderma boninense. Next base: position 1,498,474 of record CM035306.1, read on the forward strand.
GCCTGCCTTGGTGAGGAATGCACGCCATACCTGCACCTTCGCGGCCACGGAGAGCTCAGCGAAGTGCAGGGCGACGTGGATGCGCGAGAGGAAGGCCTCGTCGAACGCGGTGATGCGGTTCGTGGTGAGGAAGAGGATGCCCCGGTAGTACTCCACGTGGCGCAAGCTGCGCAACACGGTGGTGTTAGAGATGGAAGAGACAATGGAAGGACTCGGACGTACAAGACTGCGACCATGGCGTTCCGCTCAAGGTCGTGCAGGGAGCGGCGCTCCAGGAAGACGTCCGCCTCGTCGATGAGGACGATCGCTCTCCAGCTCGTCGCGATGTCGAACACCCGCTCGAGAGCGGCATCGAGGTCGGCCGCCCGCGTGCCCAGGTCGCCACCGCCGACGACATACAGCGGAGCGCGGACGTGCTCGCTCGTCGCTTCCGCCGACAGGGTCTTTCCGACACCGGGGGGACCGAAGAGGTTGATGATGAGCCCCTGACCCTTGCCTTGGACGAAGTCATCGAACCCGACGTCGGCGTTGTGCGCGTCGACGAGCGAGCGAAGCAGGTTCTTGCGGTCCGTGGCGAGCACGAGACCTTCGAATGCTTCGTCGTTCCACTGGATCGGCTCGATGTGCACGACGTTGAACTCCACTGGTTAGAAGACGGTGAGAAAGGCCACCTGGAGTCGGGCAGAAAGACATACACCAGATCTTGTCAGAGAGACTAAAGCCGTAGACGATGGGGGACGCGAGGATGAGGTCCTCGTCCTTCATAGGAACCTCTTCCTCCTGGTGCTTCGTGCGGACGTCGAGCATGGGATACCATCGTTCATGTCCGCAGGGTTTGCGTTCGTCATCCTGTACTGGTCTGGGTGTGACACGCTCAGTAAACGGCTATTCAAACAACCTGACGTTGACACATACCTGTGTTGCCATCGTACTGGTAAGTGGGCTGCTGTGCAGACTGTGGGTTTGCCTTCGGCATCTCATAATTAGGGTTCAGACGAATAAAGTTTCCTGAAGACCATCAACGTAGGTTCTCCGTCAGGTAGATTTAATGATGAGCAGAGCATCAACAAACCTCTGTCGACCATAATTCTAGAATTAACCTGATATGGAAAGGAGTTAGCAAGCTATATGCACCCGACAGTGGTACAGCGAAACACTCACATTGTACTTCAGGAGTTCTTCCGCCCGCCAATGCTCGCTACGAGGGCCGCAGTCCCGTCATAGTGCATGTGGTGGATACCCTTCAACGAGGCCCACTTCTTCCCTCGCTCGAGAAGCTCCGTCTTCAGCCCCTCGGGATCAGGGTGGTACTTAATAGGGTAAGCTTCAAGCGAGTTGATCTTCTGCGTCCCCTTGAACCCAAATATGATGATCTTGCTCTGCACCCGGCCGAAGGAAGGCCCCTTCAGGGCGGCAGACGTCGTGGTGGGACTGATTACCGCCAGCAGCAGCAGCAGAAGATGACGCGGCCTTCTTGCTCTTGCGCAACGCCCTCAAGGACGCAAGGCGATCGCGGGCTGACTTGGAGCCATCCGGTTGGTCGCTGACGTTGCGGCGGCCGGGGTGTGCGCCCTCCTCGGTCGAGTCGACGCTCTCGCAGAGCACGTTGTAGAAGGTGCACATCTCGTTTCTCGACCTTGGACGCGCTGAGGATCTCGAGCGCGCGGGGCTCACCCGTGACAGGGCACTCGGTGACGACAACCGATCGAGGCACGAGGACAGCGTAGAGGAGGTCGAACGTGATCTCTCCGTGCGCAGTGAGGTTCGCAATCCGTGCGAGCGTGCCGCGGTAGTCCTTGCGCAGGTATTCAATAAGGATGCCGACCGAGTTCAACACGTGGTTCTCCTCGGGCGTGCGCGCCTTGTTGCGGAGCGTCTTCTCGTATTGCTCGAACTGGGGGAAGAACGCGAGTAGGAGGTGTGGGTCGAGCTATGGGTGTGGTAGGAGAAGGGTGTAATAAGGTGAGGGGTGGCTGCTAGACGCGGATGGTAGGGGACGTACCTCGAGGGGCTCGGCGGTCCAAGACAGGCCAGGGATGGTGCCGACGACATCCTTGCAGGCCTTGAGCAAGTAGGGGCTCTTGATGACGATCTGGAATGTGATCTCGCCGGCCTCCCTGCGTGGGTCGGGGAGCTTCCGAATGACGACGAAGCAGAAGTTGGCCCAGGGGTCGCTGTCGCTGCCATTGCCGACCGGACGGACGGCCTCAGCGACGACGCCGGACCCAGTGTTCCTGTACTTCCAGGACTTCCCCCAAGAGCTCCAGTAGTAGTCGACACGCTTGATCTTTAAATTGGCTGGCGCAAGAGGAGCAGGTGGCACGACAGTCGCGGTGGTCGCAGTCTCCGTGTCCGGGGTGCTCTCAGTTGCACGCAGCGGGTTTGAATCCTCTTCCTTCTCAGAAGGCATGCCAGCAACAGAAGCACGGCGCGAGTGAGTGGACAAGAAACGACGCATGGCGGAGAGAGCGGAGGGCAGAGGAGGATAGTGGTTGGGGATGGGAGAGTGCTGCAGCGTCTGCGAGTCCTTTATAGGTGGTCGAACCCTGGGTTACATATTCCAAATTAAACATGGAAGCTTCCAAGGGAGCATACGAGCAGTGCCCCGACCTCAGCAGACCTCATCGCTGTCGTAGGAGGTTTAACATTGATTCACCGCCACGGCGCCTGCCGTCAAGTATCGCATCCGCGTACTTTGCTGGACGTCGCGAGCCTCGTTGTGCCGGTGTCTGACTCGGGCAACTTGCAACTTTCGCAGCCGCATACCCAGTGCGTGTCAGGCTACCAAGCATCCACGATCGTCGCCATCTACACAACTTGCCTTCTTCGGGGATCATCCGTGACAGGACAGCATCGAGCGAGTGCACCGTGTACTGCCCTCCTACACCGGCGCGATGTCATTAGCACCTGAGCGGGATAGAGCCGATGTCGAAATATTCCTATGGAAGTACCTGCGAAGTCCTGGTGTCGAGCTGTTGCGCCCGACTCTGGCTTCGTCGACCGCTGTATGAACTCGGGTGAATAGGACGACCGACGGCAATACGCTACGTACCCCTCCGATCATAATGGAACATTAGGTGGGTGCTGTGAAGCGGAGTTCCAGACAGGGTTCTGAGGCACGGCTGGAGTGGACATCCTGTCTTCGTCCTTCGAATCGAACGGTCTGCAGAGTTTGCCACCCTACTGGCGGAACCGCGCAAGGCTGTACGCGTAGTGGATGACTCGATCGAAGGGAAGGCAGGCCGAATAAAAGGGGACCAGGGCTGCCAGGAACATGCACAAATCGCTCATCCAGAATGTAGAGAGGTCGATGGCGGAGTCAGTAAGACAGCACCTGCAGGCGACGACGCTGCAACTTCGAGCATGCGCCGAGGCCCGAGTACTCTAGTTTATGTACCGGCGCCTAACATGGTACTTACACTTAGACGCAGTCGCGCGTCGGATTGTACGTCGGAAAAGGCCGGCGAGCAGGCGCTCGCTTCCCCACACCCACAATTCGCATTTCCAACAACAAAAGTAACCCACTCACGAGTCGGAGGAAGGCGCCGTTCCGGGAATAAGGATGTCCTCTCAACTTCCCACCTACGAAGATGACTGGTCTGCGGGTTCGGGTCTATGACATTAGAATGATCACTTTACCAAGACAGTGCCACTCTTCCATCCTTATAATAGCAGAGGGTTAAACCATCCTGGGACATGTTGTTATCACCGCCGTGCCAAACTTGGAGCTGACCTTGCGCTACCTGCGTCGTCATTGGCAAGTTGCCGAGAGTCTGCCAAGGTGATAAGTAGATAAGACGGCGACGATGGCATTATAACTTACGGCCCGCGACCTTTCTGCACTAATTCTAGTTGCAGCCGGTGACTAGTGTATTCGGTTATTGAACCGCGATGAGATGATTAAGCCACGGATTAATAGCACGGCTTAATCATCTGTAAGGATGAGTGCCTTTGTCAGACTCCTTTGCGACCAGAACAAACACATTGAAGAAGCCTTACTAAAGTGCTCCCCGCTTGTCTGAGAAATGTAGCTTGAAGCGCAAAGCATTGAGACGAATCTGGGATTCCAGGATTTCTGGGTTGGTCATAGACCCATGCACCGTGGGCAAATATCAATAAGATCGCTGATCCTATCAAGAACTTATAGTGAAAAGTGATTTAATAAGATCTCAATAAGTGCACGGATGTTATTTGAGACTTTATTTACAATGATTATTCCATAAATGCTGCCTATAATCAATTATAAATACCAGGAAAAGTCAGTGAAGAAACTATAATACCACTTAAGATTATATCTGGCTTATAGCAGTGATTCAACTTAGAAAGCTGTTTGACTATATCTTCTGACCTTTGCAGGCTAATATTTATATCAAGATACATCTGGGTTAAGCCTACATCAGTGGGATCTATCTGAATGTGATCACGTACATCTATAAGATCTAACAGAGGCATTTTTCATAATAGAGTCTTCTTGTTTATGGTGTGGTCATACAGTGATCAGATTAGTCATATAATACAGAGTATTATTGTGACCTTACCTTGAATACAGTGTTAGAAAGGTCATATATAGTTGCATGATTTTGTTATGAGACCATTTATAGTAAGATCTATCCTATGTTCCTAGTGAAACTTATGATCTTACTATAATAGTATTATGATTTTGCTGTAATCATATTGTAATACAAGTCTCTATATAATCAAGACTTGTTATAATCAGTTCCCAGATTTGTATTGGTACTTCTATAAGACTTTACTAAGATCTTGACATTAATAAGTGGTAATAAGATTTAGATACTAGCTTCAAGTCTGATTAAAATGTTCTAGGTAAAACTATTGAAACATAAGCTACTTATTATAGTATGACTTGACTTTGATCCACTTTAGTGACTACATCTGTAGTACAGTCAGAGAGAGTATTTAGATATCAGTCTAAGATAACATTGTGAACCTATCAAAATAGAGTCTTGAGAAAATGCCCTGATAGTATTTAAATCTAGATTCTTGATGAGCAGAGGTAATAGAATGACTTTACTCTAAAACAATCTTAAGACTACACTTTGATTTTATTAATACAGAAATCCAACACTTCATACTGATATCACTTATTTTGCCAACCTCAGAGACCCAATGAGATCAACTGCAGATTGTGGCTTTTCATTAGTAGTCAACTGTCTATAGTCAATAGCCAACAATTTAGAGTCAAGCAATGATTTATAGTCAATTGTCTATAGTCAATAGTTAACAATCTATGGTCATGCAACTGTTTATAGTCAAGTGTCTATAGTCAATAACCAATGATTTATAGTCAACTGTCTATAGTCAATAGCTAACAATCTATGGTCATGCAACTGTTTATAGTCAACTTTCTACAGTCAATAGCCAACTGTTTATAGTCAACTGTCTATAGTCAATAGCCAATGATTTAGAGTCAATAGCTAACAATCTACTGTCTACAAATGATCAATAGCTAATAATAACCTATATTCAATCCTCAATACATAGTCAACTGTCTATAGTCAATTGTTTTTATCTGAGGGGCTAGTGGGATTGTTGGCTGGAACACTATGAATAATCAATAGGTGACAAAAGACAATAATTGACTAGAGATTATTGACAATAGACTGTACTTTAAATTATTCACTAGAGGCTGTTCACTACACAATTTGCTCTATAGAAGCAGCTTATTATATAAAGGACCATACACTAAAAACATGAAGTGTAGATTATTAACTTCAAGTGTAGATTTTATATAGTGGTTTATTGTTGAATCATCAATATTCAATTGTAAAGCATAAGGAGAGAATCACACATTGTTGACTATATTAATCTACTCACATATATAAATAGATGCAGTAGCCACAAAAATCTTTACTTCTCCTCTCAAACTTGGGCTTAATTAAGCCTGAACCCAAGCTCAAGTCAATTGTTACTACTATTAACAGTAGACTGTTCACCATGTCGCAATACACTACACTGTAAGATTTGCTCTGACTTCAATTATTTTGTTAGCTATTGACTAAAGACAGTTGACTATAAACAGTCGTATGAACAATTGATTCTCAGACAGTTGACTATAAATCATTGGCTATTGACTATAGACAATTGATATAAATCATTGCTTGACTCTAAATCATTGGCTATTGACTATAGACACTTGACTGTAAACAGTTGCATGACCATAGATTGTTAACTATTGACTATAGACAATTGACTATAAATCATTGCTTGACTCTAAATCATTGGCTATTGACTATAGACAGTTGACTGTAAACAGTTGCATGACCATAGATTGTTAACTATTGACTATAGACAATTGACTATAAATCATTGGCTATTGACTATAGACACTTGACTGTAAACAGTTGCATGACCATAGATTGTTAACTATTGACTATAGACAGTTGACTATAAATCATTGGCTATTGACTATAGACAATTGACTATAAATCATTGCTTGACTCTAAATCATTGGCTATTGACTATAGACAGTTGACTATAAATCATTGGCTATTGACTATAGACAATTGACTATAAATCATTGGCTATTGACTATAGACAATTGACTATAAATCATTGCTTGACTCTAAATCATTGGCTATTGACTATAGACAGACTATAAATCATTGGCTATTGACTATAGACAGTTGACTGTAAACAGTTGCATGACCATGACCCATAGATTGTTAGCTATTGATTCTTAGACAGTTGACTACTAATTAGAACTTGGAAGTTGTTAATGACCCTGAGCTTGGCAAAATAAGTGACAAATTTTGTATTAAGAAAATCAAAGTATAGTCTTGATGAGTAAACAGTCTCTAGTCAATTACAGTCTCTTGTCAACAGTCTATAGTCAACGGTCAATAATATGCACTAGAGTTTATAGTCCATGAACCCCTGGCACGCTTCAGCCACAGCGGGCTTCGAACTTATGCGAGTCGGGATCGGAGAGACCCTCACTGATCATTGTTAGTCTGGTACGTCAACGCCGTGGCTCCTTCTCTCCGCACCGCGAATGCTGAAAAGGTAGCGACAGGCGTGTGCCCATCGCTGCCATCAGAGGGATACGACGACGACGCTCTGACAGAGGACTATATACCTGTGAGTCTCCTCCCCGTCATACCTATGTATTCGCCTCCTTCGATGATATCTCCTCTGCATGACAAGCCGCCAACCACTTGGACCCTTCACGCCCAGTATGCCCAGCGCGAGGTGAAGCTCCGGAGCGTTCTCAGGCAGCCGATCAACGCTGAGCCAGGTGAGCAAATAAAAGCAACATCGCGCAAATACGGTCGACGTACCTTCTGCTCAAGCCCGTATGCTGCGCTGGCACCGACGTGCGGATGCGTAGGTCCCTCCAAGCTGAGTACCTCGACGAGATCTTCTTCGGACTTGACGTCTCCCGCTAGAACATGGCGGCCTTGGACGTCTCCCACTGGAACATTTGTGATCCGCTTCGTCGCTCCCGATCTTCTCCACCTTGGCCTCCCTGAGTGGTACGGCCGCTCTGGCATCAAGGCGCCTAGCTACCACCCGAAGATGAACCCGCTCAGCCTGCCGTACAGGTACGACCGAAATAGGAGGTGTGGGTACTTGCTGCGCAGAGGGGGGATATCGAGGACTTCAGTGCCAGACAAGGAGGCGATGGTTGGTGCGGTGCGAGCTCTCCGCACGGGCTGACGACGAGATGTCGTCAGACACTGGCTTTCGCAGCTACTCCCGAATGCTTGGGGCCGGCCCTTACCCTCGAGGTCGGGGGTCGGCAGCCTCCGCCTCGCCCACGAGACCCTCGCCGCGCTCAAGCATAAGGTTGACGTGTCCGATGCCGAGTACGCCTCATCGCTTCTCTCCCGTCCTGTGTTCACGTTCTCAGGACCCTACAATCACTGGCACGACATCCGTGCGAGATCGGAAAGTGGGGTACGGTCGGGATAAAGGGATAAATTTTTACAGACAACCTCTTGACTTTAGAGTACCGTGAATACTACGCCGCGACCCCTAGCAACATGCACATTGACGTCACGTTCAGTGGCCCTTGGAACGGCTAACATCGGCGCACATGGATATGCTTCTGGGAAATTGGAGCCGTCTTCATCAGCAAAACGCATCTCTACGTCCTCTCCCGGTGCAGCGGCGGTGGCCGCACTGTGTTGTGTGGCTTGAATGGGCGTCTGGGATTGGGTGATAGTAGCCTGAACAATGCGCAATTCGCCCTGCATATGACGAAGCTCTCTTCTCATCTCCTCGACGGCCGAGAGTAGCGTCTGCATGCCCTAGAGATACACAGCTGGTCAGTCAGATTATCACTTGAACAGTCTTTGTGCGTAGGTACAATTTTGAGATCCCTGCACTCGGCACAAATGCGATCCGAGTCAAGGCGGATCTGAGGCGGTGCAAATGCAAACGTTGCGGACGGCATATCTGGGAGGGGGATCTCGTAGTAGTCAAGCCTTGTGTGGTTTGCACCGGCTACTCCGAGCTAGCGAGAGGTACGTGGGTGTGTTAGTCGAGAATATCTCAGGGGACTGAATGTCGCGCACCGATGAAGATGAGCCAAATGCGGTGTGCTGGCCCGGCTCAGGCAAATTAGTGTCCTCAACGCCAAGGGGACTACGCCCTAGTAATGACATCCAAGCAGAAGTGCCACCCTCGCTTGCCGTGTAGAAGGACTCCCTGCTAGACGTCAATCAGGTGAGGGGTGAAACGGCCTAACAGTTGGATATGCTCACCCTTCGTTGGCCACCCTCGTCGGAGAGACGGTGGGTGATACCGGCTGGATTTGCATCTCTACTACGAGGTCCAAACTGGAAACCGATACCGATGTAGTTGGGAGGCAGTGGCGGGAACGAGGGCAAGAGTGGAATAAAACCATCTTCTCTCGACTCCAAGCTTTTATGCTGAGCAGAAGACAAAGCCGGTTAATGCGGGCCAGCACAATGGTCGCCTTTGTCGCCTCACCACCTCCACGCTGCTCTTCCTTTGTAAGCGTCTCTGCAGTCGGAGCGAGGGTCACTTTAACAGAGACGATGAGTTATCGAACCAGCACTTGATTAATAGATCAAACTTCAAGTTGATGGTACTAATACAAAATATGGACCGAACGCGACCGAGAAAGTTGAGAATAATGTTTGTCAAACCCTTGTCATTTCGACGATGTTTGCTATGGCCTCCAAGTCACTCAAGGACTCACGCAGAGACAAGTGCCAATCAAGCTGTGCCTACGAAGGCTTGTTAGAGTCCGGAGACTAAAATGGCGAGCAACCCTCTCTTACCTTATGTAGCTCGATAATCTGCTGCTCAAGCTCGATATAATCCTGCGCCGCAGAGAGAAGGTCGCGCACTGCAACGGTATTACCATCCGCAACATGAATGACGGTAGGATATTCCGCTGCATTTTCGCGAAAAGTCTACGTTTTATGAGATTCTAGTTAACAGATCGTGATCGCGACAGTTGCACGTACCATAAGCGAGCGGACTAAACTTGCTTCCGTCGAAGCCTGTTGTAATGCGTACTCGTGCAACTCGTGGACGTCCCTCAGCAGGTTTTGCGCCGCTTCGGTGCTCAGAGCGTCTGTACCATGCTCCTCGAGATCGCCAACGTCCTTGATCAAGGTAGATATCGTATCTTGCACCTGCTTGCGTCGTTCCCTCGACTGATGGAGCTCATCGGAGAGCTCGTCGATGCGCGGATGTCCGTTCGCATTGATTTGGTCTCGGATCGGGCCGATCAGTAATTCAAAGCCATCCTGAGGGCATGTGTCAGATACGAACGTCAAAATTACAAGCACTCTCACCTCAGGCAGCGCAAGGATATGAAGGATGGTGCTGAGCTCCGAGAAGCGACGGAAGAGAAGAGCTTCTCTCTGATCCAACTCCGACAGCGAATCCAGAACATAGTAGACCTCAGCCTCTAAGCTAGCCCGCTGTGAGGACGCTCCCCCCTCCATCAGTGTTTGACAAACGGAGGATAGCTTCGCATAGGGACGTCAGAACAGTGGATCCACTTGACCGATGGAAGTAACGCGACTGACCTCAATAGCTTGAACGTGGAGCCTGGAAGTCATGTAGGCAACGTCGTCGAAATCCTCGCGGGTGATGGACACGAGATCCGTGGTTCGAAAATGGGAGGCATCCCTTTGAAGCGCTTGCAAAGCGTCGAGTCGATACTTGTGGTTGTCTTCGAGCAATTGACCAACGAAGGTCTGTCGCCACTGGTAGGTGGGAGCATCTTTACCGAGACCAAGATACCTGACAATTCATGAGCTCGATCTCCGACTCCAGAAGAGAACACTTACTGGTACAAGCGCACGTCCATGTGGGAGCATAGCTCTGCGATGGATCCTTCAACGTCGCGAAGGGTGTTGTAAAGACTCGGGCTGCTTGTGGGCTGCATGTCGACGAGTTAGTGTCTTGCCATGCGCGACAAGGGTCTATATAGACCGAGCAGTAACAAAGGTGCATTATGGACCTCGAGATGAGGCGTCGTCACAAAGGAAGGGGGCTCTTTTAGGGGAAGACAGGAACAAATGGTACGCACAAAGGTCTTTGACGCTCCAGCGGCACGTTGGTAACATGGGGTAGTCGCGGTAGGCATGGGGCGAACATGGTGTCTCAGCGGACGAGGAAGCTAAGGAAGACGACGACGACGGTCACCGCAGACTCGCAGCGGGAACGCTGGTGGAATCCTTACGTCAGCACATCGAATTCGTGGCAGTAGCACTCATGCCTGCACCCGATCGTTCCGAGAAACCAGCCCTTTGGTTCTTACGACGACTTTCACCTGCCTACGCTATTCTCACTTCGATCCTTGTCCTAGACAAACAGAAAATCGCATTGAAAACCATAACAACATTAAAGCATCTAATATCACACTCGACGAAGGTCTTCACAGTCCCCTCTCCTCAAACGCCTGCCGCGGCCGCGATTTCAACAGAAAATGTGCGTACTCTCTCAAGCAAGAAGTCGAACATCTGAGGAGGAACGTCAGAGTGATAACGCGCGCATAACTCATGCGACATACCGCAGATACTTCAGTCGCCTCAGAGATGTCGTCGTACTCCTCCAAGACTGAGATGAGTTGAGAGACCTCGGTTATCCCGAGTTCAGGATCAGTCAAGAATATAGGGCCTTCGATAGCCCAGTCTCTGAATTCCTACCAGACACTCAGTAAAGCAGAACCTAGGAGTGGCACATGGACGTACTTCGATGTCGGTAAGAAGCTTGTCCTGTTTATCGTCTTGAGAGTGTAACTTCCTGAAGAGCTTCCGCACTTCCCTCAGCACCTTTCGTTGTTCCGTTTGTGGAACCTGTCGCTCGAGCCACTTCTTGGCTGTGTCGGCGACGACTGTCTGCATCTCTTCCAGGCATTCGTGCCTAATCCGCCACATCTGAATGAGACGATCGAGCTTGGGGTCGAGCAACGTAAAGTCGACAAAGTCAGGCTGGTGCCGTAAGGGGTCAACGAAAGCTTCAAAACGGTCCTACCAGGGCAGATCGCAGTATGTCAGCGCGTTCGAAAAGAAAAAAAATTGAACTCCAACCTCCGGAAGCATGAGGAATTGTAGACCCCTCTTCACAGATGTGAGCTCGTCCTGGAGCTCTGCCTCACCCTCCTCGATTGCGGTCATGGTGGATTGAATTCCGCTCATCTCTTGCAAGAGAAAATCCCGACGCGGGTCGGCATCAGCGAATAATGGGAGACATCGCTGGAAGATATCGAAAAGCTTCGAAACGGGGCCCACAGACCATGAGCATCGGTTTATACGATTGTGTAACTCGGACTTACCTTATCAAACTCGAAGCTCAGCGCAGTGGTCTTCTTTACGAGCTTTGCGTGCTCTTCATCCAGTCGTGACGATATTTGTGAAGTCTGCGGAAGGCCCGAATGTCGTTGCAGCTGCCACAAAGCATTCATGCGGTGTTCCTTCATAGCCTCGCGCATCTGCATCTCGAACGGTGCCTTCAAGATCTCTACATCACTGCCGATGAAAACGCCGAGACGACTTCAAAGTTGTGTGTCAAAAGAAAACGAGGGGTAACATGACGCGGATAATGACGTACTCGAATACGGAAGAATCCATCTTGGAAACGATGTCCTCCGCTCTGTCCTGTACTTCACGAAGAGGTGCAAGGATATCGCGAACTTTCGGCATGACGATGGATCCGGGATGGAAGCGACGTGGTCTGGGGAAAGTCTGGAGGGAAACGAGTGCGTACGATGAGACTGAGCGCCGTCAGGCAAGCTTCTTATCTCCTCCAAAATTTTGCTTCCATCGACTGCAACAAAGAACGATGGGCCAGCAGTTTTACCGAGAACGGGGATTGTCATGTCTCCATCCAAAGATACATAACGTTTGTTCAGCTCATCTAGATAATAAAGATGTCCTTTGGGAGAAAGGGATGGCGTCATTCGAAGGCTAACGGAGGCGAGATACCAGTGGGCGTACCCGTCATCCCTCCGTCCGTCCCGACCATGCCTCCCTCAGTCCGTCTCGACCACGCCTCCCTCAGTCCGTCTCGACCACGCCTCCCTCAGTCCGTCTAGACCACGCCTCCCTCAGTCCGTCTAGACCACGCCTCCCTCAGTCCGTCTAGACCACGCCTCCCTCAGTCCGTCTAGACCACGCCTCCCTCAGTCCGTCTAGACCACGCCTCCCTCAGTCCGTCTAGACCACGCCTCCCTCAGTCCGTCTAGACCACGCCTCCCTCAGTCCGTACACATCTAGACCATGCCGGACTATCAGCGACGCGGAGAAAACGTACATTTCGATCTTGGAATTCGCTGGTATGTGTACCAGCGACACTTCACGGTCGTGACGGAGGGTGCTTCCCAGGGGAGATCAAAGATCGTCGAGTCGTGCCGTGTGTCGGGGCTTGAAGATGCAACGGAAATGAAAGGGCTTTAGCATGGCGTGTGGCAAGGAGTGGCACTGTTTTGTCCTGCTCGGCGTCCACCGGTAGATAGACGCCAAGATTACATCGGGTCAATTGCATTCAACAATCAACACTCTTTCAACATTCAATATATTTCTTACTTCGTCCTGAAGCACGTGAGCCATGCTCAGCTCGTCACACATGCCGCTCTCAGGCTCATAATCTGCTGCTTGGTCCCAGTGGCATCTCAGGTTCGTACGGATTGGATGCTCGGAGTTCGGATCACCCTTCCTTTGACTCTGGTCTCTTCGGCATGCCTCATTGCGTGCGCCAGCACGACGTGCAGACCATGATTACCCCAGGCCTTTGTCCTAGGTGATTAAATCTGAGCTCTCGTGCCTGCCATAGAACTCAGCGATGCATCTGCATATATACCCCACTGTGCTCATCCGCCCATACGTGCTCGCCAACTTGGACATCTCATTCTTACTACACCATGGACTCGCTCATCATATTCGACGCCAGTAGCGCATCCCGTGAAGTTCAACGCTGCACAAAACTGTTTGAATGTCTCTATAATGATTTAGAAGCCTGCGTGAGACAGTACGTTCCGACGATTTCATCGTACAAAACCGCTGCTCACCCCCCTTTGTAGGTTTTGCCAACGGTGGGCTTTGGATCCCAACCAGCCCCACGCATGGCCCTCTAGCCTTTCATCGACCATGTGCACTCTCAACCGGGACTTCCGGTATACCGCTATAGAGATTATCACCAGGCGCATCAAGCTTGCTCGTGCGCGCTCCGCCGCTACCATTATCAAGCAAGGGCTTCCTTCAGTGCTCACCTTGAACGTGCGCCAGGAACTATCCGTTCGCGAGGTGAGATTGACTGTTCTCTCGTGCTTGTATTGCATTGACGCTTCTATTTATATGTGTGTTTCATCTATGACAGATCGTGCGCACCTTGAAGTCTAACTACGACAACCTACCTACTTCTCACCGCCAATCTCTGAAAGAACAGGTTTGGGAGCTCAGGCAGCTCTCCGAATCCTATTCAAAGCGTACGGCAGATGTCCAGTCAAAGAGCACTCGCCTTGACGAGTGGGACCACTTGCTCTCGATGCCAGAGGTGCGTTTCTTGCGTCATGCGTTACCGAGGATGGCGGAGTTCTCACGAACCAGCAATGTTAGACGGCGTTGACTACCCACCTTGACACGCTTCGAACCGAGGTATATCATCCTCGCGACCTGAGAGTAATCATCGAATCTCTGTCTGCCATGCGCAAGGTGCGGACCTTAATGTTGCAGGACGTTCAACACGCCTCGACGCACACGGCAGCACGGTGGACCGACACCGTGTCCCAGAAGACTTGGGCCGAAACGTTGTCTCGAGTGCGAGCGTTTTACCGTACGCTCCACAAGCAGGTTGGTGCTCAGCGAGAGCTCATTGACGATATTGCGGTTCGTATTCTCGTGCCTCTCCTCCCACCTATTTAGCCTGACGACACCCTCAGAACGTGATGTTGGAAGCGAAATGCTCTTCAAGAGCTATCAATTTCCCAACCGGGGCTTCGTACGAGCTTTGTAACCTCATCCACACAGTGTGTACCCTCGAAGAGGTCGAAAAGGAGGTCATCACCCTCGACAAGGTATCGTATTGCATCCACGCACCAGATGTATTACCGCTCACAATCCATTCAGATGAGCGCATCCCTCCGCAAGGGTGTATACGACGCGCAGGGGCGGCTCAACGACCTACGTTTGTATTAGAAGTAGATAGTAATAGAACGCGGGATTACTGTGGAGGATGAAACGTAGAACTTGTGCAATAGAATAACTACTAGCATCGGGGGCACGACGATAAGGCCAACAATTCCCGCGTGGGTGATGTCCTCTCCGCTGCACCGGGAGGTCTGCTACTACCCGTCGGCCGTTCTTGCCGTGGGTATCCTGTGGAACGAATCAGTGGTGGCTCCTGACGGCTCGGTGTCAGGCCAGTCTCACCGAAGAGCGGGCATTCTCGGTCCCTGGCATTGCGCGCAGGAGAACTGAGAAGACGGTCTTGCCGCCCATTCGGCGCTACTGCCTGTCAACTTTCCATCCACGTGCCACATACCATATATGGACTTTCAACTTCCTCACCGCCTCTTCCTAGCATTGCCGCCCGCGCGCGACTCGACTCACCCGTCCATCGTTCCCCGAGTGGGTCCTGCTCCTCCTCACCATCTTGCCCAAGGTGCATGCAGTGTGTTATCTTTTCTATCCAAACACTCGCCCTCGCCAGCTGAGTGCTAAACAGCCTCCGACATCAAGACCCAGGTCAACTGTCACCAGTTCGTGTTCGTTGTCTCTCTCTCCTTCTACCTACCATAGCGACTTTGAGCCTTTTAACTTCCACAGTCATCGTTGAGACGCGATTCAGAGCGATCACAGCTTGACTCCTTCGCGCCGTCCGAGGACTAGTGATGAACTCCAAAACTGAAATTGGATACTTGAGCACGTGTAGGTTTACTGGACTCCGCCAGTATAAAGAAGGTGTGTGGCGTTCTCCCTCTTTATTTAAGACCTCCTCCCTGGCCACAGGTTCTCCACTACGATCTTCTGAGTTCACTGATAAGCCGGCATGTATCCTACCATCGCGATCCGGACTCCGTGTCCTGTCGTTCAAGTACGCTTTCCGCCCTGTTTATTCTTCTGCGGCACGCCGGTGACGATTTGTCGTTTCAGACTAGCAAGACCTTCCAAGGTCTTTACTACGGCTACTCCTCGCCTACGCCCTCTCAAGTGAAGGTTCATACGGTTTTTCCGCCGCAAGAAAATGCCTTTTCAAAACGTTTCCCGATGTTCGAAGCTATCATGGGTACCTCCCTCCCCATCCACGAGTGTCTCGTCCGCGTTCCGAGCCCCAAAGGGCCCATCTTCTTTCTCGTCGCCTATCAAGAGCGCCCCACCTCTCCTCCAAACCACGCACTCTTCTCACTTGTTCCCGACGTTCAGCTCAGCGGCGAGATCCTCATCGTACGTTCGGGAGAGGGAATCCTCGTAACTTCCATGGGCGGACGTGTCGGCATTCAAGCAGCCAAGGAAGCTGTGCGCGCGTGAGTCTTAATCACCTCAACACCGTATTCTTCTTCAACGCCGTTTTTCAGCTTCGTGACGGAGGCCGTCGCTCACAAAGCCTTGTACAAGGGAAGACGTAACCCCCCTCCCCTTCCATCGCTGATTGAAGTGGCCTAGCTACCATAGTTTACCTCACACTCGAATTCTCTCTCCGAAAACCGTCGTTTTCCCTCCTGAGCGAAAAAATGTACTGCTCCGCGCCATTGTGCATAGTAAACATACCCCCCGTACCTCGTTCTTGAATTCAGGCGCGCACGCTCGTCATTCCTGTCCAGATCAGGTGCTCCACCCCGCTTGCGCTATCTTTCGTCCCCGAGGCCCCTTGCAACTTTGTGCCACACGGAAATTGCGCCATCGCGCATTTCTTTCATTTCCTGCGCCCCGTGCACTCCAAGTACCATGCGCTGTCTCGTCTCGTTCCCTTCCACGATGCTTGCATTGACGGCTTACTTTGATATTTTCAGCTCCGCGGCGTAATGAGTGGCACCCTTCACAGACACCTGGAATTTTCCCGCTCAGCAGCACTGTCAACGAGGGTTGCATGAGGCCACGGTGTCCCCACTATCCCCCTTCCGGCGGCACACCGTGCAGATGCGCAGTACGTGAGCGCGATTGCTCTTGCTTGCGTTCCAAAAATCAAGGTTTGAGGGGTGGATATAACTGCAGCGTTGCAGTCGGCCCTATCTCCATCGCGTTTCTGTACCACCTCTCGCCTTTGCCTTCGCCCTCGCCTTTGCCTTCGCCCTAGCCCTAGCCCTAGCCCTCGCCTTCTCGTGCGATGAACCCGGACGCTTCTGTCCCCTTGCAGCGTGCGACGTAAGCGCAGCTACCATCGTAGTATGATCCCAGTTCTAACTTTGTTTCCCTGTTAGCCCCATCATACCCCTTTTCTCTGGGGCTTCGGTTGGGATGACTCGTAGTGCTCCCCATGCAGACCCCTTCTTGAACCTCTGCGACTTGGAGGGTGACCATGACCAAGTCCTCGTGATGATCGCCGAGGTATTGCCCGGAACCTGTAAGGCTCACGACCGCGAACTTTCTAGCCTTTACTCATTCAGACATCCACAGACTCTATCGCGGCCAGAGAGAACCACCCGCTCCCTCCACCTGCCAAGAAAGTTATTTTCTTTGCAGAGATCGACGAGGACATCCTGATCTCCTGCAACCCGGTGTGTACCTTCCATGCCGGCTCCAAGTCGCATACCTGACATCGTATTCTTCAGCTCTACCAGTGTGTCGCGATCAAAGTCGAAGGCTTCACGTGCTGGCACCAGTTCGAATTCGATCACGAGGCAGAGTACTTCGGTTTCCTGGCTACTCTCTCCCAGGTCCGAAACAGCCAGGTCCATCGTCGCCGCCTCATCGAGCAGCAACTCATATCCTTCCATGAGGATTTCTTGACGTACTTCAGACCCACGATTTCCCCCCCGTACGACGACTTTGATGGGGTGGTGGAACTCTTGGAAGCGGAGGCAGAGGCAGAGGAGGTCGAGACTGTTCGCGACCGCCGCAGTCGCGGCCGTGTTGATGAGGAAGAAAACGGTGAGCCAGACTCACTCCCATCCTTGGGTTGGCTGGTCGCTTACTTGTCGGGCAGACGCGTGACCTACTCGGACATCTGCGCTCCACCAAATCAAGTTCTTCCTCTGTGTCTCGATAATAGATCTCGGGTTCCGTACGCGTAATGGCTCATATGACTTAAGTAGTTATTTTCTGTACCAATTGGTTTTTGAATCGGAGTCAGAGCTCTCATGAGCAAGCAGATCTGAACCTGGGACGGCATGAGATCACTTGATCGTGAGACTGGGAACGCCTGACTAACACTCTAGCTGTCCTCGGCCGGGGCCAAGGCATGAGGTTCAAGCGCCCAAGTTGTCTCTCTTCCCATTCGTACACGGGCCCAGGTCGGACACAACCGACTTTCTGCCAAAGTGACTCCCGTTTAGAGGCTGTACGTGTATAAACCCCCTTTGTATGCGTCCTCACAATGCAAACCGCTTTGTCTGTCCGCCTTTACCACAACTTCGCGTTTGAATGCCGATTGTCCATGTCGGGCCTCGTATAAGGACTCTCGCCTTCTCGCCCTCTCCTTCTCCCTAAATCTCCCTCTCATCATGGCTTCCTACACTAACTCCCATTTTGTGCATCCTGAGGCCGACGACCTGCAAGCGGCATGGTCGGCGCAGCCAAACCTCCAAGAAGATCAAGAGACTCAGTATGGTTCGTGGTCCCTCTCGATCCGAAGGAAAAGACTGATTTGAACAGCAGGTCATATGTCACTCCAAGTTGCTGGTCAACAGATGTTTTCAACGTATCCCATGGATGCCGGTATTGGGTCTCTCGGTGGTTTTCATGGTGCGTACAACCTAAAGTGACTCCAGCGCTCTGCGTCATTGAGTGTGTCCAGGCGACGGGACTCAACCCGCTCACAATACCCCGAACGTCCCGCAAGGCTTAGGTGACGGACACTTCTATGTAAGTGTATACCGCCCACTTCTTTCCTCGCTAAACGGGCCCCTCCAGAATCCTAATGCCGACCATCACCTGGCGGTCCAGTATGGGTTCCAACACCATCACCCGGCGGTCCAGTCTGGTTCCCAACACCATCTCCCGCCTGTCCAGGCTGCGCCGTTCCAACATCATCCTTTGACGGTTCAGTCTGGATTCCAACATCATCCTTTGACGGCTCAGCCTGGGTTCCAACATCATCCTTCGACGACCCAACCTGGGTTCCAACATGATCCTTCGACGACCCAGCCTGGATTCCGGCCCCAATTCCCGATGATCCAACCACAGTTCCAACACTCTAACTACGAAGCGGTC
The DNA here is from genome assembly GCA_002900995.3 of Ganoderma boninense. Taxonomy (NCBI): domain Eukaryota; kingdom Fungi; phylum Basidiomycota; class Agaricomycetes; order Polyporales; family Polyporaceae; genus Ganoderma; species Ganoderma boninense. Next base: position 1,517,286 of record CM035306.1, read on the forward strand.
GGCGATCGTGGCGCACTCGAGCCAGGGCAGTTCTTACGACAATACAATCAGCCTGACATGGTGCATTCCAATCAGTCGGTGTTTGTACGGCCAGAATCGGTACAACATCAAGATGAAGATATGTATAGCGCCAGCGAGGACGACGACGGGGACAGGTTCAATGATGAGCTCGACTCCAGTGATACTAACGACAGCCACGATTTTGATGGGCGAGAGCACACGGGCAACGAAGGCGATTTTGATGAAGAACACCACAGCCATAGTATTGCTGATGACGGCTACATCGGCGGACAAGAAGATTATTCTAGTGAGGAGGAGTCTTTCGAAAGCGATGAGGAGGTGGAAGGTCACGGGTGAGTGCCCATTCCGGTATGGCTCGTTCTGCACCTCAGACCTCCCTACCCTAGCCCTCGAAGCACGCTCCTTGCTCCCTATTCGTACGGGGGGAGTCTCAGTCCCTCCGACTCCATGATGAGCTCAGAGTGAGCTGCTGTTTCAAAGACTCGATTTCTTTCTGTGGCATTCACAGAGTCATAGGTCCTTGCCTTCCATTCGCGGCATCCTGGGTTCCCGAACCCACAATTCCTTAGGATCATCCATGGTCGAAGAGGCGAGGACACCTGCGGGTGCACCACGTTTCGAATTTGTGTACGAGCAACCGATGAATCCTGGATCGTCCGTTCCTCCACCTTTGCTGAACACGGGGTACGTCTGTCCTCATTACCTCTATCCCAGTGTTTTGACAGTCTCCAAGCGATGGTTGGGTTTCCGGAGATGGGAGTGCTCCTGCTCGACATGGTAGAACACATATACTTGGATCGCAGAACCCCAGAGCCAGGGCCAACGCGAACAGGGCGCCGCCGATCCCTGTCCTCGGCCCTCCGGGCTCTCCTAGTCTTGCAGTGATCAAGGAGTATGCTTATCTTCTCGACGTGACCTGCGAAGTTGCACTGATTGTATGTTTTATAAGAGGCCTCAAGCGTTTTGGGTCTCCGCTTTCTACAGCATCCACGACAGATAGACAAGGAAAACATATTTCGAAGAAGTACAAGCAAGTCCCAAATGCTATCCAAGCCGTCTTCCCCCCGCCCCGTGGCCGGGTTCCGGCGTTCAGTCCGAACGGATCAGCCTCCTCAGTCCTAATCTCCCAGCCGTCCATATCCGAACGTTCACGGAGGGATTCTCTCGCTGGATCGCCGGTGGCCTTTGCGTCGTCTCGCTCTGGTCTGTCTAGCATCGATCCGTCTCTCCATGCTGGGCCGTCTCGCGTCGCGCCATCCACAGGCGGGAATCCATACGTATGTGTACAAGCCGTCTCGACGCGGAATGAGACTAATACTTCTCTGTAGGCTGTACCTGCAAGTCGCGCGGAGATCACAGAGATCCGCAGGATCCTAGACGGCCTGACCACAGCAGTTCGAGAGCTGTCCACTACATGTACTCGCCTTGCCTTGGCGCACCAGCTGGAGCGACCTCGGGAGGGCTCGGCTGGTGGGAACACAGCAGATCCACCTCCCCAGGCAGAGCACTCCCAAGCCAAGCGGAAGGGTGCGCCAGTGCATCGATCAGATGACGCGCTCATGCTTTCGGTAGGTCTACATTCTCATGGAAATAATGGGTTCCCTGACCGATGCGATTTAGGCCAACGTACAAGAGTTTGCTCGTACCATGCTGAAACGAGAGACAGCCGATTCTCCTTTTGACTCAACCACTTTGGCGACTCCTCGCGAAGTGAAGCGGTGGAAGAAGTCGAAGAAGGGAGATTTCTGCTGCACCAAGGACAATTTTCGCATCGATATCAGCTCTGGTGCTCTCAACGAATGGAACAGATCCGCTGCTGTCGTCTTCACAAACGCCTTTATCGATTCAGGCGATTACGAGTGCGAAGACCCGGAGCTCATCGCCGATGCATTCGTGACGCATCTTCGCACACTGCGCAAGAAGTTTCGCGAGCGAGATCGAACCGTCGGCGAGGTCGAAGATGCCCAAAAGAAAGCACGGCGCGACCAGCGTAAGGACAAAGTGGGTGTCCTCTTGACCGCGGTTCGGACGCGCATTAACATCTGGCTTACAGTTATTTCACCGCCGACGGCGTACGGCGCTGAAGAACCCGGAGCTTGCACCACATTTGTGCATGCTGGAGACGCTGGGGGTCGACGGAATGAGCTCTGACGAATCTGTGCGGGAGAATGGGGAAGTTCGTTACAGGATTCTGAAAAAATCCTGGAGAACAGATGATGTCACACGGTGGTTGGCAGGATTCGATGCTGTCGATGCTATTACTCGGGGAAAGCGTGGCCGGAAACCGCACAAACGGGTGGTCTCTACCAAGATCGACGACAGCCGTCCGCCCGTTCAAGGCCTACCTAAGAACGCATACAACTCCACATGGTACGCGACGATCGGTCCCTTTGATCGCTCAAAGCTTCGCCGTAGCCAAGCAGAATATTCCTTCCAGCACTGCGATGCTGTTCAAGTGTGCGTAGATCTCTCAACAATATCTAACTTTGCGAGCTGATGATCATGAGTACCATAGGGTCTTGGGCGAGTACACTCAACAGATCAATAATCCTGCTGAGTATCGTTGAGTCTATTGGGCCGGTCTCTTGCATGTAGTCGACTATACAATTGTGTATTTGTGTTTGATAGGGTCAACGCAATGTCGGGGATGGGGAATCAGCTGCGACAGGGTGGCGGAACATATATTGAGATGGGTTTTCGGGCGATGTTGTCCTAACCTCCATTGAGCAGCTTCTGGACCCGGACGGGTCGCATTGGTCCGGGGCGCACGCGGTGGTCACGCGTCTATCGATCTCCTCCCAACCGCCATGTCCATTTGATTTCTGCAACGAGAGCCTACGCAACCACGACCACTCGACCCAACGAAAACGCCGTATGCCTCGCGAAAGGGACATCCACCCCACCAGCAAGCACGACCGCAGGAAACCCATGCTGCAGGAAACCCATGCTGCTCGAACTGGTACGTCAAGTTTTCATTCCATCGGTCAGCTCCAGTCACCGACACCGGCATCATAATCGTGCCCCAGCGGCGCAACGTCCTTCTCCAGCGAGCTGTCTCTCCTGACTCGCGGAGCGAGTCGTCGTTCTCGCTCGGGGAGTCGTCGCCCATTGCGCAACGTTGATAGTCGCTTCAACTCCCAGTATCGTACCAATCCGGTCGAATCAGCTCCCTCGGGACATCGTGAAAGTCAAGCTTGTGAGTTGTCGTGTTTTGTGGGCCGTGTGAGTATTAGTTCGGTCGCAGCGTTCGGGGGCGCAGCTCATTCCCTCCATTTGCAGGGCCCGGGCACTTCTTCGAAGCTCTGTTGACGGCGTGTGGCGAGGACCATCCCAGCTTCAAGTCTTCCTGGGTTTTGGTTCTCAGAGGTGCCTCACAAGCCCAGGTTGGAGGGACAGCAATACGCCGAGGTATGTCTTGCCTTTGTATGTCGACTGCTCTGATAGTTTTGCGCACATGTAGTTGCTCATCGGATACGACGAGTATAGTGAGATCGAGTACCTTTTCCCGCCGCATTAAGTCTATGGAGGAGGCGATCGAGGACGTCACGGTTCTCGTCAGGGGCGCGATATTGAGCAGTCCAATGCAGCTCGGAACCACAATCATGATCGTCAAGGCATGGCACACGAACCTGCCCTTGCATGTCGTTCCCGCTCCCCGCAACAGTGTAGCAAGATTAATCGTCAGCGTCCATGCAGTCCAGATCCCCCGTCCCACACGAAGTTACATCTGCTCTACGCATCCCTCCTCACGCTACCGCATGACCAAGTGGCTCAACGGAGATTAGCCTGGACCGCAGGATGGACCACGGACACTCGGTTACGCGCTCTCCGACTCCCCAGTGGGGCTTCTGGCCTCGATATACGAGAGGTGGATGGACAATATTCTTGGATAGATGACGAAGGTACGTATCGCATCGTCATTCGGCCCCTACTCGGTATCGTGACGATCACTTTAGCCTCGTATGCAGCCCTCGAATGGATCTCAGTTTTCTCGCGCGGAACCTGCAGCGTCAACTAGGATCTATCCACGAGATAGGAAAGGGGGCACCCCGCCTGGGGTGTCATACTTCCCCCCGAGCTCATTCGCTTGCCTCAGCCGTGCATGTTCGACGTTGGATAGGTGGTCGCGTTATGACGCGTGAGGCTTCCAGGTCTGGAATCGAGTCTCGGGAATGATTTCCTTCTGGGTTATGTTATCTAGTGATTACCACAGGATACTGGTATAGCGAGAACGAGATCAACATATACTACGAGTATGCAATCAGTTGTTAACTGTAATATAGAGCATGGGTGGGGGGTCATCCAAACCCTTCTACCTAACCACTATGACTAGCGATACAATATATGTCGTGCGCGAAACGAAAGTCGCCTCGGTAGTGCCCGAGCGTCCAGGTCCAATTTACGAGCTCCAAGGACAAACGCAGCCAATCAAGTGACACTTTCATACCCTGCGCTTCACATCCCCGCCCTCGCCCACTTCCAGAGGCAAGAACAGCGGGCGCGTCGGGGGACCGCCGTTCCCGGGCTAGTGACCCGGAGATTCGCTCCCGTTTGGCGGGTTCTCTAGGCCCATGCCCTGCTGGCCACAACCCGCGGACTGCAGGCCCCTATCCGCGCGCATACACCCGTCAGCAGAGTGCACGCGATCAACGGAGGGGCAAAGACTTACTGCATGATATCGGCAGTCCGTTAGCCACCCGCACTGGCCAGCTCTTCCGTGTCGGCGCCGTCGTCAAGCCCATCGAGGTCCACTGTCGCGTACAGCGCGTCATCGTCGGAAGGGAAATGGTACTGATCCTCCTGCGAGTCGTCGTCGCCGCAGCATGTGGTGCTACCGGAGGCGGCGTTTGGGCGGTGGGACACGCACAGGTGGTACTTTGATCTTGACAACCTCCTGGGTTTAAGCGCTTCACGGTGTCCGTGACTGCCTCTTTCTTGCACTACATATATGCGCCTTGAAAGCATGGAAGAGGGGTGGGGAGATGATGACGTACCTTCTCCAGAGCAGCACCCTTACTCTTCTCCAATAACCCGCATCCAACATCTTTATGAAACACACTATCTCCGAGGGTGTCACCCGCACGATCATGGTGAAGTCGACGGTGATGTTGACGACCCTCGAACTCCAACCACAGAAACTGAACCTGGTTGGTTCCCGTTAGCATCTCTCCAGGGCTACTATCTACAACGCACACTCACACTTCGTTCGCGAGGTTGATGATCTTCCGCCCTACAGTCCGGTAAAGATCTAGGAAAGTTATGAAGTGTGGAAACGTACCCTCGATACCAGCTTAGAGCCTCCTCCAGAGCGTGGTCTTTGCGAGATGTACTCCGGGCCAAATCTCTGCGCTACGGCTCACGTTCAGTCCCAACGGCGGTCTCCTTCACGCACCTTGGGCAAGATGGTGAGGAGGAGCAGGACCCACTCGGGGAACGATGGACGGGTGAGTCGAGTCGCGCGCGGGCGGCAATGCTAGGAAGAGGCGGTGAGGAAGTTGAAAGTCCATATATGGTATGTGGCACGTGGATGGAAAGTTGACAGGCAGTAGCGCCGAATGGGCGGCAAGACCGTCTTCTCAGTTCTCCTGCGCGCAATGCCAGGGACCGAGAATGCCCGCTCTTCGGTGAGACTGGCCTGACACCGAGCCGTCAGGAGCCACCACTGATTCGTTCCACAGGATACCCACGGCAAGAACGGCCGACGGGTAGTAGCAGACCTCCCGGTGCAGCGGAGAGGACATCACCCACGCGACGTAAGCTGAGGCGAGGGAGGACAATGGAGGGCCAATGTCGTTGTGCTGACTGGCTCGGCGTCGCGCGCGCGTTGTAGAGCATGGTCTCCTTCCATTATGTGAGTTGTCCTGCATGCTTCCTCCCATATGCATCCCTTTGTGGGGTCTGATCATCGGAGTTCGCGTGCAGCTTCTCCTTTGTCTGAATAGTAGTTCGTGCGCGGCTTCTCCTTTGTCTGATTGTTCAACTTCGTGCTCAATGGCCCTTTCATCACCTGATTGGTATAAAGGTGCTGCATCTAGTCGTCGGAACGGCAACTAACTCCCTGATCCTCTATCTGGTGATAATGGCGTTGTATCGGTGAGTGTATTTGCGCGTTTCCTTTACTGCCACTAATTATTTCTACGCTAGCGAGGCATTGATTGCGTTTTCCATGCCCGGAATCAGGTTCATCGACGCCTCCATGGAGGGCCATATACATCTGCTCCTTGCTGAATATTCGAAAGACTGTTGTAAGTGGGACCTCGCTGTATGTAAATTCAGTATTGACATATACCATAGACGTTCTTGCTATCTGCGCCCAAGAGGGAAGTACACGTACCACACCCCCCCAGGTCTTGCATAGGGTGATGCTTCCAGACGATAACGTCACATTCAACGTTTGGGAGGTGAGTTCAGTCCATGCATTTCCTCGACGCTTGATGGCTAATATCTCCTTGCAGGCAACTGGTGTTATCGAGATCGCCAAGAACCACTGTGCCGTCTTTCGACTCCTCTTCGACTGCGGCATCTCCTCTGAGTCGTCAGACTTCTGGGAGATCAGTCGAATCATTGCCGAGGCGAAAGGCGCAGCCGCACAGCGGAACCTGGAGATTGAGCAGCTTGTCAAGGATGCTATTGGTACCATACCCACCAGCGACATGGGTGTTGCATTGGAGAGCGGGGAAGACCAGTAACACGAGGGGTAGAGAAATATGCAGTGACCTGACGGCATAATCAACAATGCATGGTTCGATTGCTAGAAAAACAAAACAGCGTGCTTATTCAAGAATTATAACATCGTGAGCGTAACGACGGCCTGGCTAGGCGAGACCACGCTCGCAGCAGTACTGGCACGCGTTCGCATCTTCAGAGACGGGAGCGAAGTCGTGCTCGATCCGGCGATAAGAGGTGGGTTCGGCCGTCTCCACTCCGCGCCAACAGCTCTGGGTACGCAGCGAAGGGTGAGTATGCAGCATATAGCCACCTAGTGTAGCGTGATGCCAAGCATGACTTACCCCGGCTCCTCGTCTGCTTCTAATCGTCGTCATCATGCCCCTCCTCTCCTTTAACCTCCGGCTCACTAGGAATCTCAACGACCTCCAGCTCGACTCTCATCCCCTCTACTCGCCCGCTTCCTCTTCGCGTGCACCCGTGTCGGAGAGAGAGAGAGAGAGAGAGAGAGAGAGAGAGAGAGAGAGAGAGAGAGAGAGAGAAAGCACCGCATCGTCCCGCCGGTGGGCACCTCATCGCCGACGTTGAGTCCCGGGGTTCCTAGGCATAGAGTCGGTCAACCTCCTAGTCCAGAAGCCGAGATGGAGACTTGTGTTCGAAAGCATCTCTGCAGGACTGTTGCTCCCCACCGATGTCCCGAGCAAGCAGCCGTGACGGAAAGCATGAATGATGCATAGGGTATGAAAGGAGGGAAAAAAAGGGCCAAAAGCACTCACATTTAGTTCTTCCCTTGCCGTCCCCCGACGAGACAGCGAGTTGACCGTGAGGTGCTCCGCGAGGTTGCTGTCGCCGTCCAACAGTACAGTATGCGCTCCCGCTTCTCCGCGGCGATGACTCTGGGGCTCGGACTGGAGCTTTGACTCGAGCAGGGCCGGGGCCGGGGCAGGTGATGTATGCGATACGGCTCGCGCCTAGGTGTGGTGCTTGTGCCACGGCCGACCTAGAGAGGACCATGTACAAAGGTAAGTATGCGCGATGTCGGTTAGATGGAGTAGGACGTTACTCACAGGCTATACGATCGAGTACGGGCTATTGGTTGCGGGACACCAGCACCAACGCTGCCTGGGCTCGCAGATTGCCGCGTTTCAGGCGCCTAATGGCTCGTCTCATCGGATCCTATAGTCCTGGTCCTGTCCTGGCTCCGACCACGGCCATCGACCCCTCCGCTCGACCTCCCCACGACCCCCGACCCCCGCCATGATCTCTGTCTCAGCTACGACACTTAGGATCAATGCTACCGTGGCCATGGTGTGCCCCCTCGGGATTTCTTTGTACGGTCTATGGTCAAGGACGTTTGTTCCTCTCGTCATAGGCCTTTGCTCGCTTCTCGTTTAAAAGGACCCAGGGTGGGGGTACGGTCTTCCTCCTCAATCTTACATCCACATCTCTCATGTTTGCGAAGTGTCCGATTTGTACCACTCAGTTTTGTCAAGACGTCCCAAGCGAACGTCCAATCGTTCTGGATAACTGTGGTACGCCTTCCTTTGTGCCTTCACAGCTCCATGACTCCGTCTCATGTGCTCCGTCTCATCCAAGGGCATGTCTTTTGCACATCCTGTTTCAGAAACATCTTGCAGACAGCACGGCCATATTGTCCGTTTCGCTGTGACACGAAACACAAGTTGCGGCTTGACGATGGTAAGCCGTTGCTGATGTCCATGAAGGAGGGAGATCCTGTATACACAGACCTGCGGCTATCGCGAAGTGCGTATTTTCCAATCTCGTCATCTGGTTCTTACCCTGTTGTATGCTTGCAGAAGGAAGGACGAGATCGCTCGTGCTCGCGCGCGAGCCCGCAAGAAGCAAAACCAACTTAAGGACGAGGCTCTTGCCATCGCCGCTCTCATTCGGAATCAGGAGCAAACCATCATCAACCGCCTCAAGTATATGGCTCGAGAAGCTGCCAGGATCGAGAAGCTTCGCGCAGACATCACGAAGAGACAAACTGCGCTTCGTGACGCCATGACCATGAACATGGAGGCACCCCCAACTAGTCCTTCCGTGAGTCCTGCTAGCTAGCGATCATGCATCTCTGCCTCTTCCTGACCGTAAGCTTCGTGATACAGAAACCTTTGTCGCCGAGCGCGTCCACCTCTGTCGTCAGCCGCATGCTGCCGCGCAAGCCTCCTTCGCCTCAACGACCCACACTGTCGCGCAAGCCTCGGTCGCCCCAGCCGGACGGTCCGCTCTTAGTCGACCGATAGTCATACGTTGAAGCGTCGATATTTGCCTTTAATTTGTAGAGAGAATTGGATTGGATTTGACGCGCTGCCATGAGTATTAGTAAGACTGTCAAGTTATAAACGCCTTTTGATCGATGATGTTCACACATCCTCTCCACCGAGCTCCTCCGTTGCCACTCTGCCACTCATGTCGAAGCACAAATCATGCCACAAAAAGGGGAAATCCCGAGCCAGCGAGTCAACTCAGCGTCGGCGGAAGGAAGACGAGGAATTGCAACGCTTATATAGCCAGGCATGTACGGAACAACCCTTCACAGGACTCGAACGAGCAGTGGCTCGTGCTACCCTCGATTGTGGTCCTTCGAGGTCAGAGGGTTTTCTGTATCGCTTCCCTACCTCATGCATCATTAACGTTAGCGGTATTCTAGGGATATTAACACGGGCCAGTCGACCCTTTCCAACGATGTTCCACCTTCTTTTAGTCCATCACCCACCGCCACCGACGCTCATCGTATCGCCCTTGGAGAGGAGCTCAAAGCCTTGGTTAGGATCAAACACACCATGGCTCACGCGAGAGCCACTCTGCCACTTGTCGCGCCGTCCTTACAATTCGTCCGAGACCCCCGCTCTGCTGGTCCGTATCGCCGTACGCAGTACGAGGGCGAGATTACGGCTAACGCTGGTCCGCACGCCCTAGTTCTGGAGCACGAAGGCAATCAACTCTTACTCAAGTTCGAGACCACCCTTATCGCCATGCTCAGTGCACTCACCTTCCCCTTGGCTATGACACACCCTGACGTCGATCCTCTACGCGAAGCGCTTCTTGAATGCGTTCTTCAAGACCTCAACAGTCTGGATATCGCAAAGAGGGATGAATGGCACCGACAACAGGAAAGTTTATGTAACTCTCAACAACACGAAAACACAGTACAAACCGGTATGTCGCCTAGAGTTCTCACTTATCACAATGCTCATAAATGTGCAAGAGCGTTTCTTCGACCGTCCGTGGGCTCTATGGTCAAGGCGCGAAGTCGTTCTACATTCTGTCTTCCTTGTCACTCTCGTCATGCATCTCCTGGAGGGGCTGCCCCGTCGCGCAACAGAACTCCTACTAGCCGGCTTTCGCGCAACGACCACTGTTACTCTGCAATACGCCCACAGGTCGGATACGTTGTCTCCTTGGGACTCCATGTTGATCGACGATATTCCCCGCAATCCTCGTACTGTCCTCATGCGTTACAATCTAGAGCCTGTGCTCGATACCTATGTCTGCTGCCCGTCATGCTTTGCCCTCTACCCCATCGCTTCAACGCCACCACTTTGCGTCTATAAGAGCGTCCCAACAGGGTCTCCCTGTGGTGCGAAGCTCGTTCGCATTCGGACTGTGCGCGGGCAGCAGACCACCTCCTTCGTTCGCACCTATCTTCATCAACCAATGCGGCAGTGGGTCGGGCGGCTGGTATGTCGTCCGGGGATTGAAGACCTTTTGATGATGCCTAGCGTCGAGGACGTGATTCACCCACCACCAACGAAGTGTGACTTTTGGCATGGTTCTGCGCTCAGAGCCTTCCTCGGCCCTGACAAGACCACACTATACGTTGATGTTCCTCCGGACGAGACCAGGCTCATTTTCAGTCTAGCCGTCGATGGATTCAACCCGTATCAATCGAAGACGGCCAAGCAAACGGTCAGCTCCACCGCAATCTACATGGTTTGCCTCAATCTTCCCCCTCACCTTCGATATCTTCCGGAGAATATGTATCTAGTCGGCGTTATCCCAGGACCTACGAAACCGTCCCTGGATGAACTCAACCACTTCCTCCGGCTTCTCGTCGATGACATGTTGCATTTCTGGCACCCTGGCGTTTTCTATTCACGTACTTGGAAATATCAACAGGGTCGTCTCTTCCGCGCAGCGATGGTGCCGCTGGTCTGCGATGTCCTAGCTGCTCGTCAGGTCAGCGGGTTCGGGTCACACACGTCCCGCTTCTTTTGTACCGCTTGCTATCTCCCTTTCGACCAGATAGAGAACATCCTCATCGCGACCTGGCCCCGACGAGATCTTGAGGAACACAAGAGGAGAGCCGAGGCCTGGCGTGATGCCTCTACTATCATCCAGCGTGAAGCGCTCTTTGACCAGTACGGGATACGTTGGTCGGAGCTACTTCGTCTCCCTTATTGGGATCCCATCAAATATACCGTGGTTGATTCTATGCACAACTTGTACCTTGGGCTACTCAAGAACCATTGCCGCGACATCTGGGGTATCAATGCTGATGTCGATGACGGTGACGCCTCCTCACATCCCACGAAGAAGCCTCCCCCCTTCCCTTCCCAGTCGGAGTGGGAGCGCGGAAACGACATCTTGTATCACGGAAACGATGGCGAGCTTCTGAAATGCAAGAAGGCGGTTCTGTGGCACTTGTGCTACCAACGCGATCTTCGACGCGCAGGCACTGTCAAGCAACTAGCGAAAGCATTGATGAATTGGGTGCGTCATATACCGCTTGCAGAGGGCTTTACTGATTTTTGGTGAAACAGAGAGACAAATCGGGTCTCCCACTACCACGGGGCCCCGCGCAAATTCCTCCGCAAACTTGTGTCTCTAGGCTCGCCCCTCCCGGCCTTCCCGCTCCGACACTCCAGCCCCGGGCCCCGGGACCCTTCACCCTTCCACGCCGACAAGGTTCTGACATGCTGCCGTCAAGTCAACCGCTTGGTGATCTCAACGGTCTGCGATCACGACCCATAGATCCTCATGAATTCAGCAAGGAAGTTGACAAAGCTGAGCGCAGCCTCGCTAAGGCAAAAGCTGCCAGTACTCTGACCAAAAGAAAAAAGGCTGTGCTCGTCGCGATGTGCGCATCACGCAATATCCCCACCGCCGGCGCGACTATCCCCATGCTAGCGGATCGTCTTTGGGATTGGAAGAATTCTTGCGTGCGTATAACCTTGCGAGTTCGAGTTGCCGTCGATGTACTTACCTCCTCGTCAGGTTGGTGCGGAAACTACGGAGAGCGGTGCGCCACAAGAGCGAGGGTCGTCTAACTTCGCGCTCGGCCGACAGTCTATGGATGCCTACGGACAAGTAAGAGAACGCATGCAGCTTCCGAGCTGGGTGTCCCCCGCACCCAGAGGGTTCGGTACAGCCGAGCGCGGGAAACTCAGCGCAGATCAGTGGCATACGGTCTGCACCGTTGTGCTCCCAGTGGCCCTTATTTGGGTCTGGGGAGCCTCAAACGATGAACGTAGGCTTCGGATGCTCACCAATTTCATAGATCTAGTCTCCGCTGTCGTCCTTGTTGGACTCCTCGAGACATCAGACCACCACATCGACCTGTTTAAGGAGCACATGCTACGCTATTTACAGGATTTGCAGGAACTATTCCCCGAGGCATCCTTCAAGCCCAATCATCACTATGCGTTGCACATCCCTGATTTCATGGAGCTTTTTGCCGCAGTTCACTCGTGGAGATCATTCGCCTTTGAGCGGTACAATTACGTACTCCAGAGGATGAACACAAATCTTACATTCGGTGAGAGTATTGTCATACAAGTTGAATGACTTATCTAACATGATACTCAGGAGAATTAGAGTCGACGTTTATGAAGACTAGCTGCAGAGCCGCAAACCTTCGACCTCTCCTCCACGACCACAACGTGGGACCTGCGTTCTCCGAGTTCATGAAGGTTTTCAACAAACTTTCGGGTGAGGATGAACGCGGCCTACGATTGGACGCGATTTTGCGGATAGATAGGCCTGAACATACGACACCCTTGCCCCAGGAAGGCAATCGCGGCGCAAAACTTGACAGGCACCACTATCTCGCATTACTTGCGCTCCTCAATGGCGAACAGCCTTCGAGGCCTTACGTCGACCGTAAATCTGGCCCGTCTCAGGACGCATACAAGCTTCCTCAAACCGTACGACGGATGGCGAAAGTCTTCATATCCGGCACCTACTACCATGCCCAACCTTCGTCATCGCGGGACTCCAATATCCTTTTCTCTCCCTCATCTAGGGCCCCCAGAGTGGACTCTACTTCCTCATTCTTTCACGCCGCGTCTGTTCAGGAGGTTTTTGAGCATTCTCGGCCATTGCTAGACGGACGCGAAGTGTCTGAGGTCTTTCTCCGGATCGCCCAATTCACAGAGCTCAGCCCGGACGATCAGAGCCGCGATCTTTTTCGCCGCTTTCCTATCGCCGGCGGCCGCCTTGTTTACGAGAAGATTCTCTCCGATTCAGTCATTATACGTCCTTCGCAAGTCATATGCCACGTTGCGAGGACTCCTTTGAACGTCGACGGGATCGACCAACCATGCATCCATATCCTTCCGTTGGATCGTGTGAGTCACGAGCTATGCTGTTTTCAGGATAAGGCTAACGTCATGTGTTTAAAGATGTTACGGTTCATGAAATTACAAGAACGATCAGAGGAGTAGATAAATATAGGATGTATAGAAACACTCATAAGACACTGTGCGTGCAGGTCGGACATCAACAAGCCCTTGCCTTTCCTCGAGCCAGTAATTGGCCCTCCCTCTGACGCCGTCTGCTCTTGTAGGAGCGAACTGTCTGCCCTTTCACCCAACTTGGTTCAAGCTTTGACCGGAAGCACAGGTATCGATCCGGCAGTGTAGGATGGGGATCATACTCATGGGAAACGACCCACTCAGAGTGCCATATCCATATCTGGACAGTACCGGTCTGGTCATGTTCGTGTAAAAACACATCCCCAAGCTGCCACTCTCCGAATGGCGGTCGAGAGAGGGGGAACGACGCAGAGGTTTTGAAGCATCGTGTGTATCCGTCTTGCTCCCCTGCCCGAAAGCGATGAACCGCAAAGGAAGGAACAAGGGTATTTGGTGGAAGACGAGGGGTGTTGTCGACTGCGGCAAGCCGGGAGCCTGACGAAGGCGGCAAAGATGGGACGCGAGGAAAGGGGACATTTTGCATAGGGTCGTCTGGCTGGGGCTGAGAAGGACCCTGGATAGCTGATGGGGACATGGTTTGCGACGGAGAAGGGGACCATAAAGTCGGTGGTGGGGAAAGCATGTTTGATTGAGACGTAATGTGCATTTCGCGAGGAGGTGTGGATGGAAGGGAGTTAAAGGAGGGCGCGGCGATGAATGTCGTGCTGAATGAGGCCAGTGCCAAAGTCCCTGGCGCAGGCACCGGATTGTTGTCGGAAGGGGTGGGTGAGCGTGTCGTGATTCTAGGCAAGGGTGTGTGAAGGACATTCACTGGAGGTTCCGGGGATTGAGTGCCCCCCGCGCGGAAGCCGTTATCGTCAGGCACAGCCATTATTTCAGGACGGATGCGTTCGATGAGGAACCGAAATTTCCTAGGAGTGACCACCGCAACCACAGACTGCGCACGAGGCTGGGCCGAGCCAGAGCGCTGATCGCACGGCTGGACTTCTTTCGGTCTGTGATCTGAGCCCGCGCCAAGATGCATTTCACCACGACGAGGAGAAACTGAAGGACCGTCATTCTCGCTGCCGGAGTCTGAGCTACCCCAAGAGGCTTCAAAGAGTGTGCCAACAGCAGGCGACAGCGACACTCGACCCGTCGCGCCATAGGACGAGCCTTCAGCTAGGCCGCCCGCTGAGATACCCTGATTGTCAATCAGTACGCCTTACGCTCGGGAAACAACTAATGTCGCACCTGTGCGTGATCCACACGGTTCTGTAAACGAGGCGGAGCTGTAGTGTTCGGAAATAGGTGGAGGTGATCGGGCTCCTGCGGTACACGGCCGGGGTCGCCACACCACCTAAATGAGTTTCTGGGTCAGCAAGCACTCCGTGAAATTTGAGACATCGCTGATACTGGGATCCTCGAGACTTACGGGGAAGGCAGAGCACTATCCTGTGCCCTTCCGTCACCCTGGTCGCGGATGGAAAACCGTCTCCGGTTCAGATGTTTCTGGGATATGAAGCGTTCAGTGAAGAATTGAATAGATGAATAGATCAACACTCACCTTCCACTGCCTCCGAACATCATCGTTTGGGGGTCTGGATAGAGTTGCGACAGTAAAGCAACGCGAATGAGGAGCCATGGTCGCTGAGCCACAGCAATGTCTGGGTCGGTGAGAAGCATTCACAAGGAGAGTCGCCCACCGCTTATAAGGCCATCGCATCCTGGACTAAAGGCTTAGTGTTGAGAGAAGCGATTTGTCAAAGGGACGAGAAGCCATTGACAAAAGATGAAGGCCTTGTTTGGAAGCGGCCGTGCTCACGCTGTCTTTGCGGGACATCGGGCCGTCTCCTGCCGTCCCGCAAAACGACAACGTGGCACACCCTCAGGCGCCCTGTGCTCGAGGCCGTGGGCTCAGACCGTACTCCAACTGGCAAGGAGAGCCGTACGCTACAAAACAAGGCATCAGGCCTGAAATGGCGGACTGCGATTTTGCTTGATACTGTAATACGGCACTGAAGAATCATATAGCAGTCTTCGGAGGAAGAGCGCTGGTTGTGGGGTTGACTGCTACAGACTGGTCCATGCTCTCTTCAGGGAATGAAATGACCGGAAGAAACGGTTCAACCATCCCAAAACTATCCCAACGGCTCTACTTGTAACCACGGCATCCTCGTACGTCGCACCGAGCTCCTAAAACATATATATTAGTTTCGAGAAGAACCCGCAGGCGGAGCAGGAACGGGTCAGACCATCATCGCTCTCTCTTGCCGTCCGAGCGAGGCATCCAGACTGATAGCAACCAGGAGCAGAAGAACACCGCACATCCATAGTAGATATCGGCGGATATATTTTGTTATCTGCCGTCCTGCGCAGACTTCGACTACGCTCCCTAGACGCTGCTGCCCCTGGATGTCGTCAACTGCGTGAAGGTCAGTGGTTGGGTCAGCCTGTTGAGGGATGGCCGAATCATCTTCTCGAGTGACAACGTGATGCACGCTGGAGCGTGCATGCCATACTCTGATTTGTGTATGTTGACCGCGTTCCGATGAACCTGTGGCGATATAATGTAGTGTGTCTGCAACGACAACATAGGCCTGCGGCGCGGGACGTCAGATTTCCTTAAAGTTAATGTATAACATACTGACAATAGCTTGCACTAGATCACCTAGGTTAAAGCATTAAGCGCTAGAATCACTCAGAAGAGCGGCGTGAGGTGTACGAACCTGCATGGTCAAGGGTCTGGACGAGGGAACCGTCATCCTTATCGACGATGGTCACGGCGCCGCAAGCACTTCCGAAGAGCAAGGCATCGCCATCATGAATGAAGGATGCGGGAAGAGAGACATTCTCCCCAGCCGGGATTGAGTAAGTCCGAACCAGCTTGCGATGGTCGATTCTGTAACGATCGAAGCCATTACTTAAGTTGCAAACTACGATTGATTTTCGATCCGGGGATATCGTTGACCGTGTGCTTAACTCGTTGTCAGAGTGTTTGAAGATGAACGAGTGAAGAAGCAAGCCGCACATGCGAGTGTTCGACGTCAACGTCCACCTAACTTGGTTCGACTGCGTATCCCAGCACCTGCAACAGAGTTAAGACAGCCATGCATGGGAATTGGGAGGGTACTTGCACTAAACCGTGATAGAGGTAGGAGACAACGATCGCACGGCCGTCGTCGATATAGTGCAAGGAGCACGGCGAGATTTCTCGTGTGTTCATTGTGTTCACCGAAAACGTGGGTTCAGGAAATTTGCGTAATCGATACCTCCCTAAAATTTCAAGTCAGTAGAGACACGCGTTGTTATACTTCGCCTTACCGTTTGCCTTGTGTCTCAGTTTACACACTACCACCTCCGAACCTACAATAGCCGCCAAGTTGTGCCCGATGGTATCATAATCCAAAGCCTCGACAGGACCGGGCGACTCAGCATCAATGCTACTTCCACTAGGAAACGCCTGCTAAGCATGAATGAATCAGCTTTATACGAGCACTACAAGGAGAAACTGCAAAACCTCCATAGCAATTCGGTACAAGAATATTGCCCCATTACTGTACCCGACGAAGATGCTATCCGCCTCGACTGGGTGCCAGAGTAGGGAGGTAACTGGGGTTGGTGCGACTAGGCTGATGTCGGCCTTCTCCCCACCATGAACGTTAAAGATAGCGAAACGACCGTCGTCGCCACCAGCAGCGAGCCACTCGCCCTGAGAGTTGAACTGCAAGCAGTTGATCGAGTCCTCGAAGCCCTCTAGGGTACGCAATAACGTGTATTCTCCGACTTGAGGATCCATTGAGGGAGCGCGGGAGGTTGTACGCGGGAGGTGGCCCAGAGAATGAAATTGAGGACTTGAAGACGTTCGAGATGAGCATTCGCTGGAGATGGTGGGAAGGATCACGCGGTGTCACGCGGCGGTGAAGTCGGCGCTAGTCCACGTGGAACCCTTCTTGCGCACTCCTTCCAAGTCCCTTTGCGCACTCCTGCCAAGTCCCTTTGCCTCCGCACTTTTTGCGAGCTGTCTTGCAGCCGCTGACTGCTGACCCTCATGCACTCGTTCGCTCAACCATGCCTTCTTTGGAGTGGATCAAGGTGCGGTTCAAGGTGCGGTCCGTTTGTGCCCATTGTCAATCAGCCGACTATTAACACATGAGTGCAGCTATCCATACCGCTTTGTTACTTGACCGCTCGTATTTATGGTCCAACCATCACCTCGACGCATCCTACCTCAGGAAGCCCCCCATTTTCACTCTAGCTACCTCCCTCTGCTGACCTGCTCTAGCAACGACTCGCTCTGACGACCCGCTCTAGCCGCCCGCCTCCCCAAACCCTCAGCTTCCCATGGAGCTTCAGGACGAAGACATATGGGGTTTTCTCAGTCCACAAAACTCGGAGCTTTGTCGTATCGACTTCAAGAAGCTGAAGTCAAAATATTCGATCGGTCGTCGCCTAGACGGGGGAAATGACTTTGTATTACCCGGCCTCAAGATCAGTGAGTTGCGATGGGTTTTACTCTCGTCATTTCGCTGAGAAGTGTGGCAGGTAACTTCCATTGCGTCATCGAGTGGGGTACCGAGGAGACGATGCAGTCTGCGGCCAAGGTGACAGATCTGTCGAGCAACGGGACCTTCGTGAGTCGCAATCATCATCCCGTCGCGCTACTATTTAGTCCTCTTCTAGATCAACGGCGAGAAGATTGGCAGAGGCAAGACGATGCATCTGCATGATGGAGACGTCATCGCATTTGGAACCTGTCGGTCTCTAGCGACAGGTGAACGACCGGCCGATTATAGTGAGTTCCTAAATCTTTTGGTCAGCTTTGTCTTGAAAAATCCTTGTAGGCTTTGTCTACCGGCATGTCCGTGCAACTTCCTCAATGCGCGGATTGCTGTCGGTCTACGACCTACATGGCTATGTAGGTCAAGGTGGTTTCGCCACCGTGGTGAAGGCGTTGCACAAAACAGAACGAACATGGCACGCCGTGAAGAGGATCCCAGTTCGCAGTCTTTGGAGAGGGTGGGGGCGCCCTAGCTTCACTGGCTCGCTGAGCGACGCTTCTTACGATTTTTCCCGCGAAATTGTGGTCATGGAGCGCCTTCAGCACAAGAATATTTGTCAGTTACGGGAGGTTTTCTTCGACGAATTTGGCCTGAGTACGTGTTGTGCACATTGATATCGTAAACCAACCTTTCTAATCGATCTTGACAGGTATCGTACTTGAATGGATCGCTGGTGGTGACCTTTTTGACCTTCTTCTGAAGAAGAAGAACGGTCTTCGTGAGTAGTTCGAGCGTTTGAGCGCGTGTTAACCAACACTCACTGTCCCCCATGTCGTAGCTGAGTCTGAGACGCAGTACCTAACTTACCAGATTTGCGATGCACTAGCCGTGAGTTTAAAACGCCTACTTCAGTTTGCTTTTCTCACCATTCTTCCAGTACGTTCATAGTCAGGGTATTGCTCATCGGGACCTGAAACCGGAAAATATACTGTTGACCTCAGACGAACCTCCGGTCGTCAAGGTTGCGGATTTTGGACTCGCCAAAATCTACGCCAGTGGGACCAAGCTACGTGTGCGTTGTCAAGATTTCCCTTGCAACAGATTGCTTACCAGTTGACAGACTCAGTGCGGGACGCCTATTTTTTCTGCGCCAGAGGTGACGAAGCGCAAGCAAGGTGCCACAGGCTATGATCAGCTCGTTGACAGCTGGAGCGTTGGCGTTATGGTCTTTTCAATGTACGTATCTGGCATTTACTGCAGAACCTGTCTGACATCCTTCTCATTCAGGCTGACGACGGTCATGCCCTTCCCGGAGAATGAGGATGGGAGCCCAGTATGTCATCGGCAGATCAGTTGGAATCTCTTGGATCAATTCCACGTGAGCGACAGCGGTGAGTGTTCATATCGCTAATCAACTTTATCGCAGCCTAATGAAGTCTTTTTTTCTCAAATAGGCCGGAGTTTCATTCGCAGGCTTCTCCAGTACGAACCTTCCAGGCGAATGTCGTCTTCCAAGGCTCTCAAGCATCCGTGGCTTGCTGATGAACGCTGCGATCACGATGGCATACGACGGTAGCTGGGGCATGCAGGTTCATGTAAATACCTTATCGCAATGTAATTATGTACCATGACTTGAACGACTGGTCCTTCACGCCTGTTAAGTCGGACGAGCTCCCGTTGCCGAGCCAACTCCTTGGCATCCAGCTGCAGCTTGAAATCGCCCGTACGTTCTTCGTCTCCAGGGAATCTTTCAGTACCGTTGCTCCCGTCCGCAGCCCCAGATCCGCGGGCCACGAACGTGCAAGTCTGGACTGTGGACAGCAACGCCAGAGGGTCCTGAAAGTCAGCAATCTAAGGGGCTACGGCATTGCTACAGTCTACACCGTTCTCATGAACCTTGATGGCCAGATTTTCGCAGCCACCTAACGTCTGCTGATGGACGAGGACTAGTTGAGTACGAGACTTGTAGTCACCGATCCATCGATGACAAGGACAAGATTCATTACGAGGAGAAATGTATGATACAGCAGACGGAAGCAGGGCGCACATGGTCAAAACTGGGATGAGAACTCTATGATGTAACATGAGCCATAGACGGTAAAGAACGCATACTTTCAAAGCAGCACGAATGTCACCTTCCGACCGCGAGCAACGTGCACATTGACTTCGCCTTCAGCAGTGGGCGGAAGCGAGACTGACGTCGGTGCGCTTGAATAAGCTCCCGGGAGCTGTGGGTGGCCTTCATCGCCGCCATCCTGCTGAACTGTCGCAGGGCGCATCTCTATGTCCTCTGGTGCTGCTGCTGCTGCCGCCGTCACCGCCGCACGGTGTTCCATGGCTTGAACGGGCTGGGACCCAGTGATAGCAGCCTTCACGACGTGCAATTCGCCCTGCATGTGTCGGAGCTCCGTCCTCATGTCTTCGACGGCTGAGAGCAGCGACTGCACACCCAATAGATAGACAGGGAGTTAGTTCAATCCTCACTTGAAGACGCTTGGCATGTACGTACAACCTTGAGATCCTTGCACTCAGCACAAGTGACGTTTCCTCCATGCTGACTCTCGTCAAGGCGGATCTGAGGTGGTGCAAACGCAAACGTCGTGGACGACGGTGCATGTTGGATATTGATATCATAAGCATGAAGCCGTGTCTGGTCCACGCCAAGACTGGGCTCGGGACCCATATGCTGACGGTCCGGGTTACTCGTAAGGATTTTTAGTAGATACATTTGACTCACGGAGGAAGTTGGTGCGGACTGATGCAAGTTTTCCGTCACCATGGCTGGAGGAGCAAGTACCAAGTGTGGCGCCCCGCTGGAGATACCGTAAATTTCATATCAACGGCAGTACGTGGTGGAAACCATACCTCAGGCCATCGGGCCTTCGAACCTGCGGGGACCCGCGCGGGCGATGTTTTCTACGAGCATGTTTGTCATCGGTCTTTGCCCTTTTCTCGCGGGCAGTGTCCGCGGTATCGGGGGACCTAGTTCTTTTCACGCCTACCTGTGGTGGCCGTCTGAAAGCATGCTACTTAGCGGGCGGATGACGATACTTACAAGTTGACAACTTACGTCTCTAGGCCACCATTGGGCGGTTGAAGTTCTGAGGAGAAGTCGGCAGGACCCGCTTGGGGTGATTCCAAGTCGGGAGTGCGCGCCCGTCGCTTCCCGCGTGCCTTCTCCGACCTAGATGAAACATAGATCAGTCAAGGACGAAATCGAGGCAAATATGTGGAAATAAATCTCACATAATCGGAGTTGTTGACCCATTACGCCATGGGTCAACGTTGATTCCCCACACACTACAGGGATCCAGTATTTCAGCCAGACTCCACGTTCGTGTACCTGAGGACTTACTTTGTGGTAGCGAATGCGTCGGGAGTTTCAATGACGGGGAGGGGATCCGGTAGTCGAGCTCTAGCTCTCTCACTGCGCAGATATGGGATGAGCACTGCATCGAAAGGCATGAAATGGCATCTCACCGGTGATCGTCAACTACAGTTGAAAGCGGGGAAGGAATCCGGTAGCCTTCCAGGCCGACGATGGTAGGCTGAAGGTAATTGGAGTCCATCTTCAGGTCGTGAAGCACGGTAGATCTGGATCTTCTGAAGTGGCGTTGCCGGAGCGTCGGGAATGGTTCAAGAGAGGGGCATCCCAAAAACATGGGTACTTATACTGGGGAAAGGTCAAAGGCTGGGGCATACCTTTGTCACTGATCGGCAATCCGCCTTTATGACGACAAATTTGCGTTGTGCGAGACGAAGGTTCTTTGGTGGCATGTTGAGCATAGCCGCAAATGTGCGATCGTGGAAGAAGGAAGCAAGGTTTTAGAACCAAGGCACTGGCAAAGGTGGAAGTTGTGTCGAATGGATGAGTTCGCGATTGAAAGGCGAGCAGGAGGCTGCGCGTTGCTGGCATCCGGCGATGTCGTCCCGGAGCTCCGCAGGCGCTCTCTTCCAGTTGCAGGCGGCCTCTGGCCAAATTTATCAGAATCCAACACCAGCCCTGGTACGGTACCGCACGCCAGCCTGACGCGATTAGGTCATGAACAGACTACCGACACCATGAAGCATTGAAGCGGAATTTATTGGTACACATAGGAGGTAAACGGGGGAC
This sequence comes from Ganoderma boninense, assembly GCA_002900995.3. Taxonomy (NCBI): domain Eukaryota; kingdom Fungi; phylum Basidiomycota; class Agaricomycetes; order Polyporales; family Polyporaceae; genus Ganoderma; species Ganoderma boninense. The sequence goes on from CM035306.1 coordinate 1,539,245, forward strand.
AGGATGGCATACGAGGTCTATGGACATACGACGCGCGCAGCACGTAGGATGGACTGAAGGGACGGCTTGAGGACACAAAACGACCTAATTACACATCTAGTGCTTGGGAACCATTCGCGCAAGACTCCGCCAGCACAGACGTCAGCAAACTCAGACGCCCTTCTGCTTTTGTTGCTCTCTGATGGCTTGATGAGAAATCAGCCGTGAAGGAACGCTGGAAGGGTACTCACCTCCTGCAAAGCTTGGAGATCAATCGGCAGCCGTTCATACTGACGCACCAGTGCGAGTACACGATCGAAGGGCACCTCCTGTCCATCTAGCACGAGGGATGAAGGACTGCCTTCTGCCTCTATCAGAAGAAACTATACGGTGGCCCGCAAACGATCAGCTTAAGCGAGACAGAGAAAATAAACTTCCCACCTCGAGATCCTGGATCAGATCACTCTGTCGCCAGCCAGCCCTCTGCATACTATTGCGCAGGCGCGTTACTTCATTGACGAAATTATCGGGCAGAGACGAGCTGTCGAATGCCGTCAGGTTCTGATACATCCGGTCTGCTTTCTTGACACAGCGGATGCGCATCGTACGCAGTGCCCGCAACCTTTCCGCGACGCGGTACAAAGGACGCTTCTGGACCCGAGCTGGGAGAGGCGACCGCAGTCTATCGACCAGGACGTCAAACCCCCCCTGCAGTCATCATGCCAACTTCAGTACCTACAGAAATATGAGAATGAAACACGTACCTCATTGAGCATAGGATGTAACTCCCGACGCATGGCATTGAAGCTTGCTCGGATACCCTGAGTACGAGTTGATATCAGCTTGATGAGGTCCCTTGCACTGCTGATTTGCTCGACTACTTCATTGTTGGTTCCGGAGTGGAGCATGGCAAGACGGGCCGCATAAAGCTCCTCCACCTATGCCAGACAGTTAGCAATGAGAATCATTCAAGGAGGAGACCCCATACCCGTGACAGCTGCGTCTTGAGACGACGGTCGGTAGTGATGGCGGCTTCAACTTGGACGTGGAGAGGAGACTCCAGGTCAAGCCGTTGGATTTGAGTGGCATGAGTCCGGAGGCTCTTCAGGATGGTTCTGCGGTACTGTTCGTTCTGTTGCTCAAGCAAGCGGAGGAAATCGGTGCGCCACTGCTCGCTCCAGGTGATCCCTAGCTCGGACATGTAACTGAAGGGATCGTCAGTTAGAGTGCTAGAGTCCGTGAAACGTAAAGGATAACTCACCTGCAGAGCTCATCGTCAGCACGTTTGTGCATCTGCGCGATGCATTCACACATCCGCTTGACGAGCTCGGTTCCTTGGCGCGCCATGGTAGTCGGTCTTGAGGATTACGGGGATAGAAGTTCGCCATTTTATACGTGGACTTCCGAAAACAACACCCATTGGCATCTGAATGCTACATGGACTTCCAAAAACAACACCCATTGGCATCTGAATGCTGATTGTTCGTCGGTCGCGATGTGGTCAGAGGAGGCTGAGGGCGACAAAGGGTCATGGTCCAGACTGATTGTTCGTCGGTCGCGATGTGGTCAGAGGAGGCTGGGGGCGACAAAGGATCATGCATCATGGTCCAGACTCCGGACCTCCGCCCAGGCGTCTAACAGCGGCGCGAGTCTGGCCATGGGCGCCAGCAGACGTCGTGAACCTCCTCCTCTCCGTCGTACTCGATCATCCCCGCGCTGCAATATATCTCCTTATTCTTTCCATTCATTGATGAGCATTGTTCCCTAGGTCCGGTAAGTGTTCCCTTCAGCCTGTTCTAGACTGTCGACGGTATTGCTAGGTAAACAAAGGCACTTCGTCCTCTCCGGGATGGAGGTCGCTCCTGCAGGCGGTGAATGCTTGCTTTCTTCGTTGAGGGTCCTTTGTCTCAGTACGTTTATATGTGACGTGCGTATCTCCAATCTTTATCTCACCTCTTGGCAAGTGCCGGAACTTCCATGCTCCCCACACCTATTCTTCCCGAGCCCGCTATGAACACTCCTCGCACAAGTACCAGAGAAGCACTCAATGAGGTCTCAAACACAGAACAGTCGCTCCTCGCCCTGAATCTCGCGGCTGAAGCAGAATATCTTACGTGCGCCATCCTCCCCTCTTTTCTGTATCTTCGTTGACCGATTCTTGGTGTCTCGTGCAGCTTCTACGGCCAGTACGTACTCACCGGACTACGAAGTCTGGACGAAGGAAGCCGTGAATATGCTAGACGACTGGTATTTCTCAACAAGAAGTACCGCCACGATACGAAGCAAGCCTTAGCCGACAGCGCACTACAACTTTTACGCCTGCATTCGAATAAGCGAACTGGTGAAAGTGCTCACGAACGTCTGAAGTCTATGGTGTCTACCACTCTTCGTACGTGCCACGATTTATACTCGATTTACGATAAGGTACGGCGCTCCTCTTCCTGGTGATATTTTCCTAGGCTGAACACTGAATCTCCGCAGAAGCTCCAAGATTGGGCTACTCTTCTCCAAGTCGGCAACGAGCGGCCAGCTACCCGCCTATACAACAACCGACGCATCGAATACGTGGAGAGCATCGTGTCACAGGTACGGCGGGATGAGCAGTTGATCAAGCAGAGTTTGGAAGACTGGGAATCCTGCTTCGAGGCGCTTTGCGCGGAGGTCAGTTCTTCGATTGGAGCTCATGACAAGAAGCTAAATCATAATTACCTGCATAGGACCACCTCCAAGCAATGTATGCTGCTCTTCACGAACGTAAACTTAGTCAAACCTGGTTTGTGAAAGAGTGCACCCCCCGTTTCGTGCGTCTCGAAGAGCTGTGGAATAACCGTAACCAGATCTTAAAGGATGTCCATGACATTGGGGATAGAAAACTTGCCATGTGGACGGCCAGCAGGGAGGACTACGTCCCCACTCTTCAAGTTCGGTCGCAGCTTGAAGTTTACAAGCGTGCTGAAGAGGTTATTTCCATCTCGAGGGAGTTCCAGAGGCAAACTATCAATGAATTAACCGTACGTCCCCCCGCTTTTACAGCTGATAATCGTTCACAGAGGAACTATCTCGACTAGGACTTGGAAACAAATGCCAAGTGTACGCCGGCTACACTGCCGGGGCCTGGCGGTATTGAGGTCTCTGTGGAGCGTTTTCGCGATGCTACACGTCAGTACGAGACCCTACTCGGGCTCATCTCGAAGACATTCACGGTGAGTTTTCCCTAGATTGTCAATAGATCCGGACGTTTTCGTGACCACTAGCCGTTGTAGATTGCCATGGGCGCCCAGGAGGAACTGAAAAATATTCAGGTTGAGGTCGTTGTCTTGCCAGTGTAATTCTATAGATTGTTATTAGACTTCCCACTCTCTCGGTCGTGTCTAGGCCGTTGTACAAAACCTTTTGTGTTCATTGTTCCCATTGTCACGCCTAAAGCGATTGTTCACGCTGTCCTCTGTTATAATGACCGCCGCCGTCGGACTTTCTCCCCAAATCCCTCCAGTTGGACCATCTGCCTAGAATGGATGCCCCAAGGTAAGCCCCGGCGATTCCTCTACTACAGCGAGCCGCTGATTATAGGATGGATATCAGAGATATCGTTCCTTTATTCGCTTCATACGCAGCCGTGTATGCCTTCGCCACTGAGGGCAACGACGGGATCGACACTCACGTCAAATGGAGATACTGCTCCGTGCTCATCACTATGTTTGAAGGCGGGTGCTGTGCGTCGTGAATCTTCGTTGACTACCTTCCTTGCCTCATGCTTGCCTGCTGCTGTACACGCCCGGTAGATGGGATAGTGGTCAAGCAGTCGCAGTGCTTTTCTTGCGACTTCTCTGGCAAATTTATCGCTTCCGCACTCATCGGTAGAGATATGGAGATTATTACTCACCAAGTAAGTGATGTTCAACGTCCTGATAACACAAGCTGACCTGTTGCAGGGTAAAAATATTGTCAATCTGAAGTTACCCGGCATCACGCAGCGGATTCAGCTGCGGTTTTGCCTGGACGAAGACTTCTGGTGGTTTATGAACGAAATTTCCGGCGCAATGCTTGTATCCGCTCAGATCGAGGACGAGGGTTGGCTCATCGAACTAATGAACCAAGTGCGAACGTACTTCGCCACTTACATGCGATGGGGCTGCAAGGAGTTTTTGCCAATTCTCCGACTTCGTACGGGATGGCCTCAGGCTGAGGATATGGTGAAGGCTTGCTTGTGTGAATAGAGCTTCACCATCGATACCACTTTGTAGAGTCGAGTCTCTGAAACATTGTTTGTACTTGTCCGTTTGATTTCAGCTGGGAGGCAAGGCCATTGTGTGTCGCATGTACATATATTACCTGCTGTCGCCTTCCCATCCCACCAGCACTCTCCCCTCCCCACGAAGCACGGTCATGGCAAATCTCGACCAACAGCTAGAAGCCTTCTCAAAGATACGGGCCACTGTCGGACGAATGCAAGGCGACTGGATCGTCTGCGCGCGACCGTAAGTCATCTCCATATACGAACATGCTGTTGAACTAACGCCATAGGTGGCAGTTTTATTTCCCCTGAAACAAACGTGACAGACGTCGATTCCTGCTTTGCAGAATTGGCGAAGATTTTGGAAGAGAGAAGCCATACTCACCGCAATCAAACACTTGTCGAACTGAAGGATATCGCGCGTAGGACACGCACAGATTCCTTTTGGGGCGATACTTCGAGAAAACTAGCCACCGCTGTTAGTGCCATCAATGCCTCTCGAGCTGCTTGTAATCAGGTGAGATATTGTCACCTTCCGAAGAGCGTATGGAAGACTCACTTTCTTGATAGGTTGTTTGTTGTTTCCGCCGATCTGAAAAGCTTCTCCCCGAGGAGTTGCGATTATCCCTCGCTGAATCAATCGAACACTGCCGCCAAGGATGCGCTGCAGGAAGGACGCAGGAACGACAAGTACGATTTGCCTTCCGAGGTTTGAAACACATCCTTGATGCGCTTGTTCTCTCTGAAGTACCGTGGTTGATTTTACGGCCTGTCTCATGAGCTAAATGAGGGTATATAGGACGAACACGCACAAGCATTCCTTACGTTCCCATACAAGGGAACGCTAGACGATATACGGCGCCGTATTCATCAAATTCACCGCAATAATGAAAATGCAATGAACGCTGCCATAGTGGCCGTCGTCGAAGGCATCATCAACTCGAGGGCAGCACCACATCAGTTTGTCACGCTGCAGCAAGTAGGCATGAGTTTGACGGACTTACAGCGGGACGTGGAAGCTCGTATGTTTGACCAAGATGAGTGCCTCGTATCGATTAAAGTGACATTCTCTGTTACATTGTCCATGTAAGATTCGCTTACGTCCTAAAAGCATTTGATAGAGCTAGCCTCCTGCGAACCCAACGCCCTTTCCACGGGTAGTGGTAAGTTTACTATCCCGGACTTTCAGCGAGCTGTTCAAGAGTTCGATTCGCTGCATTCGGAGCTGGATGCTATAACCTGGGTGGGTCTATTGTGGACTCCATCTCCGCTTCTATGACTGACTTCTGCTTCTTCAGATGGTTAGGGATGTACAGAAGACGACAGTCAAGCTCACAAGATTGATTCGAGATGCAGGACGGGAACGACTGACATATGCTGAGATGTAAGATATGCGCAGAGCAGAACTCACGAAGTAGCGGAGGGCTGAGGTCGGTATGTGTTGCTTGCCAGTGCGCGCAGGGAGTGGGAAACAGGAACAAGGTGGTAGTGGCGGAAACGGATAATCGAGCGCCTTTCACCTGCACTTCTGAGCTCGCAGGCATGCCCCGTACCGGCAGGACGCCATCTCTTGTCCATCGCTGTGCCACACGATCCGACACTCGCGTGGAGAGAGAGAGAGCGCGGGACCGAGCAACGACGCCCACCGCGCGGAAGTGGTGTGTTTCTCTTGCAATCGAGGGGCGGGAGACAAACGTAACCGATTCATTTCATTCTGTACTAGTTCGTCTCACTCGCTCTTCAACTCCTACGACAATTCGTCTGCCCTTTTTTGAATCGCCTCCATGCGATCTACTTGCATGCGGTACATTAATCGCATGACGGTGAGCTGATTGTCGAGTTTTTCGATGTACGCTTGGTTGTGAGCTTGCTCTTCCTTCAGGATATCTAAGCGTTTCTGCAAAGGTCCAACTTGGCGTTCTTTCTCCAGGGCTGCTCTGTCCTCCGAAGTGGCACTTGACGATCGTAAGTGATTTGTTCCGAGATATGAGGAGCTAGACTCACGATGTAACTTCAGCTTGAATGAGAGCGTCGTGCTCATCTTCCTCGTATTCTATGAATACTTTCTTGAACTTGTTCCCCTCGCGAAGTGAAGCATGACACAGGCAACAGGTGGCTCCTACTACCCTTGCCTGTATAGTCACGCAATCGCGATGAAAGACGTGACCTATGCAGCGGAAGAAACATTTGTTTATGCACTATTGGATGAGAGAGAAACTCGTACCGCAGGAGGTCGCCACAGCCTCTGTCACGACGGCTTCGGAGACACTCTCTTCCCCCCTTGGAAGAAAGAGAGAGTTGCAAATCGCGCATATGTGGTCCATGACTTGGGACTGGACAAGTGGCTCGCAGATGGGGTTGGGAAGGCTTGGAGTTGTGGCCAAGGTTCTTCAGAGGAGCTTATATATGCAACCCATACCGACAATGGTCTTTATGCAGCTTGATCTGCTTTGTCAAGCTCGTAAGATCCGCTTCGTGTTGAACAAACACCGATAGTGTAGACAATGAGCGCCGAACATATTAATATTGACGTTGATCGCATGACATATATAGAGACGTAGAACGTAGGCTATGAGTCGACTAAGAGCGGACCGTCCGGCTGGGGCGACCGAGGCTTGCGCAACAGTGTGGGTCGTTGAGGCGAAGGAGGCTTGCGCGGCAGCATGCGGCTGACGACAGAGGTGGACGCGCTCGGCGACAAAGGTTTCTGTATCACGAAGCTTACGGTCAGGAAGAGGCAGAGATGCATGATCGCTAGCTAGCAGGACTCACGGAAGGACTAGTTGGGGGTGCCTCCATGTTCATGGTCATGGCGTCACGAAGCGCAGTTTGTCTCTTCGTGATGTCTGCGCGAAGCTTCTCGATCCTGGCAGCTTCTCGAGCCATATACTTGAGGCGGTTGATGATGGTTTGCTCCTGATTCCGAATGAGAGCGGCGATGGCAAGAGCCTCGTCCTTAAGTTGGTTTTGCTTCTTGCGGGCTCGCGCGCGAGCACGAGCGATCTCGTCCTTCCTTCTGCAAGCATACAACAGGGTAAGAACCAGATGACGAGATTGGAAAATACGCACTTCGCGATAGCCGCAGGTCTGTGTATACCAGGATCTCCCTCCTTCATGGACATCAGCAACGGCTTACCATCGTCAAGCCGCAACTTGTGTTTCGTGTCACAGCGAAACGGACAATATGGCCGTGCTGTCTGCAAGATGTTTCTGAAACAGGATGTGCAAAAGACATGCCCTTGGATGAGACGGAGCACATGAGACGGAGTCATGGAGCTGTGAAGGCACAAAGGAAGGCGTACCACAGTTATCCAGAACGATTGGACGTTCGCTTGGGACGTCTTGACAAAACTGAGTGGTACAAATCGGACACTTCGCAAACATGAGAGATGTGGATGTAAGATTGAGGAGGAAGACCGTACCCCCACCCTGGGTCCTTTTAAACGAGAAGCGAGCAAAGGCCTATGACGAGAGGAACAAACGTCCTTGACCATAGACCGTACAAAGAAATCCCGAGGGGGCACACCATGGCCACGGTAGCATTGATCCTAAGTGTCGTAGCTGAGACAGAGATCATGGCGGGGGGTCGGGGTCGTGGGGAGGTCGAGCGGAGGGGGTCGATGGCCGTGGTCGGAGCCAGGACAGGACCAGGACTATAGGATCCGATGAGACGAGCCATTAGGCGCCTGAAACGCGGCAATCTGCGAGCCCAGGCAGCGTTGGTGCTGGTGTCCCGCAACCAATAGCCCGTACTCGATCGTATAGCCTGTGAGTAACGTCCTACTCCATCTAACCGACATCGCGCATACTTACCTTTGTACATGGTCCTCTCTAGGTCGGCCGTGGCACAAGCACCACACCTAGGCGCGAGCCGTATCGCATACATCACCTGCCCCGGCCCCGGCCCCTGCTCGAGTCAAAGCTCCAGTCCGAGCCCCAGAGTCATCGCCGCGGAGAAGCGGGAGCGCATACTGTACTGTTGGACGGCGACAGCAACCTCGCGGAGCACCTCACGGTCAACTCGCTGTCTCGTCGGGGGACGGCAAGGGAAGAACTAAATGTGAGTGCTTTTGGCCCTTTTTTTCCCTCCTTTCATACCCTATGCATCATTCATGCTTTCCGTCACGGCTGCTTGCTCGGGACATCGGTGGGGAGCAACAGTCCTGGCAGAGATGCTTTCGAACACAAGTCTCCATCTCGGCTTCTGGACTAGGAGGTTGACCGACTCTATGCCTAGGAACCCCGGGACTCAACGTCGGCGATGAGGTGCCCACCGGCGGGACGATGCGGTGCTTTCTCTCTCTCTCTCTCTCTCTCTCTCTCTCTCTCTCTCTCTCTCTCTCTCTCTCCGACACGGGTGCACGCGAAGAGGAAGCGGGCGAGTAGAGGGGATGAGAGTCGAGCTGGAGGTCGTTGAGATTCCTAGTGAGCCGGAGGTTAAAGGAGAGGAGGGGCATGATGACGACGATTAGAAGCAGACGAGGAGCCGGGGTAAGTCATGCTTGGCATCACGCTACACTAGGTGGCTATATGCTGCATACTCACCCTTCGCTGCGTACCCAGAGCTGTTGGCGCGGAGTGGAGACGGCCGAACCCACCTCTTATCGCCGGATCGAGCACGACTTCGCTCCCGTCTCTGAAGATGCGAACGCGTGCCAGTACTGCTGCGAGCGTGGGCATAAGGCGCGACGCGCACGAGGACTTCTCGACGTCTCCCGCCTGGACAGTCGATATTAATAGTTCTGCAATGTATGATCAACCATTGTTTATTCACATCAATAGCCAACAATGCATGGTCAACAACTATCTATAGCCATAGCCAATAATCCTTAACACACAAATTCAATGTGGACCCTCTATAGTGAATAATTAATAGCTAACAATGTATAGTCAAATTTGTATAGTGAACTATCTACAAATGCTCAATAGCTAACAATCTATGGTCATTCAACTGTTTATAGTCAACCTTCTACAGTCAATAGCCAACTGTTTATAGTCAACTGTCTATAGTCAATAGCCAATGATTTAGAGTCAATAGCTAACAATCTACTGTCTACAAATGATCAATAGCTAATAATAACCTATATTCAATCCTCAATACATAGTCAACTGTCTATAGTCAATTGTTTTTATCTGAGGGGCTAGTGGGATTGTTGGCTGGAACACTATGAATAATCAATAGGTGACAAAAGACAATAATTGACTAGAGATTATTGACAATAGACTGTACTTTAAATTATTCACTAGAGGCTGTTCACTACACAATTTGCTCTATAGAAGCAGCTTATTATATAAAGGACCATACACTAAAAAACATGAAGTGTAGATTATTAACTTCAAGTGTAGATTTTATATAGTGGTTTATTGTTGAATCATCAATATTCAATTGTAAAGCATAAGGAGAGAATCACACATTGTTGACTATATTAATCTACTCACATATATAAATAGATGCAGTAGCCACAAAAATCTTTACTTCTCCTCTCAAACTTGGGCTTAATTAAGCCTGAACCCAAGCTCAAGTCAATTGTTACTACTATTAACAGTAGACTGTTCACCATGTCGCAATACACTACACTGTAAGATTTGCTCTGACTTCAATTATTTTGTTAGCTATTGACTAAAGACAGTTGACTATAAACAGTCGCATGAACAATTGATTCTCAGACAGTTGACTATAAATCATTGGCTATTGACTATAGACAATTGATATAAATCATTGCTTGACTCTAAATCATTGGCTATTGACTATAGACACTTGACTGTAAACAGTTGCATGACCATAGATTGTTAACTATTGACTATAGACAATTGACTATAAATCATTGCTTGACTCTAAATCATTGGCTATTGACTATAGACAGTTGACTATAAATCATTGGCTATTGACTATAGACAATTGACTATAAATCATTGCTTGACTCTAAATCATTGGCTATTGACTATAGACACTTGACTGTAAACAGTTGCATGACCATAGATTGTTAACTATTGACTATAGACAATTGACTATAAATCATTGGCTATTGACTATAGACACTTGACTGTAAACAGTTGCATGACCATAGATTGTTAACTATTGACTATAGACAGTTGACTATAAATCATTGGCTATTGACTATAGACAGTTGACTATAAATCATTGCTTGACTCTAAATCATTGGCTATTGACTATAGACAGTTGACTATAAATCATTGGCTATTGACTATAGACAGTTGACTACTAATGAAAAGCCACAATCTGCAGTTGATCTCATTGGGTCTCTGAGGTTGGCAAAATAAGTGATATCAGTATGAAGTGTTGGATTTCTGTATTAATAAAATCAAAGTGTAGTCTTAAGATTGTTTTAGAGTAAAGTCATTCTATTACCTCTGCTCATCAAGAATCTAGATTTAAATACTATCAGGGCATTTTCTCAAGACTCTATTTTGATAGGTTCACAATGTTATCTTAGACTGATATCTAAATACTCTCTCTGACTGTACTACAGATGTAGTCACTAAAGTGGATCAAAGTCAAGTCATACTATAATAAGTAGCTTATGTTTCAATAGTTTTACCTAGAACATTTTAATCAGACTTGAAGCTAGTATCTAAATCTTATTACCACTTATTAATGTCAAGATCTTAGTAAAGTCTTATAGAAGTACCAATACAAATCTGGGAACTGATTATAACAAGTCTTGATTATATAGAGACTTGTATTACAATATGATTACAGCAAAATCATAATACTATTATAGTAAGATCATAAGTTTCACTAGGAACATAGGATAGATCTTACTATAAATGGTCTCATAACAAAATCATGCAACTATATATGACCTTTCTAACACTGTATTCAAGGTAAGGTCACAATAATACTCTGTATTATATGACTAATCTGATCACTGTATGACCACCATAAACAAGAAGACTCTATTATGAAAAATGCCTCTGTTAGATCTTATAGATGTACGTGATCACATTCAGATAGATCCCACTGATGTAGGCTTAACCCAGATGTATCTTGATATAAATATTAGCCTGCAAAGGTCAGAAGATATAGTCAAACAGCTTTCTAAGTTGAATCACTGCTATAAGCCAGATATAATCTTAAGTGGTATTATAGTTTCTTCACTGACTTTTCCTGGTATTTATAATTGATTATAGGCAGCATTTATGGAATAATCATTGTAAATAAAGTCTCAAATAACATCCGTGCACTTATTGAGATCTTATTAAATCACTTTTCACTATAAGTTCTTGATAGGATCAGCGATCTTATTGATATTTGCCCACGGTGATGGTCTTGTCATCAGGTCAGACCAGCGTCACTTCTGAGATTTCCACGGAGCTCTAAGGCCGCTCGCTGGGATAAGATGTCGGATGTAGGGTGCGCCAACTTCTGTGGTCCACGGAACAGAGGAATTCTAGATAGTCTGGCGTATTTCAGTGCGACATGGACAGTTGGGAAGAGAGCGTCGGGGGTTTCGGGGGAAGGAAGAGGAGGAGGGAACACGGGCGGGACGGGTCAGGCGCCGAGGCTGTGGCTTGCTGAGGCGAGAGCGCGCCCGACAGCCTCTGACTTACAACGACCATCACTTCAAGTTCCCCGCCGGTCCCGTCCCCTTCTCCTCCCTCCCTCCCGACTCTTCCTCCATATAATCTTCCTCGGAGCTCAGCTCGATCCCTTCCTCCCGCCATGTCGGCAGCTCAGGGTGGCCCGTACGTTTTCTCCCCCTCCATTCTGTTCCACCCGTGCCTAACCTCCTCCCAGGAAGCGCATCAGGATTACAGGTATGTTTCCTGCTTATCTCAACCCAGCCTTGCCCTCATTCGTGCCCAGTCGTCGCTGCCGATGGCTTGTCCAAGCGCGAGGTGTTCCGTCTTCCCGACCCCTTTGCCGTCATCACGGTAGATGCGGAGCAGACACACACGACCAGCGTCATGAAGAAGACCCTCAACCCGTACTGGAACGAGAGCTTTGACATGTGTGTTTGCCTGTCAGATCTCCTCGAATACCGTTCCTAACCCATCGATAGCACCGTGAAAGACTCCTCCGTGATCGCTGTCCAGATCTTCGACCAGCGCAAGTTCAAGAAGCGGGATCAGGGATTCCTGGGAGTCGTCAACGTTAAAGTCAGCGATGTCATTGACTTGGAGTTGGGAGGGCATGGTGCGTGTTTCCTGCATCTCTGGGGCCGTCTGCACCACTCTATCCGAGACATCGCCCTTGCGCCTCACCATGTTCCCACCGGACTGCTCTGATACGATGCCAAACGGGGGTTCTGGTGGACCTCTGCTATGCATGCGTTATTCTTAGAGGTAACGGGCTCCTACGCGTCTGCGCTTTGACTGTGCGGTCATGTGCATGGCTCGCCACACGGCAGATCCTCACTGTGCTGCGGAGGGCCCCTCTTGTCAGGTTCTTCCAAACACCATGTTTACCACTTTTTTCTTGGCAGAAATGCTCACTTTGGACCTGAAGAAGTCCAACGACAATCTTGTTGTGCATGGGAAGCTTATCATTTACCTCTCCACTAATGTCAGCCAGCCCATCAGCAACCCGGGGCCCTCGCAAGTCAACGGGGTCACCGAGGCTTGGGAAACCTGGGGATCGGGGCATCCGCTAGTGCGAGCAATACCAACCTGGCCACTCCGCTTTCTCGCACCCCGAGTACTAATGCGCCGCCCTCTGGTCACGACGCGCATGCCACCATACCTGTCCCACACGTCGCTCCCAGCACTCCAGAGACTGAATCGACGCAGACCTCATCTCGTCCCGTCAGTTCCGCAGGAACGGCTGTTACACCCACCCAGGTGACACCTACCACCACCAATGCCAGTGCAACCGCCCAGACGGCATCGAGCAACAATGCTGCAACGCGCAACTTCAACCCCCACGAGGATCAATTCGGACCTCTTCCTGATGGGTGGGAGCGCCGAATCGACCCCCTCGGTCGAACATACTACGTTGACCACAACACACGCACGACCACTTGGAACCGACCCTCTGCCAACCAGACCGTCAACACTCACGCTCAAGACGGGAGACGAATGCCGCCCGCAACCAACACAACCGTCGTATCCTTGCAGACGACATGTTGGAGGCCAATAACTCCGGTGTTGCTCGTGCCGGTTCTGTGACTGCTCAGGAGCAGGGTAATCCTGCGGCCAACGCTGCAGGGGCAGCATCTGGTGGTCTTGGTCCTCTCCCGTCTGGATGGGAAGAGCGTCACACGCTTCAGGGCCGGCCTTACTACGTCGACCACAACACCCGCACAACCACCTGGGTTGACCCCCGCCGGCAGACCGTCATCCGGGTCATGGGCCCGAACGGGCAGAACTCGTCACTGCAGCCGCAGACCATCTCGCAGCTGGGACCGCTGCCGTCTGGGTGGGAGATGCGTCTCACGTCGACGGCGCGGGTGTACTTCGTGGACCACAACACGAAGACGACGACCTGGGACGACCCGCGGCTGCCGTCGACGCTGGACGCGAACGTTCCGCAGTACAAGCGCGACTTCCGACGGAAGCTTATCTACTTCCGCTCGCAGCCGGCGATGCGCAACCAGCCAGGCAACTGTCAGATCAAGGTTCGCCGGAACCACATCTTCGAAGACTCGTACGCGGAGATCATGCGCCAGACGCCGAACGACCTCAAGAAGCGGCTCATGATCAAGTTCGAGGGCGAGGATGGGTTGGATTACGGAGGTCTTTCCAGGTGCGTTGTGCTTGTGCTGTTCTTCAGTGGCGTGTGGGGAGAACAGATGTTGATGTGGACTTGTGGACGCATATAGGGAGTTCTTCTTCCTGCTGTCGCACGAGATGTTCAACCCGTTCTACTGTCTGTTCGAGTACTCGGCACACGACAACTACACACTCCAGATCAACCCTGCGTCTGGCGTCAACCCGGAGCACTTGAACTACTTCAAGTTCATCGGGCGCTGCTTGGGTCTCGGTATCTTCCATCGTCGCTTCCTGGACGCGTACTTCGTCACTGCGTTCTACAAGATGATTCTGCGCAAGAAGGTGACTATCGCCGACTTGGAGAGTGTCGACGCCGAACTTCATCGTGGTCTTACCTGGATGCTGTAAGTACTTCGATCTTCTATTCGAGTGCGGTTTTAGTGTGGGTGCCTGGCTGACTCGCCGACTTTACCAGTGAAAACGACATCACCGATGTTATCGATGAGACGTTCACCACCACCGAGGAGCGCTTCGGCGAGATGGTCACCGTGGAGCTCAAGCCTGGAGGGGAGGACATCCCGGTCACGGAGGAGAACAAGAAGGACTACGTCAGCGCGATCGTGGAGTACCGTATCTCGAAGCGTGTCAAGGAGCAGTTCGACGCGTTCATGTCTGGGTTCTCGGAGCTCATCCCGCAGGAGCTTATCAACGTGTTCGACGAGCGTGAGCTCGAGCTTCTCATCGGCGGTATGTCCGAGATCGATGTGTAAGCAACGTTTCGTTCTCTCTGGGGTCTTACCACCGCGCTTACGTTCTGTGCCCCCCTGGCAGCGACGACTGGATCAAGTTCACGGACTACCGCGGGTACGAGGTCAACGACGAGGTCGTTCAGTGGTTCTGGAAGTGCGTGCGCAGCTGGCCGCCGGAACGCAAGTCGCGCCTGCTGCAGTTCGCCACGGGGACGTCGCGTATCCCTGTCAATGGGTTCAAGGACCTGCAAGGCTCGGATGGTCCGCGTCGGTTCACGATCGAGAAGTCGGGGGACCCGAACCAGCTGCCGAAGAGTCACACGTGTTTCAACCGTATCGACCTTCCGCCGTACAAGGACTACGAGACGTTGGAGCAGAAGCTGACCTGGGCCGTAGAGTGAGTACTGCGTTTGCTTGTGCGCTTGTGAGCTGGCGCTGACGATGCGGACTTCAGGGAAACGGTCGGTTTCGGTCAGGAGTAGAGTGTAGCTTCCGTCGTCGTCTGCTGTTTCCGTCATTCTGCTTTTCCAGACCTTCTCCGCCATCATCCAAATGCACCCCTTCCTCCGTCGTGCACTCATGCTTCCTACTCCCCATGCCCTTACGCGATTCAGACTCTAATGTCCTTTTTTTTCTGTCTCTTTATTACATGCACGTCATTTGTTTAGTTCTTAGCTGTACGTTTCTTTTCTTTTTTTTCGTTGCTGCTTTTTGCCAAGATCATGACTGGACTCGTCGTTGTCACCACGCCCTGGTGACACTCATACCGGGTGTAGTGGTGCTGTACTGGTTGCACTTTTGACCGGTCTCTCTCTCTGTGCGTCGACCGTCGCGGAAATAGGAGTCGAAAAGTCCAGCCGTCTGTCTCGCGTACATGTATATACGTACCTTGCTAGATAGTGTAACCCTGCCGGGCGGTGCAGCCTCGGCTATGCTCACAGTAAGATGGTGTGCACCCGTAGGCGTGACCCCTGGCCCCTGGGAGCGGTGTGTTCTAAGTATGTTTGACTTTTGGACGTATGAAGGCGTCTTGTTTGAGAATTACGCAATGGGCGAGATGGATATCTGAGCAGCTGAGATCTACTGAAAGTGATCGATCTAAGCGTCGGGAGAGGAGGATGCGCTGGCAGTTTACATACTTGGCATTTGGGCTAGCCGGCCACCCACAAGCTTAGAGCGGCGATGGCCGAGGCGATTCGTACATAGACACCTACCTACACCACTCCCCGACTTCCCGATTGGTGCTGATAGCATAGGAAGCATGAAGTCGTCCGCTGCTCGCCACCTCCGCCTTGTCTCTCGCCCACATCCGTCTCTCTCCCGACTCCCCGCAGCGTCCCTCCCGCCCCCTGCCAATCTCCACACCGCTAGCACGCCCCGCCGATCCGCACTCCCTGTCCCCACGCTCTTCGGCGCGTCACCGCTCTGCCCAAGAAAAGCTAGCCCGCCTTGCGCCCCTCCTCCACATCAGAAACTGCTATACTACCCCGTATTCCTTCAGCATGCCATCCTCGGATACGCCTCCTCAGGATCCCACCGAGCTCCGTCTGCCCACAGACCTCAAGCCCACCCACTATGACATCACCGTTTGGACAGACCTCGAGAACAACACCTTCGAGGGCATCGTTCATGTCGAGTAAGGACCTCTGCCACACGTACTTATTCCCAAATTGCCCTCGGCTAAGATCCGGCGCAGCCTGCAGGTCATCAAGGAGACCTCCAAGGTCGTCCTCCACACCGCGAGCCTGGAGCTCGGCGGCGCGTCCCTCCAGTCCGACGCGCTGAAGAGCGTCCAGGACGTGCACACGCGCGAGTTCGACGACAAAAACGAGCGCGGGATCTTCTCCTTCGACAAGGCCCTCCCTGCCGGCTCGAAGGCCCGCTTTTCGATCCCCTTCAAGGGCGCCTTGACCGGGGACATGCTTGGGTACTACCGGTCCACCGGCGGCAAGGACGGCGAGTTCAAGTACACATTGACCCAGTTCGAGGCAAGTGTTGGCGGGGCGTGGTTACCCTCGTGTCTGGAATGTCTGACAGTTTGTTTGTAGCCTACAGCTGCTCGGAGGGCGTTCCCGTGCTGGGACGAGCCGCTCCTTAAGGCAACGGTCGCTGTCACGCTCGTCTCTCGCGTGAACTCGGTCAACTTGAGCAACATGCCGGCGATCTCGGAAGAGGTGTACAAGCCCGAGAGCCCTGAAAAGGATTCTTGGCTCGCGAAGAAGATGGCCTCCTTGTCTGACGCGGGTCAGTGGAAGGTTACCAAGTTTGAAACCACGCCCCCCGTAGGTCCCTTCGTGTAGTTTGTTTTTCTATCTTTGTTTCTGCCGCTTACTCTGTTTTGGTGCAGGTTTCGACGTACCTCATCGCCTATGCGAATGGTCCTTTCGTGTACTTGGAGGACTCTTACAAGAGCCCACTGAGTGGAAAAGTCCGCCCGCTTCGCATCTACAGTATGTACAAATTACCAGCAACGATCCATAGTTATGTGCTGATGGTCTGGTCTTTAAGCGACACCGGACGTCATTTCTCAGGCGCAATTTGCTCTTGACATCAAGCGTAAGGTTCTTCCCTTGTATGAGGAGGTATTCGACATCGAGTACCCCTTGCCTAAGCTCGATACTTTGGTGGTAAGCATCTATCAATGTGGCATGGCAAATACCGCTGCTTATGCCATTTCATACTAGGCCAGCGACTTTGATTCAGGTATGGCGGACGGGTATATATTTGGCTCCCGCACTGCATAAGGCTGACGTGTAACGGCAATCAGGCGCAATGGAGAACTGGGTAAGAAGTCTTGTCCACGATCCGCAATAAATGCGCTGACGGAAGTTTCAGGGCTTGATTACGGGTCGAACAACCGCTTTCCTTCTTGACCCAGCTTCCGCGGATATTCACTCGAAGCAGAACATTGCCACCACCCAGAGCCACGAGGTAGCGCATATGTGGTAAATACCGATTCCACCTCACGGGCATGCAACTAGGAGTAATCTGTTTGTCAGGTTTGGTAACATCACCACGATGGAATGGTGGGATAATTTGTACTTGAACGAAGGTGGGGTACATTTCCATTTTAGACCACTGAAGCTGATGATGTATTATAACAGGCTTTGCGACGCTTGTGAGTTTGCCTCGAGACTGAACTATTGACAGAACTAACATGCCGAACTTCTCGGGTAGATGGGAGAGAAAATCATCCTCGGTGTGTTGCAATCTATTTCTAATTTGATCCCAACTTGTTGATGAATCTATTCGCAGACAAGTTGAGTTGAACCATGTCTTTGAAGTGCTAACATTTAATGCCACGGCAGGGTATTCCCTGAGTGGAAGCTTGACTCGGAGTTCTTGACCTCGCACTTTTACCAAGCTCGTGCATTGGATGCCAAGCTTTCTTCGCATCCCATTGAGGTCGAGTGCCCAGATGCCAACATGATCAACCAGGTGACTGGCTACAAAACGCTACCGCGACGCTTCCTAATCCCTACTCCTGCTAGATATTCGACCACTTGTCCTACGCCAAGGCGGCCTCAGGCATGCTTCCTTTAGATTCTGCGTCGAAAACTATGGTCTGACTCTATTTAAGTGCTCCGTATGCTCGCAAGCTATGTCGGAGAGGATAGGTTCTTGAAAGGTGTCTCATTGTATCTCAAGAAGCACACATATAAGAACAGTGTCACCAAGGACCTTTGGGAGGGTATCCAGGCTGCGACAGGTACTTCCTTGAGCCCGCTATTTTTTGATCATCGTAACCTGGTCTGCTTTAGACTTGGATATCCCTAAGATGATGGACAACTGGGTGAAGAAGGTACGGTCAACTTATGTTCCGATATTCGACGTTTCGATCTGAGTTTTTGGGGAAAGATGGGATACCCAATCGTCACCGTCACTGAGAACGAGGGCGGCATTCACTTGCGACAGGATAGGTTCCTAGAGACTGGACCAGCAGACCCCAAGGACAATGAGACGATCTGGTATGTGTAGCGAAAACGTCATCCAATGCGTCTAACTTTCGTTTAGGACTGTTCCTGTTAACTTGTTGACCGTTGGCGCTGATGGCAAAGCGGTGCTCAACAAGGATATTCTTCTGGACGAGCGTGAGAAGTTCATCCCTCTCGACACGAGCAGGCCATACAAGATCAATGCGGACACTACGGGCTTCTGTTGGTCTTCTCTTTCGCAGGTTTTATATCATTTTTATGAACTCCTACACTAGATGCGACGACCTATCCTGCTGAGCGCCTCCTCAAGCTCGGGCAGCAAGCGGCGGCCGAGAGAATTCCCCCTTCTCGCTGTCTGACAGGATGGGGCTTGTTTCTGATGCGCTTTCTGCCGCTAAGCGGGGTATGCGTCCGTGAGCAGCGCTCTAGGTCTCATCGAGACATTGAAGAACGAGAAAGAGCGTGCGTACAGTCGTGCTCCGCGCGCAATGTCCGTTTATGCTTAACCACTGTCGTGGCCATCGCTTTAGACTTGGTTTGGACTGCCATCGCCAGCAACTTGTCTCTCATTGCTTCAACTTGGTATGAGGACCCCAAGGTGTTGGAAAAACTGAACGCTTTTAGGAGGGTACGGATTTCAACGGCGTCCAGCTCGTCCGTCAGGTTTCGCTGACGGCCGCTTGCAGGAGTTGTTTGTTCCTCTGGTCAAACAATACGGGTTCGAGTACTCTGATTCCGACTCGTATGACGTCCAACAGCTGCGGACGACGGCGATCGAGCAATCTGCAGACGCGGGAGACGCATGGTAGGTCCTCTGGTCCTATCCAGGACACAGACAGAAAATCGTTTACCTTCGATGATGATACGTGGACGATAGGGTTGTGAAGGAACTCCAGAGCCGCTTCGACCATTTCCTCAAGACTGGCGACGACTCCAAGATCCCGAGCGATCTGACTGGTGTGGTATTCCGCATCGTGAGTTCGCATGTACGCTTCCTCCAAGTTGATGTTCGCTGAATGTGGCGTGCCAGGCGGTGCGGGAAGGAGGGCGGCCGGAGTGGGAGGCCGTGAGGCGCGTCGCCTCCAAGCCCAAGAACCCGTTCCAAGGCCTGTCTGCCATGCGGGCTATGGGTGCCAGCAAGGACCTCAAACTCGCAGAGGAGACGTTCGACTTCATATTGAACGAGGCCCGTGACCAGGATACCTTCTACTACGCCGGGGGCTTGCAGCGCAACTATGCGACGAGGAAGTTCGTCGCGCAGAAGTTCAAGGAGCACTTCGCGACTGTAGGAATTTCTGTGCTGGCTGGAGTCTCGTCTGCGGTGATTGATGTGTATTGGCTATTATAGTTCCAGAAGCGTTACGCTGGCAACTTCGGGCTCATCCGATGGACTGAGGTATGGAGCATGCATGTGTCTCTAGCTAATGGCATTACCTTCAACTTCGTTTCCACTAGATTTCCTTCATGGGCCTGTCTTCGGAGAAGGACTACGAAGAAACCGCTGCTTTCTTCAAGGTTAGCTATTTCACGGCTGTCACTTTGTCGACGTTGTTCGCTGACGTTCATTTTGTAGGACAAGGACACTTCCAAGTTCGACATGGCCCTCAACCAAACACTTGATTCGATTCGTGCCAGGGCCGCATGGGTGCGGGTATGTTATAGGTTCAATTCATTCCGAGATCGCAGGTGACTCACATGAACACAGGCCGCGACGGGAGAGCTGCTGCAATGGTTGGAAAAGCGCGAATCGAAACTTTGAAGGACTTGGATTTACTGTAGTTTCTGCTTGGACAGTGCCTCCCGTTCTCCCTAGCACGTGTCGTATTCGCACAACAATCGATTTTTTGCTCATGCAACGTGGGGGGGAGAATAAACACATAAAGAATATGAATGGGAATACAGAGTGTAGACTATGAACAGGGAAACTAGGCAGCAATGTCAAGAGCAATAAGCTATACAACGTCCGGGTATACATCCATGCGCGTGATGATACGAGGCACAATACAGCTAGCCGGTCGCGGGGCTAGGATGTTCTTCTATTGAGTCCAATATGATCGACGGCGTAGAGGATTCAGAGTCTTCTCGCAAGGGCCCGCCCGGCGATATGCTCTCCCCCAGCGCAGCTAATGCTGCCACGCCTTCCGAATCTCTCCTTCGCCTTGACCGCCGCATGTTGGGAGCGGTCGGTGTCGACGGCGTGAGGGCATCGAAGCCGTCTGACTTGAGACGCATAAGCATGTCGCGGGCGATGTCGACTGTCTCGTCGCCCGACTTGGTGGTGAGGAGGATGTCCGTGTTGAGCGTAAGCGGCACGGCCGCTTGGCGCGTCGCGGTGCTCTTCCTCGCACGACGGGCTTTGCGGCCGACGCTGTCCCCATTCCGCAGTTTCTCGAGCAGGTTGTCCAGGGCAGCGTTGTCCTCCTCGTTTGGTTCCTGGTTGGACTCTTTCTGCTTGGCCCGATTTGCGCGTGACTCCTCTGCCGCCTGGCGACGCTTCTCAACTGCTTCACGCTCCTCTGCAATCGACAAGTTCTCCGATCGACATTTCTGCAAATTATCTCAGAGATCTTCCGTCATGAAGTGTGGAGACACACACCTTATATGAAGTGACGAAAGTCTTAAAAATACCGTAAAACTCGGCCGAATTCAGATTCTTCTCATCTTCTCCGTAGTACTTGACAACCTCAGAGAAGGTGTTGTCGGCGTGGTTGACGTCGTCAACAAGATCTTCCAGTTGACTGGTGGCTTTGCCGATGAAGGACCACATCTGCTTGCCATACTTGTCGTTCATGTCCATATCAGAGAAGTTATCGGTCAGCTCCTTGCGGATCTTCTTCAGCCCTTCTCGGAGTTCGCCGAGACTCTTCCGGACCTCCTGCAAGTTGACTGCGAGAACATTAAAGGAGGGGTGACAGTGACGGATCAACAAGCTACTGACCTCGGTAGGCTTCAGCAGGCGCAGCGAGTTCGTCGAGGAAGGTCTCCATGTCGGGGAAGTGCTTCGCGACCGTTCTCTCCAGGAAGTGGAGTAGAGTAGTATTGTGGAGCGACTTAGTGTCGACTAGCTTGTTGATGCTGCTGACACGGAAGCCGAACGCGCCACCTTTGACACCAGTGCCGTTCATGTAGTTTCCAATGAGCAGAATCAACTAAAAACCAGATCAGTCGTTGCTTTCTCATGTTCCGGTGGGCGACAACTCACACTGAGCAGCTCCTTGAAATTCTTGGCATCCAGGAGCGCCTTTCCAGCTTGCGATAGCTTCCGTGCGCTCTGTATTAAAATTAGCGAGGGAAGGAAGTTACAATAATAGGGAGTACGAACGTCATCAAGGAGACCCCAAGTCTCGTCGAAAACACACTTATAAAGCATGCCTTCGATACGGGGCGCGAGTCGGTTGATTTTGAGCAGCTGGACCATAAGTCGGTCTGAAGGATGCAAGCTTGCGAGTTCTTCTGGATCGGCATTGCGGTACACGTTGAGCTTTCCAACCTGGGAATAGCCTTCCATCAAACTTATTCTCGACAAAGCGTAGGAAGTAACGGACCTGTTCGGGATTGGGCAGGACACGCTTCAATTCGCTCAGGAACAGCTGACTGCAGACCTCCTGGTCGAAGTCGCGGATCCGGAACGCTAGCTCTTCTGGAGAGAACTTCTTGACCGTCTGAATAAGGATCTCTGCACGAGCTTCTCAGTGGATGCTAAAACTTAGTCGCACCAGGTCCACCCACCGACTCGCTTCTTGGTCTGCGGATCGAGCACAGACTTGAGTTCCGCCCGCTTCTGCTTTGCTGTTTAGATAGATGAGCGCGCCCGCATCGACGCGTATGCTAGCTGCATGGACGTACCCATCAGATTGATGACGAGCTGCTTCGCCTTGAAGTCCTCCTCCATTTCCGTCCAGACTCCATCCAACTGGAGCTTCTTCAACCACTCGTCTTCGTTCGTCGGCTCCTTGAACACCGTCCTCTCCGCCTGCTGCATCGGGATCTTGTCCCACTGCAGCTGCTTCATCTTCGTGCTCGGCGTGATCGAGATGTCCTTGCGGGCCGCGAGCAGGTTCGAGATGTTCGCACCAAGTAGTGATGTTCGGACTGAGCCAGGTGGAGGCGGTGGCCCCAATGGAATTTTGCCCGGTGGAGGAGGTGGGGTGGTGGGGCACCAGGTGGAGGTGGAGGCGGCGGAGGCGGTGGACCGGGAATTTTGGCGCCAGGGGGAGGAGGCGGTGGTGGCGGCGGGGGCGGCGGGGGAGGTGGGGGAGGTGGGGGAGAAGCAGCGGCGCCAGACGGCGGCGGCGGCGGCGGCGGTGGTGGTGGGGGAAGAGGAGGCGCTGACCCTTCGGGAATTGGTGAGTGGAGTGGGCTGGGCATGGAAGGCGGACGACCTCTCTCCGTGAGATGTCTCCGTAGTTGTTCGGCCAGTGACTGAGGTTGGTCAGGCGAATTCTTTCCGTTATGGTCAATCGAAATATTCGAGCTGACGGATGTGGCTTCGGTTGTCGGGTTCGAAGAGATGCTGTGTGTTGAACCTGACCTTCGCAGCTCGCTATCACCATCGAACTCGTCAGCTGTCTCAGCCAGCGAGACATTGTGATCGTCAGAGTCGGGGACAAAGTGCGCTGAAATATGGTGGTTAAGAATCATCAGAATCAACGGGAGGGAAACCACGTACAGCCAAGTGGTGTTCTGGGAAGGTTCTTATTTCGCCGCGAGGGTGTACGAGCGCTCCTTGGACTTGAAGACGCAGTGTGGTGGATGTTGTTCTGCGGGACATGTTAACAAAAAAATAAATGCCTCTGCGGCAAGACGAACCATAGCGCCCTCAACCATCTGCTGTTGAATCTGTTCTTGCTCAATTTCGTCGTCAGCATCCATGAACTGAGATGTGTGTCCGTTCTGAGCCTCCGAGATCCGATCCATGCGAGGCGGTTTCCGCCCTCTCGTCGAGGGCTGATTTCTCCGCAAACTGCCAGATTTTGTCGGCGTTTCTTCCTCCTCGGTCCCATCGGCTCCTTCGCTGCCTTCCTGACCATCGCGGCGCTTCTTTGTCGACCTGCCTTCGAGGATGCTAATCGTCTTGTCCCGCTGGAAGTGCTTTTCAAGCGTGTCGATGAGGGTCTTGCGGTCCATCCCGCCCGCGTTCGCGTGGTCGATGATCTTGCCAACCCCCTTTGACACTTCCTTCAGCATGCGGAAGAGCTCCATAATCTGAGCCTCGAGCTGCGCAATCTGCTCCTCGTACCCCGCCTTCTGCGCCTCCATCTGGCCCTGAAGCTTCTGCGTGTTCTCACGCGAGATGGCGAGTTTCTCCTCGAGCCGTGCTACCTTGGACTTCAGCGAGCCGACGAGCCCGCCCTCGCCCTGCGCGACCTCCTCCTCGAGCGCTTCCTTCTCGAGCCGGAGCCGGAGCGCGGAGGCGTTGGCAAGCGCGAGGTCATCTTCGAGTTGCTGGTGGCGGTCTGCCTCGTTGAACTGCGAGATAATGCGCTCGACCGAGTGCCCGAGGCGCTGCTCGGCGCCGACGAGCTTCTTGTCCAGGACGATGTCCGCGACTAGCGAGTCGATGAGCTGGTAGTAGTGCGCAAGCGCAGGCCCCTCCTCGCGGATGAGCAGCATGTGCTGCATGATGGACAGGAAATGGTCCTTGGCCCGGGAGTCCTCCGTCTTCGCGCGCAGGGCGTTGTACACATCCTCGGGATTCGCGAGGTCTCGCAGGATCGCTTGGTCGAGGCGTTCCTTGAGCTTCGACTCGTCCTCGTCTAGCGCCTGCTGCAGCATCTGGAGCTGTTTGTCGATCACCGCGACGCCAAATGACTGGCAGTGCTCGACGATGCGCTGCAGGCCTGCGGATTCCATTTGTGACCGGTGGTGCACCCGGATATCGAGGTCGTCGATGTGCGTCATAAGACTGTTAATGAAAAACAGATTGGAGAGCTAACAGAGGACGAGTAAGATGGCGAAATGGAAGGCATTTTTGCAAGAAACGCACCGCATAATCATTGAGCGAGGGGTCGATACCACCATGCCGCTTCACCTCGTCGCTCGCGCCGACCAGTGTACCCATCTTCCCCCGCCCTGCCAGAGCAATTTCCAGCGACTTGAACCAATACGCATACGGGTTCCCCGCCTCATTGTTTGCAGCGCTGAGGGCCTCCAGCGCACTAACGACGAGGTTGTGTACTTGCCCGTCATTATAATATTCCAAGAAACACAGGAGATCTAGAAGGATCTTTCTAGTAGGTAGATGAGGGGTATTGAGGGCGGACGCTATTTGCGTCAGGATCATAGGATGGTTGAGGGCATCGTTTGCCGCGAACTATAACCAGAGTTCAGACACACTGGACAAGCAATACGATAGAGACGCACGTTGTGATTGAGGATCTGTTTGAGGCATTTCGCTACTTCGTTTTCTAGTTCGATATCCTCTTTGCGTCTAATCTGATGTCGGCACAGAAATCGACTTCGCGACGTGATGGACTCACCTCTGGACCCCTTTCCGACTGATGTTCTGGAGCGCTTGTCCGAGAACGGAGGTTCCTTGCAGGTCAACAAAGTGTCGAAACCAACTGGAATCCAATCACACTGCGGGTCAAATAACATTCCCAAACCCTGATAAGGTGACACACCTCATCTCCTTGCTTCTCAGGGAGACCTGCAAGCTGGACGCTTGCTTGGGAGTGATTGTCCTGTCCATGAATCGCTTGATGTACCACTCGGGGGTGCCCTCGACGAACGCAGGGGGTTGACCAGCGTCGTTCTGCTTGCGAGCCTGTTCCTCACGTTTGCGCTCCTCGCCCCAGCGCATCTGCTCGTCGTTGTAGACGATATGCCACTTCTGGTCGATGGAGAGGTGGGGGATGTCGTCAAGGCCGCGCATACGCATGATGTTCTCGAAGAGCATTTCGATTTCCTCATCATTATCAGGACGGGGGAAGTTGAACTCTTCTGTGGGGGATGTGTGCTTGTACAAGTTCGAGAGGTGGTGGTGGTGAGGTTCAAACGGGGAGATAGAGGCGGCATAGCGTGAGCCGCGAGTGGACTCGGAGCGCGTAGTGGCGACAGAAGCTCCCGAGAGCGGCCGCAAGCGTTCGCTGGCATCTTGGGCGACGACAGAGGACTGGCGGGGTCTATTCCGACGTTTGCCAAAGAGAGTCTCCATGGTGTTGTAGGGAGTGTGAGGCCGACCTCCGGGGAAAGTAACTTACGCCAAGCTCGAGGTTAATCAAGAGGACGGCAGTGTTCGCAGAGGATCAGAGCTCAGTGCAATGGATACTAGACATGCAGAGACCGTTAGAGACAGGACATAAGAGATCGTGACAGAGAGCGACGGCGGGGAAGGAGGAAGAGGAGAGGGCGATGGGAGGGTTGAGATGGTCGGAAGAGGGCTCGGCTGGGCGGGCGCTCATTCCGAGACGGAGCGCACTCAGTCTGCAGCGCCAGTTTCAGTTCCACCGTCCGCACCGGCACACGCCCACCCTGACATCACCCCAAGCCACCACCTCCCCTTCCTCCCTGGCCCGCTCCAGCACTTACTTACGACCAACACACGACAGCACAGCACGCACTTCTCATCATGTCGGCCACCATGGCCACCGCAAGCTCCGCCATCTCGACCCTATACCGCATTGCGGTCTATCTCTTCCTCGAAGCCGTAGGCCTTTGCCCATCCTCGCCCGTCGGCCCCCATTCTCACAACTCCTGTCCTGCAGGTTCCAAAAGGGGAGCTCAAGTACATAATACCCGCCCTCTATGTCCTATACCTCGTGACATCATATTCCTCCACACCTCTCTTCAACGAACCTCTAGTAGTCAAGGAAGAGGTCACTGTCGTCCAGGAGGAAAAGAAGCTAGAAAAGAACGGAGATGTTGTCACAGATATTGCCGTCGTCCAAGCGACCGCCGTGACTCCTGTGCCCGAGTCCTTCAACGTGAGTAACACGCCTCTTCGTGCCTTCTCCCCTTCTTAATCACGTCGCCGCAACGCGCCAGTGGAGGTCTGCGCTCTCCACTCTTATCTTCTCCGTTCCCTCCCCCGTGCGCGCGTTGCGCTTAGCGAACCTCGGTATAAACACCCTCCTACTTTTGGCTGTCGCCGAGTTCGTTGCCATCCCTTACTTTGATGACGCGTCTCGCGTCGTGTACACTCGTGTGGGCGCCCTTTCCCCTGATACAGCCAAGATCGTTGTTCGTTATCCTCCAAGCGACAACGCAACAGAGAACATTGTCCGTATTTCCTACCGTCAAGCCACGTCCTCTACCACATCGCCATGGCGCGAAGGTCCCGTTGTCAATCTCACAGCAGAACTCGATTGGGTTCAAACTGCACGTCTTACTGGGCTATGGCCGACCACAACTTACGAATGTATGTCGCCAAGTTCGCGTGTTCATCAAAAACTTACGAGTGTCATCCGCCTTTAGACCGCTTTGAACATATCAACGACACAAGTATCACCGTACTGCCCTATCCTGCAGAGCCCATTCGCTTCCGCACGTTCCCAGACTCGCGCCTGCAAAGCGGTTCCAACTTCCGTTTCATCGCGTCCTCATGCATGATCCCCAACTTCCCATATGTCCCTCTCCAAGCTCGCAGCATCAAAGGTCTTGACCTTCTTTCTGACTACCTCTGGCCTTCCAAGCCCGAGATCGTTGCGCCATCTACTAACGAGCCATCTGGTTTGTCGGAGAATGGCTCAAACGCTGCTGAGACAGCCTCTGCACTTAATGCCTCATCTGAGAATGTTACTTCTCCTGTTGCCGAGGCGATCCCCGCCGTAGCGGCGGTCGAGATGCCTGCTCCACCTACAGAATTCATGATCTTTATGGGTGATTTCATCTACGCCGATGTACCCGTGTACTTCGGCGACGACAAGGAGGCTTACCGCCGTCTCTACCGCCGCAATTATAATAGTCCGAGCTTCCGGAAGGTCTACGAGCGGTTGCGTGAGTTCCCCGCATTCTTGGGCGCACTGCGAATTGGGGCTGACGGAATGTTTCAGCCATTTTCCATACGTACGACGATCATGAGGTTTGGGGTCTTTCGACTTCCCTTCATCCTAGCTATCGCTCACAACGCTGTAGATCATTAACAACTACGTCGGCCAAGGAAACAGCTCGCAGGAGCCGTTCCCCAATGCAGCGGATGCGTTCAGTTTGTACAATGCTGACGCGAACTACGACCCTTCGACCGAGGGCGAGTACTACTACGACTTCCGCTATGGGGATGCTGCGTTCTTTGTCATGGACACCCGACGCCACCGCTCTGACATCACTACGGAGGACCCTTTAACGCACACCATGCTCGGCGACAAGCAGCTCGCAGCGCTCCACAACTGGCTCGGCAAGGTACGTGCTCGCTTCGCTCGCCTTCCATTCATGTTGCTGCCCATATCTCACCTATCTCCTGCGCGCTACCCTTTCTCAGGTGAACAACACCGCAGTTTTCAAGTTTGTCGTGACCTCCGTTCCCTTCACATCGCTCTGGACCCACGACGCCATCACGGACTCGTGGGCAGGCTTCCCTGTAGAGAAGGACGCGCTGCTGCGCGCGCTCCACACCGTGCCGAACGTCATCATTCTCTCTGGCGACCGCCACGAGTTTGCGGCGATCGAGTACGAGAGCGGCGACCACGGCTACAATGTGCTCGAGGTCTCGACGAGCCCAATGAGCATGTTCTACGTGCCGCTCATCCGCACCCTGCGGCCGAGGAGCGAGCAAGTCGTGAATAAGACCGTCGAGGAGGTCCTTGTTGCGGAAGACGGGACGAAGGAGGTCATGCAGTACGTCGTCGAAGTGCCAAAGGAGAAGGTCATCAGGTACATCGGGGAGGGCAACTACAAATGGTCGGTCGCACTTTTTCCGCCGTGGCGAGGCGCGGTGACTGACGTTCGTCGGTTCTCGGCAGGTCTTCGCTCGAAGTCGATACGAGAGACTCTCAGCATCCTATCGTGAGACTTGAAGTTGTCATCGACGGCAAGCCTGCGTACAAGTGCGTGGTGTCCTGCATCACCCTTGACCATGCCTATTGACCCTGTTTTCGTTTAGCCTCGAAGTTGTCGGCAAACCTGTGAAGCTACAACTATCGACGGCGCTCGGTGCGCTCGTCCCGCAGTCCTTGAAGGGCATGCTCGACAAGATGGGCTTCAGGCCAAGCAAGTGGTTCTAGAGTTTGGATTTCAGCAATGTTGTTCAATGTTGTCTCTCCGCGAGAACGTAGACGTGGTGTGGATGTACTGGTATTGTCGTTGGTAGATACTGGAGGTCCGGGCTGCGAGACGTCATATCGTGTATTTGTTTTCATGTTGTGCGATGAACTTTGTATGTTATGTTACGTTTACCCCTCATAACGAAGTTTTCCATGGCATACTCTTCCAGACATTCATACTATCCGTTGGCCAGACAAGATCAGATTATCCTGAGACGCTCTCGTGTACTCCGTGGTCACCAGCAGAGTAATTGAGAGGAAGGGGAAGAGAGCGGGCAAGCTACATAGCGCAGACTAGCCCAGTGTTCACACGAGTTTGGATGGGTTATACTTGGCGTGCAATCACTCTTACTACTACGCCCTTTGCTTTCCATTAATAGCCTCGTTGGAAAACCTCTGTTGAATCCGCGCATAGTGCTCCATCTCCGCTTGGCTTACACTTGGCACCAGCTCGCGCAACGCCGCGGTGAAGTCATCCTCAGAGACGAGCACCTCCGTTTCCGCCTGCGTAGCAAGTTCACCAAGATAATACTGGGGTGTAAGCGGGAATGGGTGGGGCGAATCCGGTGGCGGAGAGGCATTCAGCTTGGCTGTACTCAAGTCAGCATACAGCCTACCGGCATCGTGGGGGACGCTTACCAATCGTAGCTTCAAGCTCCTCTGCCTTCCGAGACATGGCCTTGAGCAGCGCGTCGGCACAAAGCGCGTAGAAGTCAGCTCCGGTGTAGTGGAAGGGGCACTGTTCCGCTACTCGTTCCAGCTTCAAGTCAGGGTGAAGTTTGAATTTGCGCGTCAGCGCTTGGAGGATGTTCAACTGAGCTGCATGTGTGCTGCTGACCCCAAGGTACAGCATGCGATCGAAGCTGGTTGTCATTCAGTGAAATGTAATACTGGAACGACTTGTGCTGTGACGCTCACCGTCCTGGCCGGAGCAGAGCAGGGTCCAGCAGATCCGGGCGATTCGTGGCTCCGATGACGAAGACGTCTGCCCCCGCTTTACCGCCGGACAAGCCGTCTAGCTCCGCTAAGAGCTGACTGACGATGCGGTCCATGACGCCCCCAGAGTCCCCATGGTTGCCTCGCTTCGGAGCTACCGAGTCCAGCTCGTCGAAGAAGATGACGCAAGGACGCGCGTCGCGAGCTCGTCGGAAGACTCGCCGGACGTTCGCCTCTGACTCTCCGATGTACATGTTCAGCAGTTCGGGGCCTTTGACAGAGAAGAAGTTGAGGGCGCAGGATGTCGCGACTGCCTTCGCTATGAGGGTCTTGCCCGTCCCAGGAGGACCGTACAGTAGAACACCTACACCGATGTGAGCAACATCCCGAGCAGGATAGCATGAGGTTAGGTACCTGATCGTTGCTTGAGACCGTCAGCGAAGAGCTCCGGATGCTCGAGAGGCAGTTGAATTGTATCCAGGATATCCGCCTTCACATGTGCGAGGCCGCCAACGTCGTCCCACGAGACGGACGGGATCTTCGGGGCCCCGATGCTCTCCGAGTACGAGGCGCGCGCCTTCCCCAGCGCGGTCTCGAAATCGGCAGCGGTCAGAGGAATGCCAGCGGAGAAAACGTCGTACACGGTGCTTTCTTCATTGGTCGACCTGAGGATCGCTGCGGACTTGGCACGGGCCACGAGATCGACGAGGTCTGCCGCAACGAGCGCTGCTGTCTGCACGGCCAGATCCGTGACAGAGACGTCAGGTGCGAGCGTACTATCGGCCAAGATCGACATGAGGATGTCGTAACGTTCTGCTTCTCCTGGCGCCTCGAAAACCACCTCGTGCTTGAAGCAAGAGAGGACCTTCGGAGGCACACGCTCATGGCTGTCAGTTGTGCCCACGAGTACCACAGGGAAGCCGGTGAGATTCCATGACGGCTGGAGGTTCGCAATGCAGTCGCGAAGAGCCTCAGCTACCGCTGGCTCTACAGTCTTCAGTCAGTATGCGGCCGCCATAACGGTTCGGTGGGTGGACGTACCCTTCCCGGGTTCCTGTGCTTGGGTGCTCTGTGCAAACGCGTCGACATGCCTCAGCAGCAGGATGCAAGGCGAACAGTCCGCCGCTCTCTCAAAACGAGCCTGAAGGGTGCCTTCTGTCTTTGCATCAGTATCCCCGATGAGGTCGTAGCAGTCGACCTGGTGGATATTTAGTCAGGAAGGTCATCACCGTGTCAACAGAACTACCTACTTCGAAAAGGTGGATGCCAAGTCTCTGCGCTACCCATCCTGCTACGGTCGCCTTGCCTACACCTCGGGCACCTTCTAGGAGGATGGATAATTGCAGATGGTAATCCATAGCCCGTCGGTTCAAAGCGGCCGATGCCAGCGCCAGAAGCTTGCCGAAGGGCGTGTCCTGGTTAGGAATCAGGTCTAGTGGCGGGGGTACCCTATGTGCTGCGTGGGACGTTAGCCACTCATGTAATCTCTAGCGCGCGAATGCGCGCACCAATTGAAAGGTAACCGCCCATGTCGGGCACCCTTGAATGCTCGACGCCAGTTTGCACCATCCGGGTGACGGCGGTGTCCACCCAGCATCCAAGCTCTCCAACTGTGGCTCCGATATACATGTCAGGAGATGACACTTCGCCCAGGCGGGGTACGACGCTGTGTTCCACGTTTGTCACAAGAAAGTAGACTAGCTCGTTGGTGCCGCTGTCATTCTGTGCGAAGCTTGATACTTTGGTTACTTTACTGTCGCAGTCAAGAGATAGAGAGCGACGCACTCCTCGACGTCATCCACGACCTCGTTGCCACCATCCACGTCAAGTGCACTGGGCTGTCTGAGGAGGTCGTCTGTGTTGATGCCAACGGCGATGATATCGCCCTGCTTAACGAGGCGCGTGGATCGCTTGAAATAGCGCTGTAACGCATCCAAGAAAAGCGGTTGGTAGGCACGAACGGTGGAGAACGCGGATGCCACACGGGCGATGGTGACGGTTTTCGCTACCGGGATGGTTGGTCGACGAGAGCCGAAGGGACTGGGACGCATACAGACGTCTAATGTGCGGTCAAATGCTCCTGTAGGATTCACATTATGAAGCAGCTGTGGGGAGAAATATGCGCCGCTATCAAACGCGTCCCAATGAGTACTTCAACACAGCGACATGGGGTGTTCTGCTCACGAGCTGGTCGCGATATCGTCTCGAGCGTGCACCCGCACCAAACGGTAGTTGTTGCAGCTATTGCTGGATCGAACGACCGCCTGTTCAGCATGAGCTCGATATTCGGGACAAGAAGACTCGGAGACATACCCAGTCACCATCTAGAACGCCAATGCGACTTAACTCTGATGTGCGGACGTAGACGGTTGACTCGTCCTCGACAGGCGATGCTGGCCACTGCAAAGCATGTGCACTGCACGTCCATTCTACCGAAGAGAGATGGAGACCGCCGCCAGGTTCAGTCCCATTGGTAGTACCAAGGTCACCATTGGACGCATGCCCATTAACAGAGGTGCTCGGACTGGAGATGGCGAGGGAGCGGAGGACAGAACCAGCGAGGAAGTCCTCCCCAATTTCAAAGTCTCCCTTCTCTGAATCGCTTGGCTCAGAATCTTCTTCACCGTCGACGATCATGTCAGGGATAGAGTCCTCTGCGGGGACTTGGCCGTCTTGTGTAGGTGGTGCCGAGACAAAGAGCCTAGTATGGCCTCGCTGAGCGATGCCTTGCTGAACGGGGGTAGCCATGACGAGTTTATAGGACAGCGGTCCTGTTGTGGACACAGAGGAAGACGAGGAGCCAGCAGCGCCGTCCAAAGAGTATGTCGCACCTTGGCGCAGGATCATGTTCCCGTCAAGCAGCCATTCCTCCAGCACGGCGGGGTCGGAAGATGCAGCCGCATACGCATCGTTGGAAAGGGCAGAGAAGATGAGCTCTGAGAGTGTTACCGGATGGGTGACGGAGACTGAGTGGGTGGGAGTGGTATCCTCGGAGCTGGAGTGACCGGAAGGAAATATGTGGGGATATTCAGCTTGCCAGCCCTCCGGAATCGAAAGATTCTCGACCTAGAGTCATCCCGGGAGCCTTTGAACATGATCAGCTACACCAGGAGATGTCAGTGCACTCACAGTGCGATCCAGCACACCGTGGCAAGTTATGGAGGGCAATACGGTGTTTCCGGAGCCCTGATTACCGGTACACCGCGCAATGGAGAGCGTAGTCCTATCCTCTTGATGAAGAAGTAATGCGTGCCAGAGCTTCTCCGGTACACGGGCGACGTCGGTATTTGAAAGGTGGGAAGAGGGGGCGAGGACATGGGCGAGGGGGGGACGCTGGAACAAGAAAGCCATGGAAGAGCGAGGACGGCGCGTCGCAGCAAGCGCCCGGGCTCCATCTTTTCGAATCACGCGTCTGCGTCAGGTTCAACATCCATGTTTCGCCCGTGTTTATTCCAGGTCCTTATCCCCCGCTTCAAAGCTTCCGCCATCATGTTGCAGAAACATGGCGACCTTCAGAATGCCGGCCAACTGGTTGTAACGGACATTGCTCAGCAGGTAAGGTTAAGCATCGCATGAGACCCTGTATCTTCAGTAAACAGCTATACGATGTATGTACCAACTGTAATGTCCATATCATGAAGCCATTCTTACACACGGACGTTAACGCTGAGGACAGATCTATGATCTGGGACGATGCCATGGGGAAGACTAAGCGATAGGTACCATAGAAGAATTCCGACCTACTTCTACTTAGTTGGAATGAATCAAGGGCAGTCAAAGTCCAGGTTGCGTGGGCGCATACAAAGACAGACTCGTGGCCGAGATGTAATAAGGTAAGGTCTCCGATTTACAGAAATAAAAGGTCAGCTTTCCCATTTCGTCTGATCGACCATCAAGGCATTGAATCAATGAGACGCGCGGATGAATGAAGGCGGTATGAGGACATACGGCAGGGTTTTTCTTGAAATCCTCGTAAGTCTCTCGATTGAAAAAGCTGACCTCGGATTCATTTTCTGTCGTTCTGCATCTGAGCGATGATGTGGATGTTAGAGGGGACAGGATGATCGCACCAAGACCAAGGTCTGCGAGTATCCTGGAATCGTCCTCGAATATCCACTCGTCGTGGTCCAAGTTAATGATGAGATTTGTCGTCTGCTCCGAATTAATCAATCCAAGGGACTAGGATGAAGTATTGATGGTGGTTGGCTCGCCTTGGCCCCATGTGCCTTGGTATACAGCTTGAGTGTATCTTGCAAAAGATCAGGTGCCCGTTCCGGTACGCATGTATGGAAGCTTGGGCTCACCTAAGACTGCATTACGATATGGCTTCCATCCTGACTGGGACTGGATTGCTAGAGGATGGATTGATCGCGTGTTTCGGGAGATGGCTCGCAGTCGTAATAGGGCGGATCAATGATTACCTTGGCGGACTTTTTCTTTCAATTCGGAGACTGTATTTTGCTCGAGGTTGATATGGTGGAGGACGAGACTGCGCTCTGTTCTGTATTCGAAGGATTTGATGACGCGGATGGTGAGGGTTGCGTCGGTCTTGGGGAGAGAGAGATTTGTGGGCGTGTCGTCGATACCGTCTGAGAACATATTTTCGGGTGGATGTGTTCAAGGCGACGGTAAATTGAAGGCGAACTGGACCAGTTGGGGGCAAGCTTGAGGATGCTGATGATTCTCGTCTAGACGCTGTGCTCCCACTGCGGCATCGAATATCGATCGGCGTTACTTTTGACAGCAGATCTCGATCCATCTTGGCCACGCCGCAGGAACCACTTTGGGTAACCAACATTCACCGCTCCTCTCCGGCGCCGGCGAGTCCACCTCCGCTCTCTCCGCTCTCTCGCACATCCTCCTGGCCCTGGCTCGTCTCCAACCACACTTCAGCCCAATCCCCGTCCTAAGCTCAGGCACCCGACCTTCGATGCTGCCAGAATTCAAGGCCATCCGTCGCCCTCTCGATCCACCCTTGACCTAGACCAAGAATTGCCAATGGAACATTTACACCCGCCTCTACCAGTGCCATGAACATCCCAGTATTGATCGGCATGTGTTGGCATCGCTTCTGCTCCACCTCTCCAAGTTCAACACCGCCGGAAGCGGAGCTATGACGGGCCTTCCCGAATCTCTTTTTTTTCTGACGCTCACGATCCAACAGTGTTCTGCTTTGAGATCGTCTCCTCAGCCGCTTCCCTGCACCAACAGCGCGAAGCGCCCCTGTAGACACAATACAGTGTTACCGAATGCTTCCTGAGTCAGACGGGCTGCCGCATTATGTACCTGCCCTGGCCCAGGGTCCTCTGTCACTCCTCGTCCCCCTTCACAATCCACGTTCCGCAATTCTCCAGTCCAGGCCGTCACGAGGAGTGTCATTGACACGATACTTGCTCGGAAGTCAGCCCTCCGCCATCCTTGTGGTGTCCCTCTTCCATGACGAGCACGAATCATACCTCGGCACTGCAACTATCGCCGCCCAGCACTCGTGCGGCGACTCGTGGGCCCGGTGCTCAGCGTTTGGGGCCCTGGCGATATCGGCAATTGGGTCTACTTCGCGCAGCCGGTGGATCGTACGAGGAAGTACCAAGTGTTGAGACCTATCTGGACGTCATAACCATCGGCAGGCTGTACCCGTCCAGCTGGGGTTGAAGGTATAAAAGCCCGCACTCTAGGCTTGACCCCCCTCAGCGGTCTCCGCCTCACATTTCAGTCAGTACCTCCCTCATTACCCCCAATATCCCTTGGCTCACCTTGTTACATTTCAGACTCAACTATCGCTTTCTCCTCTGCATAAATTTGTCCGGTAAGGGCTTGTTTGGTGGCAAGTCCTAGTCGTATTCTCACCAAATTCTCCCAGACATGTCGTACACCCCGACTACCCCCATTGTCCAAGAGTTGGTCGACTACTTCTCCGAGAACCCCGAGTTCAAGACCGCCTTTGAACAGTCCTTCTTGATGGCCTACGCTACCGGCCTTCGCGAGTTCGACACGTTCAACATTCACTCCGTCGACGACTACCTCCGCTACATGGACGAATACGTTCACTGGGTCCCGTCCGAGAACGTCTCCGGGACCAATGTCTACAACCACATTTGCATCTTTTACTTCATTCTCGACCTCCCTCCCGTCCGCGACCACCAGAGCCCGATTGACCCTTCTTCCCGCAGCCCCTGGCGGTGGTTGTCGGAGTGGCTCATCAAGTACGCCAAGGAGATGGGCAACTGGATGGACTTGCCGGGCTCTATCAACGAGGAGACCATCGAGACGTTCGCTCAATCCCCCGCATACCGCGATACTCCGGAGACCGACTTCTACGACCAGTACCCCAAGCCGCTCTGTGGGTGGAAGACCTTCAACGAGTTCTTCGCGCGCCACATTAACAAGACATTCCGACCCATCGCCGCCCTCGACGATCCCACCGCTATTGTCAGCCCCGCCGACTGCTCCTTCGACGGCACCTGGCCGGTCAACGAGGACCCCGCGAACGTGACCACGTTTGATGTCAAGGGCGTGCCATGGAGCATCAGCCAGCTCCTTGACGACGAGGCGTCGGGGACCTACTTCGGCCCCCTCTTCTCCGGTGGTATGTTCACGCACTCCTTCCTCAACACAACCGACTACCATCGCCAGCACGCGCCCGTCGCCGGCCGCGTCATCGAGGCCAAGGTCATTCCCGGGCTCTGCTACCTCGAAGTCGTCCTCAAGATGTCCGAGGCCACCGACGATAGCCCTGACAGCACGCCGCAGCCGCGCCTCGGCATGCACCGCCAGATGCTCCCCAAGGCCGCCGACCCCACCGTCGTCCCCCACCAGGCAGTCATCCGCGCTAACAAGAAGGCGAAGGCCGTCCCCGTGTCGACGACCGGCGAGCTCGTCCCCGACGCTCCTGACTCCCCTGGCTACCAGTTCATCCAGGCGCGCGGGATGATCCTCATCGAGAGCGAGATCGGGCTCGTCGCCGTGCTCCCAATTGGCATGGCGCAGGTGTCGTCGGTCGTGCTGAGCGTCAAGAAGGGCGATTGGGTGGAGAAGGGCCAGGAGATCTCGTGCTTCCAGCTGGGTGGGTCGGATATCGTGATGGTGTTCCAGAAGGACGCGCAGGTCCAGCTCGACCAGGAGAAGAACGTCCACTACAAGTTCGGGAGCAAGATCGGAAGCGGGCAGCGCGTGGCCAAGTAGATGGTATGTCTTGACTGGTATGTCTCATGTACGATCAATGACGCAATTGGTGGTTAACCGCATGTTTACAGCACCCGAGCGTGGCGGTGTACGAGTAGACTCGAAGAGAGGTTCGAAGCTGGATATCTGGGTCATCCTTGCCCTGTACTACGTAAATGTCAACCAAGTATCGTGTACTCAGCTTGTCATGATGTTTTGCCCTATACACGATACTTATCAGTAGCTGGAAGACGCGAACGCTGAGATGGAGCTGAATCGCGTGCATGGTTCATTTGAATTCAATCAGTAGCCAAAAATGGACTTCACGATGCGGTCCATGATAATGGTCCAATATCCATGGCTGTCTTCAGCTCACGAGCTTGCGCGAGCTCGTCGGAAGACACAAGGGGCGTTGGTTTCGGGCTCTTTTGTGAGAAGATGGCGAAAGACGCAGGGGAGGTTTTAGTCCTCGGCCTTTTGTAGGATCTTATCTCCATCCATGACCTAGTCTGGCATGCATGATAGCTGCGTTGAGGAGCGAAGAGAATACGGTTGTAGAGAGCACCATGGTGCGCAACCATGGATAAGATCCAGTACTTAAAGTGACATTGATGTTGAAGAACAGTTGTCGGTGCTATGTAGGTTCACGGTCGGTAGGAGGTCGAGTACCAGTCCCATGATATCAAACGCATACATTCCCCCGACAAAGTCTTTATTGAAATTAGTACGAATGATGCCTGGAAACATGGAAGCACTCACTGTTCTGCCAGGGCAGCCCATGCGCCATCTGCAGGCCATGGCGAAGAGCTACCCGCTACTTGTAAAGCGCTTATTACTCGAGTACTTATGGCATGTTCGAGAGCGCAGTCAAGCAATTCTACCGCTTCTCTAGTACGTGTATAGAATTCCCCAGTGCCATGGAATCATGCTGGAAATGTGCAACTAGAACTTAGAAGCAAGCGCGCGCAGAGGGTGGGCACAGACACGAGAAGCGCCCGTGCTGCACGCTTTTTCACATTCGTCCATCGTCCCGTCCATCCTGCCCAGGCTCGCGCTCGACGCCTGCCTTTCCTGCTGTTTTTCATCTACCCTTCAAGTCACTGTTTCCGATACCAGTGGCACGTTTATCTTGGGGTATTATTGCAAGGCTTGCTTGACCGTATATTTGTCTCG
Source organism: Ganoderma boninense (assembly GCA_002900995.3). Taxonomy (NCBI): domain Eukaryota; kingdom Fungi; phylum Basidiomycota; class Agaricomycetes; order Polyporales; family Polyporaceae; genus Ganoderma; species Ganoderma boninense. The sequence continues at coordinate 1,577,283 of CM035306.1, forward strand.
AATATGAGTCGAGGAGGTCGAGGAGGATTCGGACGTGGTGGAGGTGCGCATTCTAGGCTTCTTTTGTTGGGTGTTGTGCTGGAGCAACGCGAACACATGCTCTTACAGGCCGGGGTGGTGGTAGGGGCGGATTCCAGCAGAGGGACTTTGGTCCCCCAGACACTGTTCTCGGTGCGTTTGCTTCTGGAATCGCTTCATTCACACAAGCTCACGCCGAAGCCCTTTCTTGGACTACAGAAATGGGGACATTCATACACGCAGTAGAAGATGAGATGCTTTGCCAATCAGTCATGCCCGACAAGGTCCCCTACTTCAACGCCCCCATCTACCTCCAAAATAAGTCCGTCATCGGACGTGTGGACGAAATTCTTGGCCCTATCAACGAGGTCTACTTCTCTGTCAAGATGGGCGACGGCATGGTCGCAAGCAGTTTCAAGAAGGGCGACAAGGTGTACATCGGTGGGGACAAACTGTTGCCAATCGACAGATTCCTGCCGAAGCCCAAGGTGGTCGGTGTGTACTTCGTCTGCTTCATCTGCTCTTCTTGCCATTCATGGTCGAATGAAACTGGCAACATGTTGCAGGTGTCAAAAAGCCGCGCGGCGCGGGCGGGCGGGGAGCCCCTGGTGGACGAGGACGAGGCGGCCCTGGTGGGCGCGGTGGTCCTCGAGGAGGCGGGCGTGGTTTTGGTGGTGGACGAGGTGCACCAAGAGGAAGAGGTGGCCCCGGTGGCGGATTTGGCGGTGGCGGATTTGGCGGTGGTGGAAGGGGTGCACCGAGAGGACGCGGTGGAGGAGGTCGTGGCTTCGGTCGTGGCCGGGGGTTTTAGCGAGTGGATCTGGAGGTACGGTTGTTGTACGAGTTTGTCCGCTATATCATTTCGCTCTCGCCTCCTTCATCAAGTCATGAAAACGAGTATGTATGAAGATGTCCAGGTGGATCAAGATAGGGCTACAGTGGAGGAAATACGGTGGTAATGCTACAATTTCAGGGACTTGATCTCTTCCGTGACGGTCTTGACTCGTTGAGAACGCGCGAGCTGCACTGGTACGGCCTGCTTCAACTCCTCTACTAAGGCGAACGTCTGAGATGCCACTTCGCCAAGACGCTCATATGCACCAGGAGGGACTAGAACAAGGTGAGAAAACAATCGTAGAACGACGGAGAGTGGGTGGTACGCACTGTCTTCCCGTGTTGTGGCATCATCATCAGGGACATCCTCCAACGTTGCAGCCTCGTCTGCGTCGAGATCCTTCTGGGTGGCCAAGAGGTCATGGATTTGCTTCTGGATTTCGTCGGGTTTTGTGCGACGCTCGCGAGCGATTTGCAAGTCCCATCGTAGACTCTGGTCTGAGAGAGACCAGATGTGGCGGTCGAAACCTTCATCAAATGGCTCGGTGTCTGGATGCTAAGGATTGAGTAGAGCTGCTGGTGTGAGTGAGGGGAGGGACGGACCAACTTCGTGCTCGTTCAAATCCTCGAGATTTTGACCGTTGACGCGAACATTTGGACGGGCCATTTCGAAGGTGCGGTCTATGAACTGTGGGCATTATGATCAGGGTGGTGAGGTTGGAGTAAGAAGGAGAGGACAGACGCGGTGAAGATGGGCAAGGAGGAGTTGGCGGTGCTGTTGAGAGTCGTTGGGGGAGAGATGCTCGTCGAGGGCGGCAAGAGCAGCGTTGGAGTAGTTTCTCTTGATGCGGCGCCAGTCATCGAGGGTTTCGACGGAGATGCGGGGGATGTCCTCTCGCTGCGAGTCGAGTGCCATCGTCGCGTCGTCGTCTTTGGGCCCTTTTTGCACCCTCGGCCCAACTTGAACTTGAGCTTCAACCGTGGCCGCCATCACGGTGTGGCGTGCGACGTCGCGTCCTGTCACGCGTCTGTCACACTGGATTTGTCTCTGTGAGCGAGTCTTGGCCTCGGATGGCACGCAACCTCGTTCTTGATTGTGCTCAGCAAGAGTCGCAAGGATCGCCCAGAAGCCTCTGAACCAGAGCCTCCACGAAAGGTGTGTCCATGATATTGACTGCATCCTATCCCTGTGCGCTTGCGACATATAAGATCAAATCCTCTTCTCGTCCCCTCACTGGCACTCCTGGTCGTGGCCTCATCCAAACTACCCAATCGTGCCCCAGACTGTGCCGCCCCATATATTTCTGACCTCACTATCCTCCAAAATCAACCCCTTGTCAACCGTGCCTGCCGTTCATGTGCAATGCGGCGCCGCCCCGTCACCCCCTGGCAGCGCCGCCTCCTTCTCCGCTGGCTGTCGACGAAGCGGCCACGAGCGTCGCGGATGTACCCTTTTGCGTTTCGGGGAGCGAGGTCAGACAGGTGCATCATGCATGCGTGGAGGAGCGCCATGTTTGCCGGTCTGTGGGCCACTCACCTCGTCGGGTGCGGTCCAGGTGGACGCGGCCGTGGCGGAGGCTGCCGCCGATGCTTTGGTAGGTTTATACTTGTCTGCGTATGCCTTCAGCTGTGGAAAGACGTGTCATCGTCCGGGTGTCATCGTCAAGGTGGATGTACGTAATGAATGGATGCTCGGAAAAGATAGGTGGACGACATGTAACGAGTGGCGGATTCTCGGAACAGATCCAGACCAGAGACGTGATGCGCACCTGTATCATCTGTTTCTGCGTGAGCTTTCCCTGCTTGGCTAGCTCTCCGAGTTTGTCCATATTTTCTATGAGGAGTTGGGCGACGTGCTCGCCGGTCATTGGCTCTAGATCTCCCGTCTCCGTCTTTAACGCATTTCCGAGTGACGCCATGTTAAAGTCGCCTTGCTGGCTAGCGGGTTGTGCCGGAGGTGGTTGGGCAGGCGTGTTAGATGCCATCTCAGAATGACAGAAAACTCAGAGGAGGATGAGAAGACGAGGGAAGAGCACCAGGAGAGCAGCTCTGGGCGATACCACGGGCAGCCTTTGTTCACGCGGTCCGCCGGCTCTCTTTCTCTTTCTAGATCTGCTTCCATCTCTCTCATCGTCTCCGCCACTACAACGCAACCTCCTTGCGTGCCCTCGTTTAAGATCAGAGTGGTCTCTCCTACCCTCCTTCGCAACTCATGTCCTCAACATACGCTTCTTGTCGTAAAACAGCACAATATCAGGGCGCGTCTTCTATCTACATTTACTCAATTCTCAACATCCCTCCCGTTAGCGCGACCTTAGAGCTCCATCAATCCGCTCGTCCGCAATCCTTGGTTGTTGGGATGGCTGATCAAATATGTCAGGGAGATGTGCAAGTGGGTGGACTCGCCGACCTCTTTTCACACACTCGTTCCTCAACGCGACCAACTGCCACCGCCAGCATGCGCCAGTAGCGGGCCACGTCTTCGACGGGAAGGTCCGAATCAGCCCCAGATTCAGCTACTTACCTCGAGGTCATTTTAAAGCAGATGGACAGGGGGGCAGCCTGCCTTGGGCATGCACCGCCGCATGCGGGACAAGAAGGTTGACCCGCTCATCATCTCGAACAGAGGTCGTTAATTTCGGGCGCAGAGGAGTCCCACGAGAAGGATGAGGATCATCTTATCCCTGACGCGCCCGACGCGCATGGATATCAGTTGCCTGCGGCCTTGTCCTCATCGAGAGCGCCTTTGGGCTTGTCGCGATGCTCCCAATCGGGATTGTCAACTCTAGTGGTGCTTAGCCCGAAGCTGCATGGAGCCGGATTGGGTGGAGAAGGGCCAGGAGTTCTGTCGCTTCCACCTCGGCGGGTCCCAGAAGGAGGCCAACGTCGAGCTCGACCAACAGCATTCCCCGGATGAAACTTTGACGAAGTTTGCCAGCAAGATCGCCGGCTCCACCCAACTCGACCCGAAATCCGGGTAAGAGGAGATGTGTGAGTTCAGATGGCTATTCGTTCAATTCATAACTAGCTGTATCTCCTGTAGGACCTCTCAGCGGCGTGCGTGGATCAACTTGAGGGTGATCTGGCTGGCCATGATGATGGCAGGCTAGGCATTAGCGCCGAAGGTGGTTTGCATCTGACGAGCGCTAGACGAGGGTGACGTCTCCGGGTGTGTTGGAGGCCACTGTCTTTGGCTGCAGCCTGCTGGCAACTGCTCCTGTCGCGCTCATATCTTGGATCACAAGTCGTGGTGCGGATGAGAGAACAGGCTAAACTACTCTCCTACACTCTCCAGGCTCGACAAAATGCCCGTGCACCGAATCGGATCTTAATTCTCCGTGCTCCGTCACCGGACCGACCCCGACCCCGCGCTCTATACGGCTGCACGGACAGACTTTGTGCTAAGGAAAGACATTCTAGATTTCAGGTGAGCACTCGCCAGTGCTGCCTCCAATCCCTCTCCTGACGCCAGTGTACCGGGCCGTTATTAGGTTCCATCCCGAGGTTTCTCCGACCACTTGAACCGCCATATAAACCCTCCTCATAATGCCCAACGCCCTCCGCGAACGCTGCCCAAGTAACCTTGCCATGTCTCACGCTTTCATCGACGCCTCTATTCCTGACCTCGTCCAACACTTAACCATTGATGAGAAGATCAAGCTCCTCAGCGCTCCCAACTGGTGGAATACAAACGCTATACCCCGTCTTGGTATCCCTGCCGTTCGTATGAGTGATGGGCCCAATGTCTGTTTCCTATCCACGTCGCCACAGAGCCCTATAGCTAAAATTTTTCTTCCCTATGTAGGGAGTTCGCGGCTCTTCTCATTTTGTCGCGACACCTGCCCAATGTCTGCCAGTAAGACTCGAAGTCACGTCCACCATCCATACTAACCACATTCTGAACTCGACCTCACAGTGCGCTACGTCAATGGCATCCACATTTGACACGGAATACCTCTTCAAGGTGGGATCGTTCCTTGGTGAGGAGGCAAAGATCAAGTCCTCCGTGATCTTGCTCGCCCCAACTGCAACATACAACGCAACCCTCTTGGGGGGCGTGCATTTGAGTCCTTTTCTGAAGACCCGCACCTGTCAGGTGGGCCGTCATATGATGAACTATGCACACGTCAGCTGACGATTTCATTCCTTTGACAGGTACGATGGCTGCAGCGTATGTGAACGGCCTCCAGTCGCAAGGTGTTGCCGCCACGATCAAACACTTCGTTGGAAATGACCAAGAGCACGAGAGGACTGCCGCGGAGTCAGTTTTGTCCGATAGGGCTTTGCGCGAAATATATCTATACCCGTACGCGCTTTCGTTGCTTCTACGAGAAATAGGATGTTGATCATGACAACGGCCATGGTGGACAGGTTCATGCTCGCCCAGAAAAAGGCTAAGCCATGGGCCTTTATGACCTCGTATGTTATGCCATCATTTGAGTCAATATATGTAGTTTGATTAAGTGCATCCATAGTTATGGGAGGCTCAACGGCGTCCATTGCGCCGAGAATCCAACGCTCCTCCAGAACATACTCAGGAAAGAGTGGGGCTTTGACGGAATTGTCATGAGCGACTGGCACGTCTGTTCCCATTCAATCTTGAATGCTTTGGCTGATCGACCGTACAGGTTCGGCACCTACAGCTCCGACTTGGCGATTAACGCTGGGCTAGACCTCGAAATGCCTGGTCCTCCACGCTGGCGCACTCCGTTGCTCATCGGGCATCTACTTTCATGTCAGAAGGTCTTTCAGTCGACTCTCGACGAACGCGCCACCCATATCCTCAGCTTCGTTCAGCGACAAGCGCGTCGCAACCCCGACGTGGTCTTTGGAGATGGCGAGGAACGGTCACGCGATTCGCCTGAAGCTCGCGCGTTCTGCAGAAAGCTTGCTGCAGAGGGCATGGTCGTTCTCAAGAACGATGGTGACGTTCTACCCGTGAAGGGGGGAAACATCAGAAGAATTGCGTTGATCGGACCGAAGGTCAAGGAGAGGATCATCTCAGGTGGAGGATCTGCTGCGTTACGGCCGACCTATGTCATCACGCCCTTCGAAGGCCTCGTTAGCAATGCGCCTGAGGGCATTGAGTTCAATTATGAGCTCGGCTGCTATGGTTGGTTGTGGCAAAGTTAAATCCTTGCCTAAATGTATTGACGTCTGATCCCCAGCCCACAAGTACACGCCGACGCTGGAGGCGTACCTTCGGACACCTTCTGGGGAACCAGGCTGGTCTTGCGCTTTTTACAATAACGACGAAAACGGGAGTCCCGTTGGAGACGCCGTTCAAGAGTATGTTTTGCAGGACACTCGTATCAAGTTGAACGATTTCTTGCCCGAGGGACTAGGTGACACGTGGACAATCAAGCTTCGCGGCATCCTGACGATGGACAAGACAGCGGAGTACGACTTCGGCCTAACTGTTGCCGGGAGAGCGAAGCTGTTCGTCAATGGGGTGTTGACTATTGACAACTGGACAAAGCAGCGTCCAGGAGAATTTTTCTATGGGTGCGTTTGTTCGTGGCTTCGGCGAATGTGCGTCTTCACACTCACCTCAAATGTTACCGTCAGCCAAGGCACGGTGGAGGAAATTGGCACAGTTTCTGTCACTGCTGGCCAGCCCGTCGATATCCTGGTGGAGTACACGAACACGAAGCCACCGGCGGGCTCGGACTCGGATATGTCGCAGCCAGCTCTAATGCGCGGAGTGGTTTGTACAAACTTCGTTTTCTCGCTCATGGGTAAGTGCTCACGACACAGATTCCTAGCGTCTGGGCGCCGTGGAGAAGGTCAATGAAGAAGATGCTCTTGTGGCAGCTGAGAAACTCGCCGCGTCATCCGATGTCGCCATTGTGGTTGCAGGCCTTTCGCCCGACTGGGAAAGCGAAGGCTTTGACAGACCGACCCTTGACATGCCTGGAAAGCAGAACGAGCTCATCGCGCGCATTGGGAAGGCAAACCCCAACACTATCGTTGTACTACAGGCTGTAGGTTATCCGCGTTCAATGCTGTCTTTCACAAATGGCTGATGTGTGTGCGTGCGTAGGGCTCCGCCGTCGCAATGCCGTGGGTGAACGAGGTCAACGGTATCATTCAAGCATGGTACTCTGGTAACGAAGTTGGAAATGCCATCTCCGACATCGTCTACGGGAAGATCAATCCCAGTGGCAGGCTTCCCCTCACGCTGCCGACGCGCATCCAGGATATACCCGCGTACCCTAACTTCAAGAGCGAGAACGGGAAGATCCATTATCGTGAGGACCTCTTCGTTGGATACAAGGGATATGAAGCGAAGGGGGTCAAACCGTTGTTCCCGTTTGGGTGCGTGCTTCGAATCGTTCTCTGTGCGACAGTGAAGATAACAGGACTACGCTAGCTATGGCTTGTCATACACCACTTTCTCGTTCTCGGATCTCACTTTGTCCACCGTGACCTCCAAGGGTCCACACTTCGAGCTCGACGTCAGCGTCAGCGTCACCAACATCGGATCCGTGGCAGGCTCCGAAGTGGTTCAGGTCTACATCTCTCTACCCGACTTCGGCTTGACTACTCCGAGACTGCAGTTGCGCGGCTTTGCCAAGGCTCGCGACATCGCTCCCGGTCAGAGCAAGGTGGTCACAGTCAAACTAGACAAGTACGCGGTGTCGTGGTGGGACACCCTTGGTCAACAGTGGAAAGCTATGCGGGGTACGTATGGTGTACATGTTGGAAAGAGTAGCGCAGACATGGTATTGCAAGGGGAGTTCGCGCTCCAGGAAGACTTTGCTTGGGTTGGGCTGTAGCCATTCGATAGCTGTCTGTTCACATGCAGAATGATCTTGCAGAGTAGAACCCGTGTGTACGATAGGCAGGACTTGAAGACATCAATTGAATGGAGGGGCTTTGCCCGATAATATAGTTGCCAAATTATTCCGGGATAGCTGCATACCAGTAAAGAAAGCATAGACAACATTACAGCGGCAGTCACAGCTGGGGAGACGATATCATACAGAATCATGCTTGCTGCCGTCCCAACGTTCTCAGGTTCCATACCGTTCACGAGCCTGCGAGCAGACAAATTAGTAAAGACTACATATGAACAATGCACGAGCCCTTACAGCGTCTTTCGCCAAGTTGACATATCCGGTGTAGTCGCTTGCGAACTTGCTAATGTCTTTGGGTTTGGTAGCGCCTAGCCCTGCGCCGGAAGCGTAGATGGAGGTTTGGCTAAAGTCGAAGGCGATATCGTCAGCGAAAATACCAAGTTGGGCGAATAGACTCACATGGGATCCACTCTGCCATCGCCTTCCGTCCCCAACCCTTGGCCTTCCTTCCATCCCATCATTTTCAACAACTTATTTCCGATGTTGGTCTCGTCCTGCCCGGGTTCGGAGGGGGAGCCGGGGTAGGTTCCGGAGGAGGCGGCCCCTCAGACTTGCGCTTCGCCGCAGGCTTCTCGGCGGGCGCTGGGCGAGGGACGTCTGGCTGGTTATGCATCACCCGTCGCTCAGAAGCACGGTCGCGATATTTGGGTTGCTGAGCCTCGGACTTCGCACGCGCGGACTGCACCTTCTCACGCGCGACATCGCGAAGAGCCGCATCCTTCAAGTTTTTCTAACGCATTGGTACCGAGATGTCGATGAGATGACGGCAGACTGTCAATAAATTGGCGACTGACCTTGTGAAGATCAGATTCCTTGTTGTGCCGTTTGAGCTGGTCGAGTGATTTGAACTGTCGAGCGCAGAGCAAGCATGTCATTGCATTCGTGTCCGAGAATTCGAAATCGGCTTCTACAGGCTCGGGAGGTGTGGCAGCCTTGACAGGAGTTGGTTGCGCTAGAGCGACAGGAGTTACTGGAGCAGCCGACACCGGGGTCTCGACCTGCTTGAGATGAGCATCGTTGTGTAGGGATAGAGCAGATATGCAGACCGTTTGGGGCACAGGAACTTCTTGTGGCGCATCATGGTGCAAAACGTCCTGGACCTGGTTCCATTTATTGATATTGTTGGCAGTCTAGTAGACGATTGCTCAACACAACTGTTGAAAAGGTGGAGGAGCAGGACTACAAACCTTCTTGCTCGCGATGAGGGGCGCGACTCTCTTAGACGCAGCAACTACACCAGCGGAGACAACACTGTCAGCCAACTCGCACAGACTTTTGTCTCCCAGCATCGCGACAAACCCTTCGGATCTTCGGTCGTAGTGGCCTCGTTGGTAGTCGCATCCCCTTCGCCCTCAGCCGCGTCGTCCATGGAAAACGCCTGAGATAATGGCGTGACCTTTTTCGACGGGCCTGTCTGCCCCGGTTTGCCTATGGATAAACCTCCCTTGAAGCTCAAGGTGACCGGCTTATCAGAGGCGGGGAGAACGGAGGCTTCAACGGCTGGTTCCTTTGTCGTGTCTATAACCGAATGTTACCCGGCGGTCCCTGCAGTGACATACTACTACTACGCACCTTTTTTCTTCTTCTCCTTCTTCTCCTTTACAGGGGCAGCGCTCGTGGGCTGAACCGGCTCCTCTACTGTGAACTCCAGAACGGCAGCAGTGGATGCTTCGTCCCAGTACCTCACCCAAACACCTTCCATGCCACCTAGAGTGCTAGACCCCATTACACATGCATCGTCACGCAACGAATAATCGGTAATGGGCTGGAAGGAGTATGGGTGTGCGAATGACGCGGCAACTGGCCTATCCGAGATACGGAACCCGTTCGGGTGTAACTGGGCAGACATGGTCGAAGCCAAGACAGTGGACGCAGACTGCCATCCGTGTCAATGGAGGTACTTCCGCTGGAAACATTGACACACACCTGGATATCAACGAACTCCACGAACGCAAATCCCCAGCTGGTCATCGTGACCTTATCCTTGATCAGGATTATCCTCCTCATGCCCTTCGCGCCATCCTTGCCTGGGCCCGCACTATTCTTCATTGCCTGAGTAATGGCCTGTGGACCGCTCAGTGGATCCAATCCTCGGAACAGCAGGACGGGGGCCTGGGCGTTCCCGATGTCTCGCGTCCCGTCGTTCGCTTGGAAAGGGCCTTTCGGTCCGCGGCGTTCCCCAGGGGCGGCAGACTGTGAGTAGTCAATCTTGACACGTCGCCCTCCTGGAGGCTGAGGGAGGCCTTGCTCGACACCGCGGTAGAACGCGGCCTGAGCCGAGGCGCCGTGTGAGGCGGGTGGGGGTATTTGGATGAAGGGGAAGAGGGGGTCGACGAAGGCACGTGCATGTTCGGTAGTCGTGAACTGGGCAAAGCCGAAGCCCTTTGAAACACCTGTAACGTCGTGTGCAGACGAGGAATGGGCGAGAGGCGGTCATGGCGGCAAGACGGGGAAAGAGAACACGTCAATGCACTGCGGAACGCTATGAAGGAGGATGGGGCAAGTGCCTGTAGATCTGTCTCGGATTATGGTGACCGACTCGATGCTGCAGCTGTTGCTCGTGAGGTACGCTTGCATCTGGAGAACGCCAACCGGAGTTAGCTTGAGCATTCCACACGACAGCAGGGGCGAAGGGAGATGCAGCCTGAGCACGTCGAGCAGGGCGAGGACGTACGTCGGACTCGGTAAAGTCAGGGTCTAGCCCTAGGAAATATGACATGGGGACTGGGCTCGCTCGGGACAAGTCGCTTCTTGTTGTGCATGCCGCCACCGCCCTTGTGGAAACGGTCATCATGGTAGTACGCTCCTTGCTCGTAGTTTTGGCGATTGTCGTAGCCTGAGTCGTCCCAGCCTTGGGATTGGTCGTAGCCCTGAAGAGCGCAGATATCTAAACACTTTATGGGGCCCACGATTTTGTAGGGTACTCACACCGTCGTTATACTTCCTGCGCTTGAAGTTACCGTTGTTGTCGCCACCATACCACTCGTCGTCTTGGGCGTAGCCATTACCGCGTGGCGCAGGCTGCCAACCACCATAGTCAGTCTGCTTTCCCTTGTCCCACTCTCGGTTGTAGGCCATTGCAGATGGAGCGGGTGAGACGACGGGGCGCGGAGGGGAGAGAGAGGAGGGCGCGGGGAAGGTGGTGGATCGAGGCCAAGGGGGAGAGCTGGGCGTCTTTGTGCTGCCAACGACTGTGACTGCATCCACCATGGCCGGACACGGTGGGTCCCCTCTCCACGTCCCCCTTCGCTCTTTCTCACTGCATTTCCCACCTATGCAGGGTACACAAAGGTGAATTCTTGCATTATTACTCTCTGAGGGGCAGAAGCGCTGACAAAGGTCTCAGACCGACCCCGCCGTCGAGCGGTGGAATACTATGGTGGGTACCTCGCCTTTCCACCCTACGTTTTCGGCTCTGAGCTCAGCATGGCTATCTATGCAGCGCGAGATTGTTTACAAGCATTTCCGCTTCAACTCAAGGACAACGAGGCAATCTATTCTCGGCATGCTTGTCTTCCCTGCCGCCGTGTTTGCTGTCGCGTACCACCAGAACGTGCGTTTCCCATCTATTTCCTAGCAACCAGTTCTTTGACATATCGCGCAGGGGAGGTATGAGTGGACGGGCAAGCGAAAAGGCGAGTCTTTGGCGCGTGTGGCTGCTCCGCCCGCGGCTGAGGAAGGGGACTGAGAGGTGGATGATTATGGTGGCATTGTATCGCCAAGATTACTACGGTACAGTGTGTGCCAAGGTACCACAGGCGGTCGACGAATGTGGACTAGAATCTTTTGCACAACTCTATCGCGATCTTGCAGCCTGAACCAACGATTGTACTCAAGAGGGCATGTGCAGGAGCCTTCTGGGAGTCATTCTGAACGGCTATGTCGAGGTGTTCAAGCTCGTCATCCCTGAATTCGCGAATGACGTCCTTGAGGAGGGGAACACTTGGGTGGTCGGTCGGGAGGTCTTGGAAGGTCTTCAATTGGCTGGTGACGGAGAGATGGGGGATGGGCATGAGGTGGAAGGAGGAAGAGGGTACGCACTCGTCATAATGCTCTCCGATGACAGTCTCGACGGCTTCTGTGCATGCCATTGCAGCCTCTTTGCCCATGAGGGCGGTGAGGGCGCCCAAGCCGTAACCTCCGATGCGAGCAAGGTCCCAGAGGAGGGTGGGGCGGACGTGGTGCTGGATCTGAAGTTTGTTCATGACGGCAAGATGCTTCTTCTCCTGGTCCCACATTTCCTATAGAAAAGTGGGGAATGATGAATAGAAGGCAGGGGGGGAGGCAGGAGATGGAGTAGGCAGACCTGAATGAGGGGACCTGTGTGGGGATGGTGGCCTAGGATGTGATGCTGGCCCATGTATATGTAGTTTGCGGCGAGTTCGCCAGCTTGGTCTACCCTGAGAGCGCTGTGGAGGTGATGTTTGACGTTTTGAGGAATGTGATTGGGGGTGGTGGTGATAGCGGGGTCATTGGGGAGAGGAGGATGAGTGTAGGCGGCGGAAGGGAGGGGGCGGAGTGGGAGAGAGGAGAGAGAACGGAGGAGGAGACGAGTGGGCGGGGTGCGGGGAAGAGGGCATCGGGGACGGTGGCAGCATCAACTAGCCATGGACATGCTCTCGAGGCTGGCCTGCTGACTGAGGACGGTGCTGAGAGGGTGTACCGACTCCGACTCCGAGATCTACTGCAGTGCATCGTGTATGCGCGATCGTCTTCGCTCGGAAGAGATGCCGTTACGTAAGCACGATCCTTACCTACCGATCATAGCCGTGGGCTTGGTTCGCAACTCGAGTGCGTCCAACAGCCACCGCCTCTCTTCAATTTCCCCTCCTCTCTCTCTTTCTCTCTTTCTCGCTCCCCCAGCTAGCTCCACCATGGCTAGCTCCCCGTATGTTGTCTTCACTTCCATCCCAACCATTCCTCACTCCGACCCACAGCTTCACTCCATCCACCGTTGTTGATCCTGCAAAGGAACGCGACTGGCCCGCCCAGCTTGGTCCGCCTTCTGTCATTATTCCTCACCTCTCAAATCCTAACTTCCCCATCCTCACAGGCATGCTCGATTGGGACACCACCAACATCGTATTCACAAAGCGCTCCCTCCTCGAGTTTCTCAAGTAACTGACCCCGTTTCCCCCAGCAGCCATACACTCCCTAACAAATCTCTCCCATACAGGTATGCCGGTGTCACCGTTGACACCAATTTCACCAACATTCAGAAGCTCCCCCGTGCGCACCCTTAACCCCACCCTTTGTTCCGTGCTAAACCTGCCTGTTTCCCCAACTCCCGCTGCCCATCTTAACAGGCTACGCGCAGTTTGGAAAACTCGCCGCAAGTTCTACTTCTGACGTCGCAGCTTCTTCAACCAACACTACTATCGCCCCTTCTGGTACGTTCCCTTGTTCCCGTCTCAGTTCGCGCAAACTCTGATCGATACCAGCATCCTCAACCGCAGCCTCTGACTTCAAGCCCACCCGCCGCGTGCGAGAAGCCCCTGGCGGCTTCACTCACGACATCTTTGGATCCAGCGCCGACGACGACGCGCTTGCTCGTGCACCACCAAACCCATCATCTGGGGTGAGTTCTGAGGCTTTCTCAAAGGATGGGCCAATCACTCAATTTGCCATAGGCGATTCAGGAAGTGCAAGTTCCTGCCGTGGAAGCAAACGGGGAGAGTGAGGACGCGCCCGCACCCACTCAGCAACGGTAATGTGGCTTGGCAAGGATATCATATATTTCGTCTGAACGGCAACGGTGCAGGAAGAAGAGCAACAACTCATCTGGAATTGCGTCTCTGTGGGATGCTCCCGACGAGTCTGAAGCATTCAAGCCCACTCGTAGGTACGAGCCACAGCCATTGCAGTGTGGGGCATTCGCGCTGATGACCGCAACGCAGAGTCCGCGAGATGCCAGGTGGCAAGGACAGCATCTCTGGAGTCAGTATTTTACGTGCTTCTGCCCGACAGTCTACTAACGGTGCTGAACTGCAGCTATTTTGAGCAAGGGAATGCGGACAAGTTGGAGAAGTATGACGAGGAAGGCGACGAGCTCAGTGCTGTTTGTCGGGGGTGCTGCATGTACGATGTGTGGTATGGACCGGATGTGAATGTCAAGTGTTGTGTAGTGGCAGTGTTCAGGCCCAAATGGAGACGGGACAAAAGAGGATGGTGGCGGCGAGGTTCGAACTCGCGCGGGATTGCTCCCATCGGGAATCAAGAAATTCTTAAATCCGACGCCTTAGACCAACTCGGCCACGCCACCTTTCCGAAACTCTGCTCTGATGCACATATGTACCCAATACACCTAAAATGGAACGCTGGTTCGTGTTCATGGCTTCGGACCGTGCTTCCGACATCGGGCCCATCGGGAGGTTCCTGCGCCCGAGTGTTGAAAGCCTGTCCCTTCATCCAGAACAAGCATAAGCATCTCGAGGCTGCAGGCATCAACGGACGAGGACGCCATCCCCCGAGTTTCTTCTCCATCCTCAAACGCTAAACCCAGACTGCGGCCCCATACTCCCACACTGATCCCTTCGCCGACCCCCGTCCGACTCGGACTCCTTTCACCGTCCACCGCAGCGTGCTCCGTTGCGCCGTCTTGCGTATGAACTACACAATTTCGCGCGACCCTAGTACTTACAGATCGATGGCGCCACGTTCACTGCGTGTCATCTAATCTTGCAGCTGTTGTTTCCTAAAACTGATCTGCCATGATGGGTTCAGATATGCCTCCAGCAACAGCCGCCTCTTCAAGAGAGGCCTGGACGTGGTATCTATGGTGGCGGCGATACGGCGAAGGGGAAAACAAGTAATCGTGTGACCCGGGCGAACTCGTACTACTTAGGACAGCATACAATAACAAGAAGGTAATGTACTCCTACAACTTCTCTCGCTCTACTCCATCGCTTCCATACACGAACGCATGAGCCCTTCAACTGGCAGCTATCCACCAAAACACCAAACACGGATATCTCCGTCGTCGCTCCCAGACACGATCCTGTCCTCCCCCAGGGCGAGGCAGGTTACTGCACCCCGATGTCCCACGAGCGTCGCCGTGCATCGGCCCTCTTCTCGAGACCAAACCTGGCAGCGAGCAGGTCGTGAGCTTGCGAGCAATACGCTCAAAGGGAGAACCTTACCTTGATCGTGCGATCGTGGCTGCCGCTCACCAACCGAAGCTTATCGCTTGCGACGGCCCACACTCCTTCGATATGCCCGAACAGCGTCCGCTGAACCTTGCCTGTGTCGATATCCCAGATTTTAATCGTGTTATCAAGGCTGCCCGAGATAAGAACAGGTTTCTGCTGAGACGACCGCTCCTGAAGAGTTCGCCGTGACGACGAAGGGACAGCACTGGTCGACGAGGTGGAACGTGGACAAGGGGAGGCAGGCCGAGGATCGGTTGAAGGGGAGACATTGGACTGGTCCTGCGAGCGTTGTCGGTCTTGTGGCTCTGTTGACGCCTCACGGTCGGACCCTTCGTCGGATGTGGGAGTGGAGGACGCGCAATCCTCGTCGGCCATAAGAAGTTTGAGGCTCTGCACTTGTCCAACGTGGCCCTTGAACTGCCTCACGCACGAGCGCGCGCACAAGTCCCACAACCGGATGGTACCGTCGTCGGAGGCTGAGAAGAGCATTTTCCCCGGGTCGATATGAGGAGCCGAGCCGGGACTACACGACGGCGTGTTTTCAAACGTGGTCAACGACGTATCGCACGACGACGAGGACCCAGTGGAGTCCCAGAGTTGAACGGCATTGACCCAGTCGCAATGCCCGCGAAGAGTGAAGCACTCCCCGGTTCGGAAGTTCCACACCTTGACGGTCGTGTCCACGGATCCGCTGGCCAAGACATTCGAGTCAAAGCGCAGACATACGACGCCTTCGGTGTGGCCCTCCAGCACCTTCAGACACCTCCCCGTCCGCCAGTTCCAGACTCGCATTGTGTTGTCCATGCTCCCCGTGATCAATTTCGCCTCGTCAAACTGCAAAGCCCGAATAGCGCGAGTGTGTCCTGAGAGGCATTGCACCTCAGTCCCTGTTTCGAGGTTCCAAACGCGCGCGGTGCGGTCGTACGAGCCAGTGATGAGGACAGGGAAGGACGGGTGGGAAAGAGTTTCGCTGAACTGCAAGCACATTACGCCATCCGTATGCCCCTTGAGTGTGCGCACGGTGCATCGACCACGCCTCCAGTTTCTTTCGATCGTAAGACGCTCGCAGTAAACATCTTTCCACGGCCGGGTAGGAAGATGAGGCGCCGGGGCTTCTGAAAGAGGCGGTACAAGGAGTGGATTGTTGAGAGCAATTGAGTTCGAGGCGATCGGCTCCGCGATAGGGATGGTTAGAGACTGGGCTTGAGAGAAAGGAGGGGTCGTAAGACACGAATTGTGTTCATGAACGTCGAGTCTAGGCTTCTTGGCAGAGGCAGAATCGCCCGTGGCATCTGCCTCGAGCTTGCGCTTCAAATGCTCATGAGAATGCGAAGTCGAGCCCTGCGAGGGCGACCGAGGGATACTGACGGGGGAAGGGGAAGGGGAAGCAGGCGGAAGGCGGGGCGCCCTACGCTTCTCCAAGATAGGCAGTCCCCATCCGCATTTGAGACACTTCTGGCCAATGTGCTGCTCGCAGATCCCCCTCCAGAGAATGTCGTCGTCAGCCAGACTCCTCCATTGACGGCTGACCTGTGCGGCGCGGCACAGGGAGGTTGCATCGAGATAGCCGAGGATCTTGAGCAGAACTTCGCGGGGAAGGACAGCACATGGGTCGATGCGGATCAAATGAGAGAGCTGTTCGGTGAGGAGAGAGAGTTGGGAGAAGCAGCACATGGTGAGAAGCCCATGGAGAATGAGGGCGCGACGGGGATGCGGGGACGATGAAAAGTTGGACCAGATGACAGAGACGGCCTCACGCTCCGCGACTGGCAGTGCATCGAGCGCCTGTGTTTGTGCCCAGGAAGAACGCGAGCAGAAAAGGGTTAAACGTCAGTAAGACTATAACACAAAAGGAGAGAGAGACACGGGGTCGAGCTGCAGTGTGGACGAGATCGGGGCAACAGACACTGCCATCGACGCATCGACGGGGATGGGTGTGGACGGCATGGACGCGATATAAAACCGGGAGATGGTGTGCGATGGGTGAGAGGAGAGCAGGACTGACCTGTTGGAGCTTGAGGTTGGTGCCTTCGTCTGCCATGCGCTGGTGGCGGACGCATAGTTTGCGGGCGGGGGGCTGGGCAGAGAGCGAATCATCGTGCGGATTTGCTGCAGCTGCATCTTGGGCGATGACAGCGTCCATTGGAGTCAACTCCGGAGGGTCCGAGTCCGGAACGAGGATGGGGGCATTGAAGGTTGTTACCGGGGGCGGGGACGGAGGAGAGGGCGAGGGGAAGCGGGAGCCAGACTTGTCGGCGGCGAGACGGGGCGGGGGGATGGTGTCGCAGACGTAGGTCTTGCCGGGGAGGGAGGAGGAGGACATGGCTGGGGAAGAAGAGGGCGGGGGAAGAGAGGAGGAGATGAAGAGCGAGAGAGACGTCGCCGGCTGCGAGACCGAGACGCCGTCGCCTTCAATCCACAGACGCCCAATGACTAGAGTCGCGTGAGTCGCTCGCGACATGGCGCAACTCTCCGCCCCCGCCGCTCCGTCTCCTCCCCTCCTCCCCAATCGCGACATATCCCTCCATCCTGCCCCAGCCTCGCCACCTTCCCCCATAGCGCCATCGTCCGGCCATCGTCTCCTCGAATTACTACTGTAAATTGCTTCAACTTCACGACATTCTCGACCGGTGCATACACATGTGCAAGTGAAGCGCAGCCGCAGCCCAGCCATTCGAATTCAAGATATATAAGACAACCGAACACGACACGACGCCAGGACGCTACGAGTGGTGACAGGGGGACATCGGTGTATCAAACGTGGCTTCACAAGCCGGACGGACGGGATGACGGTGACAGCGACCGACGCAACAATCGACGGGCGAAAGGTACAGTGAGGAACCGGGAAATCGTGTGAGCTGGCCCGCTCGTGCATACGGGGGCGAGCTGACAGGAACATGCCAAGTCCTATTGCGGCAAACGACTCGCCCTCCCCTCACTAGTCCAGAGAGATTCTTAGCTGCTCCAGCGGTATCGGCACAAACGAATCCAATAGGATCGAACGCGACGCCAGCTCCGCCTCCGTGTGCGGAGGAACGAGCTGCCGCATCAAGTCCGGCCGCACTGAAAGCTCTAGGAACGTAGTATGATTGATTGTCAGTCAAGTCCGTTTGCGCTCTCCACAAATGATGTACACGACACATACCCTCTCGAGTGAAGTCGAAAAGAAGCGGGAACTCTTTTCCATTTGGCATCTTCGCACCTTCTTGCCGCAATTCGTCAAAGAACGGGTGGCACATCGCCTCAACGGCGCTCAACCGTGCCTCTGGCGTGTATTCCAGCAGCTTCGCCACCAAATCGATCGCCTCGGGTGCCGTGCGAGGCCGGAAGACCTACAACAACCTCTTCTCAGTGGCTGTGCCAGATGGGGGAAGCTTGCAGCTCGTTGCTACCCAACAACGCACCTTAGAGAACGGGTGAGGTTTGATTTGAGGGAACTTGTGCTCCATGTAGTTCGGGTTCATCGTCTTGATCTGCTCCCGTGACGGAGTGCCAAGAACCTTGATGATTTCGACCAGCTGGTCGATCCCGCTCTCCCCTGGGAAGAGAGGCTGCCCAAGCATCAGCTCTGCCATGACGCATCCCGTCGACCAGATGTCTGTTTGCAAAAGGTATAAGAAACTGAGGCACGTGATATAGGCAGTAAAACGGCGCAACACACCGATATTGGTTGTGTAGTTGGTTGCGCCAAAGATGAGCTCCGGAGCACGGTAGTAGCGTGAGCAGATGTAGCTGACGTTGGGTTCGCCGGCGACGAGAATCTTGGCAGAGCCGAAGTCGCAGAGCTTAAGAACACCAGTGGCAGGGTTGAGAAGAAGGTTCTGAGGCTTGATGTCGCGGTGGCAGATGCCGATGGAGTGAATATACATAAGGGAGCGGAGGAGTTGATACATATACAACTTGATTTGGAGCATGGGCATAGGCTGCTTGAGCTTGGCATAGTGCCGGCTGGCGCGATACACGGTTTCTGGGACATATTCGAGCACAAGGTTGAGGTACACTTCATCTTTCTTTCGGCCGGACTAGGTCAGTCGAAAACGCAGTTGAACAAGAGATAGGGAAAGAGAGGAGCGAGGAAGAGGAGGATTGTGCGGCGGGGTGTGGGAAAGAGGTGGAGCTCACCTTGTCACCATTAGAGTAGAAAAAGGCCTTAAGGTCAACGACGTTGGGATGCGCGACGAGTCTCATGATCTGCAATTCACGGTTCTGGTGTGGACAAGACAGGTGGGTTAGACGCGCTGCTAGGCGAAAGAGGAGGGATTAGATACCTTGAACCTCTTGTCCTGCAAGACCTTCTTGATGGCAATGTCGCAAACGGGGTTCGAGTCCTCGAGGAGCTTTGCCTGGAAGACGATACCGAAGGAGCCATTTCCGATGACCTTGCAGTTGGTGTAGATGAGATCACGGGTTTCTCCCGACTTGCCGTCGGAAGCGACGACCTTGACGATCTTGCGGGGATCGTCGACGGCTGTGGACGAGGAAAGGCAGAAAAGGCAGAGGAATGAGGACCAGGGCGTCATCCATGGGCAGAAGAAGAAGAAAGAGACGGGCGATGGATGCGATGCAGTGATTTGAGGGCGAGGTGTGTGGACGGGGAGACAGAGCGGGGTATGGAAGGGAGAGAGGGTGGATGAGAAGAGAAAACGTACGAGAGATCTTGACGCCGTTGATGGGGCCGTGGGTGGCCATGGAGAGGCAGACAGGATGCTAGGGATACAGAGGATGGGTGCTCGTTGAGAGATGGAGCGGGGCTGGGAGATGGAGAGAGGACTTGGAGGGGGGGGGGGATGATGCGTATGAAGAGAGAAAACGGCTGAGTGTGTGAGGGGGAAAGAGGGGAGGACGACGGCGGGGAGGGAGCGGACGAGAGAGACGGTCGGCAGGCGGGGGTGGGGGGTGGTCGGGGAGAAAGAGGACCTCGAGCAGCGTCCGTCGCACCAGCCAGCACAGGCGCCCGTCCCCGGCGGTCACCAGACCACGGCGCCACCTTCCACCGCCACCGCCTCCGCCTCCCCCGCCCGCCCCCGCCTGTCTCCGCCAACATTGCCCGTCCATGCCCGCCCGACGCCAGCCCCATGCCCGCGCACTCTGCGGGCCAGGCCGACGCTCGGCCGCTCGCTCACGCCCGCGTTGCCGTCGGCGAGTCTCGTTGTCTGTCGATGTCCGTCCTATCGCCCACCGGGAAACTGCCAGGGTGGGCGCAGCCCCCTACTTTCTCTTGGCTTGCCCGCACTCTGCTTCGACAGAGCTCTAGTTGCAGCTAGTGTGCGAGAAGCGCACTTACACTACACTTAAGACTTCTTGTCGCGCTATGGCATTGAGATCCAGAGAGTGTGGGAGCACGCTATGCCGGCCTCGTACATTCTGGAGAAATATCATCTTACAGCTGGCCTGGGCGGGCAGAGGCTACCCATGCACGAGTATGATCGCAAGTACTAGTGTGGACGGGGGTGTGATCATACGTGGCTTGCACCGTCGTCGGTGGGGAACTGTAAGTACTTACATACTTGACCGACGGTCGTTGGCTGGGAGAGGCCACGTGGGACGGGAGCCAGTGAGGGCGGTTGGATTCGGACGGGGGCCGGGGAGCGCTGGAAGAGACGACTGTTGGCACTGGCGAGGGACTCAGACTCAGACTCTGTACTTACTTACTCGCTAGTCCAACGCAGGGCTCGTTCAAGGACCTCAACGTACGCTCAGCATCGTCCATGTCTGCTGCGATGCTTGCTCGCCGCGCTCTTCAAAGACTCGCTCGCGTCCCCCGCCCATCCCTTTCCGTCCGCCCCATCGCCTCCTCTGCCCCCACGAGGTCCGATGCTCTCTTCGTCGTCCGTGTCCCCGTCTCTCCATCCATCTCCAACCCACGCTCACCTTCATCCCCCTCCAGCACCGTGATACCCCTTACAACAACCCCAAGGTCTGCCTCCTCACCCTTGCCCTCCTTTCCTTTCTCTCACTCATCCTTGCTCAGATCCCTTTCGAGTTCTCCCCCGAAAACCTCTCTCGTGCCCACGAAATTATCTCCCATTATCCTCCCCAGTACAAGAAGGCCGCCGTCATCCCCCTCCTTGACCTCGCACAGCGCCAAAACAAAGGCTGGACCTCCATCTCCGTCATGAACTATGTTGCCAACCTCCTCGAGATGCCCTCAATGCGTGTCTACGAAGTCGCCACCTTTCTACACTATGTTCAACCGGTTCGTTCCCAATTTCCTATCCCAACCTCTTTTCCCCCATCTTCCCCCCTTGGCCCAAACATAAACATGACCAATCCCCCGCCCAGCGAACCCATTGGAGAGCATTTCGTTCAAGTGTGCACCACCACCCCTTGCATGCTCAACGGCGCATATCACATCCTCGACACAGTCTGTGCAGAGCTCGGCGGCATCCAACCTGGCCAGACCACCAAAGATGGCAAGTTTACCGTTATCGAGGTCGAGTGTCAGGGCGCGTGTAGCAACGCACCAATGCTCGTTGTCGGAGACGACTTCTACGTCAGTTCCTCGCACCTTCTGCTGTCGTCTCGAATTCATTTCGTCCTTGTCATCCAGGAAGATCTCACGGCGGATACCACTCGCAAGCTCCTCGCTGCCTTCAAGAAGGGCGATAAGCCCAAGCCGGGTCCCCAGAGTGGTCGTCATACATCCGAGAACTCGGCAGGACTTACTGCACTCACGGAGAAGGTACCGTTCTCCACTTATAACCCATGGCCAGCGTATACTCAAAACTGTCGTCTCTTGAAAGCCTTACGGGCCTGGAGAGCATTGCCAACCCGAGTTTGCTTAGAGATCATGTATTCGGATTGCATAGTGGCGAAGTTCAATACCGAGCAATGCTCAATGCATAATGGCAGATGCACATTGTGACAACGGACACAAGCATTATGACGGAGAACACAAGACGTATGCAAATGGGTAACGGCATCAGAGGCAATGCAATACTGTATTTGAATGTCCATGAATGTGGTTATCAGTCATCCCCTTCGCCGTCGTCATATCCGCTCATTCCCTGTTCACCTTCCGGTAGTTTCTCCACCATGAACTCGATCTCTTCTTTGAGGTCCGCGCAGAAACGCTCTGAACGGCAACGGTCAGTGCTGGGTCTTCCGTTTGCACACTTACTTACCCAATGGAAGGTCGCCCGAATCAAGGCCAAATGGCATCTCGATCTCGTCCGCGATGCCTTCTATGCCCATGAGGGTAAAGGCGACAACAGTGACCAAGGGAACCATGCCCCAACCAAGGTCCTTGATAAGAGTGAGTGGGAGCGAGAAGAGGTAGAGCGTCACGCATTGTTTGAGGTGTATACTGTATGAGCGCGGGATTGGGGTATTCGCGACACGTTCCATGCAGGTCATCATGTCAACCATGCCTTGGATGCTACATAGTGTAAGGTCAGAAAGCGTCAGAAAGAAATGATATGTAGATCAAAGGAGTGGATATGCGAACGTACAGGGTATTCATAGCATTGACACCGGCAGGACCCACGGTCTCCAGGTATCCGTCCCTTCTGAACTTGAACAAAGCATGTGAAAGCTCATGCGCAATGACCATAGGTAGTGGGGTGCATAGACTGTCGGGGTCCGGCGAGAAGTCGATAGTGTGTTGCAAGGAACTCATCAAAGGCGTCGTCGACTTCTGGCCTGGGGCTTTCATACGGTCCTTGCTACGCTTGACACGAATACGCTTCGTCGCATCGGCAGAGCCGACGCGACCGGCAGCCCTGTCGACATCGTACAGAGTCTCTGCGCCGGGTGTGCTTGCACCCGTGTCAATGGCCTCGGGTGACGCGCGGCGGGTAGTGAATTCGGTTGCGGCATAGCTCGCATATCCAGTCGACTTGCCGTTGGTGGTCGTTCCGGGATTGGAATATCTGTAGTCCTTGTTGGGGGGCTGGTATAGACCGCGGTAGAGACGAGCGGTTTGCGCGGGAAGGATACCGGCGTAGTCGTCCCAGTCGAGACCGTCCTCGCCACGCAGGTAGTGCTTGACAGCGTAGGCAAAGCAAAGGGACAGTTTAATCGCGTCAACCTTCCGCCGGCGAAGTTCCGCCGGCGTGAGGTTCGCTGACGGGAATCTACCGCGGGACGCATCGTCCGCAGGAGGAACGGAGACATTTATCCATATGAGACGGGTCAGGTTGCGGATCTTTTCATCAAAATAGCGCCATCACGCATAGAAAGGGATTTATGAAGTGGTCGGCCAGGAAAAGGAGCAGGCCACGTACATGAGAGACCATGGTCCCAAAATCCTTACGTCCTTCCCAGTATCTGTCATAAGAGGTCCTAATGCACCGACTTAACGGCACAGCACTCGTGCTGACAAAGTAGAATGGCATACCCGTTCCTGGGGATGGTAAGAAGTGTTTGAGATTGCTGGACGAAGATAGCGAGAAGTCATGCGACTGACCTGAACACAAGAATCAAGCCAACCTATTTGTGGTGTGGCGGGTAAATAACGAGCATGGATATGAAGGGTGGTAGAACGTACGACAACAGACAGGAGGGGCACGACCGAGTTGGTCAAAGAAATGTCGTAGCCATGAGACCAAGCATAAGCCGCGAGGGTGGCGAAGATTGTGACGGTCAATACAGGACCAACGATGCGAGGTACGATCTTATTAAGAGAGGGTTAGGGAGGGAAGAATGCAGACTGACGTTGAGGACGCACGCTGCCTTTGAGACGTAGTACATCTGGCAACCAAGAGTACTAACGCGGAGGGCTGAGCCTTGAAGGGATAGCACTCAGGAGGGAAGGTTCTGGTGGGGACACACCTTGCGCAATCTCTGGCGTGTGAGGATCTTTGAGCTCTGCACATGATTAGGAACATGAACGAAGGTTGTGGTGGGCAGCGGTGGACGAACCTTGGGGCGATTCCCGGTGGTGGTGGATATCTGGAGGACTGAGACTGAAGCCATCGCTGGCGGGCAGCTGTCGGTCCCAGTTCGCTCTCGTCGGTCTCGTCCTCAAGCGGTGTGAGACAGAGGGTTGCGACGAGCGAGAGGGCAGAGTCCAGGGGACACCGGGAGAGGACGCCCGCGCAGGTACGCGGTGGAGAGGCGGAGCGAGATGAGGAGCATTGCACACCGCTTGTCAATCCGAGGCGCGTCTCTCCGTCTCAGTCTGTACATCTGTCACACTCTCGCCCCACGTGGCCGCCCTCCCTGCGCACTGCTCTGTGGTGGCCTCTGGAGTCTGAGACCCTCAGAGTAGGGGGACAGATGCCAGGCATGCGACTCCGTGTGCCGCATTGTCGCGCAGGAGGCTGGGCCCTCGCTTAGATTGAAGGCGCACAGTGGGTGTGACCGTGACTGTCACGGAGAGGACGTGACGTGCTTAACGGAGGTGAACGCAGCGGGCAACGGTTCGCTACAGCAGCTGACGACTTGTTACGACCCCTCCCTCACCCTTAGACGGCCTCCCCCACTTCCTCATGGCCGAAAACATATACAGCAAGGGCACCAGGGTATGGTTCCCTGACAAGGAGCTCGGCTGGATATCTGCCGAGGTCACCTCCGTTGCCAAAACCGACGACACCGTCAAGCTGCTCTTTGTAGATGAACGCGGAAAGGTCGGTGCTTCTTCCGTCTCTCCTTAACCCTCTGATCCACAGTCCTCATCATTTCCCGTATCTTCCCCCACCCAGGAGATCAAGGTAGACACCACCATTAAGGCCATCAAGGACGGCAAGGAAGGCCTGCCACCTCTGCGCAATCCGCCCTTGCTAGAAACCGCTGACGACCTCGCGACCCTCTCTCATTTGAACGAACCTTCAGGTCAGTCTTGGAACCTCCATCCTCCAATCAATCCCATTCGATACCCATCCCGTTCGTCTCTCAGTCCTTCATACAATCCGCAATCGTTACGCCCAACATAGCATCTATACATACTCTGGAATCGTCCTCATTGCCGTCAACCCCTTCCAACGTGTCGCCCTCTATGGTCCAGAAGTCATACAAGCGTACAACGGCCGCCGCAGAGGCGAGCTTGAACCACATCTCTTCGCCATTGCAGAGGACGCATACACCGCCATGAATAGAGACGGCACTGGGCAGACTATCATTGTCTCGGGCGAGAGGTGCGTTCTGCTGTTGTTGCGAACAATGCTCTCCTTCCTCACGCTGTTGCAGCGGTGCTGGGAAGACGGAATCTGTGAGTGGACAATCTTCACTGTCGTTGTGACGGTTGTTTACCCGCTTCCAGGCCAAGTACATTATGCGTTATCTCGCTTCTGTCAATCCTCCCGCCACTAAGACCAAGGCCAAGACCAAGGTCTCTCTCGACGAGTCTAGCGAAGTAGAGCGGCAAATTCTCGCTACGAATCCCGTGCTTGAAGCCTTCGGTAATGCTAAGACAACCCGGAATGACAACTCCTCGCGTTTTGGGAAATACATCCAAGTTCGTGCTCCATGCATCCTCTCTCTTTACACCTCTGCTGACAAGATATACAGATTCTTTTCGACGGCCAGCAAGAAATCGTTGGAGCGCGAATCCGAACATATCTTCTTGAACGTTCACGTGTCGTTTTCCAACCTTTGACGGAGCGAAACTATCACATCTTCTATCAACTATGTGCTGGCGCCCCCGTGAAGGAACGGAAGGACTTGGGTCTCGATACGGACGTCACGAAGTTCCAATATCTCAATCAGGGTGGTCCCTCCTCAACACCTATCGCCGGAGTAGACGATGAACACGAGTTCAACGAAACTCAGAAAGCCCTGTCCACCATTGGTATCGGTATCGAGAAGCAATGGGCCGTATTCAAGCTCCTAGCCTCCCTCCTTCACCTCGGTAACATCAAGATCTCACAGTCGCGGACTGACGCGGCCATCGATGATACCGATCCTGCGCTGCAATTGTCCACGCGGTTCCTTGGCGTACCCCTGGCCGATTTCAAGAAATGGACGGTCAAGAAACAGATCACCACGCGGAACGAGAAGATCGTCACGTCGCTGAATGGTGCGCAAGCGACCGTCGTCCGAGACTCTGTCGCCAAGTTCGTCTACGCTTGTCTTTTCGAATGGGTCGTCGCCATCCTGAACGAGAGTTTGGCGGGCGAAGGCGGTGAGGCCGCAAGCCGAGCAGAGATGTTCATTGGTGTCCTGGATATCTACGGGTTCGAACATTTCAAGAAGGTTGGTGCAACGCTTGGTCGTGTGAAGCCATGACTGAGCCGCCCATTAGAACTCTTTTGAGCAATTCAGCATCAACTACGCCAACGAGAAGCTGCAACAGGAGGTTGGTTAATGCCTCCCTACCCATTCTAGGGCTTCGTCCTGATAGTTTGCCCCTGGTTAGTTCAACCAACACGTCTTCAAGCTGGAGCAGGAAGAGTATGTCCGGGAGAAAATCAATTGGACGTTCATCGAGTTCTCCGACAACCAGCCTTGTATCGACGTCATCGAGGGCAAGCTCGGGGTCATGGCTCTTCTGGACGAAGAGTCCCGTCTTCCCGCTGGAACCGATCAATCATTCTTGCAGAAGCTCAACAACCAACTTGTTAAACCAGAGAATGCGAAGGTGTACAAGAAACCACGATTCGGTAATTCCGCCTTCACTATCGCCCACTACGCTTTGGATGTCACGTACGAAGTGGAGGGCTTCCTCGAGAAGAACAGAGATACCGTTCCTGACGAGCACATGGCCCTCCTCCAATCAACCAAAAACGCCTTCTTGAAGGAAGTTCTGGACGCGGCCTTCGCTGCCACCAAGCCGTCAGACACGACCCCCCCATCTCCAACTGTCTCGGAATCTACCAGTACTACTGCCAAACGCGCTTCTATCATCCCGGACCCTGGCAGACAGTCTCTCATGTCTACCGCTACCGGCGCTGGTCCCAAACGCCCCGGAGGCGTGGTGAAGAAGCCTACGCAGGCCTCGATATTCAAGGCGTCATTGGTTAGCCTCATGGAGACCCTGAATGTGACGAATGTTCACTATATTCGATGCATCAAGCCCAACGAGCAAAAACGGGCATGGGAGTTCACTCCTCAGCAGGTTCTTGGCCAACTTCGTGCTTGTGGTGTCCTGGAAACCATCCGAATCAGTTGCGCCGGTTATCCTTCCCGATGGACATATGAGGAATTCGCCGAGCGGTAAGTACCAAAATGATTAAACATGGAGAGTGCAACTGAATGACGTCCTGTAGATACTACATGTTAGTCCACTCTTCCGAATGGGAGCCTATGATCAAGAACCTCGAGCTCAAGCCACTCTGTGCTCGGATTCTCGAGAAGACCATCAACGATCCGGATAAGTATCAACCTGGTCTTACCAAGATCTTCTTCCGTGCTGGTATGCTTGCTGCATTGGAATCATTGCGCTCCAACCGCCTGAATGCGCTGGTCACGATTGTTCAAAAAAATATGCGGCGCAAGATGGCAGTAAAGAAGTACCAGGCTCTTCGCTCGGCGACAATCAAGATTCAGACATGGTGGCGCGGCATTATGGCGAGGCAACTTGTGGAAAAGGTTCGCAGAGATGCCGCTGCGACTCGCCTCCAGCGTGGCGTCCGGAGATACCTGCAACGCAGCCGCTTCCTCAAAATCCGTGCTTCGGTCGTCGCTTTCCAAAGTCGTAAGTTATTCACTAGTATGGGCTCATGACGCTTGATATTCATGTTGTGCTAGGCGCGCGCGGTGCTCTCGCTAGGCATAGTTTCAAGGATTCGAAGCGGACATTCGCGACAATCACACTTCAGAGCCTATTTCGTGGACTGTGAGTGAACCGGTCAACCATCCGTTGATTAGTGCTCGCTACTCACTCATCAACTACCGCCAGTCTTTGCCGCAGATCGTACAACAAGGACGTTCGTAACGTCGTTCTCATTCAATCTTGCATCCGCCGACGGTTGGCGCGCAAGGAGCTCAAGGCCCTCAAGGCAGAGGCTCGATCCGTGTCCAAGTTCAAGGAGATTTCCTACAGGTTGGAGAACAAGGTTGTCGAGCTCACCCAGACGCTCCAAAAGCGTACCGAAGAGAAGAAAGAACTCCAGAGCAAGGTTACGTCCCTCGAAGCTCAGCTCACGCAGGCCATTGCTCGCCACGAGGAATCCGACGGTCGTGTTCGGCAGGTCCAAATCGATCTCACCAACGCCCAGGCAGAGGTATCGCGCAGTCAGCAGCTCCTCCGGGCGAAGGAGGACGTGGAGAGGAAGCTGGAGGAGGCCATTGTCAAGGCTGCGGAGAAGGAGGCGACTATCCAGAAGTTATCGGAGGAGCTCGCTCAGCAAGCCTCGCAGCTCGAGTCTCAACAGAAGTTGATTGACAGCCAGCCCGTCAGGAATGCGGATGACAGTTCTGTCATCCAAACCCTCAAAACTGAGGTCAGCAGCCTACGGGAACAACTTAACCGAGCGACAGCCCTCAATGCACTTACTCGGGGAGTACGAGCGGAGCCGACTTCCCCCACTTTCGCTCCTGTCCTTCGTCTTGCCGATGCGCACCCTGGAAGCGCCAACGGCTCGGGCGCGTCTCCCGTCTCACGCAGTCATCAACGGCGACACAGCTCTGCAGGAGTGTATGCGATCCAGCCTTCCGACCACCGCACGTCTCAAGACGAGCTCATGTTCAATGCCAAGCGAAGTCAGGCGTCGAACCCTCGTGCTGTGTCTGTGGCGTACAACGGAGAGGATGGCTTGCCGCAGTTCCGTGTGCTTGACCGGTCGAGCATATACGATGACCCTGCCGAAGAAAAGATCAGGTTGATGCAGGACATCAAGCGCTTAGACGAGGACGTTCTCGACGGCCTCATCCGTGGGCTGAAGATCCCCGCCCCTAGTTTGACGAGTCCTGCAGCTGTGAAGGAAATCTTATTCCCCGCGAACTTGATCAGCCTTATCACCAACGAAATGTGGAAATATGGCCTTATTCCGGAGAGTGAACGCTTCCTCGCGAATGTTATGCAGACAATCCAGTCGCACGTCATGGTAAGTGACTCCTAAATATCCCGTTACATGTGGTCTCAGGTTTATTTTAGTCATTCACTGGCGAAGACTCCATCGTCCCTGGTATTTTCTGGCTCTCTAACGTGCATGAGATGCTCTCTTTCATTTGCGTGGCGGAGAGCGACATGCTCCAGGGCATTGGTCCGGGCGAGGAGAACGCTGTCCGACCGTTTGAGTGGGCCGACTACGAACGCCTTGTCTCTGTGGTGAAGCACGACTTGGACAGCCTCGAGTACAACATCTACCACACTTGGATGCTTGAAACCAAGAAGCGCTTGTCGAAGATGGTCATTCCCGCCCTCATCGAAAGTCAGTCGTTGCCCGGCTTCACCACAACCGACGGCGGAGGGAGGTTGTTCAATCGTCTGCTCAACTCCAATACCCAGCCCGCGTACAGTATGGATGACATCCTGAATCTGTTGAACAAGGTCTGGAGGAGCTTGAAGAGCTATTATATGGAAGAGTCCGTGGTGCAACAGGTGATCACAGAGCTCCTGAAGCTCATTGGGGTGACGAGCTTCAACG
Source organism: Ganoderma boninense (assembly GCA_002900995.3). Lineage (NCBI taxonomy): Eukaryota > Fungi > Basidiomycota > Agaricomycetes > Polyporales > Polyporaceae > Ganoderma > Ganoderma boninense. The sequence continues at coordinate 1,606,611 of CM035306.1, forward strand.
ACCTTCTCATGAGGCGAAACTTCTCGTCGTGGAAGCGAGGTGAGTATCAAAATAAGGACTGAATGAACGGCAAACTAATCTGCCTAAAAGCGATGCAAATCCAGTACAACATCACTCGTATTGAGGAGTGGTGCAAATCACACGACATGCCAGAAGGTACTCTGCAACTCGAGCACTTGATGCAAGCCACGAAACTCCTTCAACTGAAGAAGGTATGAATTTACTGCACCTGTTGTGTATATTGTTGCATGTTCTGATCACACTTGCAGTCTACCCCGGCGGATCTTGATATCATCTACGATGTCTGCTGGATGTTGACCCCGACTCAAATCCAGCGAATGTGTACGAATTACTACGTGGCCGACTATGAGGTGGGTCTGTTTGGTACTTATTACACATGCTCCTGCTAACTTATTCACCAGACGCCAATCTCGCCTGAGATTCTTCGCGTTGTCGCTTCACGAGTTTCACCCAATGACCGCAACGATCACTTGCTCCTTGCTCCGGAAACCGAAGAGGTTGGCCCATACGAGCTTCCTTTACCTCGTGAGGTGTCCGGTTTGGAGACTTACGTCCCCGCTTATCTCAACGTACCACATCTCCGGAGACTCGCAGCTCTGGTAGCTTGACGAGTGTTTGGTCTCTCACGTTAATACTTCTGTCGTTCCGCATGTCTTTTGTGCTATGGGATTCCATGTAATGGTAATTTACAACATTCTTTCAATCATCACCTGCGCCGCCACCGTCATCTGCTCAACACCAATGATGCCCCGTCCAGTATCTGATCCGCCAAAAGTTGATCGGTGCGCAACACTACGGTGCAAGTCTCTCCTTGGGTCGACAGAAGCTTGAGAGGCTGCATGACATCAGCCATCGGACCTGAGTCTCATCCAATCTCGGGCGCACCTGCGAGTCGCTAATGGCCAATTTGAAGTGTGCGGCAAGCATGTCGAGTGCACGGCCCGTCCCTATCGTCTGCTTTCATGGAATCCAGCGGATCAAAACGAGCAAAAGGAAATGGACGACACCTTGGGGAACCAGAAGATGCGTTCAGAAGATGGCAATTCAGCCTGGGTGACCTTGACATGCAATCGTTGCTCCACTGGCACCGCGGCAGGTGTGTCCTTCGGGTTACCGGGTTGAGCTTTATGGCGAATTTTCATAAATGCAAGCTGACTCTGCTGGGCTGCTTTCCGGGCGTTGGGTCTGGATGCGGAGGCTCCTGGATGAGCAGTCCCCCTGGTTGAGTCTATCCCAAAGTGCTTGGCCAATAAAGCCTTTGCCGCGGCATTCTTTTCTGACACAGGATTTGTAGTCATATCTGAAGGAAGCACACAGTCATGAGAGCTCGAAGATCTATGCCTAGGGCGGTGGTCAGATGCGTCGATATTGGCGCATGCAAGGGCGACGTACTCGGCACAGAAGGCTTTGCCGCAACCCCCACAAACTGCGGGGACACGATTGGCCGTGAGCGCGGACTCTAGAATGAAAGACTCGAGGCTAGGCTTGTTGCATGCCTGGGCAGCACAACGTCGTAGCTTGAGAGCGGGGGCGTTGGGAGGGTGTGAAGCATGGAGAGGACAGTCGTGGAGGTCCGGAGAGATGTGGTCTCTGCAATACAGCTGTTGGCAGCGGCAGCGGAAGGGAAGGAAGTCGTTCAGGCTGCACGAGGGGAGAGAGCAGCGAGCGCCGATTTGGGGGAGAGAGTTGTCGGAGGACATGATCGCTTTGTGGGGATGAGTGCGGCGAGGAGGATGGGGATGAGTGCGGAGACGAGGATGGGGACGAGGACGAGGACGGGCGCTGCGGATCGGCCCCGGGCACGTCTCCGAGAGTGCGCACGCGGACGAGGTCCTGGCGAATGTCTCCCATCCTACCCTCATCCTGCCCCCATGAACATCATCGTACGTCCTTTTCCACCAGTCCTGTCATCCCCTCACGAAACACCACATGTTTAGGAGACGCTCTTTGGTCGCACCGTCACGCCTGCGGAGCGGTTGCGACAACACCAACGTGCCCTCGCCAAGGCCCAGCGCGAGTTGGATCGTGAACGCACCAAGCTCGAGCAACAGGAGAAAAAGCTCATAATGGACATCAAGAAGAGTGCAAAGGCTGGCCAAATGGTCTGCCCATTTGTTTCCTTATGCCATCCCAAACCCTGAGGCCTTGGGACAGAACGCTTGCAAGGTCATGGCTAAAGACCTCGTTCGAACTCGCCGATATGTCCAGAAGTTCTATCAGATGAGAACACAACTCCAAGCTGTTGGCCTGCGTATACAGACCCTCCGGAGCAACCAGCAGATGGCTGAAGCCATGCGTGGTGCTACTCGCGTTTGTCATCTCTACCGATTTCTTGCGGGATGGGCTGAGCACTGAACTTCCGTACAGGCTATGGGAGCGATGAATCGTGGCCTCAACCTTCCACAGATCCAACGCATCATGATGGAGTTTGAACGTGAGAGTGCCACCATGGATATGAAGGAGGAGATGATGTCCGATGCTGTCGATGATGTCATGGAGGACGACCTTGAAGACGAGGAAGAGGAAGGGGACAAGATATTGAAGCAAGTCTTGGACGAAATCGGGGTTGACCTGTCACAACAGGCATGTACCCATTCAACGTCAATCCCTTACATCGAGTCTCACCTCGTCATCTAGCTCACAGAGGCACCAAATAGCATTGCCATATCTTCGCCGCTCACAGAACCTCGCCAGGCTGTCGCCCTTGGTGGGCCATCTGGGGGCTCTTCGTCCAATGCTGGAGGTGGCAAGGAAACACATATTGAAGACATGTCAGATGAAGATGCCCTTCAAGCTAGGCTTGATGCCTTGCGAAGAGGATAGCGGGTCACAGAATAAGTGTATATATACAATCTGAGTATCATGTATTCATTCACTGGATGGTGTACAGAGTAGTAGTCATTCCATTGTACATGCGACGGCGATTATATCCTGAGCGCTGCGACTGAACGAGCTTCCTGTTGGTTAAGCTGCCATGAGATCCCAGATCCATTATAGAACTCATCGACGTCCTCCTCCTGCGCAAGTCTTAGTGGCATGCTCATGCAGAGACTTTGAAACTCACAGAATCGAGGTTCAGCACAATTGTGATTTGCTGCAGCCGTGCGAATTTCTCTCGAATATCACCGAAGACAGTTTGAGACGAGAGGTAAGCCATGATCGCACGCAAGTCATGGTCAAACCGGATTGCACCAAGCTGTGAATATTCACCATTCAGTCGCAATAAGCCCTACAATGGTGTACTCACTTCGCTATACTTCAAGCTGATCACAAACTTCTCCCATGGGCGGACCAATACGTCGAGGGCCAATCCAAAAAATAGTCGGAAGTTGCTTTCAGTAAAAGCATCCTGGAGGCTGCAGGTTAGGATTAAACAAGTTACGAAAGGACTTGGTTGTTGCGTGCCTTGTACCCATCAATGAATGTTTCCCAAGCCTTGATGAATCTCTTTCTAACTGTATCTTGAAGCTCTGCGGTGGCGTAGCTCTCGTCATCTAGAACATAGGATATGTCCTTGTAGATGTCACCTATGAATGACCGCAGCTTTGGGCGAAGAAGTTGGTTAAACAACTGTTCTACTCCAGCCTGCAAAATGATTAGTATTGCGGGGAATCTTGACTTAAGAAAGTGAACTCGCCCTTAACGTCGAGCGGTACTTCGGCACTAAATTAAGAAACATCCCCAGACTGTTCTTGACAGCATCTACTTCGGATTCCAGGAAATGTTGCGAGATGAGGGCAGACTGAGACAAGTCTTTCACAAGACGCTCCATATGAGAGGAAGAAATCTCCAGATCATTCAACAAGATCTATTTTCTCGTGAGTAAGGATCGGAAGGCGCAAAAGGTTATTTCACGCCTACTATGAATGCTAGCCGATTCTCACGTTCCACCTTGTCTCCGCGAGCACCAGGTCCTCCACTTCCACCTTTGTAGACGTTATCAAGCTTCATTTTGATGGTTCGCGAGTAGTTCTTGTCCATGACATCTCGCAGGAGATTTGATGTGCTCTCAACAGTCTTTACGGAAGCGGTGCTTAACATACGCGATAACACTTGCTTCAAGATGTAAAATGCGTCATCAGGCGTTGTGGTTGAAATGGGATGTTGCGATGCATCATGAGTCGAAAGTCGGTGAGCCTGTGCACAGTTTCATGAGCTATGAGAATTGGATACAATCACGTGGAATGTACCTTGTCAATGACAGATCGAGCATACCAAACTTCCATGGGGGTATAGCATGTCGTCAGCATGTCCTCAAATACTTGACTCGTTCGTGACCGCTCCAATATTTGGACATCGCCGTCTGGTCGCTCTGGGTGCTGACCATGCACTGACTCTGAAGCATCGTTTGAAATTCGAGAGCGAGCAGCAGCACCACTCTCATTCTCGTGATCCATTCCTGGATCAAACTCCTCCTGTGAACCTCGGATTAACGACAACGTCACATTCCACCCATAATTGAAAGAGCAACCTTCGATCTTTCATGCATGAACTTGCGAAACAAACCCCATCGGCCACTCATTCCTGCGGCCTCGACTAGCACTTTGTCTATCTCACGGGGGTCGATCATGTCCGTCTCCTCTTCTAGGTTGGAAGATGATACATTCCGCTGAATACTTGAAGTGGTCGGATGGGAGACGTCTGATAACTAAGCAAAGACGTAAGGACACACATTGCTCGTCAGGAGCGGACTCTACAGACCTTCCGTTTTATGGACCTCTCCTCCTTCCATCCCTCGAGTAGATCTTCCACTACGGCATCGGCTTCACGGAGCAAGCGAGCCAATACAAGACCCATCTTGCTTGGGCCGTAGTATTTTTCCACGACAGGCTGGTGTTGATCCACGATGAGTGCAATGCTCTCAAACAGGGCCGTCAAGGCAGTGATGTAGTAAAGAGGAGACGACGCTAGACACATGAGCAACAGTGAACGACACGTACAGGCAAAACAACATACTCTTGGCCGTAGCAGGGGCGCGAACCTTGACAAGCTCGACGACAAACGAAGCATATGCCTGGAGCCCCTCTTCCTCCCACCCGATCGCAGGAAATAACTTAAAAAAGCGACTCGTCGCCGTAGCATCTCGGGCTGAGGAGGCTCTCTCGAATTCGCGTTGAAATACTGCGAGGAGTTGTTCCCGAGCTGTTTGCAACGTCTGCGCAGGAGGCAGATGGTGTTCTGCCGTGGGCTAGGGACAGCATGAAAGTTCGAATTTGAGATAGGAAAAGCTCAAGGACACAGACGTACAACGACGCTCTCAGCGAACGGTCCAGATAGTACATCAACTGGTAGAACCATCGCTCTCGCACACTGGCGGGTTGCCGACTCCCAGTCCCGTTGCTCGATGGAGCTCTGCAAGGCGGCGAGGGATGACTGTTGACACCATTGTCTGGGTATTATGTATACGCAAAGAACGGTGGTGTACAGATACCTTGAGTTCTATGATTTGACTGACTCGCTCAGATGCTTCCCGCACCCTCCTCATCTCCTCATCTAAGGACTGGACCCGTCCACCAACGTGCTGGGCCGTATGGGCAGTGTACGAGACTGTCTGGTGCAGTAGTCGGGTTTCCTCGGCCAAAAGATCGAGCTGTGGGCCGAGAGATTGCACATTTCCCAAGCAAGTCGAAATAGGCTCATGAGTAGATAAAAGACTGGTTAGTGAAGTAGACAAGTCCGATTCGTGCGACTGAAGGACAAACAAGGCGTCGAGGATGTCGGGTAACGTCGCCAGTAGTCGAGGGTTCGGGATGGATATCGAAGCCTGGTCCGGCATGTCGCAATATGAGTGTATTGGCGGCAAAAGACGTTGTGGGAGGGGAGCGGGTGAGGGGCGTTGCCAGAGCTACAGCAGGAGAAGTACGAATTGCAAAGTACAAGTGCAAGAGTTGTGCAAGAGTGCGACAAAGCCCCAACTTGTGGCGTCTATCCCACGGAGCCCGCTTCAAACAAGAACCACAGCCCAACGAGGGCGCCGTGACATTGCGAATACCAAGCCAGCCCACAATGCTCGTCAGGTGGAGCGTAGATACAACACCATTCATAAGTTACTTGACAACAATCAAAGGTATGCACGATGTACTACCACAACAATGAAAACTTGACGACAGCCAGGGAGAAACGCAATCGTTGGCATTCCAAGTCACACTCTGTGCCCTATCCCGCCAGACGTTTGTTCTGCGCTTCTATGTGTCAATGAGAGGCAAAATCCGCGTGGGATCGAATCATCTCCGGATATGCGCGAGCTCGCGTTCCAACTCAGCGCTGGGATCATCTAGCATCGGGCTTCCCGGGCGGGCCTCACTCTTGCCACCAGTGTAGTGCGAGGTGGAGCCATTCGTAGGGCCTTGATCGGTAGCAGGGGAGTTCAATATCTCATCACGAGTAGGCATCGGAAGGCTGATGGTGTATTAGAAAGATTCTGCCGTATGACAGCTCTTCTGACGAACCTTTCTTGCCTACGGATCTGACCAGCTGCACGAGCTTGGGCGCGGACCTCTGCTCGGAACCCATGAACCTCCTCGACTATCAGGCGTTTCATACCCTCAATGGAGTCCTCTTCCTCGAAACCGAAATCAAACGACTGACAGCAGCGAGCTGACGTTAGTATTGGCTGATTAGGGAATGGCAGTCGAAACACTCACGGAAGCGCACACCGGTTCATCAGCAGGGTCATGCCAAACGGCAAGGTAAGGGTGGTTCAATGCTTGTTCACATGTAATCCGCTTGGCGGGATCGAAATGGAGAAGTTGCGATAGCAAGTCGATCGCAAGCGGGTTGGCACGGGGAAACAGCGTCGCAAAGGGCACTCGAGGTTTGATGGGAAGCGATCTAATGTAATCCTGAGCCTGCATGACGTGTCAGCCTAATTGCGATAACAAGGATAGGATAGGCTGCTAACGCGGGGGGATCCAACACGACGAAGAGTATCTTCAGAAGGTGTGCCCAGATAATGCAAAATTTGGTTGAGCTGGTCAACATAACTACAGGGAAAAGAATGAGCAGGAAGTGAAAACCAGTTCGTAATCGTGAAACGCACTCTCGCCCCTTAAAGATGGGCTTTCCCGCAAGCAATTCCGCAAGGATGCAACCAACTGACCAAACATCAATAGCGGGTCCCTAAACGAAAAAGAAAATTAACAGGCAGCCGATGGGGCTAGTGAAACCACTCACATAGTTCGCAAAGCTCAACATGATCTCCGGCGCACGGTACCAGCGAGTAGCGACATACTCGGTCATGAAACCTTGGTTCGCTGCGCCGCGAGCACCACTGTTTCCACCTCCAGGACTGTATCCACGTGCGAGGCCGAAGTCGCATATCTTTAATTCGCAGTCAGCATTGACAAGGAGGTTTCCGGGCTTCAGATCGCGGTGGAGAACGTTGGCAGAGTGAATATATTTTAAACCACAAAGGGTCTGGTAAATGAACGATTGGAAGTGAGCGTCGGACAGTGGCTGCTGAGATCGAATGATGGCGTGAAGGTCGGCTTCCATGAGTTCTTCCTGTTATGAGTTGAGATTGTGGCCCATCTGTAGGGGGAAGGGGGCTTACGTAGAGATAGACTTCATCGAAATTGCCGTCGGGGTGGAAGACGATGTCCATGTCGTACAAGCAGGTAATCTTGTGGGAAATGTTGATAAGTTGAAGATGAACTCAAGGAGGGGTGATTCACATTTTTATGGCCCCGGAAGTGGTGTAACAACCTAGCGGAGCATAAGCAAGAATATTACAAAGGAGACCGGTGGAAAACCGCACTTGATTTCGCGCAGGCATCGCTTCGTGAGGATTCTCTGATGTCCCTTGTTGTAAGCAGGAAACAAGCTGAAAGGGTGCTCAACACGGACCTTCGTGTTGATGTTTGTGATCTTCTTTATGGCGCATCCCTCTCCAGACCGACGATGCTTGGCAGCAACAACGCAACCATACGCACCCTGGCCCAATTCCTTGACGAATTGGTACTCGGAATCAACAATAAAGGTAGAGTTCAGCGCGGTGAAGGAGTGCCGTTGCATGTTGGCCAGCACGAGATACGGTAGGAAGACAGGAGAACTGGTAGTCGAGGGGGCGGATGAAGATGGGGAGGTCGCGCACCGCTCCCAGCCTCAAGCTCCCAGGGTCTATCGATGAGGCACTGCATCCTGCTTGCCTTATATGGCATACGACCAACCAGTGCTGCCATTCTCACATACCAAGTACTTAGCCCGCTCCGAGTGGTAAGTACAGTCGACTATCTCATGATGAATAACGTCCGTCCCCCCATTTCTTCATCCAATAGGGGATTTTATGCATTGAGATGGTGCTTTGGGTGTCAGGCGCCCATCGGAGGCCGGCTCAACGTTACTATGCATTATGGGATTGTATGCATCACCGGATTCTTCGTTATGAGAAGTCGACTTTGTCTCCCGAGGCAGACGATAAATGACCTTATTGCGTGGAGGGAGGACGGTCATATAACAAGTCGACTGTACTGCGCTCATTCACAAGTCACTCACCGGTCCTTCGGATAGACTTTTCGTGTTGTCTGAATTACACCCAGCTGTCTTACAGGAGGCTCAATCAGGGCGCTCTGGGAGATCCTGGTACCTCACATCATGATGTCATAGGTGTTGCATTTTTCCATGGTAATCCAGATTTGCATAGGATCGAGGTGTTTGATGTCAGAAAATCAGGGCTTTCTGGGTCCTTCGGAGTCACCCTCACGCCTAGATATGCATTATTGGGGTGTGGACCATCTAAGGCCCCGTTCGGTACGTCGGATAAGAGTAGGATAGGGTTGGATTAGCTGAAAAAGCGCCGGCGTTGATAGTCCGGTTGGCGCAGTGTCCGGTCGAGTAGGATAGGATTGCGGTCGGGCGGCTGGCTAGCAGTCACAACAATGTCACGTCTTTGAGCCCTTGCACCATCCCAGGGAAAACCAAGGGTGTCACAAACCCCAAAGGGTTTTGAAGGGTGTTGACCACTAGAGATATGCCGCGTGCGCGCACGGCAGGAACCTTGGGTACGGGATTGCTATCCTAGACCTCAGAAATGGCAGTGATCCAGAGTCTACATTGTATTTGAGACTGTGAGGAAGAGAGGGGAATTCAATGATGCAGAGAGAGTGCTGGTGGTTTGGTAGGAGCGTAGTGATGCATAGCAGTGGACTAAATCTAGCTGTGGAAAATAAAGAAATGGACATGGAGGTGGAGGAAGACTGCTGAACACTAAGATAAAAGGTGAGGATGACAACATCAGCAAAATCCACACTTTTTTTGCAGATGATGCAGTCCCTTTGCAGGCGATGCAGTCTCTTTGCAGGCATTCAGGCAGTCTACTATAGACTGCCTGAACACCTGCATTTGGTGTAGAAAATCGAGGGCGCTCGGAGCGCACGAGAGAGAGGAGCAGGGCGAAGGAATGCGATTCGCGTTTGGCCGTGCAAACGCGTGCCGGACAACGTAGATACAGGTCTGCTTAAATACACGAATATGAGGTCCATTATATGAAATAAGCGGGGGCGCGGGTATCCGACGGGAGGCGGGATGGAGGTAGCGGGATGGGGGCGGGCAGAGGCGGAGCAGGTGCACGCGCGAACTCGCCCGATGCGTCGTACGGAAGACGCCGGAATCCAACACATCCCCTCGAGCGAGCGCGGGGTACAAGCGAAGCAGCAGGAAAGTAAACGAGGGGGAGGGGGTAGCAAAACGAAAGAAAGTAACATGAAAGAGAACATACGAGAGTGGGGTACATCCCCTGAAGCAGGCAACTACCAAGCAACATCCTCCTCCACAATCGGGCCCTTGATAAGCCTGTTCTTCGGCACAACGGCGGCGGTGAACGCGTACGCCATGTGGGCTTCATCGGGCTCGTCCTTGAGCTGGGGGCAGTCACGCTGATAGTGACCCTTCTTCGAACACTTGAAGCAGGTGATGCGCTCGAGCGGAGTGCGCGGCTTCATGGTGGCAGCGAGGGCGGTGTCATAGGAAGTACCGGGGGCGGAAGCGAGAGAGAGCTGGCGGGACTCCTCGTTAAGGAGGCGGGTGATGACGTAGTCGAGAGTGAGGTCGCTGGGCGGGGTCGAGTCAAGGTTGACGACGAGCTGGGAATACGAGTCGGGGAGACCATTCGTGAGAGCGAGGATGCGGTCTTCATCGTCAATCGAAGCACCGATCTCCTGGAGGCGGAACGCGGCGCGGCGGACGTCGGCGATGTACGAGGTCATGGACTGGTCGGGGCGCTTGGACATACGCCAGAGCGCGCGGCGATGGGCGAGACGGGTTCCGAAACCGCGTGCGAGGTGGACACGGCGAAGCTCGGACCATACCTCATGGGCGTCCGTGGACTGGACGTGAGCGTACTGGGTCGGCTCGATGTTGAGGATGAGCTCGGCACGGGCCTCGGCGATTTTGGCGCGCCAGGAACGGACGGCCTTCGTGTTGTCGGAGCCGTTGGGACGGGTGTCGGTAGCGGGGGCGGAGGTCACCTCCCACAGGCCCTTGCGGGTGAGGAGAGCCTCGATGCCGACGACCCACTCGGCGTAGTTGTCGTCGTTGAGCCGGGCGATCGAGGATGGGGCCATAGCGTCGGATACGAGGGTGCGGGGACGGGAACGGAGCGGGGACACGGAACAGGGCGGTGCGGTCGCGGTACGGGTCGTCGTCGTCGGGTACGGGGTCACGGTCGTCGTCGTGGCCAGATCGTCGGGTCGTCGGGTCGTCGAGTGGCTTCGGCCCCACTAGGCAGTGCCGCGAATTAACCTTCGGGCAAGGTACGCGTTTGTGTAGAAAATCGAGGGCGCTCGGAGCGCACGAGAGAGAGGAGCAGGGCGAAGGAATGCGATTCGCGTTTGGCCGTGCAAACGCGTGCCGGACAACGTAGATACAGGTCTGCTTAAATACACGAATATGAGGTCCATTATATGAAATAAGCGGGGGCGCGGGTATCCGACGGGAGGCGGGATGGAGGTAGCGGGATGGGGGCGGGCAGAGGCGGAGCAGGTGCACGCGCGAACTCGCCCGATGCGTCGTACGGAAGACGCCGGAATCCAACATTTGGACTGCATTGTCTGCAAAGTGGGCGCAGGCCAAATGCAGTCCATGCAGTAGAATGTGTATTTTGCTGATGAATCAAGGGATGAGATTGAAAATTGAGAGACATTGAAGGATTGCTGTTGGAGTCTATGGGCAACGGTCACTCAAGGTGGAAATGGATGGTAGGCCTCAGATGAGAATTGCCAACGGGGCCAACTTGAAGGTAGTAGATGTAGATATGTGGAAAACTGAGAGTGAGGTGTAGCGTTACGCAACCTAAGTGACTGCCCTATGAATGATATGCATGCCACCTGCACATGCAGCAAGAAGCTTGGGTGCCGGATTGAGATTGAAGTCTATACTTTGTGGCTACAACTTCAACAAAAATCATTGAATGAGTAGTATGAACAAGGAGTGTGGCCACTGTGGCAGTAGATAGCAAACAGGACCCAGTCATGTACGTGCCCAATGGCAATGTGAGTTGAGGAGCAATGGTCAAATAACAAATATGAACATCATCAAGGTCGAATCTAAAGGCTGAGATGAAAGGCGAGGTCAAGAGTCAAAGAGCAAGGTTAGATCTTGAAGCTGCACAGTCCATACAGTTTGAGGGGTTGGCGTTGGACGCGCGCGGGCTGTCGGATACATAATAGTAGAAATGGAGTGTAAGACTTGAATTGGAAACATTATACGTGCTGATGTAGCCATAGATACACAGTAAATAAAGAGCAAGGTATATGACAATGAAGAAGTGGTGCACTGTGGTGCATACTTAAACAAAATGACATGGGATGTTGGAGATTGGTGAACCCGGAGCACATCATGTCTTGAGCAGGGAGAACTGGGTGTAACGGGCACTTTGAATTTTGCTCGCCAGTAACCTTGGTACCCAAGGTAAAGGGTAAGGGTGGAGGGTTGGCTTGACACAACCCTTATCAAAACCCTTTCCCTTGTCAAGGGTCAAAGGGTATATAAAGGGTGTTACAATGGTGTCAATATCTAGGTATATACACATATAATAGAGTAAAAAGTTGCAGATTTAGAGTACAATATTGCTTTTTATTCTCTTCTGCAGCTGAATTTAGTGATGTTAAGTATGCCTGGCCACTTTAGTGGTCTAGGTTTCCCTTGCAGTATATGTCAGTCCATGTAAATGGTGCCATCAAAACGTAAAAGATGCTGTATTTGGAAAATCTATCAAATGGACCCCTGACACTCATGACCATTAACTAGAGGCAGATGGTGTGTTTGTTTTGATCTTTTTATGATTGCACCGGGGGCATAGACCTGTGTAACACCATGTTACATTGTGACCAAACAGTAATCATTGGCCAAATGTGACTTTTATAGGACAGTGTGTCACATATTAGTTATTTTTGGAATGTGATATCAGTGTAACAGGTGTGTTTTATTGTAATCTCATTGATACTACATTGCACAAAAGCCTATTGTTTGTTATCTGTTTGACACATTATTATATAGGTAGCACATTGAGCATGTGACTCGGATATGATTTCAATGTAACAGCGCATCAAACCGTGATCACAAAGAGTAAAAGATCATAGTATTGTTCACAAATAGTCAGTCTGTAACACAAAACAACACTGAAGTCATATAGTTTATGTGATACAGGTAAGATTAAAATATAGCAGTAAGACCACACAGGGACAATACTATGTATATGAGCCTAGACTTGTTAGTTGAACCTGTGCTGAGGCAGAAATAAGTATTGCATGTTAATGGCATTTATTAGGACACAGTAATGATGAGTAAGAACTGTTAATGACATTAAATGGGAGTTGTTAATGGTGTTAATACGAGTTGTTAAAGGTGTTAATATGAGTTGTTAAAGGTGTCAATAGTGTGTCAACTGACAGTTGTTAATAGTATTAATAAGCAGTTATTGACAGTATTGACCAGGTGTTGTATACAGTATTAAGTGGGAGTTGTTGATAGTATTAAAAGGTGGTTAATAAACAGGGGTCATTAATGATATGAACAGGACTTTTTGATAACCATAATTGAGGGTTGTTAATACTGTTTGTGGCCTAGTTAATAGTATTAATCAGGTGTTGCTGATACTATTTATTGACCCTGTGAATAGTATAAATAATACTGACTGATGCTATTAACATAATGTTGTTTGCTAGGTTATTGAGGCATCAAGGCTAGAAATATTGAGAGTGTGAATGACATTAATTCAAAGTTGTTAATGGTGTTGACGGTCTCATTGACAAGCTTAACAAGGCTAGATTTATGAGCAGCATTAATAGCACTACTTGTATGAATAGACCTCAATAAAGCTAAGACTTTTGAGAGCATTAAGAGCATTAACCAGTGTATGTTAATACTATTGATCCTCTTGATATGATTATTGTCATTAGCCTACAATTTTCTGATTGACCTAGTGAACAAGCTGCAGTTAATGCTATTAAGATATTTCTAAGCTGCTAATATGTTTAACACTATTAACAACTTTAATAGTATCAAAAACTCTCATACTAATAACTAGCTTAACACCATTAAAAACAGGGTTCTACAGCTTTAGCATACATATGTTTTAACAAAACTTCAATTTAGGGTGGCCAGGTCTGCCTGGTGGGCCTATATTTTCTATATATAACAAGGATCAGAACCAATAAGAGCTTGTTAGACCTAACAACCCTTAAGAGTTGAGGGTAAGGGTACATAAATGTAAGAGTGGAAGGTCAGAAGGTCACTACCCTTGACAAAACCCTTACCTTGTCAAGGGCCAAGGGTACTTAAAGGGTAGGGTGGAGGGTCAGCCTCTGAAACCCAAGAGTACACCCCTGCTTTTCCCTGCACCATCCTGGTACCTTCTACGAGGGCCTGCCTTCACTTGTGCCCCACCAACCAAAGAAATCATTGGATAATTCAGTTGCATACAACTAGCACTTAGTAGTTTTATCTATTATAGTTGAAAAACAGCCACACAAAGGGAGATATGTGCATCAAGCTCTTCATTCAATGCACAACCAGAGATTCTAACCTGGAACATGTTGAGACACTTAAAAAATCCATAGAAAAGCTAATACTGGCAACTAGCATTGAACATAGGTCTCACAGGCTGCCAAAGTGTTGCACATCTGCCAGAAGGGAGACCCCCTCTTGGTCGTGCCCCTCATATGAGTCCTTTATTGGATGACAGTGCAGGAAAGTCAATCCAAGCTGCAACTTTTTCACAGTAACTCAGGTTTAGGGCCTTGCCCCTAGTCTGAGGTCTCTCGACAATGGACTAATTTTTGTAGGTAACCCTAGTCCTATCTGATGTGCTGAATAGGGCCTAAGCGAGTAGAGCACTGGGTGTGATAATGAGCACTGCCACAGAAAAACTGTGGTATCTTATAGTGGAGTCCCTACCTTAACAATTAATATTGTTTCCGTGACCACTTCACCTGCCAGGATAAGGAGTCTTTGTCCTGCATCAACAAGCCCTATTGCTTAATAAGAAAAGTTACCTTTCACACCACCTATGGGTAAAAAATCTTCCAAAGGTGATGTTCAACACTAATTTTTCTGTACTGTGTCACAAAAGATAGGCTTTTCCATATATTTTCCTTGTTCTATCCAGGAAACTCAGCCTTTCCCCTACAGTTGCAGATAGTCAAACTTAACAAAACAGGGTTGACACCCAATTCAAATTTTTCTAATAGGTGCCATGCCTAGAAACAGATTCACAATGGCTGAGAACATCCAAAAACACACCTCCAAAGTTTTTCTCATGACAAAATAGGGTGCACCAGATTTTTGGCCCATTTCAACACTTTTTTTGGCCTCCTAGGGCTCCTCAGGTGCACAGGGCCCTACAGGCTGGGTATGCTACCTTGTGCACCTGAGTCAGCACTCATTAGTGCTCACATATAGCCAGAGAGTATCTTTATATAGCTTTATTGATGACCACATGTTCCTTCCATGTCTACTGTTGAGCATGGGAATACAGTTAGGCATTGAACATTGAGGCATGCACAGTGGGAAAAGCATTTTCTGATGTACTTGATGTACTTGTAGATCAATCTAGAGGCTTGACACCCAACACTGTGATTATTTTAGCACACAATGGCTTGATAAAAGCTTTTTATTTTGTTGGAATCATTTTTAGCTACTCAAAAGGAGTCAATTGCCATATTTTTCATAATTTTTGCAAATATTTTTGAGGTATACCAAACTTTTAGCTCTTAAACTGCAAAAGTAGGTTGGAGGGATATTGGCTTAATAATTCCTTTCTTCTGGCCTCTACAATGCATAATACACTATTTTTCACCATTTTTAGCTATTTCAAAAGGCTAGAAGAATCAGTAATTTTTTTTTAAGTTTGATTGCCTGCAGCTGTACATTTGCCTCTGTCCTACCAAAGGTTTCTTTTTCTTATTTGATAAATTGACACCTAGGATGTGGCAAGGTTGTCCTTTCACTGTCAGGCAAACTTTTAATAATAGCATGATTATTCTGTGGCAGATTTCCTAACAGTGCCTATCCTGCCAGGCTATTTCTCATAACAAAAGTAACACAAAATAAAGGAGCATAAAACTTTACATAATGGTTGGCAGTTGATGTTAAACATGTTTGAAGTACAAATCAGAGTCAGTGATACTAGGAGACAGTGTTACATCCTTAACCTATTGGACTTACAGTTCAATAGATTAGGCCTTTTAGACCAAAGACTAGTTGTTGACTAGAGTTTGGATACTAGACTTGTTAGGTCTAGAGGACATAGGGGTATAAAGGTATTGCTCATAGAGCAATGGCTGAATAGACAAGAGACTGAAAACTGGGGGGTTGTTACGACTGACTGTCGAGTAAGATCAGGGAGGAGGCTTACGAGACAAGCAAGGGCATCAATGAGCACTTGTGCAGCGAGAGCGGAGCAGGGCTCGACAGTCAGGCTGGAGACAAGATGTATTGAGCAAGTAACTAACGAGCGAGAATACAGTGAGGCTTACCTAGAGACAAGAGGTCAAAACTGAGGTCTCCAGGTAGCAAAGTACAGGCCTTATATACATGTAACGGACAATGGGAACTGGGGACAATAGGTAACTATGGACACGGAAACCAGTGGAAGGACAATGGTGTGTAGTACAATGATGACGGGAACAATGGGTAACAGGAGTTATTGTACTGCGAGAACAAGGGACGGGTTTGCTAAACAACAGAGGACAATAAGGACGACGCAGGAGGCAAACAGTCCAAAAAGGGAAAGAGAGACGCCAGGGTAGGCGCCGAGCGTGCCGTTCATGACAATACCCCCCTCCTAAGGATCGTGTCTTCACGATCGAGTCTTCTTGTTGAGGGGGCCAGGGGCGTTGGGGTGTGTCGAATGAAACTGTTGCAGCACTTTTGGTGCGTTTGCTAGATCTGACACATCTTCCCAGCTATCATGTTTAGGGCCCCAGCCCTTCCAGTGAACAAGATACTGCAGTTTCTTCCACCGCCCATACCGACGCGACTCTAACACTTCCTCTACTTTGTACTCTTCCTCTCCTTCCACTTCAAGAGCTGCAGGTTCAGGGGGATGCCGACCGGGAAGTTGGCTTTCTTTGTGCGGGTGTAGGAGTGTCACATGGAACACCGGGTGGAGCCCCATGTCTTTGGGGAGCTTGAGCTTGTAAGCCAAGTTGCCCACCTTGCGCTTGACAGGGTACGGGCCAGCATACCAGTCCACCAGCTTCCGAGAGACTCCAGGGACCCAGAAATTCCTAGTGTCGAGCCATACCTTCTGACCCTCCTTGAACTCTGGAGCAGCGGAGACATAGCGATCGTAGTACTCCTTCATCCGTTCTGCTGCCAGGGTTAAGGCTGAGGTTGCATCCTCCCTTGCCTGCCGCAGCTCCTCTCTTCGTTCATCTGCCATGGGCACCGTGGTGGATAGCATCGGAATGTGGAACTGAGGTTCATAGCCGTACATGAGATAAAACGGCGAGTACCCTGTGGATGAATGTATGCGCGAGTTGAAGCAGTATTTTGCTGTTGGCAGCCACTTGACCCAATTGTCGCGGCACCTTGAGCAGTAAATCCGCAGGTACGCCTCTATCTCCTGGTTCCATTGCTCCAACTACCCATCCGTCTGAGGGTGATAGGCTGTGGACAATGCGCTTTCTATGTCGAGGCCCTTAAGGATTGCACGGAAGAGCTTGCTAGAGAACTGGGGCCCCTGATCACAGATGATCTTTCGCGGGAGTCCATGTAGACGGAACCATTCTCTAATGAAGTTGTCTACCGTCCCTTCCGTGTCGATCTCCTCAGTGCATGGAATAAGGTGAATCATCTTTCCATGCCGATCAGCAATAAGCTGGAGCGCATTGTATCCGTCCACCTCCGGCAGTCCAGTGATGAAGTCACAGGTAACTACTTGGCCTGGGCCGTCCGGGATCTCGTTGGGTTGAAGGGGACCATGTGGCTTCGCATGTGAAGTCTTGCCACGGCGACAAGTGTCGCAGGTCTCAACGTAATCCTTAATGAACTTTGCCATGCCCGGCCACCAGTAGTTCCGTGTAACCAACTCCATTGTCTTTGCCTGGCCAGGGTGCCCAGCAGGCAGGAGGTCGTGGTGAATGTGCACTATCTCTGCTTGGAGCGCATCGTCTTTGGGGACATAAACTCGGCCGCGGTAGAGCAGCAGGCCTTGTTCTGTGTTCCAGTCTACCAGATCATTCTGTAGACATGCTGGCCCAAGCTTATCGAGCTTGCTGAGTGCCTCTGCGACCTCCTGCTCACGCTCCCCACATTCTCGAATGTGGTGGAGCAGTGCCTTTTCTGGTACCACCGACATGTGCCCTCTCTTGGCTGCCAGTACTCAGAAGCGATCGGGTTGCAACATGACTCGGTTCAGGTTGTCATTGGCATCATCCTTCTGGTGGTCAGGCCTGCGCAACAGCACGTCTGCCCTACCATTGGAGGTGCCCAGCTTGTGTGCAATGACAAAGTCGAACCGTGACAGGTAGAGAGCCCATCGTGCCTGCCTGCGTGTGAGGTTTTGTGCAGCCTTCCAGTACTCGAGGTTCTTGTGGTCCGACTGGATCTCGAACACACTGGGAAGACCCTCGAGGTAGTGGCGCCAGGCCTGCAGGGCACGGATGATAGCGAGCATCTCCTTGTCATAGATCTCGTAGTTGCGTTCTGCATCGCTCATTGACTCGGAGTGGAAAGCCACAGGGTGCCATTTGCCATCCTCCCCCTCCTGAGACAGAACCGCACCAGTAGCATACCCAGATGCATCGACTTCAATGCGGGTTTTGCGGTCTGGGTCATACATGCTCGGGACAGGGCTTTCAGTGAAACGACGTTTGAGCTCATCAAATGCTGATTGCTCTTCGGCACCCCATTGCCAGGGAGCATTACCCGTGAGACGGTCAAGGGGTTTGCATACTGCGCTGAAGTCCTTAATGAACCGCCTGTAGAAATTCACGAAACCACGGAACTTCCGTACGTCTGAGGCGTTCTGAGGGACAGGCCATTCTGCAATACCCCTGACCTTCACTGGGTCCATCTCCACATAGTTCTCCGAGATGAGCACACCTAGGTACTCAACCTTCGGCTGTTCAAATTCGCACTTCTCTGGCTTGCAGAACAGGTCGTGCTCCGCCAGACGCTTCAGGACCTCACGCACCAAAGTGCGGTGTTCCTCGATGTCATTGGTGAATATGAGGATGTCGTCGAGGTAGATAGTGATTTTGCCGAGTATGATGAGGTCCTTGAAGATGTCGTTCATGAGCACGGAGAATGTACTGGGGGAGTTAGCCAGTCCGAAGTACATCACGTTCAGTTCGAACAGTCTGCGATTGGTAACAAAGGCAGCCTTCCATTCATCACCAGTCTTAATCCGCACATTGTTGTACCTCCAACGGATGTCAAGCTTTGTAAAGTACTTGGCCCTCTTGAGTCGATCCATCAGGTCTGACACCAACGGCAGTGGGTATCGGTTCTTAATAGTGATGTCGTTCAATCGCCGGTAGTCCTGTACGGGACGTAGGCTGCCATCCTTCTTTTTAACGAAGAACGGTGACGACATCAGTGACTTCGACTCTTGAATATATCCTTTGGCCAAGTTCTCACTAAGGAACTTGTCAAGCTCGACCTGCTCGCTGGGCAACAGGGGGTACACCTTGGAATGGAACATCCTAGCATCTGGTACGAGTTCTATAGTGTGGTCGTAGGGTCTGTGCTCAGGTAGACGTTCAGACACCTCTTTCGAGAACACACGCAGATACTTGTGGTACTGGGGAGGTACAATCTCTTCGACAGGACGGACTTCCTTCTTCTGGTACTCTTGTTTAGTGCACTGTTGGGAGTAGGTGTAGCTTGCCAACACAAAGATCTTAGGGGTACCTCAAAGTTGTCGTCCATCTTCCAGTGCATTGAGAAGAGACTCCTCAGTGCCATCCCATTCCGGCAGAAAACCTGGTGGTGGAGGCCTATCTTCCTCCTCCTCCTCAACCATTACGGCCGTGCATATCCTACCCATCATCTTTGCCTTCCGCACCTGTCGAGAACCATTGCGTGCCGTAAGCCGTACCTCCGTATCACGCGCTTTGGTCTCAACAGGTTTGGATGCCTTCTGATGAGCTGGACATGCCTCTGGATCTCGATAGGTGCAGCGAGCCATGTTCCCAATCTACTTCAGGGTTGTGTTCACGCAGCCAGTCCAGGCCAATGATCACATCCTCTTCTCCTATGTCTGTCACCACAAACACCACCTTCTCCTGGTGGTCTCCAATTGCCATATCTAACACGGCGACCTCCGTGATTGTCCCATCACAACTCTCAGTACCATCTATGTTGTACAGAGGAATTGGCCTCGCCAGCTTCCTCGTCGTAACCTGGTTCTTCTCTATGAACCATCTATGTAAGAACTTAGTAGTAGCTCCACTATCTACCATTGCTACTATGTCCTTATGTTGCTGCTTGCCGATTAACCGTACTGGTATATGAAAGTGCTGACCACTGTGATTTACTTCATATACAAACACGGAACTCAGTACAGAAAATCGACTATTACTACAAGAGCCGGCACGCGCAGCGTCCAGTGCGGCTCTAATCAGAAACCCTCCTTCTTCTCAGCGGTTGTAAGGGCCGCGATCTTCTCCTCCATTGCCTTGAGCTGGGCCTGAAGAGCCGCTACTTCCGTAGTTGCAGTGGACGAGGAAGCGGCTTGCTGACTCTTCAACCGCGGACAGTCATACTTACGATGTCTGGGCTGGCCACAGATGTGACAGGTTCCTGGAAACAGCTTCTTCCCAGTGGCGGCCACCTTCTCCCCCTTCTTCTTCCACCCAAACGCCTTTGGCCATTCTTCCTCCCTAGTGACGAGGGCCTGGTCTAGTGACAGCGCCACCTTCTGGATCTTGGTAAGGTCAGAGATGTCGTGGGTGCTGGTAGCGAGGACGTCTTTGAGCCTGGGAGGCAGGCCAGAGCGGTAGCGTTCATGTTTATCCTCGTCGCCGAAGCCGGTCTGCGCTGCTGTCGCATTGAACTGTGCCGTATACTCCTGGACAGTGCCAACCTTGCGATATGCCTTACAGAGCTTGACAAGTTCAGCGACGGCAGCCTCCTTGTTGTTGGCTGCGCAGAAATGATCTTTGAAGGCCATGCTGAACTCGCCGTAGTCTGCCCAAGGGCTAGTTCCACCGGCGAGTTTTACAATGTGGGGGCCAGCCCAGGCTGCTGCTCCTTCCGTGAGCTTACTGAGAATGGTCATCCATATGACCTTGCTGGGTGTGCCAACTGCTACTGCCGTAAGGGTGTTGTAGTAGATCTGGGCTGCGGACACAAAGCAGAGGCCATCTTGCGTGGATTTTCCATCGTATTCACGTGGGGTGATCTGGGAGAGGAGCTTGGAGGTGTCGAACACCGGTGCAGGGGCAGGAGTGGTCATGGTGGGTGCAGGAGGAGGATTGGGTGCAGGAGGAGGATTGGACGAGGACGACGATTGCGGGGTATTGGAACTGGTAGCTTTCAGCTTCGGTTCTTTCTTTACTTCAGGCTTCTCTTCTGCCTTAGAAGTTGACGCAATGGGTGATGAGGGGTTTGAGCTTCATCGTTGTCCAAGACGTTCAGTAACGAGTGCGATAGTTTTGTCAAGAGCGGGGGAGCCTGTGGATCGACTGGGGGTGGTGGTCCCACTGGGTACACGACTGGGGCACGGCTGGGGGGTCGGGTGCCGGGGCGACTTCATGCAGCAGCAACAGCTGCCCGTGTGGGCCTTGTGGAGGGAGCCGGCGGTGGTTGGGAGAGTCGGTCTAGGATCGCCTGTCGTTGGTCAGAGTGTGGCCGGACAAAGGGGTGGAATGGAGCCCACTGGGCGGGTGTCCAGTCAAAGGTGAAGTCACGGTGTGGGCAGGGTTGACGGTCGCAAACAAACCACTGTTGTTCAGTAGTGTTCCAGTGCTGGTCTTCGACTGCAGTGTTGTGAAACGCATGCAACCTTTGACTGCAAGCCACGGTGAGGGGAGTGGAGGTAGCTCGCTTCCTATCCCAGGAATAGAAACGGCAGGTGCACGATCCGACACTGTCTGCTCAGCCTCCTCGGCCTATTGCTGTGTCTTAGCCCAAGGGACATGAGCCCAAGGGTGTTCTGCCTTGGCTTTGTTTCGCCGCCTTTCTCTAGCCTCCCACACCGTGAGGTGGACCACTTCTGTCAGTACCAGGGTCTCGTGTTAGGAGCTTTCTGCGTACTGTACCACTGAGAGTGGCAAGCCTCAGGTTGCGCCGAGACCATGTCTGATGGTGTGACTAGAGCACGCACTACGCTAGGCTAACACAGAGGATCTAAGTGTGTACCGTACGAGAAGGAAAGAATGTGTGTGGAGTACACTGGTGCTCGCGTAGAAGTTTTGACCTAATGTTACGACTGGCGGTCGAGTAAGATCAGGGAGGAGGCTTTATGAGACAAGCAAGGGCATCGATGAGCACTTGTGCACCAAGAGCGGAGCAGGGCTCGACAGTCAGGCTGGAGACAAGATGTATTGAGCGAGTAACTAATGAGCGAGAATACAGCGAGGCTTACCTGGAGACAAGAGGTCGAAACTGAGGTCTCCAGGTAGCAAAGTACAGGTCTTATATACATGTAACAGACAATGGGAACCGGGGACAATAGGTAACTATGGACACGGGAACCAGTGGGAGAACAATGGTATGTAGTACAATGACGACGGGAACAATGGGTAAAAGGAGTTATTGTACTTGGAAACAATGCGGAGGGTTTACAATGCTATGGAGGACAACAAGGTGTTACGTCCTTAACCTAGTGGACTTACAGTTCAATAGGTTAGGCCGTTTAGACCAAAGACTAGTGACTGACTAGAGTTTGGATACTAGACTTGTTAGGTCTAGAGGACGTAGGGGTATGAAGGTACTGCTCGCAGAGCAGTAGCTGGATAGACAAGAGACTGAAAACTGGGGGGTCACTGCTGAGGTGTCGCCCCTTATATACATGTAGGATCCTAAGGTTTCAGGCTATGTATGTAGTGACTGTAACTATAGGTTCAAGGCTATGGACTGCGGACTGCGGGCTGTGGACTGCGGGCTGTGGACTGCAGACTGCGGACTGCGGGCTGTGGACTGCGGGCTGTGGGCTGTGGGCTATGTACTGTGATCTATGTACTTGGTTACCGTGGGCTGTGGTCCCTGTGCTGTATCCTGGGTGCTATGTACGTGGTTACTCCTTAATGTAATAGGTCTTTAGTAATGAAAGGGAAAAGTATGGTTGTAGTAAGCCTGCTTACTATACGTCCGTAACATTACCCCCCTCTCCCCCTGCAAGGTTGTCCTCAACCGTTGTTTCGAACGTTCTGCACTGCCATCGTATGCCCGCTTTATCCTGAAGACCGGCATCCTTTAGGTAGGTTTTGTAGTTGATGATGTCTTTGAGGTGTCTCCTCCAGTGCTTGTCGTCTTCCGGTAGGTTGCGGTTCAGGTGGTATAGTGCATAGAGTCGTCGTGAGGGTTGTGGATTAGTGAGGGAGTAGACTAGGCCATCGAGTGCTTTGGATGGGAAGTCCAATATTAGGACTTGCTTGTCCGTTCTTCGTACGACCCAATAGTCGAGCAGGTTACAAGCAGCGAGTGCACCTGGATCTTCACAGTTCCTGTCGAGGTAGGCATCAATGTCGTATGCCAGTTTCTCCATTTCGTGAAGCTCGGCGATGTCGTCAATGACTACATCCGTAAATCTTTCCCAGTGTGGTTCTCGGACTTGGTTTTGTATGAGGATCACAGTTGCTTTTACGATGTCGTCCGACGAGACCTCGTTCTTGAGTTCATCCCATCGGCCTGCATTCGTTGGGGATTCATCGATGTTGATGCGGTAGGGCACATTGAATCGGAATTCTCGTTGTTCTGGTTTGACCAGTACGGAGGGGATGTTTGCCCATCGGGCGAGGCTGTCGTAGATTAAGAGTGCTGCTCGGTGTTCGAGCTCTGGGTGGCGTCTGAGGTATGGGATGTCGTCCAATATTCTTTGGACTCGTCCAGGGGTCCAATCGGCAGGAAATCCGTCCATGTGGACGTAGACAATAGATCCATCAGGCTTCTTCCGCACTATTCTCCATGGCCAGCTTCCGTTGGAGATGAGGTGGCCTTCTTGTCCAATAGGGTATCCCCATTGGGTTTGTGGTCGCGAAACGAGGGATTCGACTTGTGATTCTGCTTGAGATCGAGAATATTCGAAACGGTTGTACATATGGCTGTTCGGGTTGTCTGGGGACAGGGGATAGGAAATGTCGCTTGCGTATGATCCTTCCGGACTCGGGATGAGTGGGATAGGTTCGAGGTAAGGCATTGGAGAGTCCGGATCATTTGGAGACATGAGGAGGTCTTCGCTGGACGACGACGTTGTAGTGCTTGGGCTACTGGAGTCGGTTCGTCGAGCTAGTAATTCCGCCACATAGGTTTCCCAATCCTGTTCCGTGGAAGAGTCCGGGTCCTTGACATCCTGAGGGACGTCGTCCCTTTCCGGTTTATCTCTTCGCGTTGCGCATTCCAATCGTTCCATCATTTCCTCGACTGTGACAGTGTGTTCTTCGGCTGGTGATGGGAGAGGTGGAGGTGGATTTTGTTCTCTGATGATTTCAATGGATGTGGGTTCTGCTAGGAAATGGCTCTCCATCGGCACTGCGACCAGAGTTAGAGATGGATTGATGCACGTGGTGGATGGTCCTTCGTGTGGAGAGATAGGCCCAGTACTGAGTCTGGCTGGCTCAGGTAGGGGTTGTTGTTCGGTGTTTGGGTTGTGTTGGTTTCTGTGAGGAAGAAGGTCCCATAGAGCATGAGCCCATCTCCCAGTGCTGATGACTCGGTTCATCAACTGTGTCGCGGCCGTGATACATTCATTGTAAGCTGCTTCAGCTGACAGGAGTGCTGCAGCCTTGTTATTGGTCGGCGCCGTCGATTCCAGGATGTAGTTCATGACCTTGTGGTGCATGATGGCCATCTTCCCATAGGAGCGGTAGATTTCGATATAGACTTCGGCATAGGGGATTTCTGTGGTGCGAAGTCGTACATGGTTCTGGAGGTCGGGGTGCAGGAGCACCCATCCGATCCGGTCGGACAGAGTTCCATCAGGATAGATAGAGGCGGCGGTTCGAGGAAGGTGATCATAGTTGACCACACGTCTCTCTTTGATGAATTGGGGAACGGGGTGACGGGCTTTCGCGCCTTCCTGAGGGCGAGCCGTCGGTTGGTTGCGGTGGTTAGATCGCTGGCGGTTGAAGCGAGGCATGGTCAACTGAGTGAGTTGTGGTGGTGTGGGTAGTGGAGTGGTAGTGGTATGAGTAGTGGGGGATGGGGATGTTGGTGCATCCTTTGTCCCTTACTTATACCCTTCCATACTGCGGTGCCCATGGCTATGTTTTCATCGCCTTGGCCTGCGGTTGCTGTGATTCCTGTAATAGGGTTTGTTGCCTTGCCGTTGCTTCTGCGGCGTAGTTGAGGCAGTACACGGCTTCTGGTGATTGCGCATAGCTGTCTGGTTCAAACCTAATACACATATAACTATATACAGGTATTTGGATTATGAGCATCCCTTTGGGGACTTCCATTCCCAAATGAAGTCGTGTTTCACTTGGGTCCGGGTAGAGTCGATTCAGTCATGAATCCGTTGGTAAGGTGGATGTCTGACAAAGACATATGCATATGGTAGGAACAGTCCGGTTTCCCTGTATCGTTGGTAGGCCTCAGGGAACTTGCGTCTAAGCCTGTTGTGGACTTTGGTTTGTATGATCGCTGGATACATTGATAGATCGTCGAGGTCTTCAAGGGTTGCAGAGTTGGTGTATTCGTCCTGGAGAAAGATGACTGTGTATCGTTCTCCTTGGGGCGTTGTCGCAGTAATTTGAACCATTTCTGGTTGGAGGACGTGGATGCAGTGCATGTTGGTAGGCTTATTGCGCCCATGTGCCTTCATGCAGTGGAGGGTGGTTGTTCTGACTGGTTATCCAGGGTCTTTGTGGCTTATATGCTGTTACACAGGGTTCTTGCAGTTGGCTGTGCGCATTTCTGCAGTTGGCTGTGTCTGCGGTGTTCCAGCTCTTGAGATGCTTCTTCACAGCCTCCTAGTGTTGATGATTCTTCTTTTCTCCTATTTGGGATTTGCCGGACAGGCGCAAATACCAAATACCTTCCCTCTTGTTCGAATAAATCTTTTCAAAGAAAACGATTTCCTTGAGATTGTAATAATTAAAAAACTAAAAACGAATCGACTGCGAGTGAGATGTACACTTCCGGGTCTACGTATGTGTCTAATTCGATATAGTTCCATACTTGTAGTCCGAAAGGTGTCGAATAGTAACTACCATTAATACAAAGCCACTCGAGGTCTGGTACAAAAGGAAGCGGGACAGGAGCGAGATATGGAGTGGATGGCAGAGAAACTTGGTTATCTATACTAGTGTTTATTAGTATAATTATTATGTGATGTATTAATGATCTCACCATCGTCGACGACGTCATCGTCGAAGTCGTCGTCGGAGTTGTTATTGAGGCCTAATTGCCCCAGCCCCAAGTAGCTGTATTGTCGTCAGCTTTATGGGCTTTATCGTGGATGAGGCGCCGTTCGTCGTACTGTTGGAGCTCCTTGTAGAGATAGATGACGGCGATGAAGGCGATGGCCTGGGTGCCGAGGACGGCGGCGACAAAGAGGACGAGGATGAAGAACATAGTGTTAAGTGATGGTGGTGGTGTGTGAGGAGGTGTGTGTGGTGAGGCGATGCTTACTTGTAAACGGGTTTGACCTCCTTTTAATGGTCTCGGGAGGTGTGACGGTGGGCACGGAGTTCTTGCAGGTACCATCTTGCCCACGGTGCATGGGGTCGGTAGCGTCTCCATAGTCGGAGTCGCTGAGTTTCTTGAAACTCACGGTAGGCTTGCGGGAATCGAATCCGCAAGCACCGGTAAACCCATCTGAGTTCTACCGAGTCGAGTTTGTCGTTCATGAAGTCCATAAGGGCTTCGTTGTAGTCGGCGTCAGGTCCGAAAGTGATCCGACGTCGAGTCCAGTAGGACCCGTTCTGGTAGAAAGGCCTTTCCTCGTCTTCCGGGTCGTGGTAGGTGACAGTGATACTGTAGTAGTAGAAGACGGTGTTGGCGGCGGCCATGTCGGAGTGTGTGATGATGATAGTAGAAGGGATTGTACTGCTGTGATTACTTCAATCGGTGTTTCTTCTTGTAATCTTTGAGAATATCTGGTGCATTCTTCAGATTCGATGCAGGTTCCCACGAATTCTCAAAGAATTCCCATCCCTTCCAGGATACAAGGTATTGCAGCCATTTATTTCGACCGGTCCTTCGGTGATTGATTATGGCTTCTACTTCATGTTCTGGTTCTCCTTCGACTAGGTCTGGTGGAGGCCTAGGAAGGTCTGGACCATGTTCCTTTGTAGTCCTGTACGGCGTGAGTAGTGCCGCATGGAATACTGGGTGAATCTTCCACTTCTTTGGAAGACCTAGTTTGAATGTGACCGGACCTAATACCTCTGTGATGGTAAATGGTCCTTCTCGTTTTGGTGCTAGCTTTCGGTACGGATAAGGCAATTTGAGATTGGTATTCTCGAGAAGTACCTTATCTCCCTTCTTGAAGTTTACTGGTGCCGCTGCCGAGTATCGGGTCATAGCCATTGCTGCCTGTGCATGTGAGGCTATGGTGTTCTCTCGGTCTTGTCGGAGTTCTGTGAGACGTTCCTCCGTGCTCGGGTGTTTTATGTTGCTTCGAACAGTTCCTATACCCTTTGGTTGGTATCCATATAGGAGTTCGAATGGGGATTTGCCGGTGGATGAATGGGTTCGCTGGTTGTGTGCGAATGCCCAAGCTGGTAAGAAGTCTGCCCATTTGTCCGGGTTATTGGCACAATAGATCCGTAGGTCTAGGTCAATTTCCTGATTGACACGTTCCGTTTGTCCATCCGTCTGTGGGTGATAGGCTGTGCTTAATGAAGTCTGGATTCCAAGTACTTCGTGAAGTTCTCGGAATGCTTGTGCGGCGAATTGCAGTCCTCGGTCAGAGATGATTTTCTGTGGGAGTCCGTAGTGACTGAATGTGTCCTTCCATAGTAGTTTCGCTGCTCCCATGGCTGTGATTTGTTTTGTGCATGGGCTCAGAACCACTGCTTTGGTGACGTCATGGTCTACTACGACCTGGATTGCATCATATCCGTCCTCCGTGGGAGGTAGGTCCGTAATGTAATCCATGGTGATTACTTGGAAAGGTTCCGTGTTGCCGCTGTGTGGGATTGGCATGAGTGGTGCCTTGGTTGGGTTTGTTCGAACTTTAGTTGTTTGGCATGTGGCACATCCTCGGACGTAGTTGGAGATGAATTGACTCATTCCATCCCAGTAATATTCCCGTTTTACTAGGTCCTTTGTCTTCTGGATTCCAGGATGGGCCATGTGTACTGGCTCATGATGCATCTTGACGATGTCTCGGCGGAGATTATCATCAGGTGGCACATACACTTTATCCTTGTATAGGAGGATGCCTTCATCATCGGTCCAGTCTTCTGGTTTGCCAAAGCCTGGGCGTTGTTGAATTTTGCCTTTACTGGTTAGTAGGTCAATCAACTGCGGGTCTCGGGCCTTGTTACTGCGGATTCTTTCCTGGAGTTCCACATTGACAGCCTTCGCAAATACTTCCTCTTTGAGTAGGATGACGTCTTCGTTGTCATTTTCCCCCCTGTCATGGTCTGGCCTCCTGGACAGAGCGTCGGCCTGGACCAGTTCTTTTCCAGGGTTGTACTTCAATTTGTAATTGAAGGTGTCCAAGAAGATTTTCCATCGGGCTTGTCGGCGGTTCACCTTTTGAGAGGATTTGAAGTACGTGAGGTTCTTGTGATCAGTCAGAATTTCGATGGGGTGTGGAGACCCTTGTAAGAAGTGTCTCCATGCTTCGAATGCTCTGATGATCGAGAGTAGTTCCCTCTCATAGATTTGGTAGTTCCGTTCGGCTTCAGTGAATGACTTGGACAGGTATGCACATGGGTGCCATATTCCATTTGCATCTTGTTGTCGGAGTACGGCTCCTGTGGCTACTCCTGACGCATCACATTCCAATTGAAATGGTGCATGTGGGTCAGGGATTTGAAGGACGGGTTCTTGTGTGAATTGACTTTTTAATTCTTGGAAGGCTTGTTCATGTTCAGGTTCCCATTTCCAGGGGTTATCCTTTTTAGTTAATTCGGTTAAGGGTTTGGCAATGGTCGAATAGTTTCGAATGAATCTTCGGTAGAAGTTTCCAAACCCTAAGAATGATTGGACCTGTTTGACTGTTTTGGGTGACGGCCATTCATGTATGGCTTTGAGTTTGACAGGGTCCATTGCGATTCGTCCCTTGCTGATAATGGCTCCGAGGAATTCCACTTCTGGAACTTCGAATTTGCACTTTTCTGGTTTCAGGTACAAGTCGTGTTGCTGAAGTCGTTCTAGTACTCGGCAAGTTCGTTTTCGGTGTTCTTCCATTTCTTCTGAGAAGATGAGGATGTCATCCATGTAAATGATCATCCATCCTTCCCGAAGTAGGTCTTGGAAGATGGTGTCCATCATTGTCTGGAATGTGGTGGGTGCGTTGCATAATCCAAAGAACATGACCATGGGTTCGAACAGTCCTAATGGTGTGATGAATGCTGCTTTGTGTTGATCACCATCTCGGATTCTGATGTTGTTGTATCCCGCTCTTACATCGAATTTGGTGAATATTCCTGCATTACCGATTTGATTTGTCAGATTGTCCGGTAGTGGTAGGGGGTAGGCATTCTTAACTGTGATATCATTGAGGGCTCGATAGTCTTGAATGGGTCGTAGTGTTCCGTCTTTCTTTGAAACAAAGAAAAATGGCGAGGCAAAGGGTGATTCAGATCTTCGGATGAATCCTTTTGCCAGATTTTCATCTACGAATTTGCGTAGCTCCTCTTTTTCAGTTAGAGTTAGTGGATATATCTTTTCCCACTTCTTATTTTGCAGGTTCTTTTCTGGGTTAAATTCGATTTTGTGGTCCCATGGGCGTGTTGGTGGAAATCGTTCTGCTGCTCTTTTTTCGAATACCTTGGTAAATCCTTGAGCATAGTCAGGTACGAGTTCCGATAGTGGTATCTCTTGTTTTCCTTGGTTGGCTGCAATGGCAATTTCCGTGGATATTGTTGTCTTGCGTAGGTTTGCAGCATTATCCCATAAATATTTGAGCACCTTTGAGGGGTTATGAGTTAGTTGATTGTCCTCAATTTTTTCTATTGGAGCTTCAATATAAGAGATTACTGTGTCTTGCACTGGCACCATTCCTGGCAATCCCCACAGTGTTCTGTCCGGGGGATTGTGTGCCTGTTGATACTGATATATCTTCTGTTCTTTTTGAATGGTTTTAGGGTCAAATTTGACTCAGCCACTTTGCCAATCAATGGTAGGATTATATCTGCAGATCTATGGCATTCCTAAGATGATGTTGTCTCTTCTCAAATCCCCTATATACCATCGAGTCAGTAGTCGTTGGTTCTTGACTCTGAATGTCCCTTCGACTCAGTGGGTAATATTTCCCTTTTTGTTCACACTGTCATCCGCATTACGAAATGTAAGCGCTCTTGGCAATCTGACAGTTGGTAGGTTGTACTGTTCCACTAGTCTCGAGTTGATGATGATGGCTTCTGCTCCAGTGTCGATAAGGGCTTTGACTTCAACGGCTTTACCTCCCACCTCAATGTAACCAGGTATCAACATGGCGTTCCTGCGCCGTTGTGTATTGGTTACAAGGTTTACATGGTGGGAGTTTCGGTCAGACAGGTCAGGCGTTGAATCTGTCTGTCTGTTCAAAAATCCGTTTCGTCCGGGTCAAAGTCCTGTTGGATCACCTCTACCTGGTATTCATCATCTTCACTCGGCTTTCCTGTCGACTTCTCAGAGTCGCTTTCATTGTCTCCTTCACCTGCTTCTGAATCTTCAGTGACGATTTGTCTAACCTTTCGATTGACTCGTCGCCCTGGTTTACCTCCCTTAGCTCTATTTGGACATTCTTTGGCCTGATGTCCTTGTTTGTGGCAAAAGAAGCATAAGTTTTGCTGCAGGTGTCTTGAGCGCTCTTGCAACGTCATCTTGTTTACGTTGGCTGTAGCACTGGTGTCGGTCGTGTCGGGCTTCTCGGAGGAGTCACGGATATTTCATCGAACTTTCGCTTGCGTGGTCTTGCGTCTAGGCTTACGCCTGCGAAGGTTTCCATCAATCTTTCGATTGATGAGGCCTTGTTCATAGATCTCTGTGGCTCGCCCGATCCAGTCCCAAATGTTAGTTGGGAGTGGAAATGATGTGGAGATCTTGTTTCGGATCCACGATGGTAGGGCATTCCGGTAGTATGACATGCTGATTTGTCCATCAAGGATGTGACTGTACTTGATGAGGGTGTTGAACTGTGCATTGAAGGCATGGATGTCGTTGAAGTCTTCAAGGGATAGTTCTTCGAGGTCCAACATAGCATTATCGGTTTGGTTGAGTGGCGTGTATGAGGTGCGAAGGAGAGCCTCAAAGTCCTTCCAGGTTGGCATATTTCGAGGATCATCCCGTATCTTGTCGACCTGATGCTTCTTCCAGTATTTGATGTCTCCTTCTCCAAGATAGGATAATGCGTATGCAACCTTCGCCCTGTCTGTGCCATACTTGTCGGGGTCTCCCATGAATACGAGGAATAGTTGGTCAAGGAATCCTTCGAGCTTGTTCCTGTCTCCATTAAAGATCTCAGGTTCCTTGATCTTGACTCTTCCTCTTTGAGGTTGGGCATTGGGGACTGCAAGGTACTGCGGTCCGGCTGGTCCACCTCCTCCTGGTCCTCCTGGCCCACCTCCACCTGGTCCACCTGGCCCACCTCCACCTGGTCCACCTGGTCCACCTCCGTTTCCATGTGGGTTTGGCATATCGTCACCTCCATCTCCTCCGCCTGATCCTCCTGTATCTCTATCTTCTCTAGGATCATCATCGTCATTGCCCACTTCGTCCTTGGGATTTTCAGAAGATGATTTTTTAGAAGAACTTGTTTGTACAGAGAGTGACCATTGTGAGAACGGTTTGGGTGGTATGATCGATCCAAATGCTGCACTGGCACTTTCGGCGGGTGTAGGTGTTGTGTCTGCTGGCCGACTAAATTTTCCGATACCTCGGAATTGGAGTCGGTCAGCGAATGGATATTGGTGCGAGTTTCTGAGCATGAGGTCTGCGAACTTGTTTTCATCTTCCTTTTTGATTCCCAAGCTCGATAGTTCTTTTTCAAAGGCTTTCGGTTGGTCTGGGTCCATGAATCCATGGTAGTCGATTCCATTCCAGTGGACTCGATACTCAAGTTCCACAAGTTGTTGTGGTTTTCCTGTATCCATGGGTTTTGGTTCTGGTTCTTGCTCTGGCTTCTTTCCTTTGCCTTCAGTGGATGGTTCCTGACCTTCCTCAACTTCGTCTTCAACTCCTTCTTCACTTCCTTCTTCTTCAACTTCTGACTCTTGAGGATCCTTAGGCTTGTTAGCCAAGGGATTCTTGGGAGTTGTTGAGATTGGACTTCCTTTCGGGGTCCTAAGTGATGGAAGTATTTCCGGAAATTTACCGTATGGATTCTTTGCTTTGACTGGTCCCTCCTGACTTGGCTGGGGGATTCTGAGTGATCCTCCTAGTTTGGTTTCTACCTTGATCCGTTGATATCGTTGTGGACACAGTAAATTTTCACACGATTCCCACTTCTTTGTGAGTGATGATGGATTTCGATGACAGTCTCTTTGAGTTTTGGTATCGAATGCGTGTTGGAATCCGATACACTCTAGGCTCATTGACTGGTGATGTAGGAACGATTGAGGTGCTGTCTGTAGTATCGTTCCGCGTTAATGAGTCGTCAAAGGACTTCGATTTCCTGTGGCACTCTGGTGTCGATGAGGTTTGATGGGTCGTGCAATGCGTTCTTGACTGTAACGATTCCCTGGAGTAGTGATCGGTGGAATAGGTCTTCAGTCCAAACGGGTCTTTCTAAATCTTCGAACTGCCACTGGAGTAGGATGGTTTCGACTGCTTTCAGGTGTTCAAGAAGGTCTCGCACTTGTTGGTGGCTTCGTCCAACGATGGTGGAAGATCTTTTGATCTCTGAAAGGTTGGTGGTTACCACTTCAATCCAATCCCAGAGATGAGAGCGAACTCTGTGGGTTTGTCGATCGTGGTACAGTCCTGATACCGATGTCCCAACTGTGTTCCTTGCAGCTGCTAAGATTGTCCTGGCTGTGATGCCGTCTATGTCTTTCTTGAACTCAATTCCGGCCTGTCGGAGGATGTTTTCCTCGGCTTGAGTTAGAATAGTTCCTGACTGCTCGGGGCTTTCTTCCTTTATTGCCGGGAGCTTGTCCACCTGTCTTCTTCCAAATACCGGTGTTCTAGATCTCGTTGGGGTCTCCTGCCAATATACTGTTGGTATGACAGGCCTGACGTCTTCTTTGGGCGGTACTGGTGGTGGAAACACTGATACTGTGGAACGGGTTTCTATAGGCACTACTTCTGTCTTCTCTTTATTGAA
Organism: Ganoderma boninense; assembly: GCA_002900995.3. Classification (NCBI taxonomy): domain Eukaryota; kingdom Fungi; phylum Basidiomycota; class Agaricomycetes; order Polyporales; family Polyporaceae; genus Ganoderma; species Ganoderma boninense. Next base: position 1,639,660 of record CM035306.1, read on the forward strand.
TCTGTGAAGCCACGTCCTTGTGGGTTTGGCTGGACCGTATGTGTCTCGCCAAATGTTTATTGGCGTGTCTTCAACAAATCTGGCAAAGTGTGTTCCTGGCTTTGGTCCCTTTGACGATCCCTGTTGGAATTGTCCTTGACCTGCCGTGGTGCCTTCTTTCCTTGTTCCGTTCGACGTTATACGTCGTTCTTCTTTATACAGACTTCACTACAGTGACAGTCTCTTGACGTAGTCTTCTTGACTTCGCTACTTGAGTCGTTCCGGGTGACTAGCACTTCCGACTATTATAGCGACAGTCTCAGACTGTTGTCGACTGGACTTTGTTACTTGTGTCGTTCCGGGTGACTAGCACTCCCGACAGCTATAACAACAGTCCCTGGTGGTGTGGGTTCTCTGCACCTGAAAAGGTGGAGCGCAGAGTTTTCAGTCTAATGTTACGTCCTTAACCTAGTGGACTTACAGTTCAATAGGTTAGGCCGTTTAGACCAAAGACTAGTGACTGACTAGAGTTTGGATACTAGACTTGTTAGGTCTAGAGGACGTAGGGGTATGAAGGTACTGCTCGCAGAGCAGTAGCTGGATAGACAAGAGACTGAAAACTGGGGGGTCACTGCTGAGGTGTCGCCCCTTATATACATGTAGGATCCTAAGGTTTCAGGCTATGTATGTAGTGACTGTAACTATAGGTTCAAGGCTATGGACTGCGGACTGCGGGCTGTGGACTGCGGGCTGTGGACTGCGGACTGCGGACTGCGGGCTGTGGACTGCGGGCTGTGGGCTGTGGGCTATGTACTGTGATCTATGTACTTGGTTACCGTGGGCTGTGGTCCCTGTGCTGTATCCTGGGTGCTATGTACGTGGTTACTCCTTAATGTAATAGGTCTTTAGTAATGAAAGGGAAAAGTATGGTTGTAGTAAGCCTGCTTACTATACGTCCGTAACACAAGGACGACATTGGACGTAAACTAATTGAGAAAGGAAACCTGGGCGCTAAGGCAGGCGCCAAACGGGGTGTTTGTGACAGTACCCCCCTCCTAAGGGTTGTGCCCTCACGACCGACTCTTCTTGTTGAGGGGACCAGGGGCCTCCGGGTGTGTTGAATGGAATTTCTTTACTACCAGTGGCACATTGCTCAGGTCTGCTGCGTCTTCCCAGCTGTCTTGCTCAGGGCTCCACCCCTTCCAGTGTACAAGGTACTGCAACTTCTTCCACCGCCCATAGTGGTGGAACTCTAGTACTGCTTCAACTTTGTACTCCTCCTCTCCTTCTACTTTGATAGGAGCCAGTTCAGGTGGGTGTCGACCAGGGAGTTTGCTCTCTTTGTGTGGGAGTAGCAAGGATATATGGAATACCGGGTGCATCGTGAGGTCCTTTGGGAGTTTGAGTTCATATGCCAGGTTGCCTACTTTGCATTTGACTGGGTAAGGGCCTGCATAGTGGTCAACCAACTTCCTTGATACTCCAGGGATGCGGAAGTTCCTTGTGTCGAGCCACATCTTCTGGCCCTCCTTAAACTCTGGAGTGTCTCGTACATGGTCATAGTACTCCTTCATCCGTTTGGCTATTAGAGTCAGTGCTGCAGTCGCATCCTCTCATGCACGTCGTAGCTCCTCATGTCGTTCATCTGCTGGACGAGTGTGAGTGTGAGTTGAAGGCAAACTCTACTATTGGCATCCACTTGACCCAGTCATTGCGGTGTTGTGTGCAGTACATGCTCAAGTACGCCTCAATCTCCTGATTTCACCGTTCAGATTGGCCATCTGTCTGGGAATGGTAGGCAGTAGACATTGCACTCTCGATGCCAAGTCCCTTGAGGATCACACAGAAGAGCTTGCTCGAGAACTGTGGTCCTCGGTCAGAGACTATCTTGCGCGACAGGCCGTGAAGATGGAAGTACTCTCGGATGAAGTTGTCTGCGGCTCCTTCAGTGTCAATCTCGTTGGTGCAGGGGATAAGATAGATCATCCTCCCATGTCAATCAACAATGAGCTGGAGTGCATTGAATCCATCTACCATTGGTAATCTGGTGATGAAGTCGCAGGTTACTACCTGGCCAGGGCGGTCTGGGATCTTGTTGGGCTGTAGGGGACCATATGGCTTTGTATGTGAGTTTTTGCCACGGCGACAGGTGTCACAGGTCTCCATGTACTGCTTGACAAACTTGCCCATGCTCAGCCACCAGTAGTTGTGCAAGACAAGCTCCAGTGTCTTTGCCTGTCCAGGGTGTCTAGCGGGTGGGAGGTCATGGTGAATGCGTACAATCTCTGCTCGTAGTGCATCATCCTTGGGGACATAGACTCGGCCACGGTAAAGAAGTAGACCTTGCTCTGTGTTCCAGTCCACCAAGTTGTTCTGTAGATGAGCGGGTCCTAGGCTGTTGAGCTTGCCAAGTGCATCTGCCACCTCCTGTTTGCGTTCTCCACACTCCCAAATACGTCAAAGCAATGCCTTCTCAGGGACTACTGACAAGTAACCTCATTTTGCTGCCATAACCTAGAAGTGACTTGGCTGCAGCATGGTACGTCCGAGTTTGTCTTCAGTGTCACCGTGCAGGTGGTCTGGCTGTCTCAACAGGGCATCCGCTCTACCATTTGAGGTTCCTGGCTTGTGTGAGATGACAAAGTCAAACCGTGACAAGTACCGGGCCCATCGTGCCTGTCTGCGTGTGAGGTTTTGCGCCGTACACCAGTATTCGAGGTTCTTGTGATCTGACTGGATTTCGAACACACTAGGCAGCCCTTCAAAGTAGTGACACCAGGCTTGCAGGGCTCGGATGATTGCCAACATTTCCTTGTCATAGATCTCATAGTTCCGTTCAGCATCACTCATTAACTCAGAGTGGAAGGCTACAAGGTGCCATTTGCCATCCTCTGCTTCCTGAGACAGGACTCCGCCAGTTGCATAGCCAGAGGCGTCGACTTTGATGCGAGTCCTACGGTTAGGATCATACATCCGCAGGACAGGGCTTTCTACGAAGTGTCGTTTGAGCTCATCGAAGGCAGCCTGCTCCTCAGCTTCCCATTTCCAGGGTGCCTTGCCAGTGAGACGGTCTAGGGGTTTGCAGACTGCACTGAAGTCCTTTATGAACCGCCGATAGAAGTTCGCAAATCCACGGAACTTTCGTACGTCTGAGGCGTTCTGGGGAACAGGCCATTCAGCGATACCCTTGACCTTCACGGGGTCCATCTCCACCTGGTTTTCTGAGACGAGAACACTGAGGTACTCAACCTTAGGCTGTTCGAATTCGCACTTCTCCGGTTTGCAAAACAGGTCATGCTCTGCTAGACGCTTCAGGACTTCGCATACAAGTGTCCGATGCTCCTCGAGGTCATTGGTAAAGATGAGGATGTCGTCGAGGTATATGGTTATCTTGCCGAGTATGATGAGGTCCTTAAAGATGTCATTCATGAGTGCAGAGAATGTGCTAGGCGAGTTGGCTAGCCCAAAAAACATGATGTTCGGTTCGAACAGTCCTTGGTTGGTCACAAAAGCTGTCTTCCATTCATCACCAGTCTTTATCCGTACGTTGTTGTACCCCCAGCATATGTCGAGCTTGGTAAAGTACTTGGCCCTTTTGAGTTGATCCATCAGGTCCAAAACCAATAGCAGTGGGTGATGGTTCTGGATGGTAATGTTGTTCAGTCGTCAATAGTCCTGTACTAGACGTAGACTGCCATCCTTCTTTTTGACGAAGAAGAAGGGTGAGGACATCAGTGACTTTGACTCCTGGATGTAACCTTTGGCCAAGTTCTTGCTAAGGAACTTGTCTAGCTCAGTTTGTTCACTGGGCAACAGGGGGTACACTCTGGAATGGAACATCTTTGCATCAGGTATGAGTTCGATTGCATGATCGTAGGGGCCATGCTTGGGTAAGCGTTCAGATGCCTCTTTTGAAAAGACCTCAAGATATTCATGGTACTGCTTGGGCACGATCTCCTCGACCAGGCAGATCTCCTTCTTCTGATACTCCTGCTCTGCAAGCTGCTGTGAATATGTGTGCGTTGCTGAAACAAAGAGTTTGGGTGCATTGTGAAGGGTCCGTCCAGTAGCTGTCATGAACGGCACGCTCGGCGCCTACCCCGGCGTCTCTCTTTCCCTTTTCGGACTGTTTGCCTCCCGTGTCGTCCTTATTGTCCTCCG